>CAWUFW010006750.1:0-600000 GCA_963921515.1 Calotriton arnoldi | reverse complement strand
CATTTATGCTTGTTTTCAAAACATCCATGACTGTTTTAAAAACATATCGATTCTAGAAAAAACCCTGGATGGACCACTTTAGTATAAAAGACCCTCACCGATCCTACATATTAGAGGAGAATTCCTTCCAATCTGACATGGGGTCGTGCATGTTGAATCTTCGACACGCAGCGGTCTGACATCCCTTGCGGGGTGTCATCCTCGAAGCAGAGACATGGCCCTTCTTTCTCAACCATCAGGTGAGGGGGCTGGTTCATCCCTTGGGGTTTCTTGGCTACACACACATATATGCATATACATGCTACACATACATATCTAGGCTAGGTACATTTAGGCAAATTACTTAGGGCACACATTTCAGGAATATGTAAGTGCTACTGTTTTTATCTGAACTGCTTATGTTCATCTTATTAGCACTATGGTAGAAATGTATCTGCTATTTTCTATATTGGTACTAGCAATCTCTTTTGTATGCTTCTGTCTCCTGATTGTCACAGCACATATGGTTTACACAAGGCTGTCGCTGGACCAATAAATTCTTATTGAAACGTCCTAATCGCCATCCTATGTATTTTCTGAGAGAAAGCAAGCACGAGTGTCTGAGCGAAACATACTGTACTGTTTTTCACGATCCCTGAGGAATCAGGGTTGTCATGTTCAGTGGTTGCCAGAGACTACCTACACCACTGTTGAATACAGGGGGGTGATAGTGGCATGGTAGAGCTAGCTGGTTTAACAGCTGACATATCCTGTGGGGGTGTCCGGAAGCGGTTGGGACACCAAGCCCTGAGTTTAGGTCATCCAAAATGCGCAGGTCCTGGGGGACTCCTAGGAACTACACGACAATGGAAGGAACATTGCAAAGCACTCACATAAGTATGCCATCTGCGTCCAAATGCAGGTCTCACACTAAATGCTGAGAAGTGTAAATTTTACAAAAACAGACTAAAATTCTTTGGGCATATTTTCTCTGAAAAGGGAATGACCCCGAGCTCCAAAAAAGTACAAGCATGTGATCTACTTACTCTCCAGAAGATGTGACCATGCTACGATTCTTCTTAGGCATGGCTAGTTACTGCTCCAGGTACATTTGTTACTTTGCCACTTTGAGTGCCTCTTAAAGAGAACTAACAAAGCAAGATGTTCCGTTTAAATAATCACTCGAATGTGACCGAAGTTTCAAAAAAATAAAACTTGCAATTGAAAATGTATCTCAAATGTCTTTGATCCAAAATTGCAAGTAGAAATTGTGGTGGATGCAAGCCCGGTGGGGTTGAGAGCGATCCTTGCCCAACATATTGGACAACTCGATGCTCAGAGACATATTGTGGCCTATGCTAGAAACAGTTTATCCTAGACTGAAGGTGCTAGTTTTCAACCAGCAGAAAGAAAGCTTAGCGGTAGTATGGGCATGTGAACACCTCCATTTTGTTCTGTAGGAAGGCATTTCACCCTTGTCACAGATCATCATGCATTGCTCCCCATTTTTTGGAAATCCGGAAGCCAAAATGCCCCCTTGCATTGAGGGGTAGGGGTTGTGTCTGAAGGAGTACGATTACACTATTGTGCACTAACCGGGAAAAGGTCAAAACCCTGAAGACTACTTTTCCCGAGTGCCGCTACAGCGCCATAGCGCAACGTCCAAACCAGCTGAGGCCTACATCAATTTCATAGTAAAGTCAAGTGTGCTTGCAGCTCTTTCTATCAAACAAATTCTGAAAGCTACTAATACTGACAAAAACATGCTTAAGCTCAAGGAAATCATTACAACACAACCATGGAGGAAGCAGACTTGTTCTCTTACAAATGATGTTGAATACCAGTAATTTAAAAATGTTTGTGAAGAACTTTATGTTACACATGATGGTCTCATACTACAAGGGGCAAGAATAGTTATTCCTGAAAGCCTGAGGCAGCAAGTTATTGAACCGGCACATGAAGGATAACAGGGCATTGCTGAAATTTTAAAAAGCCCTCAGGGATCAAGTGTGCTTCCGTGTCTTGATGAACGAATTGAAAGGGAGCTTAAAGCTTGTATTCTTTGCAGCAGCCTGTCTCCCAAAATGACTTAGCACCCATTGAACATGTCTGATCTGCTTAAGCAAGCTTGGGAGCGAATTGGTGTTGATTTCTTCAGACCTCTCAACAGCGCACATCATTTCATGGTAGTTGTCTATGAGTACTCACGTGTTCCTCTAGTGGAAAACTTATTATCAACTACACATAAAAGAGACATTGAAAGGCTGGATGACAATTTCACTACATGGGGTGTTCCCTCCATTCTCAAATCTTACAACGGTCCACCCTTCAATAGCAGAGAATTCAAAGACTTTCTTAATTGTTTGAACATCAAACATCAGAAAAGTACACCTCTTGCCACAGGCAGATGGTGTTGTTCAACGATTTATGAGTACTTTGAAAAGGGTGGTTAAACGTGCTGCACTGGAAGGCATTGACCTCAAGTCTGCTCTGCGCAACGCACTTCATGTCTATCGTTCCACTCCTCATTGCAAGAAAGGAGAAAGTCCTGCCACCTTGCTGTTTAAGCGAGCTCTTGGAATGAAGATACCTCAATGGACTACCAGCCAGCCAATAGACCATGATGAGATCCATGTCACTGACACCTCTCGCAAAGGCAAAATGAAGGCCTACGCCAACAAGCGACGACACACTCGAGACACAGTTTTCGAGAAAGGAGACCGAATACTTATCAAGCAAAAGCTGACACACAAGACAGACACTCAGTTTGATGCTGAACCACTACGAGTTGTGGTGAGCAAAGGACATATGGTAACTTCCCAACAACCTGAAAAATCCATAATGAGGGACTTGTCACACTTTAAGCTTTTGCCTCAATGTTTGTCAGCTCCAGACCCCGCGAGTGAGGCAAGTCCACCTGTGTGCCCAAGTCAAGCATCCGAAACTTCTCCAGAGATGCCAGATGAAGGCACCCCTCCTCTATCTCGTACAACTAGATCTGGAAGGCTGGTGCAAGCACCCCGACGACTCATCGAGGAGTTGTAATGTGTATATATTTGTTCATACTATTTATTTAACAAAGGGGGAGATGTTGTGTCTTGTGTTTATGTGCCTGAAGACTCTAGTGGCCCTCTGCAGACTCCTTACAAGTATTACGCAATTTGATGAGTGTGGCTGGGTATGGTTAATAAAGTTTGTGATGCAGTGCATTCAGTTAATGGTTGCATGCTGACGAATAAAGATGTGCAAACCAGAGCTCCATATGTGGCGTGGTCTGTTACATGCTCCCAGGCTAGGGAGGACGCTACAGTCTGGATGAGGTGCAGACAGCTTTGAGATGTTGGATGTCTGGCTTGGAGGAGTCTTTCAAGAAGAGTTCTGTGACATTAGCATATTGGTGAATTTTGATGTGGTAATCAGTATTATCAGTGGTATCGGTAAATATAGTCCTAAGGAGACCATGAAACAATTCAGTTAGCTGGCGAAGGCCCTGAAGGTAGAATGAAAGAAAGAGTATTCAGTGCAATGACTTTTGGGTACAAGTGAAGGTTTTCAGATCATAGAGAAATGGTTCATGGATCACCTTGAAGAACAGGGTATGGAACTTAGGGCCAATTTAGAGTATGATGGTCTTTACTCTGTTCACTACCTTGATGGACAGAAGACCACCTTATTTAATGATCATTGCTGGCCCTGCGATGATCTCGTTGTCTTCAGAAGAACCGCCATCATAGCAGTTCCTCCGAAAGGCATGCCAAGGGCGTCCCTTCCTAATAGCGAGTCCCACTGCAATTTGCGGCCGCAAGACACTCGCAGTTTATCACCCATTTCAAATGGGTGGTAACTCACTCGCAAACGAGAAGGGGTCCCCAGGGGACTCCTTCCCCTTTGTGACTGGCATTTTAAATATTTTTTAAGAGCAGGCAGTGGTCCCCCGGAAAACTGCCTACTCTTAAAAAATGAAACAGAAACGTTTAATTTTTCTTTTTTTAAATGCATCTCATTTTCTTTAAGGAAAACGGGCTGCATATAAAAAAATAAAAAACTTTATTTAAAAAGCAGTCACAGACATGGTGGTCTGCTGACCCCAGCAGGCCACCATCCCTGGGAGAGCTAGCCAGTCCTAATTTGTCGCAAATTGCACCTGCCTCATGAATATTAATGAGACAGGCAATTTGTGACCCCATTAGGAATTGCAAACAGTGTCTGAAACACTGTTGTACATTCCTATTTGCGAGTCGCAATTTGCAAGTTGCAAAACGACGCAATTTGCGGCTCGCAAATTGGTAGGGTCTTACATCTGGCCCCAGATGTAAAAAAGGAAATGGTATTTTTTAACCGACCGAATCGCTATTTCGGTCCATTAAGAAATGCAAATCTGACTTTCAATATGTGCAAATGCTAAATGCGGTTGCAAAATGCCATTTCTACCCAGTAGAAATGGCCTTTTGCAATTCCCTATATAGGAAATCGCAAATAGGAATTTCCTATTTGCGATTTCCTAAGCACATGTACAAAGCATTTCCTAAATGCAAAATGGGCATTTAGGAAATGCTATTACCATCAACTTCTAGTCGATGGTAACCATGTGCAATTTTAAAAATGCACCCAAAATGCAATGTAGCGCACATGCCCATAGGGCATTTGTGCGCTTTCTGTGTGCATCACTTTGTTGGGGGGGGGGGGTGCATCAATGGGGGCCTTAGGCCCAAAGGCATCCTTGGTTTTGCATTCCCTAATTTACGATTTCCTAATAGAGATTCCTACTACGAATCGCTATTAACAAAACTCTATTTTTGTGCATTCCATTTGCATTTCCTAAATAGTGATTTCTTAGGATTTGCTATTTAGGAAATGCAAACTTGAAGTGTCATATATCTGACCCCAAGTGGTTATGCATGCTTGTAAACCATTGATTCAGGAAAGACTATAGGTTAATGGTGACTCTGATCTGATTGACGATTTGGCGATAGAGGGGAAAGCTGACATTTCTGGAAGATGTGCGGCTGTGCTAAAGAGTGATTCTAAAGGTTTTGATAGCGAGGTTTTGAGCAAAAAAAGATAACAATGAGAAATGATACAGGCATAAGGGGTTTGGAAAACCAAAACCCAAAGAATCCAATAGATGTTACTGATGTGATAGAAAGGAGCATGTAGCTTCTAGTAAAAATTGTCTGTGAAACAAAAATGCAGCAGTTGTGGCCTGCGAGGGGATTTTGCCACAGTATGTTGGAAAAATAAGGGCAATGTGTATACTGTTTGGAAGATGAGAAAACTGTCCCTAGTAATGAAGAAACAAAGAGGAGTAATAAAGTCATGATTGTGATGGAAAATTTTGTTTTGAATGTCAGTGATAATAGTGGAAAGAAATAAACAATGTCAAATGACAATAGGTAGTTTTCAATCAACAAATTTATAAAGACTCAGCTTATCTGTACACAATTGTGAATGAAGAGAGATTGACGAACAAGTTTGTAAGCAAAATAGGTGAAAAACTATTATTTCCTTCTGATATATGACCAGAAGGGTATAGCGTTGAAACCATAGACTTGTTAGGCTATCACAAATTGATTTTTAAATTTGAAAACAGACAAACATTAGGAAAAATGCACATTGATAAGGATGGCCGTTCCATTCTAGGACTGGCTGATCAGGGCAATCTTCATAATATTTTAAATCCAAATAGTCATGAACTAGTTTTAGTAGTGGATGGTGGTGATGCCACTGATAAGCCATTGTTGGATAAATACACTCAAGCTATCAAGGAGTCCATTGGAAAACTGCATGGTTTAGAACATTAAATATTATTAAAGAATCATGCTCAACCAAAGGTACACAGGGTTAGGAGGATAGCTATGTTGCTGTGTGGGGATGTATCTAAGGAACTTGAGAAATTGTTAAACTCTAATGTCATTGAGGCTGTCAAAGCATCCGACTGGATTTCTCTCTTAGTCATAGTCAAATGCAGCAATGCCAAAATAAGACTATTTGTGGACCTTTGCCACATTAATAATAACACCATTGGCAGATTTCCCTTGCCAAAAATAGCAGAAATATTATCAATGGTGGAAGGAGCCAATTGCTTTCCCACTGTTTACCTTTCTTCAGCCTACTGCCAAATTCCATTGAGCTGTGATAGAAAGAAGGTTACCGTATTCATTACACCAAATGGCTGTTTGCCAATTCAAGCACGTGCCATTTGTTTTGGCTTCTGCTGCAGCAGTTTTCCAACGTTTAATGTTCCAATTAATGTTTGAATTATTTGGCAAGGAGAAGGAGTACTTTTTTGTCAAGACAATATTTTAATTTTTGGGAAAGACAAACTGGAGGATGACCATAGGTAGGGCATAGTTTTCAAAATTTCTGCAACAGAAGGGACCTACCATGGAATTTTCCAAAGAAAATTCTTTGAGAATGATGTAACTTATTTGGGCACATTATTGCTAAGGACAGTGTTAAACTGAAAACGTCCTCGGTGGAAGCTGTTGTGAATGCCCCTGCTCCCAGATCCTAGAATGATGTGAGTCCTTTTTAGATGCAGGTTAATTTTATTGCAAGTATGAAACCAATTTTGCTGTTAAATGACCTTATATTTGAGTGGTCAGGGTCTTCTCAGGAGAATGTTGTATCTTTTAAAAAATACAGATGCCAATAACAAAAGAGTAGATGATACATTGTCTCAATTTGATAAGGATGGTAAAGAAATGATTGTAGCTCATGGTTCAACATCTTTATTGCACACAGAGAAGAAATACTCTGTGATAGAAGGAGACACATTGAGTACTTCAGGTCGTTTATATGGGGTAAACCATTTACAGTATGGAGGGATTACAAGCTACGGGTCAAAATTCCCGACAACAGAATGAATGATTAATGCGTCAGCAAGGATTGTGAGACTGTCAACAATACACCAAGATTTTGTGTACAATGTTGTGTTTGTTCCAGGGAAAGAAAATGTGGTTGCAGACATTTTGTTAAGAATTCATATTCAGCTGGTTGAATACAAGAACGATTATGCAATAACTTTCAGATTGTGTGGTTTTCCAGTCATTAAAAAAATGAATAATTAAATAGTTATGAGAATGATGAATTGTTGAAAAAAGAGAGAAAGTAAGTGAGGGAAGGTTGGCCTATCAACTGAAAGTTAAATCACCTATAAAAACCTTTCTGGGAAGTAACATCCTTTAGAGAATATGAGGTTAAACATTGTGAAGTTGGGTCATGAGGGACATTTGGAGAAATTTTCTTGGTGGCCCAGAGTTAATATGGCAATTGAAAGGTGTGTTAAACAGTGTGACTTATATTTAAAAGCTTATACATTCTTGAAAAAATGTAAACCTCCCATGTGTGATGTTTCTATCCTTAGTGGTCCTTGGGAATGCGTTGGCATCAATATTATGGGGCCCGTTTGCACTAATCAACAAAGTATTTCAGCTTCAATGGACACTTTTCATGCTGGCGTGTTGTCAAAGTAGTTAATGAAGCTGATACCAGGTTGGTTTTGAATTTCAATCAATCAATCAAGGGTTGGTAAAGCGCAACTACTCACCTGTGAGAGTCTCAAGGTGCTGGGGGGAGTTGGGGAGCAGATTGGTCTAAGTGCTGGGGTTATTGGAAGAGCCAGATCTTGAGGTCCTTCCTGAAATGGGGTAGCATGGGCGATAGTCTGAGATAGAGGGGTAGGGTGTTCCAGGTCTTGGCAGCGAGGAAGGAGAAGGACTTTCCTCCGGTTCTGGTCTTGTGGATCCATAGGACGGTGACCAGAGCGAGCTGGGTGGCGCGGAGGTGTCTTTTGGATGCGTGGAAGGAGAGGCGGCTGTTCAGGTATGCTGGTCCAGCATTGTGGAGGGCCTTTTAAGCGTGGGTGAGGAGTTTGAAGGTTATTCTTCTGTCTGCTGGGAACCAGTGGCATTTGAGTAGGTGTTGAGTGGTGTGGCCGTGCCGGGGGAGGTCGAGGACCAGTCTGGCTGTGGTGTTCTGGACATTCTGGAGCGTGGAGAGGCTTTTCTGGGTAATGCCGGCATTGAGGGCGTTGCCGTAGTCGAGTCTGCTGCTGATGAGCGCATGAGTGATGGTCTTTCTAGATTGGGTGGGGATCCATCTGAGAGTCTTTCCAAGCAGGTGGAGGGTATTGAAACAGGCCGATGATACTGAGTTGATCTGGCGGTCCACAGTGAGCGATGCGTCTAGTTTGATGCAGAGATTTTGTGTGTGGTCTGTCGGGGTGGGGAAGCTCCTAGCGCAGAGGGCCCAAAGGTATCGTTCCAGGCTGAGGGGGTGGATCCCAGGATGAAGACTTCTGTCTTTCTGATTTGAGCTTAAGGCAGATGTTCTTCATCCAGGTGGTAACAGCTTTCATCCCTTCTTGCATGTTGTGCCTGTTGACATTCGGTTCGTCGGTGAGGGAGAGGATCAGGAGACGATGTTGAGTCCGTGGTTCCTGACGATGGTTGTGAGGTGGGACGTGTAGATGTTGAAGAGGGTGGGGCTGAGAGAGGAGTCCTGGGGCACTCTGCAGTTGGTCTCTGTCAGTTCCGAGAGGTATGGTGGAAGTCTGACCAGTTTTGTGAGGAAGGGTCCGATCCAGTCGAGGACCTTGTCGCGGATACCGGAGTTGTGGAGTCTAGTGGTAAGGGTGCAGTGGGAGACAGTGTTGAATGCTGCAGAGAGGTCCAGGAGGATGAGGGCTGCGGTTTCGCCATAGTCGAGAAGGGAGCGGAAGTCGTCGGTAGCTGCGAGGAGGGCAGTCTCTGTGCTGTGATTGCTTTGGAAACTGGATTGGGAGATGTCCAGGATGTCGTTTGTTTTGATGAAGTCGGCTAGTTGATTGTTGACGGCTTTTTCAATTACTTTAACTGGGAGCAGGGAGATGGGCCTGAAGTTCGTAAGGTCGGTTGGGCCCGCAGAGGGTTTTTTCAGGAGTGGGTTGATTTCGGCGTGTTTCCAGTCATTGGGGAAGGAGGCGGTCTTGAGGGAGCAGTTAATGGTTCGGCGTAGCACGGGTGCGATGGAGGGGGCAGCTCTGTGGAAGATGTGATGCAGCCAGGGGTCCGATGGTGCTTCAGAGTGGATGCTTTTCATGGTCTTTAGGGTGTCATCCGTGGTGATTGGGGTCCAACTAAGCAGGGTCTGTCAGGGGTGTCAGTTGAGGATGTTGCTGGTGCATTGGGGAGGTCCTAGTTGTTGAAGTTGTTGTAGATCGTCTTGCTCTTGTGGTGAATCAAAGTGCAGAGTCTGTTGAAGAGGTCTTGGGAGGGTGGGACATCTGTGGCTTCGCTGTTGGGTTTGGCGAATTCCTTGATGATAGTGAAGAGTTCTTTGCTGCTGTGTGCATTGGTGTTGATTCTGTCTTGCAGGGCCTTCTTCCTTGTGTTTTTGATGAGGTGGTAGTGTGCGGTGGTGGCTACTTCAAAGGCGGTGTCGGCCTCCTGCGGTTTAGTGGCTCCTCCATGCCTTTTCGAGTCATCTGCATGAGCGTCAGGATTCTTGGAGGGCAGGCGTGAACCAGCTTGCTCTCTTGGTGTGTTTGCTGGTGGCTTTCTTGAGGGGGCCAGGGTGTTGGCGCAGTTTTGACCCATTGGTGAGGGTTGCATACTGCAGTGTTGGCGTCAGAGGTTGACAGTAGTGAGGTGCTGTTGAGGGCGGTGGTGAGCTTGTCCTCTGTGACCGTGTTCCAGCTTCTGCAGATCTAGTAGTCTTGGTGGAATGGATTTCTGCTGTCCTTTTAAGTGACAAAGGAGTCCAAAGGAGCCCAAGTTGTCTCTCACAAAACAAATACTTATTTTGAAAGGACTGGGGTGCAGGACACAGGACCACATCATTATACAATCCTAGTGTAGTCCTGGTTGGTTAGTCAAGGCTGAAAAAGTCAGTGTGTCTATGGATGTAATAAGAGAAAGAATTAGAAAAACTCACAGGAAGTACAATGAGTATGATAATGGAAAAAATAATGTCAAGAATGTTTAAATTAAAGTGGAATAATGGGTGAGAGTTAGGAAGCCTGGTAAAGGATCTAAAGGTGTCAGAAAACATTTTGAACCTTTGGAAGTGACTAAAGTTTTTTTAAACTCTGTGAGGCTGAGTGAATGAATGAATGAATCTGATTTATTAAGCGCAAACTCTTGCACGAAGGCATCTTGGCGCTGTAGAAACGGGTATAGCTACGGAGCTGATGAAGGTTCTTGCCAATACTCAGATATCTCCTTGTCCTGTGAGAAGAGCCATGTCTTCAAGGCCTTTCTAAAAGCGAGTAAAGGGGGAGCAGCTTTTAGTGTTAGTGGTAGGCTATTCCAGAGCACAGCTGTGGTCCTGTAGAAGCTCTTCCCATCCCAGGTTGTCCTCCTAAATGCGGGGACTGTCAGGCTCATAGCAGAGCCTGAACGAAGGGTCCTCCCTGGGAGATACCAGTTGAGCTTCTCCTTGAATCGGACAGGCCCCAGTTCGTGCAGTGATTTGTAGGCCAGGCAGACAGACTTGAACCTGACACGTTGTCTGACTGGTAGCCAGTGGAGTTTCCTGTTGGCTCCTCTAGCTGATTCATATTTAGGGATTTTAAAAAGAACTGTGCAGCTGCATTCTGCAGTGTCTGAAGCCTCTTCAGAGGGCCTAGGACAAGGTTAAGATAGAGGCTATTACTGTAATTGATCTTTGAAAGTACCAGTGCGATGATTACTGTTTTCAAAAGCTTAGGTGGCAAGAATTTTTCAATCTTTTTTACGAGCCTCAGAGAACAAAATGAGGCGGATGTGATTTTTTTCACTTGGTCTTTAAGCTTCAGCTCTTTGTCTAACAGGAAACCAAGATTTTTTACTTTGTTTGTTGGTTCAGGAAGGAGGCCCAGCTCAGGCAGCCACCAGTCCAGCGTCCAGAATGAAGGGTTATTGCCAAAAATGATGACCTCAGTTTTAGCTGCATTTAGTTTGAGACAATTGTTGTCCATCCAATTGCTCACATTGCTCATGAAGGTCCTAAAAGCAGAGCCTGACTTGTTATTGTATTTTGCTAGTGACACCATGATTTGAGTGTCATCTGCGTAGGTTGCTAAGGAGAAGACAGATTTTTTGATAAGTGTCGCCAGCGGCGTGACCTAAAGATTGAACAGTGTTGGACTGAATGCCAAGCCCTGGGGGCCTCCACAGGGCAGGGAGAATGGCCTGGATGAAAATTGGCCCAGCGCCACACTTTGTTGTCTATTGGCTGGGAAGGATTGGAGGAGATCTAGTGCTGTATCCTTTATCCCCAAGCTCTGCATACGATCAATCAGAATCGCATGGTTGACCGCATCAAATGCCGCGGAGAGGTCCAGCAAAATCAAAGCCGCCGTCCCCCCTTTATCAAGCGTTTCATGGATTTCTTCGGTGGCTACCACCAAAGCAGATTCTGTACTGTGGTTTTTCCTGAACCCGTGTTCTGTGTCGTCCAGTAGACGATTTTCTTCTATGTACTCTGATAGTTGTCCATTCATTGCTTTCTCCACCAGCTTCCCGGCAAAGGGAAGTCTTGATGTAGGACGATATTTATTCAGCACCAGAGCATTCAGATTGTCCTTTTTTAGCAGAGGCAGAACGAAGCAAATTTCCAATGTGTAGGGAAAACTCCCCCCCCGCAAACATAATATTAAAGATTTGCCCCAGATGTTTTGCCACTTGTGCTGGAATCATGTGCATTATTTTTGGGGGGCAAGGGCCTTGCAGAGCACCAGATTTAATTAATGGAATTAACTTTGTAAGTTGTTCCTCAGAAGGAACCTTGAAGGTAGAGAATCTGGCTTGACCTGATGTAGCGTTTAGAGATGTCCCTTCCGATTGTATGGCTGTCCTGCCTGCAGTAAGTTTGTTGAAGGTGTTGGCTACCTTTTCTTGAAAGAAGTCGGCCAAAGCTTCACAAAAAGTTTGATTTATTACTGCAGTGTTGGGGCTGGCTGGTACTACCAGGTTTGTTATGACTAGGAAAAGAGTTTTGTTTGCATCACATGCTGATTTTATCAGAGTAGTAGGAAGTTTTTGCAGCTAGAATACATTTTTTATGTTCGGCTAATTTATTTTTATAGATAATTTTCTCTTCTACCTCATAGTTTTTTCCATTTCTGTTCTTGCCTACGGCAATCCTGCCTTGATGTCCTAAGGGTAAGGTACCATGGCTGGGAGATTTTCTTAGCCGTGGTTTTTTGTTTGACCGGAGCTAAAATGTCTAGAGCAGAGTTTATCCAGAGCTAAAAGTTTTCGACACTCTGCTCCAGGTTGTCAGCTGGTTGCCAGGGTATTGTAGTAAGGGTGTCTCTCAGTTCGGCCGGCTGTAATTTATGCCAGACTCTACCAGGGGTTTGTTGGATTACATCTCTTTGCACTGAATTTTTCTGATTCTTGATCTGCCAGGTGACTGCCCAATGGTCAGACCAGGTAAGAGGGAGAGATGGTAATATATTAGTATATGGGTGGTTGGAGAAGATCCCATCCAGCATATGTCCAGCCCTATGCGTCGGACCTCTGGAGATTAAGGATAGTGCAAGCATGTTCATTGCATCGATCAGCTTTATGGAATCTGAGTCAGTCTCATTTTCCAGATGGAAGTTAAGATCACATAACACTGAGAAATTAGCATTGAGAATAGATGATTCAAGCGTCATGCTAAGTTTATCAACAAAGCCACATCTAGGTCCTGGTGGGCGGTAGATAAGAAGACCGCTAAAAGGCTGCATTTCAGGCAGCTGCACCGAGAATGTTAGGGCCTCAAAACCAGGAGTGGTTAATGGCTCAAAAGAAGTTTTAAAATGATTATGATAAAAGACAGCCAGCCCCCCTCCCTTTTTTATTTGCCTATCTAGCCGATAGACGGCATATCGGGGGGGGGGGTTGTTGGCCGTGTCAATTTCTGGGCCAGAGCTTAAATCTGCCCATGTTTCAGTTACAAACACAACGTCCGCGTGCTGCGCTTGGACTAGGTCGGAGAACTCTAGGTAATGCTTCACTAGGGACCTTGTATTAAGTAGCATACATGTGATATTTGAGAGTGTTGGCCCGCTATTTTTCCTATTTTGCTGGTCGGGTGCCCCAGTATGGACTGAGTTACTTTCTGATTTGTATCTTGAACACCTAGAATGGTTGGGGAGAGAATGGTAAGGTGGGGTCAGGGAGGAAATGTTAGATCTGATGTGAGGCGGGCCCTTACCATGGGGTCTCAGTGCTAGTAGAGCCTCCCGTGAGTACTTGATAATCATTGCTGGGTCTTGGGATATCCGGCCAGGGGGACGGGTGCAGTCCAGGCGCGGACGGGTGCAGATGGGCTTGCCTTCGGCGCACCTGCGGCATGCCTGCTGCGCGTCAGCGCCATCCTCTGTTTTTATGCTCGGAGGGAAATGAGCCCGGAAGGGAGACTAGACCGTCTCACTCCCAACAAGGCATCCGGGGAATGGCGCAGCGGAAGAGAGTGCAGCCTACCAGTCCTCCCTCCACTCAATCAGTATGCAGGTGCTGTGGTGGACTGGGGAGGAATGGAGGCAAGATTGCTAATCCTTGTGAGCAGTAGATCCTGAGGAAGCAAGTAAGTAACCCCTATGGCTCAATTTAAAACAGCCTAAAATATGCCTGAAAAAAGAAATTGCTCAATAGCTAGAGCGAATCGATAAGAAGTTGTAATTAATTATTTGCTAAAAAACGTGATTTAGAAGATATTAAAAAATATGCTTAAAAGAGTCTCAAGGGCAAGTACCTTCTCTGCAGCTTAACCTTTTGTGACAGCAGGGTGTGGAATCTCAATTACATTGTCTTGGATTTTAAGATAATTGAAAGAACTATGTTGGACGAGAATTTTCTAGGGGTTCTGGTGTGTTTGAGCATGGATTATTGGATCATGGATTGGATAGTGTACTGTCTTCAGAGATTGCCAATGATGTGTTATCTTCCAAAGTTACATTTCAAGGAAATAAGGTAGAGGAAAAACTTTGGAATGCAGATGCAACAGAGGTTTTCATAGCATCCAATAGCTCTTCTTCATGTCGTGTTCTCACATCAGAGGGATCATTATCTCAGGTATGGTTTGTCAATCAATCAATCAGTGCTGCTTGTCACCCTAGAGGGTATCCAGGCGCTGTGCTGCGGTGTCAGTCAAAGAGCCAGGTCCCTTCCTCAAGTGGATCAGCAAGGGTAAATTACGGAGGTGGCGGGGCAGAGTGTTCCAGGACTTGGAAGAGAGGTGGAAGAAGGAACTTTCTCCAGTGCAGCAGTGGCGGATGCATGGTATCTGTCTGAGGGCAAGGTGGGTGGAGCGGAAGTTCCTGGAAGGTAGTGGAAGTTCAGGCAGAGGTTCATGTAGGTGGGTCCTTGGTCGTGGAAAGCTTTGTAGGCGTGGGTCAGAAGCTTGAATTGGCATCTTTTTTGGATGGGGAGCCAGTGAAGGTCTTTCAGGTGCTAGGTGATGTGGGTCCTCTTTGGCAGGCTGAGGATCAGTCTGGCTGCTGCACACTGGATTGTCTGGAGTCTTTTCATGCGTTCAGTGGTGGTGCCTGTATAGAGTGCATTGCTGTAGTCCAGCCCGCTGGTGATGAGGGCCTGCGTCACAGTTTTCCTGGTGCTGATGGGTCGGCGGCGCTAGTAATCCAGATGTTGAAGTTCTATACAGCTTGATCCAGGTTGGTGGACATGTCGGGCTGGGATATGCTGAAGGTGTCGGTCCATTGGTGCTGAGTGACCTTGGTTGAGCTGCGGAAGAGGGTGCAGTGGTGGTCAGGGGTGGTGCGGGAGGTTAGGCGATAGTGAAGTGTACGATGGAGTGGTCTAACCAGGTGAGTCCTATGGTGTGGCCGTACCTGATTCTGTTACTGGTCCAGCGTGTGTCCTGCACTGTGTGTGGGGTTTGTGACCAGTTGTTTGAGGCTGATGTCCAATCGCTCCAAGAGGTCGGTTGAGTTGGAATCTATTGGGTCGTCCTGGTGGAAGTTGAGGTCTCCCAGGAATACGAAGTGTTCGGATTCGATGGCGAGTGGAATAATTAATTCAGCGATGGTGTCACTGAGGCCCGTTCGTGGTCCTGAGGGTCTGTAGGCGAGGGTACCTTTAATGGTGGTTTTGACGTAGGTGCAGAGATGGCAGTTCGTGTGTTCCATGATCGGCGTGGTCTCGTCGCCATTGGTGGTGCAGACGATCGAATCTTTGTGTATGATGGCGATGCCGCCTCTGTTTCTGTTGAAACGGTCACTGTGTTTCACCTTGTAGCCGATGGGTGTTGCAGTGGCGATGTCCGGGGTGGATGCGGTGGTGAGCCAGGTCTCTGTAATGAAGGTCATGTTGGGGGCAAGGGTGGAGATGGTATCCCAGACTTCGGTGGTGTGTTTTCAGAGTGACCTGGCATTGATCAGGAGACAGATGAGTTGTTCTGGGGGGGTTGCGACCAGTCGGGGTGGCATGGTGCTGGCTGCTGTGATGGCATTCGGTCCTAGGATGGTGGTGAACCTGGTGTAGACATAGGAGAAAGGATCCGCTGTGGAGCAAGGCAAATGCGATGCAGCAGTTGCTATTGTGTCCTGGGTCCAGGACATGGAGATCTGTGGCAGAGTATCTGTGGGAATGCGGGGGACCAGGGTCCCTGGCGCTGGGCGTGGTCCAGACATGGAAGGGTGCAAGACAGGCTTGCCTTTAGTGTGCCGGCAGCGCTGCCGCGCAGTGGCTTCCATACGTAGTCCTTGGAGGTGGGCAGGGCTGTCTGGGAAGGCAGGGAGCAGGAAAACGGCAGGAGCGGTAAAGTACTACAACCAAGCAGAAGCTAACACAAGAAATAAAGCAAAAGCCACCAAATTAACAAAAACCATAAACCATAAAAACAAAACTCTTTTACCGCACTAGAGGGTAAAATAGACTGGGGCTAGAAGGAGTGTGGCAGCAAGCAGTCACCTGACAGTGGGGACTGAATAGGAGGCCTTGGGCCTGGGGGCGAAGTCCTTCCTCACTGAGGTAGGCAACAGCACTGGGGGGAGTGGCGCACAGGACCAGGGGTCAAGGGCTACTCCATGGCATTTGTCATGTATGCAACTCTGTTTGCACTAGGTATTATGGATAAGGTCATGCTACCTATATCCTGACTGTAGGAAATTGGGTTGTTGGTTGACTGGGGTGTGAGCCCTGGTCAAGCAACAGCCACAATCCCTTGCAGGGTGAACCACAAAAAGTCACTAAATTAACCTGTGCTTAACCTTGGGTAGCTTGGCACAAAAAGCAGTCAGGCTTAACTTAGAGGCAAGGTGTAAAGTATTTATGCAGCACACAACAGCAATAAAGTAAAAGCACAACACAAGAAAAACCCCAAACCAATTTTAAAAAATAGAGTACATTTAAAAAAAACTATTTGTCACCAAAACAACAAAACTCCAATCAGTAGAACCAGAGTTATGAATTTTTAAAGTTTTTAGTAAACATTTGTGCCTAAAAACCAAAGTGCCAACCACGGATATCTATTTGCGCGACTCTGGGTCAAAGTTGAAATATTTAGCACATTTAGCACTTACCTTCCAACTTAGAAGAGATTCTGAGAAAAAGTGTCGGAAAAGGTAAAGTTCCACGGGGCAATGCTGGAGGAGGTATCTGAGGAGGGAGTGTTGTCGTCAGATGGCCTTGGGTCAAAGCCACTGTGAATATTTCTAAGTTCGGACTTGGTTGTCAAAATGGAAGTCGAAAATCTCCAGCGGGGCGAAGCGGAAGGCTGCAGCGGAAGACAATGCCATGAGGTCGGATACATGAATAGGATTTGCTGCTGCATAGAAGAACATAGCTGGTGAAGCCATGAAGTCAATCCGACCAGCGATCCACCTTGGGCGGATAGGCGAGCAGGTTTGTCCTGATCTCCTCCTGGTTCTCAGAGCAGTGTTTGGGCAAAATGTTTCCAAGTTTTCCAAATTTTCTCTTAGTTTTGGGATTTGGCCACTTGGGCACCTTTAGCACCACAACCAAAAGTCTTGGACTGGTGGGACACTTCTTGGGGGCTCAGGACTCACTCAGGCTGGCTCCAGGTGTGGGTTCAAGATGGTGGGAGCCTTTTATATCCCTGTGGATCAGATCAGATGGCCTGCAAACTAGCCCTTGGAGTCACTCTAGTAGTCCTGAGTACAGATGAAGAAGTAGGGCTCAACAGCAGGACTGGCCTCTGATGGTTCAAGTCAGGCTCCAGGCATCAAAGCGGTCCTTCCAGGTACAGCAGCAGTCTGGAAGGGTACACAGTAGGTCACAGTAGCAGGCAGTCCTCTGATAGTCCTTTCACAGGTCCAGATGTGAACCAAAAAGTGGGTCTGAAGGTCATATTTTTATACTCTGGTGTGCTTTTTCTGGAAGGTGGGAGACGCTTCTTGAAAGGCTCTGTTATGTGGTCACATTAAGCCCGGGCAAGTACATCAACATTTTACATGCACACGTTTAAAGTTGACATGTTTTCTTGAACGTTGACACACATTTGCTTGCATGACTGTATGGGATAATATTCTCTGAAAAGACTTTGCTTACATTTATATTTCTTCATAGGCATATTATCAGAGTCTTGAACATTCTGTACAAGGGCTAGGTTCACTGCACAAAATGGGGTTGTTTGTTAATGTCCGCTAGGCGACAGCTCTGTAAAGATAGAATCAATAATGGTGGCCAGACTGGGATTTCGGCATGGCAATATGGGTCAAGTTTCTTATATAAACAACATCACTCCCTTGTATAGGGAAAGAAGCATTTCGCTGACACTGACAATGTCGCCCCATGGCGAAATTAAAGCCTCGCTGACTCCTGTTTGCCTCCTGAGAAGGATGGTGTCCCGCTCCACACCAAAACAGGCTCCCAGATGAAACATACTCACAGGTAACTGGAGAGTTACATCACCCTAAGAGATTCTGGCATATTCACCCACCCATGGCACACTAGGATAGGGAGTGCAGGTTTGAGCTTAACTATAACTATAATTATATGCAAGCATATAATTCCTGTAACAGCACAATAGTTGAACTATTCAATTGCTTTACCATTTGTGTGATGCTGATTATTCTGTTTTGTTACCTTCTTTTAATAATTGCAGCACATGTATTTTGCACAAGACATTTAGGGGCATATGTACAAGCCCCTATCGCCACCTCAACGTCACCTACAGTGACGATGTGGTGGCGATAGGGGCTGCGCCTTATGTACAAGGCAGTGTTAAGCCACTTAACATGGCTTAACGCTGCCTTGTACATAAGTCCCCCTTTCATGCTATGGTTAGCGTGAAAGGGGTGGGCAGTGGGTGTTGCGGTGGGTGTTCCACCGTAACACCCATTCATTTTGACGCTGTACCCTATGTACAAGGGTGGTGTGCATAGGAGGCAGCGCCAAAATTTAGACCAGGTAAAAACTGGTCTTAAGATGGCGAAACGAGGAGAAATGCATTATTTCTCCTCGTTTTTTGCTTTCTCCATGTGTGCTGCCTTTGTGGCATTTCTGGGACTGTTCATGTGCAGGAAGGGACACCTTCCGACACATAAACAATCCTCCCCTGCACGCAGACACCCTTGCACTCTGGTGAAAGGGTGCCTGCGTTGGCGCTAAGTTGCTAAACTTAGCGCCATCGCAGGGGGAAACGCAAGGCTGCACCACATTCTTGTAAATATAGTGCAGCCTTGCGTTTCAGAAGTAGAGGAGAGAGGCGTTAAGCCAGGAAGGCTAAAGCCTCTTTCCTCCACTTCCTTGTACATATCCCCCTTATTGCTTTAATAAATGTTTGAAATGCCAATTTGAGTATCTCTTATTTTTCCCTTTGGGCATGCATGCATTACTAAACAAAAAAGCTTTAGATCTGTTTCCACAATTTCTTTGGGGAGTCAGGGTTTCCATGTTCTGAGGTTGCACATACCAACTATTACCTTGCTAGGATAGGGGTACATATGGTACACTGTGAGCTAGCCAGGACTAAGGCCAACATATCCTGATGGTGTGCTTGCATCCAGTCTCGCGCAGTTTTGACGTTTATGTTGTCCAAAAAAGCAGTTTTATGGAGAAAGTATGAAGCGTGCAACAGTTCTTTGAAGTGCATGGAATTTCCTGACTTCCTTCCCTGGGCTCCAAGCTGACTGCAGTGACAAATCAGGGTTGTTAACTCCTTTGTGTGAATGGCAAAGCACAGGTTATTCAGTTGTAAGTTGGGCTGCACTCAGGCTGCAAAAGCAGGCCTGGGACATGTTTAAGAGTGTTACTTAAGTAGGTGGCACAAAGAATGCCACAGGCCCACTGGTAGCATTTAATTTACAGGTCCTGCATATAGGGTATACCACTCTACAAGGGACGTATAAGTAAATTAAATATGCCAATTAGGTATATGTCAATCAAACCATGTGTAGTTGAGTGAGCACAAGCACTTTAGCACTGGTTAGCAGTGGTAAAGTGCACAGAGTCCTGAGGCCAACAAAAACAAAGCAAAGAGTTGCGGTAAGTAGGCAAAAAAGTTTGGGGCAAGACTGCCCTAAGGCTGACAGGTCTAACATGGAACCAATGTTTGCAGACTTCACTTTGTACTCATTTGTAAATTAAAATAAGATATATGGGGCCGGTTCACAGTAGGAGAGCTCTTTTATGTACTTACACATGGGTGTAACACAGGCCCCTACAGCCCCTGTTGTGCAGTGGGTCCCTTACCATACAAGGAGGCCCATTCAGCCTAAGGTCTATGCATTTCTGTGAGATATGGCAGGCTCAGGAGCTTCTCACCACATACCTCATAGGGACCCATCATTTTACGATATGCCACTGCGCTAGCATGCCTTTTTAAATTGGCTCCAAAGCATACAATTCCCTATTATTAAAACTGCAAAGTCCTTTCCATTTGTCCTAACTGTAAATGAATATTCCCTTAATAGTCCCATTTTATTTGGCCAATAGATATGTTGGGGCAATTCACAAAGGCATGTATGAATACAATAGGAGTACTACATTACCTACTCCAAAAAACTTTTGGGAAAAGGCCCCATATCTCCAGTTTCTCTGCATGTCCCTTCTCACAGAACTTTCAAGCACATCCCTTTTGTGGCAGAGAAGTGCGAAGAGGGGCATTAACAGGTGACCTTCAAGAAGATGTGCCTAATGCTATGTCCTCTGTTGAGATAGTAAAGAAAGATTTTGCAAGAGATGTTTCAGTGCCCCATGTGGGATCAGACTTTGACCAACATCATTGGCCTGGCAAAAGTACCATGACATGAAGCTAAAGACATGGACCTTGATCAATCAACTCATGAACTTATTAGCCTTCCTGGCAGCTGAGATATTCATGGATGTTCTGCTATGCTTAGCTTTGAGTATATTCCGACCTTGCCTTTCTACTTTATGTGTAGTTCGAGCCTTTGTTAATGGTCAAGTGCCTGCACAATGGTGCTGCCGCATGGTCTGTTTTGTGTTTGATACTAGTATGAAGCAGGCACTGCATCAAGCACATAACACTTACACAGCAGTGGTTTCAAACTATCTCAATGACCCGATAGACCACAATGCCGCTAACCTCCTAGAAAGCTCAACATCGGCCTAACGCAGTTTGTACGATGCCAGACTCATGCCGCCGGACACACACTTGACCTCATCTTTACACCCAGCAACAAGATCACCTTCAGCCACATCTCCTGGCTCATGTGGGCACACCACGCCATCGTACAATTCTACATCAGTGCCCCCACCCCAATATACCCAAACTGATATACCAACTGCTGGAGCAACATAATAGAATAAGACTAGGCCCATGCCCTCAGATTCAATCCAACCAAACCTCACAGGTGACCTGTCGTACCCACCTTCAAAAACTGGATCTTAGACTGCATGAAAAAGATCAGACACACATTAACTCGTGCTCAAGCATATTAGTACACTGTGTCAGAGACTCCAAGTGCCACTGCAAGTAGCTGGAAAGAAGATGGAGGACCAGTCGAGACAACACTTCCAGAGACACCTACAAATCAGCTCTCAGAAGGTACCACATGCAGATGAAAGAGGCCAGGAAAGCGGCCCTCGTGCTCAGACTTGAATCCTGCTCCAACACATACAAATAACTCCTCAACGTCGTCAAAGAATTCACCAACCCGACAGCCACCTCCAACACCATCACCCCCATGCAAAACCTCTGCAACAACCTTTCAGACTTCTTTCACAGCAGAATTCTCAAGATTTACTCCAACTTTGCACCTCAAGCCACCATTGAGGACATCACCATGCAACCCCCCACCGCCACCTGGATCTCCCACCTCCTAACAAACTGGAGTCCACTCACCACAGAGGACACCACCAGAATCATGCAGATCATCCACTCAGTGTTCTCCTCATATCCCTGCCCTCACCACATGTACAACGTGGATAGCACACTGAGGAGCGCAAACCTCACCACCATCATCAACTCTTCCATCCTCAGTAGATACTTCCCAGACAAATGGAAACGCACAGAGGTCACCGCTCTGCTGAAGAAACCCTCGGCTAGTCCTAAAGATCTCAGCAACCACAGGCTCATCTCGCTCCTTCCCTTTCCAGCCAAAGTCCTGGAGAAAGGGATTGACAAAAAGATATCCACCTATCTTGGAGAGAACCACCTCCTGTACTACACCCAATCAGGTTTCTGTATCAACCACAGCACGGAAATCGTCCTCCTAACAGCAACAGATGACATCTGATCAATCATGGACAGAGAAGAAACTGATGCACTCATCCTGCTTGACCTTTCAGCAGCGTTCAACACCATCTCCCACGGCACCCTCATCACCAGACTTCAGGAGTCCAAAGACTTGCCCTAAGTTGGATCGCCTCCATCCTCTCCAACAGGACACAATGGGTCAGATCTCCAATTTCACCTCCGAACTTATGAAGTTCATCTGTGGAGTCCACCGGGCCTCCTCCCTCAGCCCAACCCTGCTCAACATGTACATGGCACCTCTTGTTCACATCATAATTACCCATGACATCAGCATCGTCTCCTACGTGGATGACACTCGGCTCAACCTCTCCCTCACTGACACGTACAACACCACCAGGAACAAATTCACCGCCTGCGTGGCCGATGTAGCAAACTGGACGAGAGAGAACTGCCTCAAGCGCTACGCGAATAAAACAGAGGTCCTGCTCCTCAGAAATAAGAACTCCCCCAGGATGCCTCTTGGTGGCCACCTGACCTCGGTCCTACGCTCACCCACACTGACCATGCTAGAAATCTCAGCATCATCATTGACAAAAAGCACTAGATGAACAAACAAGTCTACGCCATGATCTCATCCTGCTGCCACATCCACAGAATGCTTTGCAAAATCTTCAAATGGCTTCCCCAAGCACACTAGACGACGGTCACCCAAGCCCTCATCACTAGCTCATTCGACTACGGCAACGCACTATACATCAGCATCTCAAGCCATCTCCCTCAAAGACTCCTAACCATCCAGAACACCACTGGCAAACTCATCCTAGACATCCCTAGAAGCGTACACATCACGCCTTACCTCTCTGAAAGGCTGGAACAAGCTTCTCATCCATGCCTGCAAAGTCCTCCACAGTTCAGAACCAGCCTACCTCAATGACCAACTCCAACTCTACCAACCCTCCAAACATGCCTTTAAAGCACTTCGCAACCTAGGACCCCAAACTCTTTTTACAAATTTCGCTGGTACATTCCGGCAAGATCTCTAAGACACATCTCCAAGAGAAACGTGACTGTCCCCAGATTCAAGAAAACACACTGGGAGGTACGAAGTTTCGTGATTGGTACAGCTAAGCTCTGGAACACCCTACCCCAAACTTTGAAGGACTCCCCCAATCTTCTGCTTTTTAGAAAAGCCTTAAAAACTTGGCTTTTCGCTCAACAGTTTTAGTTTCAGCACAACAAATTCCTGTTAGACTTGGCATCTTTTGGCGTGTTTCCCCTGAGTTTTTGCTTTCTGACCTCCCAGTTTTGACTCTGTTTTTGCTGGCTGAGTGTCTCTGCGCACTTTTCGCACTGCTGATCAGTGGTAAAGTGCAAGTGCTCCTGTTGTAAACTGTGTTATGGATTTGTGTTTCCATGATTGGCATATTTCATTTACTTGTCAGTCCCTAGTAAAGTGCACTGAGTGTGCCAGGGCCTGTAAATCAAATGCTGCTAGTGGGCTGCAGCACTGGATTGTGCCACCCAAACAAGCAGCCTGTAAATGTAACTCTGGCCTGCCATTGCAGAGCCTGTGTGCAGTCTGGGACTGCCATGTCGACTTGGCAAGTGTACCCACTTGCCAGGCCTTAACCTTCCCTTTTCTTACATGTCAGTCACCCCTAAGGTAGGCCCAAGGTACCCCTGTGAGCAGGGTGCAGTGTATGGGAAAGGTGGGACATGCCCTGGTGTGTGTGGCATGTCCTGATAGTGAATTACTGCCAATTTAGTTTTTCACTATTGCAAGGCTACCTGTTCCCATAGGACAGAATGGGGAGTTTATTTATAACATCTTATAAACATAATTGACCCTGGGAACTAGATAGGAAAATAAAGTTTAGTATGCCTGAACTCAGAATCTAAAGATGCATCTTTTAGAAAAGGTGATTTTTACATTCTGTGTTTGAAAATACCACTTTTAGAAAGTAGGTATTTTTCTTGCTCAGCCATCCAGTAGGCCTCTGCTGGGTTTTGGATGACAGGGGCTGGAGAGGGGCCGTGGCTCCAGATAGTCTAGGTGGGTCAGGAAAGGGCTGAATAGACCTGGGCTGCATTTAGAGTAGGGGGAGGAGATTTCCTTTCACCTGAATGGGCCTGGTCTGCCTCTGACAATGCCGTCTCCATGTCCTGCCAGGAAGCCACACCAGAGAGGGCAGAACTGTTTCTGACTGGACACAGACACTCTCTGCCTGAGACGACAAAGGACTTTGGGCTATAAAAAGTGGGGCCCAAACCATTGAACTTTAGAACTCTTTTGGACCAAGAAGACTGCCGAGAAGAAGAGCTGGAGAAGCTGTGAGGAGGGACTACCACTTTGCTGTGTGCTTTGCTGTGTTGGCCTGCAGTGGCTGCTCCTGTCTTGGGCAGTGAAAGGACTGGACTGAACTTTCTGCAATCTATATTTGTGAGTTCTCCAAGGGCTTGAGGTAGAGCTTGCCCCCTGTTCAAGAAGTCTCAGGAACAGCAAAGACTTCAAGTTCTTCTTCACTCAGCACTGGGAACTGTGGGGCCGATTCACAGAACTAATCTGAGATAAAATCCTAAACTTACTACTTTTGGTATTCACAGAAGGCTTTTAGTAGTAGTAAAGTTAGGACTCCTAACTTTACTACTACTAAACTGAGACAAAATCCTAACTTTACGACTTTCGGTATTCACAAAAGGCATTTAGTAGTAGTAAAGTTAGGAGTCCTAACTTTACTACTACTAAATGCCTTCTGTGAATACCAAAAGTAGTAAGTTTAGGATTTTATCTCAGTTTAGTCGTAGTAAAGTTAGGAGTCCTAACTTTACTACTACTAAATGCCTTCTGTGAATACCAAAAGTAGTAAGTTTAGGATTTTATCTCAGATTAGTTCTGTGAATCTGCCCCTGTGTGTTTTGTGCTGGAACAAGAATAAAAAGCAACCCGATGACGTCTACGATGCCGCTGCTGACTCCGTGTCCTGAAGGCACCGCAGAGGGCACCGCCGCAATGCCGCACCGCGACCCTGGTCTCACCGACGCTGCCTGCTGATGCCGCCACCGAGCTGCTGCTCGCACCGTGACCTGTGGGCACCGCGCTCCGCATCGCTTCACAACGCTGCCTTGGTATCCCCGACGCCGCCGCCCCACACCGAAATCGACACCGCTGCTTCCACCGTGGTTCGAGGGAACCGCTCATAGAGTTACATGACGCACCGCCCTCATCCCGCACCGCAGCCTTGGCCTACCGATGCCGGCGCCATCGACTCCAGTTCGTCAGCCGACTACAGCGCTTCAGCAACGCCGCTTGCACCGTGACCTGCCAGCACCGCGACAAGCACCGCATCACTTCGCACCGCGACCCTGGTCTCACCGACGACGCCATTTGATGCCGCCACTGAGCCGCTGCTCGCACCGCGACCTGAGGGCATCACACGCTGCACCTCGCACCGCAGCACCCGACGCCCGCCGACGCCAGCGCTCCTGACTTCAACCGCGAGGAGTTCGATGTGCAACGCGTGTGACTTCGAGGGCCCGACGACTCCTGCACCGACCTCCAAAACTGACGCCTGCGGAGGCCGTGCTTTCGGAAGCTCAACGAGAGGTTGCCGATGCCCTGCATTTCTAAAGGTACTGTTTTGCGGGTCTTCTCGACACCGTAGCTGGCCCGCGACGCCGCGGTCAGCCAGAACTGTTTGGATTTGTTGTTCACGACGCCATGATAGCCCCAGACGGAGCTATCGACTTCAAGGAACTGTTTTTCAATTTTATTTTGATAACTGAAGATTTTTTAATACTGTATTGTGGATTTTTATCGTTTTTGGTCTGGTCTTAAGTATATAAAAATATTGGATATTTTTCTAAACTGGTATGGTGTCCTTTTGTAGTGCTTACACTGTATTACTGTTGGTTATGTGCAAATGCTTCACACACTGCCTCTAAGATAAGCCTGACTGCTCGTGCCAAGGTACCAAGGGGGTGAGCAGGGGTTATTTTAGGAGTGTAACTCCCTTATCCTGACTAGGAAGAAGGGTCCCTATTTGGACAAAGATACCTACCTCTGCCAACTAGAGACCCCCCCATTTTTAACAATTCCTCCTCTCAGAGCAGCGCCAAGATACAATTTGGTAATCCATTTGGTAATTGAGCTCTTTATAAACCTATTAACATTAACATCTGTGCTACGCTTCCCTCTGCCTCGCATGAGTCCCCCTGCATCCACAGAATCAAGGCAGGAGGTTGTGCTTTCTCCGTTTTCGCAGCAAAAACTGGAACAAACTCCCTTTACACATAAGGACCACCATTCCATTCCTCAACTTCTGCAAGAAGCTGAAGACCTGGATGTTCAAACAGGAGCATCACTAAATCTACGCTGCTGCTCTGGTGTCTGGATACCCTCACGGGTAATAAGCTGCGCCATACAAATCTACATAACATGGAGCAAGCCCCACTACAAGGGTGCAAATGGATGCCCAGTGGTGCATGAAGAGCTGATAAGAAAGAAGTGTGGTCCTGCCTAAGCCACATCTCATGCCTCTCGGAAAGCAGTAGTTTTGTGGGCAAAATTAGCATTTAGAAGGAAAAACAATATATGATTGCTATGTGAGAAATTAAATATGTTATTTAAAGTAAATAAAAAAGGTGCCAATGAACATCATTTTTTGTCAACATTTGTGAGAGGAAATCATGCTGCCCACAACACATATTAAATGTTTTGTCTTGCTCACTTGCTATATTCTCAATTTCAAATACTGGATTCATTGTAAGAAATCATATCAAAGGAAAACATATTATTTGGACTTTGTTTACCATGCCCCATCAATCCCTACTTGTATATACTTGTAAAGTTTTGTATTTTAATTTAATAAAAAATTAAACAGTACCATTAAAAAACTGTTTTTGTCTTTAAGTCTTGCGAAAAAATGGCCACAAAGTACACTATAATATTTTTTGCCTGCTTTTGATATTGAACATTTTACATGTAAGTTGTGGATGAATATTAGTTGTTATGTTCTGTGGAGGGGTCAGGCCATAGTTTCCAGTCAGGTAGGTGTGATATGGGTTATGTGGATTTTGACTCCAAAAAACAGATCTGTATTGTGAGGAAGCTGGGTTTCTGTTGCAGTAACCCCCCCCCCCACTTTTTGCCAGATTTCTGATGCACTTTGACTTGATGTGCCCTGGGTCCCTCCAAATCAGGTTCCCAGGACCTGTGTTCTCTCCCAAAAATGTACCTTGGTACCCCTATTGGCACCTCTCTGGCCACATGTAAGTCCCTTGTAAAAGGTACCATGGGTACCAAGGGCACTGTGAGTAGGGAAGGCCTCTAAGGGCTGCAGCACCTATTGTGTCACCCTCAGAGGTCCTGTACCTTAACACACACACACTGCCATTGCAGGCTGCGTGTTTTGGTGTAGAGAAAAGTGAAGAGTCGACATGGCACACATTCCTGTTTTCCATGCCTGCAACCCACTGCCTATGGTCTAGGTAAGACACCCCTCTAGCTGGTGCACTGTACCACTGGTGAGGGTACAGTTGCATGAGCACTCTACTCCTACAGTGTCTAAGTCCATTCTTAGACATTCTAAGTGCAGTAAAGACATAAAGAGTATATGATCTGTGAGTTTGTCATTACGAACTCCACAGCACCATAATGGCTTTACTGAATTCTGGGAAGTTTGGTAGCAAACTTCTCAGCATATTAAACCCACACTGATGCCAGTGTGAGATTTATTATACAATGCACTCAGAAGGCATCTTAGAGATGCCCCCTGAAAAACGACCAGCCTCTGGTGGGTTCCCTGACTGGTACACACCAGCCTGCCACCACAAGACATGTTTCTGGACCCCTGGGGTGGGAGCCTTCGCCCCCTGAGCCCAGAAACAAAGCCTTTCCTGGGCGAAGGTGGTCACACCTCCCCAGGCCAGGAAGAGCCATCTGTGGCAGGGAAGCTTCAAAGGCCTTGCTGCCTTTGTAACGTGACCCCCAACCTCTCCTGCTACCAGGAACAGGCCCCCTTCCTGTCTCCCCTCTTTTCCGGCGGGAAAAATTAGGGAGGCGAGGTGAAGTCCACTCTTCAGTGCCCGCCATCTTGCAGATGGCAGGCACTCTCCAATCAGGATTAGGGATTGTGCCCACTCCCCCACGTGGGGTGAGCACACCAAGGATGTAGTCACCCTAAGGTCAATAGCCCATTGGCTACTGACCTCGAGACCCCTAAAATGCCCCCTAAATACAGTATTTAGGGGGCAGCCCTGAACCAAGAAGTCAGATTCTCGCAACCTAAGAAGAAGAAGGACGAAAGAAGACGTCCAGCAGAGGAGACTGCAGAGAAGCACTGACTTGGCCCCAGCCCTACCGGCCCGTCGGCAGTTTCCAGAGATCCTGCTTCAAAAGTTGCCTTGTCCTGCAGCCAGCGACCTCCAGAACCCTGGGAGGACTGACTGCCTTCAACAAAGACTGGATCTCCTGTGAAAAGCAGCTCTGTTCAAAAGAAACTCCCAAGACAGAGTGTGAGCCTGCTGAGGACAAATAAAACCGACGCCTGGAATCACCACTGCACCCGCCGCCTACGGCCCGAATCCGAGTGGCCCACCAGCCCCAGTGAGGTTGCCCAGCACTCCAGAGTCCGAGTCCATCGTGGATTGACCCCTCCAAGACTCCCTGACGTCGCCTGCAGCCTGTGCACGGGGACCCTCCCCAGCCGCGAGTGGCCTGGTAAGGTGATATCCAACCTCATAAGACACCCCTGCATCCAGCCGCCCTGTGCCCTGGAGAAGAGAACCCAAGGTGCACCTACTTCCCCGATCCCTCCAACTTACCTGCCCAGCTATTGGTTCCTCCCGGAAGTCTTCCTGGACCGAGCCTGCAGCCAAAATCCAAAACGGGCAACTCCCATTGAAAACAACAGGGCACCCTACACCAAATCAGCACTCTGCACCTGGCCGCCCCTGTGCTGCTCTGGGTGCACCTTGTGTGCTAACTCGGATCACCCTTTGCCCTGAGCTAAACCCTAGGAGCTTTGCTCCCACAACCTTGTGGCCTGCTCGTGAGTAGCCACCAACCGGAGGCCCCTATCCCCCATTGGATAACATTGGGCCTCAGCACTCTGCACCCGGCCGCCCTAGTGCCGCTGAGGGTGCTTTGAGAGTGCATCCTCGATCCTGGAGGAACCCTGGTTCTAACCCCAGAAACCTAACTCCTACAACCAAGTACTTACCTGTAAAACGATAACTTCATTTCCTCCCATAGGATTGCATTGACTGCTTTTCTTTGAAAATTCTTCTAAGTGTGGAGTTGATTTGTATGAAACTTTGAAAATCTGCAAATGTACAAAAACTGAATTACTTACCTTTTCTCTAGGAAATGTCCCAGTGTGATATCTAGGCAAATCACACTGAGTAGAAAAAGTAACTTAAAAAGTAATCTGAAAAGTAAAGTACAAAGTGATCTCAAAAGTAACTGAAAAGTAATTTGAACTGTTGACTTACCTGTAAATCAACCAACTGCATTTGAACCTGCATTCATCTGTAATTCGCTGCATAAATCTTGCAAAGTATTATTTCACTTACCTGAACCAGGCCTGGCTTGGTTCTAGAAATAAAATAACTAAATCATATTTTTATACAAACAAATTGGTCTGAGTTCAATCTTTGAGTGTGTGACATCATTTCTTGCCTGAGTTTGTACAATAAATGCTTAACACTACCCTCTGATAAAGCCTTACTGCTCACTCACACTACCACAAATAGAGAGTAAGGTATTATCTACTTTTACCTCTCCATACCTTTGGGGGTTCCACTGGACTCTGTGAACACCATACCTCATTTTGTTATAGTATATACAGAGCCAGCTTCATACATATACGGACTCCAAATTTCAGTGTACCTCAATCAATCAATCAATCAATCTATCAGGGTTTTGTAAAGTGCACTACTCACCCGTGAGGGTCTCAAGGCGATGGGGGTGGATGTGAGCAGCTCCGTTGGGGTCATTTGAAAAGCCAGGTTTTGAGGTCCTTTCTGAATTGGTGCAGTGTCGGGCTCCACCAGAGGTGAAGGGGGAGTTCATTCCAGGTCTTTGCTGCGAGGTAGGAGAACGACATTCCACCTGCTCTGGTCCTGTAGAAGAGTGGTACGGCGGCTAGGGAGAGTTCGGCTGAGCGGAGGTTTCTCTTGGGGGCACGGAAGAAGATGCGGTTGTTGCGGTATTGGGGTCTGGTGTTGTGCAGAGCCTTGTAGGCGTGCATGAGCAGCTTGAAAGTTATTCTTCTTTCGATGGGGAGTCAGTGGAGGTCGTGGAGGTGTTGGGTGATGTGGTTGCGCTGTGGGATATTGAGGATTAGTCTGGCTGCGGCGTTCTGGATGGTCTGGAGTTTGAGGAGGAGTTTTTTGTTGATTCCGGCATAGAGGGTGTTGCTGTAATCCAGTCTGCTGGTGATGAGTGCGTGAGTGACGGTTTTCCTGGAGTCGGGGGGATCCACTTGAATATGTTGCGTAGTATGCAGAGGGTGTTGAAGCATGCGGAGGAGATGGCGTTGATCTGGAGATTCATGGTGAGTGATGAGCCCAGTCTGATGCCGAGGATACGTGCATGGTCTGTTGGGGTGGGTTCCTGAGGGCAGGGGACGACCAGGTGTCATCCCATGCGGAGGGGGTGGAGCCAAGGAAGAGGACTTCTGTTTTCTCCGAGTTGTGTTTCAGGCAGCTGTTCCTCATCCAGGTTGCGACGGCTTTCACCCTATCTTGGAAATTGTGCCTGGTGATGTCAGGTTCCTTGGTGAGGGAGAGGATAAGCTGGGTGTCATTGGCGTAGGAGACGATGTTAAGCCCGTGGTTTCTGATGATGGTTGCGAGGGGGGCCATGTAGACGTTGAAGAGGTGGGGGCTGAGGGAGAATCCTTGGGGTACTCCGCATCTGATCTCTGCCGGTTCTGAGAGGAAGGGTGGGAGTCTTATTCTCTGTATTCTGCCTGAGAGGAATGATCAAAACCAGTGTAGGGCCTTTCCTTGGATGCCGGCGTTGTGGAGCCTGGTGGCTAGTGTGCGATGAGAGATGGTGTCGAAGGCTGCTGATAGGTCCACGAGGATGAGGGCTGCCGTATGGCCTTGGTCAAGGAGGCCACGGATGTCGTCAGTGGCGGCCAGGAGGGAAGTCTTGGTGCTGTGGTTGCTGCGGAATCCGGATTGAGAGGTGTCTAGGATGTTGTTGGTTTCGATGAAGTGTGCTAGCTGGATGTTGATGGCCTTTTTGATGACTTTGGTAGCAAATGGAAGCAGTGAGATGGGCATGAAGTTCTTGAAGTCTATCGGGTCTGCAGAGGGCTTCTTTAGAAAGGGGTTGACTTCGGCGTGCTTCCAGTTGTTGGGGAACGTGACTGTCTCGAGGGAGCAGTTGATGGTTCGACGTAGCTCTGGTGCAACAGCAGTGGCAGCCCTGTGGAAGATGTGCGGCGGGCAGGGGTCAGAAGGTGCTCTGGAGTGAATGATCTTCATGGTCTTTAGGGTGTCTTCTGTCATGAGTGGGGTCCAGGTGAGGAGGGTCTGTTGGGTGGCGTCACTGGGGGTGGCAGTTGAGGCAGTGCAGAGGTCTTGATAGTCAAAGCTGTTGTAGAGCAACTTGATCTTGAGGTGAAAGAAGGAGCTGAGTCTGTTACAGAGGTCTTGGGAGGGAGGGACGTCAGTTTTTTCACTGTTGGGTTTGCCAAATTCCTGAATGATGGTGAAGAGTTCCTTGGAGTTGTGGCATTGGAGAGGATTCTGTCTTGGAGGAAGTTTTACTTTGTGGATTAGATGAGTTGAAGGTGTGCTGTGGAGGCTGTTTTGTAGGCAGAGCTTGCTTCCGGAGTTTTGCTGTTTCTCCACGTCTTTTCAAGTAATCGGCAGGAGCGCTTGGATTCTTGGAGAGCCGTGGAGAACCAGTTAGCTTTCTTGTTGTGTCGTCTCGTGGTGTTCTGGAGGGGGGCGAGAGTGTTGGCGCAGTTGGCGATCCATTGGTGGAGGTTGCTTGCTGCTGTGTTGGAGTCTGTCGTAGTGGGGGTGAGATGTTCGTCAGAGACTTTGTTCCAGATTCTGCGTGGGAGGCGGCATGCGTGCACGTGTGCGGTGGGTTTCGTAAAGGAGAAATGGATGCAGTGGTGGTCAGTCCAGAGCAGTTCCATGGTGTGGCTGAAGAAAATGTTGTTTCCTCCAGTGAAGATGGGGTTGAGTGTGTGGCCTGCTGTGTGAGTGGGGGCGGAGACAAGTTGCTTCATTCCTATGTTGGTGAGGTTCTCTAGGAGGGCGGTGTTGTTGGGGTCGCTGTGGTTGTCCGAGTGGAAGTTCAGGTCTCCGAGTAGTATGTAGTCTGTGGAGGCGAGGGCATTGGGTGCGATGAGGTCAGCAATGAAGTTGGTGAAAGGGGTGCAGCGGCTGGGTGGTCTGCAGGCGAGTGTTCCGCGGAGCATCGTTCTGGGGTTGGGCTGGATCTGGAAGTAAATGTGTTCCATGGGGGGCGAGGCATTGTCCGAGTCGGTGGTTGTCAATCGGAGGGAGCTTTTGTGGATGATGGCCACGTCTCCTGCTGGGTGGTTGGGGCGGTCTTTTCTCAGGATCTTGTATCCGTCGAGGATGGCAGTTGCGATGTCGGGTGCAGAGCTGGTGTTGGTCCAAGTCTCTGTGAGGAAGGTGATGCTGGGTGTGTGAGTGTTGAGGAGGTCCCAGATTTCTATGGCATATCTGTGCAGAACATGGTTGCAATACTTGTGAGTATCAAAATACAAATTTGGAAATTCAAAGGTAAATATATTGTTTTTTGTGTGTAATAGTTTGAAATAATATTTTCTTAAATGCTGTTGAATGTAACATATTTGTTTCTATGTTTTATACATTTTAAAGTATGTTCTACTTTTAGTAATAAGAGCCTCATTTTGATGTCGGTGTGACTTTCACCGACAGTCCGTCGGTTGCAGCCCCACCGAAATCCAGTCCTCTGGTCCGACCGCCGCATTACGATGCAGATGGAGCGTGGGGGACTGACCGCTGTCTCCAACAGGCTCAAGGAGCCTGTTGGGGCAGCGGTCGGACACTAATCCCTACAATGGAGGCAGTGCCTGCGCAGGCACCGCCATAGGGATTAGGATGTCCATTTCCCACAGCCTTTTCATGGCGGTCCCACTGCCATGAAAAGGCTGTTAGAAAGGGACTTTGGGGGCCCCAAACAGATCCACTGTTCCTTGTGGGCCACTGCTAAGTGGCCAGTGGTGCACATGTGGTGCCCCCCAAACATCCATGCACCGTGTGCCAGGCCCCACAAGGAGCCTGGCACTCGGTGCAGAGATGTTTGAAAACATGGCTTTTTCTACTGCGGCTTGTGCTGCGGCCCTTTTCTGGCCCGCAGTACAAGCAGCAGTAGAAAAATGTAGTTTCTGACCTTCTACACAGCGGTCTTATCAAAATATGGGGGGTGGGACCGCCGACTCCTTTTCAGGCGGTATCAATCCCGCTGCGAAAGCGGTTGGACGCTCATCCGACTGCCATCATAATGCGGTCCTAAGTTTTAAATGTATAGTAATAGTTGTTTTTAAAAGTCAGTTCAAGTTGTAGGAATTAACAGTGTTTTGAGTGTGTAATTTTCAAAGAATTTTTAATTGTATGTTTTTACTATACTTTTAAATGCCATTTATTATGCAAAAGCATATAAATGCTATTTTTAATAATAAATTAATGTATTTTCATTATCTTATGGGTTCTATAGCAGAATAGCATGGGTAGTGTTTTTTTAAAATGTTGAAATGCATTTGTTATCTACTTAAATAATTTTAGTGTAATTTAAAAATAAGCTAAAAATATAACTTCAAAAAATAATGTAGGAGTTAACTAATGTGCATCTTATAAAAGTTCTGAACATATTTTATTTAATAATAACTAATATTAATTATTAAACAATTTGATATATACATAAATTACAAGAAAATAAATGTTTGTAGCTAGTTAGTAATGTTTTCACTAGAAATTTAAAAACAATTAAAAATGTTTCAATATTTTATTTAAAAAACGTTTTAATTGGATAAAATAATGTAAATGTATTGTTGAAAAATCTGTTAATATTAATATTCATGTTTTGAGTAATAAATATATTAGAGCTTAGACATACTTAGTTAAATTATTTCATTAATTTAATATTAATATTTTATGTGAGGATACAGTATAGTAATGCATAATTCTACCAACATTGTGGTATCTCAATGTTTGAAAGCTTTGAAGTTAAAATAGTAAATCTGCACTTAACCAAATTTATTGTGCTAGCCCAGTGCTTGTGGGACTTGCTCGAAAAGTAAATTTGCTCTCCTCAAATTATGCTTTGCTACCCCAATGTATGTAGGTTTTGGAGTTAAAATAATGAATTTGCAGTATCCAAATTATTCAGTTTCATACTAATGTTTGATTTAGAATATTAAATGTGTGTATCCCAAAGCTATTGTTTTAGCCTCAAGTTTTAATAATAAATATGTTCTCCTCCAATTATGCTTTGTTAAACCAATGTTTGTTTGACATCGAATTAAGAACAGTAAATGTGCACTCCCTCCCTTATGCTGTGTTACCGCAATGTTTGTAGGCCATGGAGTTTGAATAGTAAATGTGTGCTTCCCCAAACTTATTGTGCTAACCTCAATGTTTGTATGTCTTGGAGTTAGAATAGGTAATTTGGTAAACCTCATTATATATTGTTACCCCAATGTCTGTAGGCCTACACGGCACAGTATTAAATCTGCACTTTCTCAAACTTGTTGTGTCAACGCGGCTTGCATGGCCTTGAAGTTGGAATAGTAAATTTGCTCTCCCCAATTGTGATTGTTTGTATGCTAGAGATAGGTGAGTACATTTGTACCCCCCCCCCAAATTATGCTATGTTAGCCGAATGTTTGCGGTCCTTGGCATTAGAATAATAAATCTGTGCTCCTCCAAATTTGCTGTGACAGCCCCAGTGTGTGCATGCCATGAAATTCGAATAATAAATCTCCTCTCCCCAATTTTATTTTGTTACCCCAATGTTTGTAGGCCTCGGAGCTAGAATGGTTAATTTGCACTCCCCTCAAATATGTTGTGTTTCACCAATGTTTGTAGGCCTTGAATTTAGAATAGTAACTCTGCACTCCTCCAATAATGCTGTATTATCCCAATGTGTGTAGGCCTTGGAGTTAGAAGATTAAACATAAATCCAATGCCAGAAATATATTATGTTAAATTAACGTATGGTGGTTTTGGATGCAAATTATTTTTTGTGCACATCCTCAAAAGTATCACACTTTATCCTTCACTGCGTATAGAGAAAGCTGCCAACACACAGGAGTTGCAAAAAAATACTTTGTTTTTATTGTTGCTGCCATGGTGCGTTCCGGCAGCTCTTGCAGCCATGTTCACAAAATGATGTACTTAAAATAAAATTGTGTGATAGGATTTACAATGGGCAATAGATAAAAATATTTTAAGTATTCATGTATTTATTGTTAGAAAATATAGTCTAATTTAAAATATTAAAATGAATAATATAGGAAAGATGATTTTTAAAAGATGTAATAAAAACAAACAACATAAGATAAGAAATTTTACAACAATCATTATTTAAAACTGAAGTAAATATACAGTTTTTAGGCATGAGAAAAGTGTTATTTGCTCCTATTAAATTTTTATAAATCTTTGAAATCATTAAAAAAAATGTCTTTAGTTCACACAAAATTAATATTTTCATTTATACCTTTTGTAACATAAAAATGGACATTTTTAGTACATTTAATAGGAAGGGATTCGAAATGTTATATACATTTAAAAAAAAAATAATATCATCAAAGCACAGGAAGATTTAGATAATACAATAAACAAAGTTAAATATTTGTAGAATAAGTAACAGAATAGTTTACAATTAATTGTATAATTTTGTTATATGAAAACATTTTTAACATATAATGACATTATTTCCTGTTACAAGAATGAAAAAATGTTTTTTTATTCAATCCACAGACATTTTGCTTAATTGGTGATACATTATTGGAGTATTTGCTGCTTGTTTTCATTCTGCAATGGGCAGACCAAGCTTTCATAACAGGTACATTTGATGTTCACTTATATCTTAGAAATAAGTAATGATTTAATGGTATGGGTTTACAGTTTTGTGTGTTACTGTACTTTTATGTATAAGCTATTAGGTTATTTGGTATTCTTGTATGTTGGTTAGTGTTTGTTAAGGAGATTGTTAGACTATATAATTGATTTACTGTATATGGTATGCTTTCTAACTTTGTGTTAACTTTAGGGGTGCTTTGTAAATGTTTCTCTATCGGCCTGGGTGGGTATGGATTTGTTGCTTTTCTTTTCTCTATAGCAGAAGACTTCAATCAGGGTCGTTTGTTCTTCTTTTTTCTTCTGACCTCATTTTTAAGTCTGGCGTTAGCCAAGACCTTTTGATTTTACTAAAATTGTATACATTATTTACTTACTTAACTGGGCTTTCAGCCACCTCTCTTCATCCATTGTTCTGTTGTTTTGTCAGTCACATTTTGCCTCCACACACTACAGCATACAGCGTGGGGCAATGGGTTAGCCTACTTCAGCCACTGGTTAACTTCTCTTTGAATAACTGCATTTTGCTCTATAACAATGAGTATGTTTGTTTTTCCTGTTTAATTACATTAGGGTTTCAGATGTGAGCACAGGCCACATTTCACACCTTATCAGTTCCTGTGTCTTGTCAATGCTGTTGTGAATTCCTTTTGATGTGTCCTTTGCATAGCTGACTGCTGACATTTCACAGCATAACAGATTGTGTTTATTTGAAACTGTTCTGTATTAGGTTATCCTCTTTTTATTATGCATTCACTTCACAAACCGAAAGCTTAAATTTTATACTTGTGCATTCATAAGCAGACAATTCTTCAAAACACATTTATTCTGGACTCGATTTTACCAAAACTTCGCCCAAGACGAAAATCTACTTTTAATGTGTTTAATTTGCAACACTTGTAACACTTTTTATATGTACTCCGCTCTATGCCACTTAACTCTGCTCCGCTTTATGCCCTTCCACTCTATGACATTCTATTCCCTCCACAGCACTCCACAACACTCTACACTATTCTGCTCTATGCCACTCCATGACCCTCCACGCCACTCAACTCTACTCTATGCCACTCCGCTCCACGCCACGCCACCCCACAACACTCTACTCCACTTTATGACACTCCATGCCACACTTCTTTAACTCACTAACATTTAGCTGGTGCATAACATGGCTAAAATATTTTGGCAAAGCCAATAGCTCTTGCACAGGCGAGACCTATTGACTTTGCCAATGCTTGTTACTCCCTGTCCTTAGTCTAACAGTAGCAAATAGAAGGCATTGTATCGCATCGCAGCAAAGACCTGGAACAGCCTCCCCACGCACCTCCGGACCATCACCTCACTTCCAGAATTCCGAATGGCCCTCAAATTCTGGCTGTTTTAATAAGCCTCTGGGGCCTGTAAGCGCCTGGATACCCTATCGGGTGATTAACCGCGCTTTATAAATCCTGATTGATTGATTGAAGGCTGTTGGAGGGCTGGGGGTAGGACAATGGGAAAATCATGTTCTGTCATCAGGAATCAAAGACTATCTCTATTGTGATAATGCCATTTTGTGACTGCCACAGCTGTGATCTGTACTCCATGACAGTAGCGGCTCCTGGTGGGAGTGCTGCCGGGCGGTGACGCGTGGCGGGGGAGGGGCAGGGTGGGGGGTAGTAAACTCTGGAATACGGCCCAACAGAGGTAAGTAAACAAATAAATAAATAAAACGAAATTCGTTGCGCGCGCTGCATCGCATTTGGCGATGCAGCGCGCGCAACGAATTTTGTTTTATTTGTTTATTTGTTTACTTACCTCTGTTGGGCCGTATTCCAGAGTTTACTACCTCCCTCCCCCGCCCCGCGTCACCGCCCAGCAGCACTCCCACCAGGAGCCGCTACTGCTCCATGACTACGTATTTGTTTCTGCTGATCAGGTCAGCGTTGCTTTTTCCGCCTCAAATTCACCTCATGTTGCAAATTGCCCTCCGACATTATGTAAAGAGCTTTGCATACATGTTTTGAAGAGTCTGTACTGTCTGGATTTTCCCCAAAGTCGTCTTCTAGTTCGTTTTTGCCTCCACTGCCGGTCACCAAAGTCAACTAGGCCTACAGAGTCTGTGTACGTATTGACTCTCACTGTTTGAGTATTTTTCTTGTCATACAGCGCTCGTCATTCTGAAAGCCTCTTCTAGGCTTCAAGAAAACCTGTAAATAAATAAAATATAAAATGATGTTACCCCTGGATTTTTGGTGTATCGTCGTCGATACTACGTTTCAAATTCAATCCTTTAAAACGTTTAATCCCCATTCATAGGTGGTGTGTTTTGATTCGTCCTAGTGCTTATGTGTAGATTAGGTGTCACCACGTTATTGCCTGCTTAGAACCTCAAATGCTGTCCGTATAGACTATGATTCCATCACAGTGACCTGAAGGAAACGTGATTTGTCAAAGAACCCAACTTTAGTTCGACATTACCTGTCAACTTCAGTTTCAAAAACATGAAAAGGCAAGAGAGTCTTTCCTCCTTCAGAGCCAGAGACTGAACAAAGGACGCCACAGACGTGGACATATTTGGGGCATGTTTATCACCAAGTGGCTGCACAGTAAAGTTATTTATCAGCACCGTATAATTATAGATATTGATTAAATATTTATTTATGATAACGTTTCAATAATGCGCTTTGATTAGAGTCGATCTGCTCAAAGTTTTCTACTCAGAAAACTTTGCACCTAGTCAGGTTGCCGTTTTGGCTTCATTTGTTTTATTCACTGTTATTTACATATTAAAAGAGATAGCTCTATCCTGATTTTAAATGTATTCTAAGTTACCGACCAGTACTTAGTAAGCGCAGAGAGTGATGGCAGTAAAATGCTATAATCCTTTATATCAAAACACACTAGCCCTAGTTATTGACTAGGGATGGGAACTAGAGGCACAGGGCCTAGGGACTAGCCAGCCTCCAACACGAAATGTAAACACAAATGGGGCTGTCCCTAGTTGGGATTCCTACAGGATTTTGACAACTGTAATGGTTTTTAGATCACTTTTCACTACTCACGGGCCACCATTAGCTTAGAAGAGCATCCCTGTCTCCAGGTGTATGCCCACCCTCTATCAAACAAAGTTTTTAGAGGGCGAGGACGGCCTATGATGAAGCATGACACCAGGTGGTGTGTGAGGCCAGTCCTTCACTTCTTGTGAGAAGCCCCCACTGGATACGCATCTTTAAAAATCATGTAGGAATCCCAACTAGGGACAGCCCCGTTTGTGTTTACATAATCCTTTATATCCCTGTTCCATTTTATAGGATGCCAGTCGCATCCTTTACAATTCGGAGCTTTGTTGTCCAGGACGCTGTAGCTAGGACGCCCCACAATGCCACCTCCCTCTTGCAGTCAGTGCAAATCACTGCAAATTGCTAGAGCAGTTTGCAAAATGGGGCCTGAGGTCTTGTTAGTACTGTCTCAAGGTATTGTGGCACATTAGTTGTGGTACATCCCCCCCCCAACTCCACTTTTGGCCCCATAAGATAAATCCTACTGAATGAGTTCATGATTCATGCCACCAAGCACTGAATGCCATAGGTGACCACAGCTGTGGCCTAGGCATAGAAATGGCCCTCGCTCATGCCCACCAGATACACCTTACCTAGCTACTGGTGTGGGCCAGGTTAGAGTTCAAGGTACCTTGCTGATGTGCTTCCTAGGTATGGGGCAGTAGCAGGTGCTCTCACTGTTTACCTGCCTGGTTCAAGATGGTATGGGGTTGCTCTATGAGGTTCTGGGGGCCAAAATCAATAAGCCCTGTAGGGCGAATATAGAGAACAGAGCCAGGGCCTCTTCTTTAAAAGCTTGAAGGGGTCACCTAGCCTGGAAGGGCTCCTGCTGCATGTGTACTCCGCATGGGCAACAGCAACCCTTGGCTTCCTGACGATTACAGCTCTGCTTTCATGGTTCGTCTACACTTATGATGCTTTATATGTCTACATGGATATAGAGCTGCAGATCGCAGTTAATCATCACCAGTTTTCTTTGCTTGACCACTGAGTGCAATGTAACAGACTGTGTCCTTTTCTCCACTTTAACTCCCTCCCATTGCAAATAAAAGAAATTAGGTGGGATGAGTTAAACAGTATAAACTCTCTGAAATCTGCCCCTCATGTTCTCCTTCTGACCGACAGAGTATGATTTCTTGGGTAGGGGAACGTTTCACAATTCTTCTGGAAAAGGCGCTACATACTAGACTCTTGGGGTGGTAGAGGTCGACACAAACTGGTTCTCCTTTTACCATGGGTGGTTAGGGCCAATCCCATGATCCAGGTCATGACCCTACTCATGGCTGTTGACAGCTGGTGGGAAGACTGCATCCTGGCTCCAGCTATACCTACCTTCAGAGTGGGGTTTGCTTAAGAGCGCTTCGTACATGAGAGGGGTGTAGCCCTCATGGAGTCCTCCTGTTTAGATATAGCTCCTGTAGCTGTAGGGTGTAGTTGTGTCCCTGGCCCTCCTAGGTCCCCCTGTGTAGGTCTCTCCCCCATGCCTCGGTAGAAATCAATGAAAGCCAAAGTGCACATGTCTGGGTTTGAATTTACAATGAATGAATGAATGAATCAGAAAGGTTCCTCTGCACTATGCTAACTTATAGATAGCTAAATCCAACAGGTTTTCCAGTGGCCATAGAGACGACACTTAAAAACATGACTGCGGCAAAGGGTGTCGCCAAACCTGTGCAGCTTATACAAAGAGATGGGCTACCTTCCATGTTATCCTGGTTGCTTCGGTGAGATGGCTCTCCTGAATAAAATACACTTGGACTGAACTGGCTCCTCCGAATGTTGTAAGGCAACTTTTATTTTGAGGGGCCAGTTTGTTTAGATGTAACTGCCACTGTTCTACATATATTTAACAAACAACAGGAGACGCCCGTCACTCCAGTTGAGACCTGGGTAAGTACAATATCATGCAACAATGTCTCAATGGGAGTCAATAAGGAAGTGCAAATTTGAACAGTAAATTAAGTACACAAAGAACACGTAGTCCCACTTTTTGTAGGTTCAGATATTTGCATTAACAAAAGAGAAGCATAGACTGTTTACTTTACAGAAATTTAGAAGCAGCATCAATAATATTTTAAGTTGTGTGCTAAGTGCAAAGTGAACACATTGTGCTTGTGAATAAGTGTTTTTAAACAGCGCAAGCGAAACACATAAAAGAATATAGAAATCAGCGTTTACTTTGGGAATTATTTGACGCGAATATTACATCATGAAGGTCGAAACTCTGTCGACTTGTATCAGCCCAATGGAATTGCTAATTATGCCATGATTCTTTCACTGCACGTATTATAAAGTACATGCTCGTGCATGATATTCGCATCAAATAATTCCCAAAGTAAACGCTGAGTTCTATACATTTTTCTTTTGCTAAACAAATATTTGAACCTACAAAAAGTGGGACTAGTGTTCTTCGTGTAACTGTTCTACATATAAACTGAACGCCCCTAGCTGATCCAGGGAACAGCTTTTACTTGTCATGGAAGGCTGGGACAAGAGAAAAGACTCTTGGCTGTCTTCCCAGGATGGGTTGGGAATATACCCATGCATAGGAATGAAAACGGAGCTGTTGTCCCAAAGGAAGAATGGGAGAAAGTCTGCCTGGTGTGTCGAGAAGCAGATTTTTCCTGGACCAGAGCATGAGAGCTGAGCCTAGTGAGTTGCCAGGAGACTTTTCGGGCTGCCAAGGCTGGAACGCCTGAAGCTGTACCCACAGCCAAGCCTGAATAGCTTTGCCCCTGAGAGCTTTGTGGGTGTCCACACACTACCTCAGAGCCCAGATCCCTAAGTATATCCTGGTGCCCCAAGAGTGTTTGCGAGAAACGGTGTGTGCCAAACCCCTGCCAGCATCTAAAGCATCAATAGGCAACCACCACCCAGATAAAAAGGGCTTGTGTGCTTCCGCATTCGCAAATACCTCTGAAAGAAGCCATGACCAACTGCCACCCTGAGAGAGGGCCCGTGCGCCTGCGTGCTCACAAAGAGAGGGCCGTGCGCCTGCGTGCTCACAAGCCTCCCTGAGAGAGTTCAGGAGAGATTGAACTTTCTTGCATAGGGCCTGTGTGCTTCTAGCCTGGCTGAGACCAGCTGCACGCAGTGCTCATTCTTTTCCCACCCGGAATGCGGGTATGTCGTAGGTTCCTGCAAACAGAGACGTTTTAAGGCATGGGCAAAGTGGGCTCTGGCCCAAGGCCCCAGCCTTTCAGGGGGGCCCTGATAGCCTGCTCTGTTCTGCAGTCTTGCATTGATGACCTTGAATCATTCTTAAACTGATTGTTTTAAATACTGTTTTCCTTTAATATACTTATTATGTGGGCGATGTGTGAGAGTCTATTACACACATCTGCAGAGAAATGTTTTTATGTTTCATGCAGCATCTATAAATACGTTTCTTTTATTCAAACCCGGACCTCGCATATGAGAACGTGGCGGGTGTCAGAGAGATTATTTGCAGTAATAGTAGTGAACTGCGCGGTGTTACAATGTTGAAAACACACATCATTATCTATTCATATTAAATGTAAACATATTCAGAATTTGGGAGTGTGCCTGCGAACTGTCAGCGACCTGGCCAAAGAGGGCATGAAAGACCTGAACCTGGCCCAAAATTCATAGCTGTTCCGAACAGGGGGCCCCAAAATACGTTTGGCCCAGGCCCCCCATGATCCTTAAGATGTCTCTGCTTGCAAACCCTGGAAAAAACATTTTTCAGGGCACCAAGCGTCAGGGGTACCTGTTCAAAGTCAAAAGATGTCCTCAGGGAATAACAACGCGTGGCGACGCCAGCAGGTGGCAGTAGCGCTGGTTTCATTTGCTGACTCTTCAGTAAGAAACAGTCTAACATCAAAATCTAAAAATAGATTTATCAGGACTAGTGTTTGCCCCTGAAAAAAAAGCAAGGGGCCGAGAGAATAAAACCCCGTTTGCCCGACCGCCCCCTCCCCTTTCTGGTGGACCTGCCGGCATGACGTCTTGTGTCCCTCCGCCACCACTGCCACCTCTCTCCTACTCCAGCAAGCAGCGACATCCGCCGGACCGAACCAAGGCGAAACAGAGGGAACAGGGAAAGTATAATGCATTCTGAATTTCAAGTTACTCAAAAACGCTTAAGCATAAGCAGCATCCGATATGGCCGAACGCTACAAATATTGCAATACTGCAAAAAATAGGAGCGCTGTTTTAAAATGCAGCTGCTCTAAGGTGTCTGTTAGGCTCACATTTTCTTTTTTCCAGCGGGTAAGTCAAATTGTAAGGACTAATTTGTTCTGAGTACAAGACACGTCTCTATCTGATCGCTAAAGACAGAATGGCTTTTCAACCCAGGGAATTGGATCGGCTTGAGCCGGTGGCCTCTGTGCTCGTCATTGTCTGGCTACTTCGAAACCCAGGCCCTGGGCATTATCTTAAGGAGCAGAAGCTGATTGAGAGGAAGGGCCGGCGGGCGGGAGAGGAGGGTGCTGGTTTCTGTCAGTCATTCACACTGAACGAGGTGGGACAGAGATAGGTCTGTGGTATCAAGGACCCTCTTACGCTGGATGACCTTGAGAGAATCCACCAGAAAACATATCAAGTATAACAAGCATTGGCATAGCCAATAGGTCTCGCCTTTGGGACCTTACAAGTGTTTAGTTATCTAGCACAATATCCTTGGTGCAACAACATCAAGTGTTGCATGGCTAAACACTTATAAGGTCCCAAAGGCGAGACCTATTGGCTATGCCAATGCTTGATCAATGCACAGTATGAGAACCTGCAATTCACTCACAGTTCCCAGCAGAAACAACCCAAATCACTGAGCTATCTTCCCAAAATCATTCACCCAGCATCCCCTAAATAAATTTAGCCAAAAAGGATCAACGAAAACGTGATTTAAGAACCTGTTGTTCAGGTTTGTTTTGTATGGAAAAACCACAAGTTGGTTTTTGAACAACAGTTAAAACTAAACCCATAGGAAGCTGGCCTATGTTCTAGACCGTACTGTGGTTCAAAACACCAGTTTGGTTCAGAAAATGTCTCTAACACATGTTTGACGGCCTGATGTGTGACTGGTGTTGTGCCAACCTTACTGACCTGAGAGGCTCCCGCAATCATACAAAATGTTCCTATTCACCATTCCTCCTAATATGTGACTAACTGCCCAGATCCTATACGCCTTTCAAGAGCACAAGCCTGTTTTGAAATCCTCAGCTTTGTCTAAAGGCCTGCCACCCTCTGCTATGAAAGGATGCAGGTTACGTGACACACAAACTGCATCTGAGAGTACAATTATTTGTTTTAAGAGTAAGTGAGGACGGGGAGGGCTGCTGGGAGAATAAGACTGGGACATATTTGTAGCATTGTGCAGTAAAGCCTACACTGCTGCCCCTCACAGGTATTAATCACAAAGCTGCGAGTAGATATGCTAAGTTAAAACCAAGTTTGAAAGAAAAAAAAACGCATCTCTGTACAATGACGATTCTTCTGCGAAGTGAACTGCTTGGAGGTCACACTATTAATAACGCACTTCGCAGAAAAATAATCGAGCCCGCCTTCAAACTGGATTCGGGAGACACTGTTCTTTACCATACATGCATGCTACCAATCTGTACTAGCAATTTTCAAGGACATTTTTAAACAATGCACAATGAATTAATGCCACGAATTTTGGCTAAATGACTGAAATGAAAATACAGCACCTTAGGGTCAAACTTACAAGAGGATAGGAAAACAACTTAACAAACCTGTGCCAAAAATACTTAAAAGCTACAGGCCGTGCAACTCTGGCAAACAAAGCAGGCACGAGCGTCACAGCATAATAAATAAATTGTGCCTGCGTACTCTTTTCACATCAATGCCTTTTACTTAAGGATGAAGGCTCTATTTGTGTGCCACAGAAACAAGCATAAATTATGGTGAATTACAGTGCCGGTTTGCGATTAAAAATAAAGTCAATTGTGGGTTCGCAGGCACAGTGATTTTTTTGGCTGGCCAAATAACTGTATTTCAAGCTGTCTGTAAAATCATATTTAAAAACTTAACGTGGATGACGAAAAATTCTGAATGAACGCAGTCAACAACTACGAGGCCCGGTGCTGCCAGCAGTTTCTCAATCTGTACTCTGTAAACGCTGATGTGCAAACAGACAGAAGTGGATGCCTGCTTGTGCCCCGGGGGAACTGCAGGTCAGCAAAAAGACAGAAGTGGATGCCTGCTTGTGCCCCGGGGGAACTGCAGGGTGCGCGCTGGTTCGGAGCTATGAGCTATAGCAACAAAATGGCGTGGGACTGTCCACAGTTCCTACGGACACGCGCATGCTGTCTGCTATGGACAAATGGCAAGAGCAGCCATGTTTGTCCATGCAGGCGAGACCTAAAAAAACAAGCAAGCGCGCCTAAAAAAGTGTCGGCAAAAGTGAAAGCGTTTCCCTTGCGGGAGCGAGCCACGGGCACCATGTGTTTGCAAGTTAATTACAAACATATGGTGTCAAGCTCGCTCCCGCAAGAATCGCTGAACGTGCACGCGTTGCCATTGAAGGCAATGCAACGCGTGCACGTTTTTGGGACAAAAACCGTAGCGATTGCTACAGGTCTTTTTCCTATTCAGCGCATGCGCGCTGCTTAGGCGAGACCTAAAAAGGGATGCATTTCCTCAATCAAGTCACAGTGCATGGGAGAATGTTATCTCCTTCAAATATCTGGCCGGTTTATCGTAATCTGATCATATTCTATATTTTTAGGAGAGAATAAAGTTGTCACATCTTTCAAATACAGAAATTTGTCAAATTTGGAGCTATAATTAAGGATGAAACAACACCGAATCCTACTAATTGTCATAGCCAATAGGTCTCACCTTTGGGACATTATAAGTGATTAGCCATGAAGCACATTATCCTGGTGCTGTGCCGCCAGGGATTGAAAAGCTATACAATTACTACACACTGGGCCATTCTGTGTGATTCAGGAACATGCTTGTCTCAGGAAACATTTGTGGGCACATTCCAAGTCTTTTTAATGCACACACAAAAAGACAAGTGCCTCGATGCAAGTCAACAGCACTATAACATTCTGTGTGCAACTGCATCACTAGAGTACTAGAGTACTGAACAGGCTATGAAAAAAAACAGCGAAGTACTTTCCAATGGCGGAGGCGTCACATCCCTCCTCCCCAGGCCTCTATTCACCAGGCACCCTTCCCCAGAGTTTTCCATTAATAACACTGCTTGCACCATCCGTTTGCCAGCCAGCCAAAGGCCCCACTCTCTGTCCCAGCCCCTTGAGTATAGGATCGCTGGACATAGCAACAACAACAAAATGCTCCCATTTGTCAGGTTCTGTAGCATTCATTTTGCCACCTAATCAGGTCTCATTCGTGCCAAGATTCTGCCACCCGGGATGACCCCCAATACCAAGCTCCGGTGAAACCAGATCTTCGCATCAACAACGACTGTCTATGGCAACCAGAAATGCAAGTACTGCACTTCACGCTACAGCAACTACAGCATACGACGACCGTCAACTTGAAGCTACAACGACGATCCGTGATGCTCAAGCGGATCTTTGTGTTGCAGCAATGACAGTCTGTGATACCCAGCCTGCTCTTCTTGCTACAGTAACGACCATCCGCAATGCTCAGCTTCATCCTCGCAGCCTTCTCCACCCCAAACTGAACTCTCAGTGCCGGAATTAAAAGCTAACTTGTCAGCGGGACTAACCTGAACCCTGTATCGGACCCACGCTCCATCATGGTGGGCCTGGACTTGTACCTTTTTCCCTAGTCTAATGCCTAGCGTGACCAGATGACCATGAGTGGCGCTTTGTGTTTTTAAGCTCTGTTTTCACATAAAGCTTTTACTTTGAGTGTCTCCAGTTCTACTGATTAGATTTTTGTCATTCCTATATCATTTTGTCTATGAAAATGTACTCTATTTTTCTAAATTGTTTTAGGATTTTTCTTGTGCTACTTTTTCACTTTATTACTGTTTTTGTGCTGCATAAATACTTTACACATTGCCTTTAAGTTAAGCTTGACTGCTTTTGTGCCATGCTACCAGGGGGTTAAGCTCAGGTTAATTTTGGAGACTTTTGTGGTTCATCCTGACAAGGATTGTGTTTATTATTTGAGTGGGGTTTTGTGAGAGGCTGGCCTGGTATATGCTGTCCATTAATGTAAGTGGGCACCTTGCACCAGTCCAGACAACCCTTATGGTGATTTACGAGATCTCAGACAACCTTAGAAAGCTATCCAAGTGGTAGCCGTGCAGCGCAGCCTTCAGGCTTGAAGGAGTGTAAAGCAGCTTGTTTTACCAGAATGCAATCTTATAGTATAGATTAAATAAAAGAGAACCACACATCGTATTTATAAAAATATGTATTTATTATATAATACTCTCTAATACGTTCCAGTATCTCCTACATGGAGATATACACAAAGCACACAATAGTAAAGCAAAGAAATCACAGTAAATAGCACTAATATACAGTGGGCCCCAGGGTGGGACCAAACCATATACTAAAAAATTGGTATAAGAACCACGACTTGAGTCAGAACAATGTCGAGAGGCCGTAGAATTGCTGGGACCCTGAGGAACCACCCAAGATGAGTAGATAGGGCCCCCACGGAGTGCGAGTGCAGTGTGAGTACATGACCGCATGCTCTGTACAAGTCTATGGGTAAGTTGTGGTTGAATTTTTAAAGATTAAGGACCCTTCCCAGTGGACTACGAAGAAACCCTGTGGAAGACAGAAGGTTGGAGAACCACCCCACCTGTGGATACAGAAGTACCCAAGTTACCTAACCCAGGGAAGCCGTATGCATAGGTGTGAAGTGGCGTTGGAAATCGCAGTCAACCCCAATGGAGGACTTCGAAGAAGAGCCGCTCCTGGAAGGGAGAAGATTGTCCGTTGGAATCCAAATGTGGATTCTTGTCGAAGAGTACCTGAAAGCAGAGGGGACAGGGTCTGGGTCACTTAGGAGTGACCAGGGGTTCGGTAGACGAATGCCCACTGATGTCGGTGATTCAGGATAGTTGACGGTGACCTTGAATCTGCAGCTGCGGGGACCAGGAGCCGTTGAAAATGACCAGGAGCCGTATGCAAGCTGTCCCACAAAGGATGTCGAGTGCTGAGGAGTCGGTGTCCGGCGGGAACATCAACAAGCCTTGGCAACAGCAACCCACGCAGAAGGTCAAGGAAGTGTACGCTTCGGACCAGCAAGGTCCAGGAGACTCACCACAGACAGGGGAGTTGGGGAAAGCCTGGAGCAACCAGGGGAGCCCAGGAAAAGCAAGGTTGACCCTCAATTGGACACACAGGCCGGAGGCACAGGAGTCACGAGAGGACCTCAAGCAGCTTCACAAAATGACAGGCCACGGAGCACACGGTGTGAGGTAGTTGAAGATCTTTGTGGAAAAAGACGCCAGAGGTTGGGGCTACTTGGAGCCCAATGCACTTATCGCAGGATAGCCAATAAGCACATGCACTTGCAAAAGTACTCGGTGCACAGGGGTTCGGATATTGCAGCCCCCACGAGGGATTCTGCCTTAAACTTGGTGAGAGGGCAGCTCGGACCTCGAGGTACGTAGAAACCCACCTCCTGTGTTGCTGAGCCTTTTGGAGTCTGTAGGAGCTTGGGATCAGAAGACCGGTCAGCAGTGTTGCGGTGCCTGCGAATGCAGGGGAGTGACTCCTTTACTACAAGGGAGATTTTCTTCAGGTGGCTTAAATGCTCCACAGGTCCTACATGGATCCTGTATGGTGCACAGACGATGCAGCAGACTGAGAGGGAGACGAAGTCAGGCCCAAACAAATTCCAGAGTGCCCAGATGGTCGAAGTGCAGTGGTTTCAGTTCTGAATCTTGTCCACGACAAATCTAAGGTCCTACAGCCAGGTAAGCCCTTATGTACCCACTGGAGAGGATTGGAAAGATTTGGGGGACCCTCCCAGGGTAGGGTCTGGGCAGGGGGAGGTTACTCCCATGTCCTTTGTCCAGTTTCGTGCCAGAGCGACAGCCAACGGCTCCCAGGACTGGTTTGAACTGGACTATGCAGAGGGACACCAATTGTGCCCCTCATGCAGACTTTCAGTCACTGGCAAGCGCACCCACCCAGCCCTAATACACTAAATCCTGTCTGGGAGGTGGTCACACCTCCCTGTGACAGGATGCCTATTGTTCTGCCTTCCCCTGCTCAAGCTTGGTTCAGCAGCAGGAGGGCAGAAATGTGTCTCTGGTCAGCAGCAACCATTTTGTGCTGTCCGGAGCTAGAAGGCTGGTACCTGGAACACCAGGGGCCCCACGAAGGACGTTTCTGAGGGGTGGAATCATACCTCCCACAATGGTTACCGGTGTGGGGGTATGATTCCAACATGTTTGACACCAAACACAATAGTGTTTGTTTCAGCCGTTTTAGTGTTGGTCATCACGCGGTCGCGTAATGCCCCTCTATATATAGAATATGGCTGCTTCACTGACAACCCAGGAGAATGGACTCCGTAGGCTGCAGGGGTGTACTGCTCATGCAGGGGCACCCTCTCACTTAGAACCAAGCACCCTGCCCTCAGGATTGTAAAGGTCTGCTATAGGAGTGACTTATAGGTTTTAAGTGCAGTGACCCTTAGATATAGTAAACCTATATCTTAAGTAAGTAGTGCATGCACCAACGTACACAGGCTGCAATGGCAGGCCTGTAGTTCCATTTTGCATGGCCTCTCATGGGTGGCATAATACATGCTTCAGCCCATGGGAGGCCTCTGGAGTATCTATGCCCTGGGTACATGTGTACCATATACTAGGGACTGACAAGGGTACCCCAGTATCCAATCTGGAGTGTACCTAAGTACATAGCATAACAGTTTAGGGAGAAAGCAGATAGACTGGGGTCCTGATTAGCAGGATCCCAGTCAGACTAGTCAAAAACAGTATTACATTCAGCAAAAAGTGGGAGTAACCATAAGAAGCAGATCCTACTTTCCTACAGGCTTCCAACCATCTCAACTAATAACCCACTTTCTGACAGTGTTTGTCTCCGTCAGCTGCACAGATGGGAGGAGGACAGTCATTAACCTACATGGGTTTTTAAGTCTGACTTGACAGAGCAACTGTCAATTGACCTTTTAACCTAGAGCAATATTATTCTACATTTCTTGCCGTCCATACAAATATATATCCATTCCCATGCTATCTACTTCTAATGTTTGACATTACCATACAGCATTCCTATAAAGCCAAAAGCCAGACCTATTGGCATTGCCAATGGTTGGTTTTTGTTTTACATTTGAGACAGGGAGGCAAGGTCATGTTATGTAGAGCTTCCCCGTTACTCCTATGCCTCTTTGTAGCAGTTGAAAGCAGGGAAAGATGATTTTGAGGGCCATAAGTAACATTAATTTGTAGATCAGTCAATAGTGAATTACCATGATATTTTTCACCTAAGGGTTCTGAGTTACATCATAGACAACTTGAGTTTCACTCTCATTGTCTATTCGATGTCACTCATAACACTGTGGTAAAAACAGCCTCGTAATTTACTGTTACCCATCTATAATTCTACATGTTGCGCATAGCTACCATAGGAAGCCTCTGTTGTTTACAGGATAGGCCATGTTATGTATGACTCCTCCATCACTCCCATGCCCCTGCATAGCAGTTAAAAGTAGGGGCAGATGATTATGGCGGCCATACAAAACATTCAATTATAGATGGGTAAAAAGTGAATTACAGGGATGTTTTTCACCTCTGGTTTCTGAGTGACATCATAGACAACTCAAGCTTTGCTCTCGTTGACTATTTGATGTCACTCAGAACGAACCCTCTTTGAAAAACATTCCCATATTTCACTGTTATCCATTTATAATTCCATGTATTGTGACAATAGGACATGACATCTTGCCACCTGTTAATCACAAACAAAAGTGATGAATATCCTAGTGTTACATTTGGCTAGTCTTATATATTATATAATTAAATAGTAGTCAAGTGGAATAACCAAGAGGTGTCTCTATGCCAGTGTTTCCCAAACAATGGATAGCAAGGTGATTTTGGTGGGGCACAAATGTCAGAGCAACAAATAAAGATGCCTTTAAGTTCTGTGTTTAACTTATCCCACTTGCTGGTGATTCACCGACAGAGGACACATATCAGGCTGCTACATTTTTTTAAAATGAGGATTAATGCTTACTGTTCTTTCTTTGACTGCAAAGTGAGAGGAAATCTTAAAGTGAATTATGTGACAATGTAGGGTGTTGTTTTTTGCAATACACAACAAAATGTTAATACCTGTAAATGAACTATATGCATCCAGCAGTTAGAAAAGCAAAATGAAGCACTTTTTTTGTAATTCTGTAGTGTGCTGAAAACAGAGATTTTAATAGAATCAAAACAAATCAAGACACTCACTTGGTGATGCACAAATGATAAATATTCACAGAAACCCGATTTCCATACATTATAATTTGTGTGCGATATAGTTTTATCAGTAAAATGTATATCTGTGCAAATTTAGTGCCCATTCCAAATGAAAATGTGCTGTCTGTAAATTGCGATGCGCTACCACACACCGCTTTAGTTACATTAAAAAATTGCCCCGCATCATGTCCATTAAAGGTAGGTGGATCGCGAAAGCTGTTGTATTCCGCTTTATAGGTATAGGTCCGTATATAGGTTTTCCTGAGACATGTCCTTATATAGGCACAATTTGCATTGCCCTTATATAGGCATAGAATCCCAGTCCTTATTTAGGCATTAGCCGTGCACTCCAAATACAGGCATGGTCACCGACATCCGTCCACCTAACGTCTACAACGAGTTCTTAGAAACCAGACCCTTAAGCTCTCTGGAGTTCCCTAGCACAGGATTATTGATTTCTCCAAGAACTCATCTATTATGATGAACCGTTATACCTTAAGGGTTCATTCCTGACGTCTTCCTCTGTCTGACTTCACGTCAATGCTAACATTCCAAGGCACCTATCAGGTATAAATATACCTTCCCTTGCCCAAGCAAGTTAGAGGAGACCTCGACTTCAGAGGAGCCCGTATCCCGGCCTGACGCACTGAGAAGACGCTGTCATTCCTGCTCACAGAAGAATCCAGCTTCCAGTGTTCTGACTCCCTTCGCGGGGTGTTAGAGTTCCAGATCCGGCAAGAGACTCCCACCTCTCTCATTCTCAAGGTATGGAGCTGACTAGAACCTAGAGGGACTCTTGGCATACTAGACTTAACTTACTCTTAGTATACCATACTAGAGAATACTCCACCTACTTCTTACCTTTCCCTACCTAGACTAGGTTAGGTACATTGGGGTAGAACTAGCTTAGAGACGCATCGTATGAGTACTCTCATTTTTAGCTCATGCTATTTATGTACGTGAATATATGCTAAAAGATAATGCTAGCGCAGTATTATTTATTTCTACTGCTTACGCTGTACATTATTTATCTTGCATACTGTCTTGTGATCATAACAGCACATATCTCTTACACGAGAAACAAGACTGTTCAATAAAACCTCTTTATTGAAACGCCCGTCTTTTCTTTCTGTGTGAACTCTGTGGAAACTAAGCATGCACGATTGACTGAGTGAAACTGTTATCTATTGTTTCCACGATTCTGAGACGTGTTCCGATTCTAAAGGGAAACAAAGTAGTCATGTTTATGCGGTTGCCAGAAACTACTCCCTTCTTGTTCTCAAGGAGTTTCTAGTGGCCTCTGAGCTAGCTGGCACAAAAGTAATTAAGTTTAATATACTCGATAGGGACATACCGACCTCAGTCCTATGTCAAGCCTATAGGGTATATTATTCCAATGCGCAGAGCCTATTAAGGAAATAGGAACTACACTACAAAGCTTGTTGTTCTAAAAAGTGGGTTGTGGTTCTAAAAAGTTTGGAAACCACTGCTCTATACTACAACACAATTTCAAAATGATATAGATGCATCCGACTTGTTCTACTATAGGCAACAAACATGCACACCAAAATAGGAAAATGCTAAATTTCGTTAATAAACAGATGACTCTGCAGTACTAATCTTGTATTTACACATGTGGATGTTTGTTTGTTGGAATCTAATCTTGATTCCTCCATATTAAACAAGAGTAAGGCATTAATATACACTGCCGCTCTCTCCCATTTTCACCCCTGTTTCTCCCGCTCTGTCTCTTGGCATCCTTTCACACAACAGGAAAACAGATACAATGAGGCACTGTCAGATGGTGGATTATTAGTTGGGGAGGATGGGAGGCCACCCAGAGCAATAATGTCACTATCTTGTTAGGTTCAGTAAAGTTTTCAGAAATATAAGCATGAGCTCAACCCCTGGTGGCTGTGACACAGAGCAAACAGGTTTAAGTCAATGTGTAAAGCATTTAGAAGTACGTTTATAAGTACTAAAACAGTTAAAAAGTCAAAAACAAAACAAAATAAAAATCCCACTCCAAATTATAAAAATAGTGAATACATTAATTAACAAAATGATACAAAAATGACAGAAATCAAATAAGATAAGAGATATGATTTAAAAAAAAGTTTTAAGTAAAAATAGCACGAAAAAGTGTTAAGTGCCAATGCTAGTCAAGTGGTAGACCAGGACTTAGACACGATTTGAGGCTGACCTTGATGGAGCGCAGGTCAGATATACCAACCAGGATCAATCCGGTCAGATATTTTACCTTTGCACCTAGTCTTGAAAGAGGAAGTCAAAGTCCTTCAGGGCCCAAGGTAGCAGGCTGTATCTGAAGAGGGCTCCACAATGTCAGAGAGGTGTTGGATGAGGTCCCAGTGAAGCAGCTGATTCAGGTGAGAAAAGCTCTGAGCAGACTAATTCAAAATTTGCACACATGGAAGTCCCCTCGCCAGCCAGATACTTTTGGTGCTTTCACCATGTCAGGTTTTCTACATTCGGGCATAGTCACTTTTTTAAGCTTGGATTCCTCCAATGGGGCAAGGATGCAGACTGTAGCCATAGAGAGCTCCAATAGGCCGAATACTTTCTCCTCGAGGTCCAGCTGAAACAGATTTGCTGTTGGGGAAAAACTCCGCCCAGCAGCAACACAACTTGGTCAGGTTGACTTAGCAGGTTGTCCCGGTCCTCTGGTGGTCTTTGGAGCCAAAACGTTTTTAATCTCACGGTTTTCAGGCTGTTCGGAGGAGTACATTTTGACACAGCTAAGGGTCCCAAGATCGCAGGAACAGCACTTGGAGGGTCACGACTCAGTACAGCAGAAGCCACCACCAGGGTTCAGGAAAGGTCCAGTTGGAACTGGTCGGCGGGGCTCCACCAGGAAAAGGCTTTTTGCAGCTTGTTGTGTACATGTTGCTTAATAGGAGGTCATCCACCTGACCCTTGGAGCCCACTTCTATGTCCTGGGTACAAGGGAGACAGGTCTAGCTCTTCAGGTCTCCTCACTGGTCTCAAACAGTAGGTGCAATCCTTCTTTTGCTCTTCTGTCCAGAGTGTTCTGAAGAGGGTGCTACATCTACGCCTGGCACTGGCCTGTGGGTGTAGGTAACTCCTGGTCCCTCTCTAACCAATAGGTTAAAGGTTCCCAGGGGTAACCCTACCACTTTTGCAGCAGCTCTTGTGTGCCTTATAGCAACTCCACAGTGCCCTTACCTGCCTAAATCTAACAAACAACTGACCCGCTACCTCGAGGAGAACAACATCCTGGACCCTTCCCAGTCCGGCTTCCGCAGCAACCACAGCACCGAAACCGCCCTCATCGCCGCCACCGATGACATCAGGACCCTGCTAGACAACGGAGAAACAGCAGCCCCCATCCTCCTGAACCTATCAGCCGCCTTCGACACGGTCTGCCACCACACACTACGAACACGCCTTCACGACGCCGGGATCCAAGAGAAGGCCCTGGACTGGACCACATCCTTCCTTTCCGGCAGAACACAAAGCGTCCGCCTCGCCCCTTCCGATCCAAGGCCACCAAGATCATCTGCGGCGTACCCCAAGGCTCCTCCCTCAGCCCAACGCTGTTCAACATCTACATGGCACCCCTCGCCCACGTCGCCCGACAGCACAACCTCAACATCATCTCCTACGCCGACGACACCCAGCTGATCCTCTCCCTCACCAAAGACCCTCACACCGCCAAAGCCCACCTCCACGAAGGAATGAAGGCTGTCGCCGAATGGATGAGGACCAGCCGCCTGAAGCTGAACTCGGACAAGACGGAGGTCCTCATCCTTGGTTCCAACCCTTCAGCCTGGGACGACTCCTGGTGGCCAACATCACTGGGAACAGCCCCGCCACCCACCGACCCACGTACGCAACCTAGGGGTCATCCTCGACCCCACCCTCTCCATGACTAAGCAGGTCAACGCCGTTTCCTCATCCTGCTTCAACATCCTCCGAATGCTCCGCAGGATCTTCAAGTGGATCCCCACCGAAACAAGAAAAACAGTCACCCAGGCCCTCGTCACCAGCAGGCTGGACTACGGAAACGCCCTCTACGCAGGAACGACGGCTAAGCTCCTGAGACGGCTGCAACGCATCCAGAACGCCTCTGCACGTCTTATCCTCGACATCCCCCGACGCAGCCACATCACACCCCACCTGAGAGACCTGCACTGGCTCCCTGTCAACAAGAGGATAACCTTCAAGCTCCTCACCCACGCACACAAAGCACTCCACAACTCCGGACCAGCCTACCTCAACAGACGACTCAGCTTCTACACCCCCACCCGCAAGCTCCGCTCGACCAGCCTCACCCTCGCCACAGTCCCCCGCATCCGGAAAACGACCGCCGGCGGCAGATCCTTCTCCCACCTCGCCGCCAAGACCTGGAACACCCTCCCCACCAACCTCCGACAGACCCAAGACCTACTGGCCTTCAGAAGACTCCTCAAGACCTGGCTCTTCGATCAGTAGCAGCACCACCCCCCTCTTCCCCCAGCGCCTTGAGACCCTCGCGGGTATGTAGTGCGCTTTATAAGTGACATGATTGATTGATTGATTGATTGTGCAGAGCCTGTGTCCCCACCTAAGAGGTGTGGCCAGGGAAATGAGCAATCCACCATTAGTGGTCACTCCAAACCAGTTTTGGGGCAATTCCCTCCACACTGGGATTAGACCTGGTCAAAGGGTTTATTTTGGCAAGTCGGTTTCGAGTTTTGAAACTGCTACAATCAGGCTACAGTGATAGGCCTGAGACCATTTTTACACTGCCACTGTAGTGGATGGCACAAAAGGTGATGTAGTCCACTAGTGACATTTAACTTACAGGCCCTGGGTGCATGTGATATGCCGTACCTTATGGGTAAGTTATAAATATCAATCAGAAATAATCAGGAGTATAACCAATTTCAACATGATTTAGGAGTCAGAACAGAAAAACAGGGGTCTAGGTAGCAGGGTCCCAGTGCAGAGAGTAAAATAAGCAGCAGCATCTGTGTGTAAAAAGTGGGAGTGACCATGCAAAAAGAGGCGTTTGCTTACATGGTCCCCCTCCAGATGAAAGGTGAGGAGCAACTCAGCCATTCCCTTGACAGTTCTCATTATCTAAGCAGAAGAACCTAGAAAATCCATCTGCATGGCGTGGTCAGTTCCAGGTAAGTCCTCAATTGCCCATGGAGAACTTCAGCTATGGGATCCCCCCCTTTCAGGTTGGCTTTGGGCACCAGCACCACTGGGCATGGCCAGGGAATGACTAGAAGGCACAATCAACCCCAGGGACAATATTTTGGAATCTTCTTCCTGTATGCTGGCCCTTAGTTTGTCTGACAAACTGTTTGTTTTGTTTTTGACAGGTAAGCTGTCACCAGTGTCAATGTTATGAACACACTACTGGACCAGTCCAGTGTGAACAGTCCAGCAAACTGTCCCAAAATTGGTGACAGTCTACCTGCTGCTGCTGCTCTGTCAGTGTAGGAGAGAGAACTACTCCCTCACCTTAACCATCCTTGGCATAGTGGGATAGGAGATTTGGGAGAGGATCACTCTCTTCTTTCTTTCCTCCATCATTGACCATCAGCATGTTCATGTCTACGCGGACAAAGTGGGGCTTCAAACGGTTGACATGGATCACCCTGTGTGGGTGTCTGGGGGTACCAAGGTCCACCAGGTAGATGACCTCATCCATCTTTTCCAGTACCGTGTAGGGCCCAGTCCATTTGTCTTGGAAATTTCTTGGAGCCCCAGGCTCCAGAACCCACAGTTTCTGACTTGGCTGGTACTCCACAAAGGTTTCTTTTAGATCACACCAATGCTTGATCACTTTTGGGATGGCCTCCAATTTTCTACAAGCCCTTTTCATGTACTTAGCCATGCAAGAACGCAAGCCCAGCACATAGTCAACAATGTCCTGTTTGGTTTCCTTGCGATGTTTCCCCACCCTTCTCAGACTAGATTTAAGGGGCCTCTAACAGAGTGTCCATACAAAAGCTCAAAGAGGCTGAAGCCTACTCATGCTTGTCTGATAGTAGGACATCCTGCTTCTTGTGGAGTTTTCTAAGACAACCCCCCTGATCATGCCTTTTAGGTTCTTGTTGAATGTGCCCACAAGTCCATTGGTTTGGGCATGTTAAGGGGTCGTGAACTTGTAAGTCACCCTACATTCATCCCACGTAGCCTTCAAGTGCGCGTGCATAATGTTTGTCCCTCTCTCTGAGATGACCTCTTTGCTGAACTCTACTCTGGTGAAGATACCAAGCAGGGCCCTGATCACCAAAGGCGCAGTTACCGTCTTCAGGGCATGGGTATCTAGTGGCATGATCCACCACCACCAAGATGAACCTGTTCCCTAAAGCTGTTTTAGGGTATAGGTGCCCGACAATGTCAGTCCCCACCCTTTCAAAAGGCGTCATCACTACGGGTAGTAGGATAAGGGAAGCCTTGGGTTGCCCTCCTGTCTTGCCTCTGGCTTGACAGGTGGTGCAGGAGCTACAGAATGCCTTCATCTTTTCAGACATCAGGGGCCAGTAAAAGGCTTGACAGGTGGTGCAGGAGCGACATAATTCCTTCATCTTTTCCATCTGGGGCCAGTAAAAGTGTGTGACCAACTTGTTGCAGGTTTTGGCCTTCCCCAAATGCCCAGCCAAGGGGACATCATGGGCCAGAGGAACATGTAGTACCTCCTAAGAACCTAGGCCTTTGTTTCTGCTCTGAGAGCAGTTTTCACACCTCATTCCGGGCTTTGAGCACTCAGAGGGCTGCAGCTGGAAGCTAATGCAAATTAGCGTCGAAAGGCATTAGGCAGGGAAAATGTAACTTTCTAAAAGTAAGTTTTACTTAACAGTTATTACAAATCTGACTTCACCAGTGAATTGTGCATTTACTAAATGTGACAAAGAGTCCACGAATGAGATTTTTCAAGTGTTTCTTAACCAAAGATAAAATTACTAAATTTAATATTGCATCCCCGTTTTTCTCTATGGAACAGCCAGCCTTACTACAGAGAAAATAGCTTTTTGGTGTTAGTCACTATAAGGATACGTTTAATATTAACTTTCTACATGTTCTATGTTTAAATACTATGCACCCTGCCTTATGGGCTAAAATGCCTACTTAGGGTTGACCTATTAATATTTAAAATGAAGTTATACATCTATTAAAAGGTTTTATTTTAATAGGTCTGGGTTCAGTTTTTAAACTGCCAGTCGGCTACAATGGTAGTCCTAAAGCCATGCTTACACTGTCACTGTAATGAATAGGATAATGGGTGCTGCCGTCCACTAGTGACATTTAACTTACAGGTCTTAGATGCATTTTGAACCATATACTAGGGACTAGAGGTAAGTTAAATAAGCCAACCATGAGAAATCAATTTTGACATATTTTAGGGGTAACAATAAGTGCTCTGGGGCCTAGTTAGCAGAGTCCCAGTGCACAGAGTCATAAACACTGTAGCATCAGTCCACAAAAACATGGGGGACACCATAAAAAAAGAGACATTTTCTTACAGACACATACCAGAGAAAATCTAAAATTACATTTCGTATCCTGAAGGCACATTATCTCGGCTTACACATCAGGGGGAGCAATAAACTAGACGCTTGTGAATGAGTGTAAGATATTTGTGTTACCTCCAATGTTAGCCCCAAATTGCCAATAAATACAGAATACACATGCCTAAAGAAGAGGACGAATTTAAAACCATAATGACAATGACAAATCAAATGCTAGTCACATTTGTTTAATGCGCTCAATGAAAATGTAGCACAGCAAGCACTCATGCCCTATATAACCCCAACATATCCATGAACATAAACCCCATTCCCTATGTCCTTCCTAAGCCTAGCATAGTGATGGAGCAGGATTTCGCAAAAAGAAACCTGCTCGAAATTAACACACCCATAATACGTACTAACAATGTGCAATAACAGTTTAATATACACATTACATAAACACGAGGGAAACCGCTTTACGCATGCTTGAACTAATATGAACTAATGCATGAAAGAACTAGGCCGCATACTAAAATGCGTTTCGAAAGAAACAGAATTAATGCATGTTTAAACTCCATTTTACATTTCGCATCTTGCATCTTGCTTTTAGTTTAATGAATAATGCCGCTTTTGCCTTAAGCTTCTGCTAGGAAAACATGTAACAGGGGATAGTACAAAGGTGGGTGGTAAACAGTGAAAAATGCATTTCTATGTAATTAATGAATGCTTATGTTCTATTTGCCGTAGTGAGCTGAAGTGAGCCTCCATTATTCTTAAGTTGGCCAGGATAGAGGAGGGGTTGGAGTGAGAGCGAAAATGTCATGACAATGCAGCCAGAAGTACTGAACGCTGCGGATGATGAACACTGGTTCAAGGCTAAAGCAGCACAGAGAACATTGATTGCCTGCCAAAAGGATGTGACTGACCGTGGGACTAAAGACTGCTTCTGCGGACATTGTTGGAAAAGATGTGCGAAAATTTATTAAATGTATCATATAATAAATCATGTGAACAAGTCAGTATTAGGTAATGAGAAAGGATGTAGAATTATATTCATGAACAACTAATGAATGAAATCACAGTGGTGTGGTGCACCACCTCCCCGAGCATCCAATGAATTGTTGAGTTTCGTGAAATGTTTCAATTAATGTGGGATGGACATGTAGGTTTTAGGGTATAACTGGGGTGCCTTTGGGAGTGTGGTTTGGTGAGAGGAAGAAGAAGAAGAAGAAGGTGTTGGTGGCTGCAGCTGTAGGAGATTGAGAGGGGAGATGTGTCGCTGTTCATCGGTTTGCATTGAGGCCTAGCTGTTCCTATCCCTGTTCTGTTCCTGTCTCTGAAATCTTTGTTCCTTGACTCTAGTTCGGGGAACCCCCACTGTCTCCTCAGCCAAGGGGGTGGTATTTCACAGATCCTTTGGGTTTGTATTATTTATCTGACTCGTATTCTGCATAAATTAATTGCATTATTTTTGCTGAAACTTATGTCTCTTCATCTATCCACTCCCTCATATGCATATGGTTAAATTGTTGATGAGTTTGATATTGTTTGCATTGCTGTTTGATTTTCTCTCCCTTGTATGAGATTCTTTGTTTGCATTGTGACCTGAGTGCGATGAGCATAACCATTATTTTGAGATAAAACTTTGTTTAAAACTTACCCAGAGTTTGTAGTTATTTAGCTGATTAGATAGTCAGTTAGTTCTATTATTACCATCAACGTCTCAACTAATTGGTCCATCGAACGAGAGGAAAGAGAGTTGATACACAGGTCTAGTTATGTATTTAGAATTGTTAAACATGAACCTGTGAAGAAAACAATTTTTCACGTCATTTAAACTTGACCCCCAGCGCATCAGGGATTTGGGTGAATGTGTATGGGCCATAATATGAAATATTGATGAGTATTGATCCCTGATTAAGTGTTGCGCTGGATCAGTTTTCTGGTAGCAGAGGACGGTTTAATTATTGATTAGTTTGGTAATAATTATTGATTATTGATTATATGTTTTAACAAGAAAAAGTTAGTGTCCTGTTCTATGTTGTCTAGAAGTACAGGTACGGAGGTACCTGAGGAATCATGGAATTTAGCCTGAAGCAGGCAGAAGAAGAGTGTGGATAAAGAAATCACACTGCAGAAGTACTTTGTCTGTTGTTATAATACTATACGGCGGAAGGCTGTAGGTGTTATATTTAGGGACAATTTCGTATGTGAGAAGAGTATTTGAAATAGCGAAGGGTCCACTTTCGAAACTCTGGCCTTATCCCCAGAGGAGTGCCAAGACCTCTTTTACACCGAAAAGTCCTCTTGCGAAACTTTGGCCTTATCCCTAGAGGAGTAATAAGTCCACCTGTAGCTTGTTTGAAAGGTAAAATAGCGCTGGTCGTCGTTTTAACTTAAGTGAAAGAACTTCTTGTCGGAAAGTGAAAACTATCTCTTTATTAGCGGAGCAGACAAGGTAACATTGTCTTGTGTTGTTACTAACAGAATTTTTGATTAAGAAAATTTAGAAAATATTGCCGTATTCTTTTGTAAAGGGAGGGTTAGTAGAAGGAGTAATACTGACATCAGAAAAGCTGCGCTGGCATTGATCAGGCAGCGGGCGTGTACCGAGCTGTGATTGGTTAGTTGGTGTGAGCCGCGCTGACATTGGTTGAGATAGCAGATACGTAGAGAGCCATGATTGGACGGTTGGTGTGAGTCGCGCTGGTATTGGACGAGAACTAGCAACTAGAATAAGAAGAATTACGGAAAGGATTCTTTGTGTGTTTTGTTGTGATACATTTGCGTAAAGAGTCAGAAAAAATTAAGTTGTTAAAGAAAATAAAGAATTTCTTTAAGAAAGATAAACCAATAGTGACTAGAGAGGGAGTTCTTGTTCCGCCTCCAGGAACGCCAGCTGCTTATATGATGTTGGAGCGAGGATACCATACGTGTACATGGTTAGAGAATTGGGTGGAATATACAAAGGATGATGGTGTAATAGCTTTCCCACAGCATGGTTCGTTTAATATGAGGATTTTGCAGAATTTGAGGAATCGAATGAGTTCATTAGAGCCAAATCCCAGATCTACACAGTATGAAGCATAAGAGGAATGGGAGGTAGAAGCATATGAAAGAGAGAGATATCGAGGTGGTAGGAGATATAGAGGTTTTGGGCCTAGGTACCCTTTTGAGAGAAGAGAGGATACAATGAAAAGATGGAGGAGAGCTGTGGTAACTGAAGGTTTGTACCCAGTTTTGGTTGCTGAAGATCAGACAGGAGGCAAATGTAAAGAGAAAAAGAAAAATATAGAAACTTCAAGTTTAAGAGATGATGCAAACGATTCTGATGATGAGTTGTTGGAGGACATTATGACCAAAAGACCTCCGCCATACCAAGAAAATCCAAGTGAGGTATCCCCAAGTGCGCCACAATTGGGAGCCCCATTAACTCCACAAGACATGGAAATAGCTAGAGTAGTGTGAGAAAAAGAATTGGACATACTAAATAAGGCAAGGCTAGAACAGGTCCAGAAATTAAATCAGTTAAGTCTGAATGCAGAAGCATTAACGGTACCAGTAACCATTGGTCACGTAGTTCCATTGTATAGAGAAAAACAGAATGTATCAAAAGTACATACATTAGCAGTTCCTAGGAGTAGCGTCAGGAATGGAATAGTGACGGTAGTGGATGAGGATGGACAGGCTGACACAAATGCTACATTGTTAGATCTTCCAGTTTGTGAGATGATAACAGAAACCCCTAGAAGGAGTATGCAAATAGATCCAAGGAGAATAGGCCCGAATGTTATTTCAGTGACAGGGAGTTCAGCAGGTCCTTCCCCAGAGGAATTGAATGATTGGATAAAGGGAATGGGAAGGCAAAAACCTCAACCACAGAGTATAAATGTTAGCCAATTGAAAGTAGATTTGGAAGAGATGATTATTGGTACAATAAGTCCAGACAGATTAGGGACTTACCTAGATGATGAACTATTGTTTTTGTGTAAAAGCATTACTTGGAGAGCGAGGAATCTACATGAGAAAATATCAGAGGCTGCTAGTGAGTATGGAATAGACATAGAAAAATCGAAAGTATTGCAGAGATCATACAGACTGGCTTTCACTGATAAGGATTTAGAGAGTTTGAATGCGTCCGGGAAAAGATTGCAAATAAAAGAGTTGATGAACATTCTGAAAAAATGGGGAGATGTGGAACGATGGAAAGGTAGATGGACGAGAAAGAAAGAAGAAGCTTCTGGTAAAGGAAGGTCAATGTATCCGTTAAAAGAGACAGAACAAGTTGAAAGGGCGTGTCCGATGAGAGAAGTTCCAGGTGGTGGATATGTGCACGTTCCTTGGACAAGACTGGATATATTGTCCTTTACAAATGATTTCCCAGATTAAGAGAGAACCCGGTTAAGTGGTATAAACAGGTAGAGAGGTTTGTAAAGGTTTAAAAAGTTTTGTTAAAAGATTTAGATGGTTTGTTTGAAATTGTCGTTCCAGCTGATTTGTGGACAGAATGTAAAATCACTGTTGATTGGCCAAAAGAAGAATATCCTAGAGATTCTAAAACCGGAGCACCATCTGAGGAGGTGATGAAAAAGTACAATCATGTGATCACTTTCTTGAAAGGGAAAATTTCCCCTAAAGAAACAGATTGGGTTAAAATAGACTGAACGACCCAAGAACCGAAAGAGTCAGTGCATGCTTATTATGAAAGGTTGTTACAAGTATTTAAATAGTACAGCGGATTTGAGAATATTGGAGACAAAGATATGGGACATTTTGTGTATCGTTTTGTGTTTGGATTGAAACCGGAGATTAGTAATATGATTCAGCAACATTTGATCGGTTGGCAGAGTAAAACAATTGACGAAATTTTGAGGTATGCAAAGTATTGTAGTGATGACATTGAAACAAGACATAAAAGATTAAAGGAGAAAATGATGTGGGCACAAGTGAAGGTAGCAGAGCAACAGGAAGTAAATAATAATTCCTAGACAGGTGACAAGATGAATGGTCAGAATCAAAATAGTCAGGTACCCAGTGGAGGTAGAGGGAAAATGAGTAAGGAAGAGGCTAGGAAAAAATTTCCTTGTCATGCGTGCGGAAAGATTGGACATTGGAAGAACGAGTGTAGATCTGCTCAAAAGAATAATGGGGTAAATCAAGATTTTAATCCACAGATGCAGAATGAGGTGGTTGTGAACCAACAGCAGCAGCAGCAGCAGGTAGTTACTCCACAGTAACAGGTGCCACAAACTCCCATGCCAAATAATGTGAATGCTCAAGTGCAGAGGTACGGTGTGAACACTGGATTTCACGGAGGTGACCAAGTTGGTAAGAATCAAAGTGTGCAAATGTTTCCGCAATATTGGTTGCAGTGCAATGAGAATGATTCAGACTCATCTCAATGACGGTGTGTACTTGGCGCATCTTTAGCGGTAGATCAGTCAGGTCCATTTGTTGACGGAAAGGTGGAAGGTAATGATATTACATTCCTGGTGGACACTGGTGCTACCCGTTCTACTGTGAGATCAGCAGAAATTCCAAACCTACCCCTCTCGGGAGAAACTATCCAAGTTGTAGGAGTCTCAAACAAACATATTAGAACACCAGCCACAAATCCAATAGAAGTTCATATTGAAGTTTCATAGACATGCCTCGTTTCGTGGTATGTGACTCAAGTCCAGTAAATCTCTTGGGAAGAGATTTATTATGCAAAATGAATTGTACCATCTATTGTTCACCAGATGGTATTGCATTTCAGACACCTGATGAGGATGTTGAATTCAAGATGATGTTAGCGAAGCAAGGGACAGAAGTGGATGAGTTGTTTTCACTTCTCACAGAAGAAAGTTTGCCTGAAGAATTAAAAAGTACAGTGAGGTTGGATGTATGGGATTTTAGAGGAAAAGAGATTGGCCTAATGACAAATGTAGATCCGATTCAGGTTACAGTGAAAGAGGGTGCTGTGTATCCAAACACACCTCAGTACAAGATGAGTCCAGAAGTAATTGCAGGAGTCACTCCTGTGATTGATCAAATGATTGAACAGGGAATTTTGAAAGAGATAATGAGTAGTCCTTGTAATTCGCCCATTATAGGAATTAAAAAGCCAAGCGGAAAATATAGAATAGTACAGGATTTAAGAAAGATTAATAAAATTGTAGTACCCGGTTGTCCAGTAGTACCAAATCCAGCAGTAATCCTTTACCAAATTCCATGTGATTCAGAATGGTACACAGTGATTGATCTGTGCCAAGCATTTTTCTCGATTCCTCTACATCCGGAAAGCCAGTATTTGTTTGCATTCCGGTTCGGAGACCGTGTTTTGGCATGGTGCCAAGTTCCTCAAGGGTACATCGAGAGTCCTTCAATCTTTAATCAGATTCTGAAAAGGTGTCTGGAGACTTTGGTCATGCCAGGAAATTCAGTTTTGGTTCAGTACATTGATGACCTACTTGTGGCATCAAAGACCCGAGTGGCATGTGTAACAGATACCTTTCCCTTACTGAACCATTTGGCAGAAGCAGGACACAAAGTGTCACCAGCAAAATTACAATTCTGTAAATAGGAAGTCCAATACCTAGGACACAAAATAGAAAAGGGAGTCAGAAAGGTGACACCAGAAAGAATTAGAGTGATTAAACAGATGAGCCCACCTACCACTCAGAAATAAGTCTGAATGTTTTTGGGAATGGTTGGATACTGTAGGCAGTGGATCAGTGGTTGTTCACTGATTGCAAAACCTTTACAGTGGTTGACACGAAAAGATGTGAAAGATCCGATTGTGTTGGATGATGAAAGTATGGAAGCTTTTACGAAACTGCGAAACAGTCTTTGTCGAGCACCTGCATTGGGAATGCCAGATTATGCAAAGGATTTTGCATTGTACTGTTGTGAAAGAGATGGATGTGCACTTTCAGTTTTAACTCAAAAACATGGAATGGCATGACGTCCAGTAGCATATTTTTCTGCTACTTTGGATTCAGTGGCTGCAGCGTTGCCAGGATGTTTAAAAGCAGTAGCTGCTACTTGTGTGAGTCTGGAACAGAGTGAAGCAATTGTGATGGGACATCCAGTCAAGGTGTATGTGCCACATTCAGTTGAGATCATTTTGACAGGTACGAGAACACAATACATGACCTCTAGTCGGCTGACTAAGAATGAAAGAGTGATTTTGGGTGCTGAAAATGTGACTGTGGTAAGGTGCACTACAGTGAATCCTGCAACTCTGTTGCCGAATTCATATTGTGAGGAAGTGAGAGAGGAAGCGAATCATGATTGTCTGGATGTGACAGAGTTGTGCACGATATTGAGGACACTCCCCTAGAAGAATCAGATTGTGAGATGTTTGTTGATGGATCATGTTTAAGAAATGAAAAAGGAGAATTGTGTTCTGCCTATGCTGTTTGCACCATAGCGGGAGTTTTAGAAGCATCCTGCCTAAAAGGGATAAACTCTGCTCAAATTGCCGAACTGATAGCTCTGATTAGAGCATGCAAAATTGCCAAAAGTCTGAGGGTAACCATATTTACTGATAGTCAATATGGTTTTGGGGTTGTCCACGACTTCGGTCAGCTATGGATGCAAAGGGGATTTCTGATTTCTTCAGGTTCCCCTATAAGAAACAGCAAAACTGTAAAAGATGTATTGGATGCTTTACAAATGCCCAAAAGAATTGCAGTGGTCAAATGTTCCGCACATAAGTCAGGAGATGAGTATGTGACGAGGGGCAACAGATATGCAGATCAAGTAGCGCATTTCTGTGCACGAAATGTGATTGCCCTAAACAGAGGGATTCAAAAGGAAAATTCCAATTGCCATCTTATGTTTTCTTCTTCTTTTGAAACTTGGGATGAGATTAGGCAGTTACAGGAAGAGGCAAGTGATGAGGAAAAAGAAATTTGGATAAATTCAGGCTGCAGAAAGAGAGCAGAGGACGAAGTGTGGGTCTATATAGACGAAAGACCAGTCATGCCAGACGGTTTACTATCCCAAATGGCAAGGGTATACCATGGAATTGCACATGTTGGAAGAGATGCAATGATCAGGCTCTTCAAGCAATCATGGTAGAATCCAAAGTTCAGGGTCATTGCAGAGAGTCTTTGCCAGAGGTGTGTCACCTGCCAACAACAGAATCCAGGCAGGAAGACAGTTGTTATTTGGGGACGAATTGGAAAAGCAGCAGGACCATTCACCCGACTCCAATTGGACTTTATTGAACTCCCACTGTGCAATGTGCTGAAATATGTGTTGGTTGTTGTCTGCTTGTTTTCTCGCTAGGTGGAAGCCTATCCAACAAGAAGGAATGACAGCCTATCTGTCGCAAAGCTGCTTCTAAGAGAACTGATTCCTAGGTTTGGATTTCCAGTCACTTTAGAAACAGATAGAGGAACACATTTCAACAATGAGATAATGCGGATGATTTGTGCAGCATTACAGATTGAACAGAAGCTGCACTGTGCCTATCGACCCGAAGCATCTGGAGTAGTTGAACAGTTAAATGGCACAATAAAATCTAGGTTAGGAAACGTGTGTGCATCCACAACACTGAAATGGCCTGATGCTTTACCCCTTGTATTAATGAGTCTTAGAAGCATTCCTGACAAAAAGACGGGTTTGAGTCCACATGAAGTCCTGATGGGAAGAGCATTGAGACAAGCATTTATACCAGCGAACAAATTGATGAATATATCTGATGTTCTAGTGCTTGATTATTGCAGAGGATTAGCTGATCTGGTGCGTTCTGTGTCTCGCCAGGTTGGAGAAGATGCTACTACGACACAGCCTAATCAAGCTCATGATCTGAGTCCTGGTGAGTGGGTTCTTGTCAAGAAACACGTGAGGAAATCGTGTTTAGAACCCAGGTGGAACGGACCCTACCAGGTGATTATGGTGACGACAACAGCAGTGAAGTTTGGTGGTTTGCCAAATTGGATCCATGCCAGCCATACCAGATGAGTCCCAAGTCCCCTTGAAAGACAAGAAGAGCAGCAACTGGTAAATCAAAGCCAAAGACCAGAAGCTGAAGTGTGTGAAGCTGAAGAATCTAGAATAACAGATTCTGAAGAACAAACGGATGATGAACAGCCAAGCACGAGTCAAGTAGAGTGGGCACCAGTTACTGGGTCTCATGAGACTGCTGTTGAACCAGAAGAAAGAGAAGTTACTGTAAGTCAAGAGATAGAACAGATAGAAGAAAGGTCAAACAAGAGAACTTGTGAATCAGATAGAGAAGGTGAAAAAGTAGTTCAAGTTAAAAGGCCAAGAAAAGGTGACCATTTTCCAACCGGAGTGAAAAGACTGAAATACACTCTTGTGAGGAGAAAGTCAAAGAGAAGACCAGAGCAAATCAATGAGGTCACAAGCCAAACAGAACAAGAAGAGTCAGAAGAAGAGTCAGTACGAAAGACAAGGAGAGTAAGAATTCCAAGCAGAAAGTACACCGCACCGGAATGGACGTATGTGATCTTGGAAGAAATTGAAAGCTCAAATCCAAGTGAAGAAAAAGACAGTACTGACTCTGAACAAGTGGATGAAAGCAAATTAAGACCACCTTATAAGAACTGTGAAAATGTTTAAGGACAACCTTTGTCAGACGAAATGAATGGAAAGACTCAAAAGATTTAAAAGAGAAGAAATAAAAGAAAGGGGTAAAAGAAGAAAGCCTTGAAGTGTAGGATTACACTATTTTTCAGAAAATTATTTTTAGTATATTCAGAATTTTTCTAGATTTAGATTTTTATATTCTTGGTAGAATACAAAAATGGCTGAAGCAAAGGTGACTGAACATCCAAAATCTAGTCTAAAACGTAGATGTATTAAAGCTTGCTTATGTAGTGTCTTTTTACTGACATTTATGTGGATAATATTAGCTGTCATTGTACCTATTCTAATGGTAACTAATAATGGAAACAATACTAATGATGTAATAAGTGAAAGAATGGGTGATGTTACTAAAGAAACCCCTAATACTAACATAGAACGAATGGATGGAAGCATTCTCCATCATGATAAATCAATTAGTGATTTCTCGTTAAATACTTTTACTAAATTGTTGTATGAATATGTGAATACAATGAATGTGAGTGATTGTTATGTGTGCATGCAATTACCTTCGTCTGTCTCAGAAAGGGTGACTTATCACCACCTTCCTTTAACATATGGTGTGTCTTGTAGTGTCTTATCCAGCCTATTCTACGTGATGGGAAAACTGGAGTATCATTATTCTAATATAGATTTAGTATTTTCGGAGATACCTATTATAAAGGAGCTGAATAAGGTTTTAAGCAGTAAAAATGCACGGTATATGGGAGAATTTTTCATATTACTAAGACATTAGATATAGGATATGCTTACAAAAACAATTTAACATGTAGTTTGCGTGTTGAAGAGAAAGTGTTCATAGATATGGTAGAATATAGAAGAGAAAGTTTCCAAAAGAAAGCTGCTGAACAGAAGTCACAGATACCACCATGGGCATTTAGAGAAGGAAATTATGAGAAAGGCGAGACATATGCTGCAATGTCCCTGGACTGGTATATAAAGGGGAACATTTGTTTGCTTAGAATGAAAACTAACTATAATAATTATTTTATTGGTTCTAGTGAATGTGAACATACTTACCAAATTACTGGAGGTTGGGGATTGAAGGGTGGAACTGATCCTGTTTTCCCAGGAATCTATTATGTGTGTGGTAAGAAAGCCTATTACAGGCGACCTGCACATTGGTATGGTAGTTGTTATTTTGCGATTGTTTTCCCAAAGGTCTACCATGTAGACAAAAGCCACAACAGAATCAATGAAATAAGACAAGGACTAACACGAAAGAAGAGAGCTAGTTTCTCAGAAATAGTAGGTGATATTTTTGGTGCACTAATACCCTCAGTTGGAGTTGTTCTGAATTCACATAAAATTCAAAAATTGTCCACAGTGGTTGATCGTTTATCGACAGAAACTGCTGGTGGCTTCTTGATGATTGACACCGAAATGATTGCGATCAGATCAATGGTTTTGCAAAATCGACTTGCCCTTGATATCTTATTGGCAAAAGAGGGTCGAGTCTGTGGCATGTTGAAAATTCAACACTGCTGTACTTATATACCTGACAAAAAGTAAAGGTATTGAGGGATATATTAAGAATATTACAAAATTAAATGAAGACTTGACCCAACTGGAGGTTGACGGTGTCTGGGAGAGACTTGGTAAGAGTTTCTCTTCTGTAGGTGAATGGTTTTCCACCTTTGGAAGTAGTTTATTAGGAAAAATAATAATGCCAATCGTTTCAGTAGCTGGAATAACCTTAGTGATAATAACGATATATAATTGTTGTAAGTGTAAGTGTGGAAGAAAAGAGATGACAGGATCAAACAACAAACGAAAAGCAAGAAAGAGAAAAGAGATGGAATAGAACTAGAAGATATGAAAGGAGATTACTATGATAAGATGAAAGATTTAGACGAAAACTTAATGAAAAGAGAAAAGATTACTGAATTTTAGATAGATGAAGATGGCACTTGGTATGGTGAGTATTTTATGATGGCTCCAGGAAGCCATCAGAGGGGATTGAAGGAGCAGGATTTCGCAAAAAGAAACCTGCTCAAAATTAACACCCCCATAATACGTACTAACTATGTGCAATAACAGTTTAATATACACATTACATAAACACGAGAGAAACCGCTTTACGTATGCTTTAACTAATATGAACTAATGCATGAAAGAACTGGGCCGCATACTAAAATGCGTTTAGAAAGAAACAGAATTAATGCATGTTTAAGCTCCATTTTACATTTCGCATCTTGCTTTTAGTTTAATGAATAATGCCGCTTTTGCCTTAAGCTTCTGCTAGGAAAACATGTAACAGGGGATAGTGCAAAGGTGGGTGGTAAACAGTGAAAAATGCATCTCTATGTAATTAATGAATGCTTATGTTCTATTTGCCGTAGTGAGCTGAAGTGAGCCTCCATTATTCTTAAGTTGGCCAGGATAGAGGAGGGGTTGGAGTGAGAGCGAAAATGTCATGACAATGCAGCCAGAAGTACTGAACGCTGCAGATGATGAACACTGGTTCAATGCTAAAGAAGCACAGAGAACATTGATTGCCTGCCAAAAGGATGTGACTGACCGTGGGACTAAAGACTGCTTCTGTGGACATTGTTGGAAAAGATGTGCGAAAATGTATTAAATGTATCATATAATAAATCATGTGAACAAGTCAGTATTAGGTAATGAGAAAGAATGTAGAATTATATTCATGAACAACTAATGAATGAAATCACAGTGGTGTGATGCACCACCTCCCCGAGCATCCAATGAACTGTCGAGTTTCGTGAAATGTTTCAATTAATGTGGGATGGACATGTAGGTTTTAGGGTATAACTGGGGTGCCTTTGGGGGTGTGGTTTGGTGAGAGGAAGAAGAAGAAGAAGGTGTTGGTGGCTGCAGCTGTAGGAGATTGAGAGGGGAGATGAGTCGCTGTTCGTCGGTTTGCATTGAGGCCTAGCTGTTCCTATCCCTGTTCTGTTCCTGTCTCTGAAATCTTTGTTTCTTGCCTCTAGTTTGGGGAACCCCCACCGTCCCCTCGGCCAAGGGGGTGGTATTTCACAGATCCTTTGGGTTTGTAATATCTCTCTGACTCGTATTCCTCATAAATTATTTGCATTATTTTTGCTGAAAATTATGTCTCTTCATCTATCCACTCCCTCATGTGCATATGGTTAAATTGTTGATGAGTTTGATATTGTTTGCATTGCTGTTTGATTTTCTCTCCCTTGTATGAGATTCTTTGTTTGCATTGTGACCTGAGTGCGATGAGCATAACCATTATTTTGAGATAAAACTTTGTTTAAAACTTACCAAGAGTTTGTAGTTATTTAGCTGATTAGCTAGTCAGTTACTTCTATTATTACCATCAACTTCTCAACTAATTGGTCCATCGACCGAGAGGAAAGAGAGTTGATATACAGGTCTAGTTATGTATTTAGAATTGTTAAACATGAACCTGTGAAGAAAACAATTTTTCACGTCATTTAAACTTGACCCCCAGCGCATCAGGGATTTGGGTGAATGTGTATGGCCATAATATGAAATATTGATGAGTATTGATCCCTGATTAAGTGTTGCGCTGCATCATAGCATTGAACGCAATCCTCACTTTCGTTTCCTACTTGCTAACCCCTACATACCATTAAACATAATCTACATTCTCCTATCCACATGATAGCCCCAATATTTCCAGAAGTGCATTTATTGTAATCCATCAAGTTAATGGGTCATCAATGATTCTTTGGTATCCTGGGACTGCAGGGTGTACTACCTGGGGGCACAGGCGACAGACAAACTGAAATCTTTATGTGACAAACTCAGGGCAGGATATTACCCAAAGAGAGTCATATGCAGAGTACGAAAAAGAGCAATAATAATAATAATAATCATCATCATAATTGAGATGTTTTTTTGGAAATACATCCTAAACATAATAACACTTTGACCTGGTGAGTGGCATCATATAAATAAGTGATATTTAACACACAACCATAGAGAACAAAGAGATAATTCATAAAATCTACTTCATCAGAACAATATTAGGCCTGGACGAAATTTTAATTACGCTGGTCTAATCAGAGTAATTTTGGTTATTTCGTGTTACTCATGTATCGCGCAATGACAGAAAACTAAGTGATTGTGCCCACTCACATAATCTAGAGTCATTTTGGGGGAAAATTCCTACCACCACAGCACAGGAACAGAGTGTGAGAGGCTGCTGGCTGATGCTGCTGATGTTCTGTTGCATTGAGCATTATTTTCTTAGCACAAAACGCATCTCTGGGTCCATTCTGGATGCAAGAGTGCATTTTGTGCTAAGAAAATATAGCTAAATGCAGTTACTCTCCTCGTGAAATGACGCAGAATTTTGCGTAATTTTGCCGTAATTTCACAAAATTATTGTACAGCAAAGTTACTGTATGTTAGTTATGCCCATCACTAAAACATTTCAAATCAAACACTACAACCCTGATTACAAGTTGGGTAGAGTGGAATTCCTGTGCTGAATTCCTCTCCGTCTGATCAAGGATGGCCCATATTTCCTAATTTTACAGGAAGGAAATTCCAGCAAGTAGAATCTCTGGAGGCTTCGGCTGCAATGGCAGCCAGGCAGGGCCGGACTGGGAACCGAAACCGTCCCTGGCAAACTGCTCGGCCGGCCCCCCTAGGGGGGCTGATGGGGTGCGGCTGAGCTGTTTGCAAGGGCCGGTTTCGGCCGATTTTGTTACCAGGGGACGATATTGCGGTAACAAAAACGGCCCCCCAGGGGCCCAAAACCGGCCCCCACCCAGCGGCCCACCGGGGAAACGCCCGGTGCCCGCTACGGCCAGTCCGTCCCTGCCCAGGCATTGGCCTTGGAACCCGCCTGACTGTTTTCTATGATAAGGGGGTTCATGCTCCTCCCTATTCCTTCCCTTCCCTGCCCTACAATCCCTACTTTGCCCCTCACAGAAGCCCCTGCACTCATTTATCTCCTGTTTACAAGCAGGTGGTAAACATGCTTTAAATCCCTCGGAACAAGGAATACTATGCAGAATATTGCATGGGGATTCCAATCCTGCATAGTTTTTCTCCATTCTGGGGGTTTAACTCACAATTGCATGGTACCGGCGGGCTGTTACAACATGGAAACAGTTATTACGTGTTCAGAGTTTGCTCCCTGCAAGAACCGTGCAACCCGTAATCAGGACCTGATGTTAAGGGTGATCATTAGAATGAGTGCGTGTGAAGGTAGTAACAATATGTAGGCAACTGCACACACAATGTTAACAAACCTACCTTTTTAAAGTTTACAAATTCATTTGTATTGGTCATATTTTGTCAAAAATTATTAACTGTAGTTTACTTAATTATCTGTAAACTCTTCTCTCATTAAATGTATTTTTGGTAGGAGCAGCAACGTGTTTACTAGTAACAGTTTGTGTGCATTTATTTCCTTCTTTTCACTACTTAGAATACATGAGAACACTGTGGAGAATAGTGATAGAGAAAAGCGTGGGGATCTAAGCCACACAGAATGCATCTGACAATGTAAAGTGTGGAATTAGGAGAAACATGTAAACTAGAATTAAAATACATTAAATGACTCTCTATTTTAGGTGTGTCCTTTGGGACAGCTTTTGCTGTCTTTCCTGAATATTTATTTTTCAAAAATGAATGCATAATGTGTATATAGGGGGACTGCTGTTCAGCAGGTTTCCTCCATTGGTCAGTTGAACTGTCATTCACTTTTTGCTTGCGTCCACCCAGCATACAGCATGGGGCAATGGATCAACCCACTTTACCCGTGGGCTCCCTTAACTTTGAGCCTGTGCACAAGGTTTATATCCACTTAAAAATATCTCCTTTGTTTTCACTGCCAAAGCTGGTTCTAAGTGTTTTCTTTATTTCAAAATTAAATACTGCCTATTTGTTTGGCTTGCCCTTCAGCTTCCAAGTTCAGTAGGGATTTGTTTACTTTCTGCTTTTACATATTTTTTTATAAAGTGTTTAATAGGCATTGTAACATTGAGTCAGTCTGCGATTTGATTGTTTTGTTAGGTTTAGATTTATTCTTGTCTCTGTCACAAGTAATAATACTAAAAAATACATGGAGAAGCCTGATGGCTTGTTATTTTAAAAACATTGGGCCCGATTCACAAAAGTAATCTGAGACAAAATCCAAACTTTACTACTCCTAAATGCCCTTTGTGAATACCGAAAGTCGTAAAGATATGATTTTGTCTCAGTTTAGGAGTAGTAACGTTAGGAATCCTAACGTTACTACTCCTAAATGCCTTTGTGAAGATTTTGTCTCAGATTACTTTTGTGAATCGGGCCCATTGTTAGAAAATAGCCGCATTACTGAATGTTTTTAAATGTAACATTTCTATTGCAAGCATATGGCGTTCATGTTTAGGTGGCAGCATATTTTTTTTCTTTCTGTTTTTGTGACATATGTTTGCAATATATATATATTTTTTAATTAACCATTCTAGAGCTTAGGCCCAATAGGTAGGATTATATTTATAGATCGCTGTGGCCAAACCTTTAGGGCACGGGGCAATGTGCATTGGTTCCGTGTACAGAGAGCTTACATAAATCATCCAACCTGTTGCGTTTATGTAGTTTCATGCTATTTGGGGATGGGAGCACTTGAAAGAGTTGACAAGCTTCCAGAATTTTTTTGAGTTCCTTGGCAGGGATGCTGTGTGTAGGGCATGCCATAGTTTTTCACTGTGCTCTTTTTTTGCGAACCCAGACTGCTATTTGATATTCCTTTGAAATAAGCTTGGGATTCTCCACAGGAGAAAGTTGACTAATTTTGCTAACATGTATCAAAGTCTTGTTTAATCCCTTTTTAACTGATTTCAGGCCTGGTTACAAGTATTAGTGCTATTTATCGCACCTGATAAATAACGATGCCACAGGGTACCCTGTTTATCGGTTGCGATAAATAGCACCTATTACGAGTTTGTGGGGAATAACATATGGATTTTGGTGTTTAACAGACCAAAATCTACATGATAGAGTAAATAAAGTATGCTTTTGCCCATTTAAATTTCGGCAGGTTTGATGAAATTGAATGAAGGTTGAATTATTTAATGCATCCGATAATTATCAGATGAGCTAAATAGAACCAAACTCGTAATTCTGACCCGTGGGTAAATAGGGGTTTACGAACGAGCCAGAATTAACTGAGCCACTGGTAATCAAACACATAGGGGCTGATTACGATGTCGTTCGGAAACTCTTCCGCCTGAATCGGGGTCAGAATCCTTTTTGACCGAATCGGCTTCTGCGAGTCCGTCCGACCGATTACGATGCTTCCTAACATTGTTCGGTCGGACTCACATTGACTTCAATGGGAGCCTGTGTTCCGAACGAGAACACAGGCTCCCATTAAAAAAAAGGGGTGGTTCGGGAATACCTTGCACCCTGTGGCGGGCACCCCATCGTGCCTGACACATTGTGCATGGTTGAAAAGAGGGGTCCCTTGGGTACCTCCACCGGCCTCAACCGGATGCCTCCGGCCTGCATCGGGCCCCCAAAGACAGATTTCCGACAGACGTTTCGTGTCAGGCAGACCGAATCAGAACAGCTGTCCGAACCGGTCATCGTAATCGCTCGCTCGGAAATCGTGTCCATAGAGCTGTACGATTCGGCTCCGAATGCCTTCTGGAAACAAATCGGACAGCCCAAACGGTTTCCGGGCATCGTAATCGGTCATTTGGAAATGTGTACGATTCGGTCGTAAACATTGGTTCCGAATCGGATTCTGAGATACCGAATCTCATTCAGAGCCTTTCTGAACGACATCGTAATCGGCCCCATAATTTTATTGAGTACAATTGTTGTTTAGAGGAACTGTGGGGAAAGCTAGCTGAGTCGTTTTTAATACATACTCAGGGGGACTGCTGTTCAGCAGGTTTCGTCCATTGGTCTGTTAAATTGTCATTCACTTTGTGCTTGCGCCCACCCAGCATACAGCATGGGGCAATGGATCAGCCCACTTTACCCATTGGCTCCCTTAACTTTGAGTGATTGCAAAAAGCCTGTGCACAAGGTTTATATCCACTTAAAAATAGCTCCTTTCTTTTCACTGCCCACACTGGTTCTAAGGGTTTTTTTTTATTTGAAAATGAAATACTGACTTTTTGTTTGGTTTGCACTCCAGCTTCCAAGTTAGATAGGGATTTGCTTTCTTTCTGCTTTAAAATATTTTTTTGAAAGTTTTTAATAGGCATTGCAACATTGAGTCTGTCTGCGATTTCACTGCTTTCTAGGTTTAGATTTATTCTTGTCTCTGTCACAAATAATAGTACTAAAAAATAGAGAAGCTTGAAGGCTTGTTATTTAAAAACATTGTTAGCAAAACAGCCACATTACTGAATGTTTTTAAATGTAACATTTTTAATGCAAGCATATGGCGTATGTTTAGGTAGCAGCATATATATTTTTTTCTTTCTGTTTTTGTAGCAAATGTTTGCAATATATATATTATTTTAATTAAACATTGCTAGAGCCTCGGCTCAATACTCAATAGGTAGAATTATATTTATAGATCACTGTGGGCAAACCTTTTGGACCCACGGCATGGTGCATTGATTCTGTGTACCGAGAGCTTACATAAGTCATCCAATCTGTTGTTACATGCTATTTGGGGATGGGAACCCTTGAAAGAATTGACAAGCTTCCAGAATGTTTTTGAGTTTCTTGGCAGGGATGCTGTGTGTAAGGCATGCCATAGTTTTTCACTTTGCTCTTTTTTGACAGCCAGGCTGCTTTTTGATATTCCTCCCTAATAAGCTTGCCATTCTCCACAGGAGAAAGCTGACCAGTTTTGTTAGCATGTATCAAAGCCTGTTTAATCCCCTTTTTAACTGATTTCGGGCCTGATTACAAGTATAAGTGTTATTTTCACACCTGATAAATGACAATACCATAGGGTACATTATTTATCGGGTGCAATAAAAAGCACCTATTACGAGTTTTTGGGGGAATATCATGTGTATTCTGGTGTTTAACAGACCAAACTCTACATGATACAGTAAATACTGTATGCTTTTGCCCCATTAAATTTCGTCAGGTTTGATGAAATTTAATGAAGGATGAGTTATTAAATGCATCCGATAATTATCAGATGAGTTAAACAGAACCAAACTCGTAATTCCGACCCGTGGGAAAAAAGGGGGTTAAGGAACGAGTCAGAATTAACCAAGCCACTGGTAATCAAGCACATAGTGTTATTGAGTACCATTGTTCTTTAGAGAAACTGTGGGAAAAGCCAACTGAGTCGCTTTTTAGGGTATTCAAAATTTCCTCTACTGTGAGGTCCCAAGCATCATTATGTATTGTGCTTGTTATTTTTGCTAGTACGCAACACGATGAGCTAAATTTGAGGTTGAGTCAGATATCCAGTGATTAAATTTACGTTGGCAAATAGGTGAAGTTAATGTAGTTACCCATTGTTCGATAGCTACGTAGGTGAGGATAGTATATTTTTTTATGCTTAAAATAGAAGCTTGGGGAAAATTGTCACTTTTTGATTTTTGTGTGATCTCAAAGTTGGTAAAGTAGATTATATAGCAAATAAAAAGAGAACAAGGACTAGCAAGACTACTAGGACTAGGTGCACATATACATTTCTAGATCACCCAAAGTCCCTTAGGTTCCTATGCTGTATGCAGATAAATTAACAGTTCATGGAATCTTAAGGTTTTCATTCTTAAACCACGAATAGGTAGAATAAGAAGTACTATGATCTCTTTTGCTCTGATGTCAGATACGGGCACTGTCACTAGAATCGGTGCGCACCACTTAGTGATATATGATGAGGTGGTGGCCGCTAGTAGGAGAAATCACTGGGGCAGCATGGAGGAAAAGATAAAGAAAAACAAAACTTACCTGCAGCCTGAAGTCTGCCACCTTGCTGCCTCTTCTGCTCGGAGGATGTGTTGCAGGGATTCTGCGCAAACACAGAACTATGCGTAGGATTATGGGACTTTAGTATATAGGGACTGAGTCATCCTACTACATTAGTACTCATGAGCCCAGGACCGACTAGCTATAGAGTCTCACGTGCCCTCCTACTCACTTACAGAGGAACAAGTGATTAGACACCCCAGAACACAACACTCCCGACTCTCACAGGAATCGCGGTTACAAGACACACCCTTTCGCTCACACTCTTATACCTGCCCACAATAAGATCTGACAGAGACACAAACAAGTTTAAAATATTTATTTTAACTAACGTTCTCTAATATGCAGCACATGTGCCACAATAAGCAGAAAAATGCATAACACAAATACGGTCAGCATACTAAGTAATCCGTAGATCATAAAAGGAGCTGTCGTAGTGAGAGACAGAGTAGCCTAACCTCCCTGCCCTTGCACAGACGAAGGATGATTATATATTAGAAGATCTCTGGGTGTTATCTGCAGACTCCGTACCTCAGTCTATAGATGGTAGTTCTACATCATAGGTGCTGTCATGCTCTGCTCCCTGGAAAGGTCCCTCTCCAAGTGTGTGCTACCTATCTGTGTATTCCAATATGATCAAAGTACGTATTCCCAAACAACAGCTGCATCTGTATGTTTTGTCTAGGTGCTAGGGCCTGACCAGAACAGAATAACAAGGGGCATTGTTGTTTGACCTTGTTCGCAATGTTCAGACTAAATCCAAGGAACCTGCAAAGTGTGAACGCAACAGTGGGTTCTCATGTGAAAATAGCAAAAGAAGCATTTTCAAAATAAGCTCACATAGTTATGTGTGCACAGCAGCGGACAGTCTGCAGCGTGCTCATGCTAACTTAGGGAAGACGACAATGTCCCCACGGGCCATGTGACAACCTCCCCTTGGTCAGGACATCAGCCCTGGACTAATACAGAAGTCACTGGTAAGCAGAACTAAAGCTTCTCCGGCAGGTGACAAGTATGATCCACGAAGTCAATAGTGGACCATGATGGAAAGTCAAATTGATTAAACAAAGCTAGTAATCAAAGATTGTATATCCAAATACAGCTTATCCTCTTGGCCAAAAACTTCACGTGACAAGTGGAATGCCATGAGCTCCAGTAAGGTATCAGAACCGTCAATAGTAAAAAGTGATGCCATCCAATAAAGTAATTCAAAGGAACAGACGTGCTGTTCATAACCTGAAGCCGCAAGGAGCATACCAGGGCAACCTGTGTCAGTCTCGATGAAACTCAGATCCAAGAGGCGCTGTGCACGGGCACAGGTACTCGCTTCGGCCATTGGCCCCAGTGAAGAATCGTACACAAGCCGCATACCCACGGAACAGCCCTGCCTATGGGCCCTCAACGGACCCACCAACAGATCATAATCCAGGGCAGCGGGTGACGTTGTGGAGAGGCAGACATCCAGGGCCCATTGAAAAGGGCACCGGATGAAATAGAACACAGGTTGCACACAGGTGAATTAGGAATAACGAAATGTCAGCCAATAGCCGATGTCAAGAGCTCCCAACGGCATCAAGCCAAAAAGCTGTCGCATCCGATCACAGTACAGCTGCAACTGTGCCTGACTGGGCAGTCCCACAGATTGAGCAACCATTGCGGAACAGCAAAAGCAGTACCATCACGCTACAAATCAGGAGGAACAGCAGGGGAAACCCTTCAAATGCAGTGGAAAAAATAGAATGAATAAAAGCAGGTATCACTCCAAAATTAGTCTGAAACGATGTAACAACTTTGAAAAAGTGTGCAAGGCCTGCCGTATCAGATGCATTAAAAATGTTATGAAATAAAGTGTAGGGGGTGATTCGTGTTTAATAAAGATTGCATTTCACTAGATGTTCTCGCCACCTGCAATTCGAAGGTCTCACGAGCAGACGTGAGAGCCACTTCTTGTCGAAAGTCTTTGAGTCTGTTTAGCTTACTGAAATCTGTTTTAAAAGTTGGAATGGAAGGCAACAGTGAACTATCTACACTCCTGTGTGTGGGGGGGGAAACAGGACATCGCTGCAACAAGTAACACGTTGTGAAACTGTTACAATGTACGGGATGCCTGCCCGTAAACTGCAGCAGTTCTGATTGTTGAGAATGAGATAACTGCCGTTAGAAAGCAAAGTGAGAGTTGGAATATTAGCAGGGACTGGTGTACCTTTTAAAACACAAGCTAAATTAGGTGCTGAAACGTTGCAAGCGCTGTGGAGTTTTACTTGTTTACAGACAAGGGAGTGTCCGACAGTAGAGTCACAATCCTGGAAAATGTCCTTCTCTGCCCGCTAACAACCGAAAGCGAATGGCAAAGGCCACAATTCATGTATGAAACTACTCCAGAGGGGTTCATATCTACCGACAGGATAATGTTTCATGCAATCTGTGAATTGAAAAAGTGAGATTGGCAATGAAATACCCCCATGTTATAACCACACTGCTGAATCTATTTCTGCTACAGTGAATGGTAACTGTTCTAGTTTCTCAATGTGTAACATAGTGTAAGTTGCATCTTTCATAGACATCATTTTCTGTTTGTCTGTCAAATTAAATGGTAAAAACAGCGCGAAAGCATTGAGGTAATCTCATGGTACTCTCCCATTTTTAAGTGTCTGTAAAGTCCAACCAAATTGCATAACAGATCCTAACTGATTTTGCCCATAAAACAAGGTACATAAAAAACTACAATGGTTCTGTCGGGAAAGAGCAATTGCTTTACAAATGATAAATAAATCATAAGATAGCACGTCTATTCAATGCTGTTAGAACACGCACACACTGACAAATTAGTGCTTGCGAAAGTATTATTTTATATTAAATAGAGCAATATTCATGTATATTTACAAGTATTTACAAGGCTGTCAATATTCAATGTAATATTGGAGTGACATATATTATAGTGACAATGAGTGCAGATAAATAATGTATAAGTAAACAAGAGAAATCCAGCTAAAGGTGGTCAGAGCAACGAAGAGGACAATATCTCTGGTAAATAGTGCAATTGCTTATTAATCTGAAACCAAGAGACTTGATAGAGCTGAGCCATACACTATCGTCGACGTTTCGACCCTGACAAAAGCGTTATTGAACAAGTGTCGTGGCGGGTCTTCTTCAGGACAAGGGAAAGGAATGACAGCCCATGGTGGGGGTAGATTCCCTTATGCGTCCCTCGCTGAGTGAAGGCTGGCGGAATGTCTGAATGTCTCAGGAAGACTCTGAATTACTGATTCATTTCAGGTAGTCTTTAAGATCTAGGCCTGTGGTGTCAAGAGCGGGCCGTTGGGAAGTAATCGGCCGGTGCCTGGGGTAAAACAAATTAAGATCCCCAAAAGAAGACTGCCTTGGAGTGGACGCAGACTGCCAGGACTTATGACTGGCAGGTAATTGGGGATCTTAATTCGTTTTACCCCAGGCACCGGCCGATTACTTCCCAACTGCCCACTCTTGACACCACAGGCCTAGATCTTAAAGACTACCTGAAATTAATCAGTAATTCAGAGCCTTCCTGAAACATTCAGACATTCCGGCAGCCTTCACTCAGTGAGGGACGCATAAGGGAATCTACCCCCACCATGGGCTGTCATTCCTTTCCCTTGTCCTGAAGAAGACCCGCCACAACACTTGTTCAATAACGCTTTTGTCAGGGTCGAAACATCGACAATAGTGTATGGCTCAGCTCTATCAAGTCTCTTGGTTTCAAATTAATAAGCAATTGCGCTATTTACCAGAGATGTTGTCCTCTTCGTTGCTCTGACCACCTTTAGCTGGATTTCTCTTGTTTACTTATACATTATTTATTTTCACCCTTGTTCATATGATATGCACTGCACCACTGTCACTGAGCACTTATTGTCACTATAATATATGTCACTCCAATATTACATTGAATATTGACAGCCTTGTAAATACTTATAAATATACATGAATATTGCTCTATTTAATATAGAATAAAACTTTCGCAAGCACTAATTTGTCAGTGTGTTTGTGTTCCAACAGCATTGAATAGACGTGCTATCTTATGATTTATTTATCATTTGTAAAGCAATTGCTCTTTCCCGACAGAACCATTGTAGTTTTTTATGTAAGTACCCAGGTTCTGAGGGACACAGGGTAACCCCATTGTGATTACTCATAAAACAAGGTAGACACTTCATTCTGAACAATATCAATAACAGATGACACAATATTGTCTAAGGTATAAATATGAGAAGATAGTGGGTTTATGTTATCAACCACTGCAAGAACCTTGTCCAAATTATCCTGATCATTTTGGCGTAAGCGCAGTCCCGCCTCCATTCGTGAAAGTTTCCAAAATTCATTATAGGCTGCATACACAAAACGTTTAGTACGAGGGGATTTTGGACCCAACAGAAAATCTGAAAGATCAATGTCACCTGACAAAAGGGAAAGATGGTGTTTCACAGATGCTAATGTAGAATGTTCCAACCACTGTTGGCATAATTTGCCAACAAAATCAGTGGTAACTGTATGTAAATTTGGGTAACGAGGATCAGGTCTAATTTGGGCAAAACCCTTAGTAACATTCAAAAACGTAAATGACAAGCGTTGGTGTGCATAGGCCGCAACACCCAGCCTTCTGGATTTATAATGGATGAGTTAAATGAGCCATTCTGTATCATCCGAGTCAAGTCATCAATAGTATAATTGGTGTGTATGCTCCACGACTCGTATTGAGCCAAAGATGGAATAGAAGGAGCATTCAAATTTTTTGTAGTGGCCAAACCAAAGCAGGTAGTTTGTTGCAACGTCTGATTTAAAAATAATATTTGAGAAGGTATTAAACACACACATTGCAAGGAATCACTCCCCTGTACTTGCCAATCTTTAGTGCCCCAAATAGACTTTAAATGAACAGTGTCTTTCCAAAAATCATAACCCTTCACTGACAGATCATTTATGAAAGATGAAAAATAAATTAGTTTAGTCTATGTAAGCATATATTTGTTCATTCAAGGGACATTCAATTTAAAATAATATGATGCTGGGTCAGATGGATTGTAACCCGAAAAATATGTACATTTCTTTTTTGTGTAACTGAACTTATTTGAGAAGGTGTCGGACAATGTTCCCATTGTGTGTAATTGAAAGTGGGTTTTTGAGCACTGGATTTGGTAGCAAAATAGATCTGCATAATTTGCCGAATTCAAATACAGATCCTCCGTGTCAAAAACAGTATAATATTGTAAATCAGAAAACAAAGAATTAACAGCACTGACATCCCAATCATCTGAATGCATTCCAGGTAAATCAACATCCCCCAAAGAGACACGGAACACATATGGAATTTGCAAGGTCTCCGTCGGACCATATACATTGAAAGGCACTTTGTCCCAAACAATGCCATCAGCGATCGGGACTGCTGAAATATTAACTAATGTTTGATCTTTTTAATTTTATGCAAGGAAGTATGCTGGGCCAGTACTCAGTCAACCAGTTCCACAGCAGAGGTAGAGTTTTTAGGTAAATAGTGTCCATTGATCAAAAGAAAGAAGACAGTCACGAAACCAATCCACATGAAAAGGAACACCATTGACAACACGATCCAGATGTAAGTCCAAGGTGGGACCAGGTACGTGGTCTTCAACCATGAGAAGAAAACACAAATCCGTGTTGGAGGCACAGCAATAGACAAAGACAACGAAGATGTATCCGAAGAAATGTTATCCTGGTCAAGATAGTAACTGTTGGGCTTGAGCTGAAACAGCGGCGGTTGTTCACCATTAGAATTGGAATGTAGTACAGTGTCAGGAATATCAACCGTAAGGTCATTTGGTAGGGTATTATACTCATTTTCCAGTGTTGCAGGCATTGAAGGCAAAACAGACGCTAAATCAATTGAAGACTCCAGCTCCCCTTCCATGTTTTGGACAGATTCAGGAGAAACAGCATTCATCTGCTTTAGTGAAACATTCCGGCGTGGAGAGCTTCTTGGCATGCTATTGAGAATCGGCCATATGGTGTATTTTGACATGTTCCACGGAAATGACAGGGTTATCCTTGCATCCAGGCAGTGGAGGCAAAGTTACAGTTTGAGTGCCCTTCAAACACAGGGACCGGAGCAGAGAAGGAGGGTCCAAATTCGTTATTGTTTGACACTTTTTCCCGGACCAGATCTCCAACTTTAGGAAGCCAGCCAGAAACGGGGACCAAGACTGCTGTATCAGTCGGAGAGGGCAAATGTGATTTTGCTAGAGCATCTCGATTCTGTTGTAGATCCTGTAACATAGTACAATGGCTATCTACGTCAAACGTTGCGGCAGCCTCCACAACGTCTAAACCATCAAGGTCAGGCACAAACATTTTAATGCCAAAGAGCATTTTGTACAGGGTCCGCCCACCCAGAGATCTTCGAGGGAGATTAAGGAGTGCACGTTGAACCCCATGTAGATGAGTTAACCAGCCCCGGCTTGTGCCTAATACCCTTGCTGTTAAAGATTGCTTTAAGTCACGGTTCATCCGCTCCACAACTGAATTGCACTCAGGCCGATATGGAGACGAGAAATGCACCTGCACCCCCACCGACTTCATCGAATCACGATAAGCCTTAGAGGCAAAATCCGGACCTTGATCTGAGTGGAAGGTGCCACAGGCATATGTCCCTACAAAGACATGCAAATCTTTTATAACAGTACCAGTGTCAGCACAGCGCTGCGACCAAACCCAGAGGAATATAGTGCACGAATCTACTGCAACCAAAATGTATTTGAAAGCATTGTCAGAGGACCAGGGACTGCAGTGATGAAGATAAATACAACCGAATGGTTGATTAGAAATAAAGAGTTGAGTGTGTGGTGGACACGAGACAGTAGAAGGTTTAATCAGTTGACAAATGTCACAGGAAAGTACATATTTGCGCGTTTGTTAATATAATCCGCACCACCTATAATGTTGCTGTAAAAGAGAAATTGTGGCTGTCATTCCTGCATGCGCAGAAGCCATTCCTTCATGGGCAGCCACAATAAGCGAAAGCCTGCGGTCCTCGTTGGGAATCAACGATCACCAACTGAAGGGCTAGTTACAAACGGAACCTGACCAGTAGTTAAATGATAGGTATAATGAGTGGGGAAACCCTGGGGAAAAGGTGTCCCCTCCTTCGTCGTAGCAATAGCAGCCAAAATATCATCATCAATTTTAGTCATGGACCTTGTAACAGCTGCTACCGTACAAGTGGCTACTACAGATTTGGCTGCTTCATCAGCCATAGAATTACCAACAGCGTGAGCTCCCACACATTGATGGCCTAATGTATGGATCATATGTGTGAGTGGCAAACGTTCCTTAAGAGTGGCCACCTGGACCCAAAGCATTTTATGCTCAATTGCGCTACCTTCAGAATCACGAAAATCATTCTGTTTCCAAAAGAATAGGTTGTCATTAAAGGATTGTACAAAGTAGAAGGAATCACACACTACATGAGTAGGAACTTCAGGATCAGCAAACTTTAGGGTCTAATAGTAAAGTACGTAACTCGACCAATTGCGCTGTACATTCCCCAAGTGATTGTGTGTGAGTCAGGAAGGATTTGAAATCACCGTCCACTATCGTGCCTGCCACAATAGCGTACACTGCAGAATAAGCATGTTTAGAACCGATAGCCGGCTGTGCAGACCCATCAGTGTAAATGATACATTTATGCTGATCAAGCGGGAGTAGGGATAAAGGACGTGGATGAACGTGTTCGTACTGTAAAAACTCTTGTGTCTGCAAGGAAGGATCAAAGATGAAATTGACATCAGCTGATGTCAATGAACTAGCCCATTGTATCCAACGAAGATGCAGAGCTTTAGAATTGGGCACGCTCGCCTTGGTGACAGCTTCCAAAGCGGGCACAGGCAAGACCATGAAAATGCTTTTGCCCTGAGCCAGAGAGCGTTCTTTCAGAATTGCCATCTGCACCGCCGTCAAAATTTTGTAGAAGAAAAACGCATTTCAGCAGGAGTATATAAATGCGATTTAAAGCAATGGGAACTGTGCCCCCTTCATTAAAAGTCACGTAGGTGAAACCTAATGTTCCCGGCACAATCCTTATGACCAAATTCGTAGTATTATCACGTGTCAACAAAAGTTGAGTAGCAAGCAGATCAGACTGCAAAGACCGCAGTACTGCAGTGTGTTCCGGAAGCCAACTGGAAGACGAGAAAGAAGGTTGTATCAACACATATAGCGGTTTGATATGCTGGGCATAATCTGGAATGTAAGTTCTACCAAAATTTAAGAAACCCAGCAAAGACTGTAACTTCTTGAGGGTAGATGGAGGTTGCAATTGAGCGCATTTCTCCAAAAAGTGGGGTGCTAAACCCCTACCCTCATTATTCAATTCATAACCGAGAAAAAGAACTGCCAAGAAGGCAATATGGGATTTCGCAAAATTGAATTTGTAACCTAAAGTCGAAAAATGTGTAATTATGTGATCCACATGCATGAGAATCAGGTGTAATTCATCGTCCATCAAGTAAATATCATCGACATAAGAAAATGCATCTTGGTCAATTTCATGTAAAATCGACACTATGCGTGCAGCAAAAACCCCGGGGCTATTCTTATACCCGATAGGCAATCTCGCATAGCGTCTCTGATAGCCGAGAGCGCTGAATGCGGTCAAGTCACAGCTCTCAGGAGCCAAAGTGTGGCTGAAAAATGCATTGGAAATATCTAGCGTAGTTTTGAATTTCTTACGAACTATGTTATTCACTAGCGCAGAGCTATGTGTGTTCTGTACTGCAAGGGTACGAACATGACTGTTCAAATGTCTGTAGTCTAAAACTATACGATATGAACCGTCCGGTTTCAATATCGTAGAAAAAGTATTATTCATTGACGAAACACAGGGCTCAATAACACCCTGATATTCCAACTGTGTCAGAATGTCACTAACAGACGCTTTAGCATCACGTTAAATGGGATATTGCGGTTGAGGCTGAGGTGTAGATCGCAAAGGAATTACATGGAAAGGTGAATCCCTATCCCAACCCGCCTGATTGTGATATAAAGCAGGAGCTAAGGTCAGAGCCCACTCCGAAGCATAAGCTTGTTTAGTCTCCTCTGAGACATATTGAGAGAAAGACAGTAAAATAACATCCTCGTTGCTGGAGGAAGCGAGGACAAACGGGGGAGGCCAATCAACCTCCGCCAGCAAAATGTCATAAGAAGAAGTCAAATTGTCCCAAAAGACTGCATTTATTGTGCGTTTAATATCACCTTCAATTTGAATTCAACATGGTAAACTCTATCGGGGGGAGCTACCCGGGTGTTTGCGGTTTCAACTGTAATAAAAGTGTCAGTTGCTTTCGCCTTCAGACGCTGGTGGAGTGTCTGCTGAACTATGGTAACTTCCGCCGCGCTGTCGAGGAGAGTTACCCCCAACTCCTGTCCAGGAGGAGGGTTCTGACCATCTGCGGCATACTTTGCTGTCAAAGCGGCAACTTTTTAAAATCTGGAATGGGGCACGATACTGAGGTGGTTCCTCCTATTTGACCTTCACGTCAAATTGGTGCTGCGGGTCTTACCTTTGTTGCATGGACTTGCCCTGTCTGCGATCCTGTCTTCCCCCTCTGCCAGATTGTTGATCCGACGATTCCTGAAAGAAATGAGGAGAACAGGGATCAGGACCTGAAACCTCTCAGGTGTCTTAATTGTAGAGCGGTCACGTAAATCATATATATGCTCAGAAGCGTCCGGTGGAGGCAAACCCGCACGGGACCTAGGCTTCTGTTGCTGCCAATTTTTGTTCCAGCCATTCTTAGGAAAGACTGGACAACCCTCCTTGTCTGGAGGGGGTTTAGTTTGTACTTGTGTAAATGGTCTGACTCCCAAATTATTGCGATGTATAGACATCCGCAATAATAATCGGCAACTGTCGCTCCCGATCAGCATACGCCACCGCCGCTAGGCATTGGCGTACCTGCAAGCAAACTGCTTCACCTTTAATATTAGCCAGAATCATATCGGAGACAATAGGGAACATTCCCACTAATCTCATCCCCAGATCCAGGGCTGGGCCAGCCACATGTTCATCCTCGTTTAAGAACGCTCGGCAGAACGCTCATTGAGGGGGTGCCAAAGCACAGCGTATACACTGATGCAAACACCATCCCCCAGGTGTTGCAATCCGCTAGAGGGGGAATCAAACCACTTGGCAAACACATAGTATGGATCCTGTGTTTTTCCACAGGACTCGTGAGCGGGAAAACAGCTTCAATCTGTTAAATTTTCTGTGCTATCCAAAAGAGAAGATCCTCATGATTCTGAGGACGTTTGCCCATTACTGAGTTAATCATGACAGGACTAATCACAAGACCTCCACCCTGAACTGGGGCCCGAGGAGCAGCTCAGCCGGAGCTACCAAAAGTACACAAGACATAAACTGTATGACTTGCCTATGAAGATGTACTAATTGTGTATATAGCAAACGTAGCTCTACGATACTAACATTGAGATAACTGGGATGTGGTGCAAAACCGGCCAAAACAGGCAAGTAGCCCCATCAAAATACAAGGGGCCCATTCAAACAAAAGATACAGGGTGAGGAAGGGCGCCATTAAACCAAATGGTATGCTCCCAGGACGTCAACGGAACCTCAGTCAACGCATAAGGACAATACGCTTCCGGAGGAGCAGCGGCCGTGTAAGTATGAAAAAAATTATCATTAGCATCAACCGCGGGAAATGTAACCCAAGAATTAAATACTTCGAAGTGGTATGCTGGATCCGCTTCCACTATGAAAATAAAGGTAGCCCCCGCATTGGGGACCCCGTGCTGATTCAAAAAATTTGTGACCGCCGCCCGGCTATGCGCCGGAATTGCGACCTGTTATGCCATATATAATGGAAAGTCAAAGAACAATGTAGCGCAAAACGGGTCAAAGAAACCTTTTAGAATTCAAGCTTGAAAAACCTACAGAAACAGGCGTACCTTACAACTGTAGGAGGCTAAGCCCTTCCACCTCGGGCGTCCACGGGAAGCGGCAAAAGGGTATTGTGGACGAGCACAAGCTCTACTCAGGGATCCAGTGAATAAGTACCAGACCAAACATTGGTGGAACCATGTTGCAGGGATTGTGCGTAAAAACAGAACTATGCATAGGATTATGAGACCTTAGTATATAGGGACTGAGTCATCCTACTACCTTAGTACCCATGAGCCCAGGACCGACTAGCTATAGTGGCTCACGTGCCCTCCTACTCACTTACAGAGGAACAAGTGATTAGACACCCCGGAACAGAACACTCCCGACTCTCTAAGGAATCGCGGTTACAAGGCACACCCTTTCGCTCACACTCTTGTACCTGTCCACAATAAGATCTGAGAGAGACACGAACAACTTTAAATTATTTATTTTAACTAACATGCTCTAATATGCAGTATACGTGCCACAATAAGCAGAAAAATGCATAACACGAATACGGTCAGCATAGCAAGTAATCCGTAGATCATAAAAGGAGTTGTTGTAGTGAGAGACAGAGTAGCCTAACCTCCCTCCCCTTGCACAGACACAGGATGATTATATATTAGAAGATCTCTGGGTGTTATCTGCCGACCCCATACCTCAGTCTATAGATGGTAGTTCTACATCATAGGTGCTGTCATGCTCTGCTCCCTGGAAAAGTCCCTCTCCAAGTGTGTGCTACCTATCCGTGTATTCCAATAAAACCAAAGTACGTATTCCAAAACAACAGCTGCATCTGCATGTTTTGTCTAGATGCTAGGGCCTGACCAGAACAGAATAACAAGGGGCATTGTTGTTCGACCTTGTTCGCAATGTTCAGACTAAATCCCAGGAACCTGCAAAGCGTGAACAGAACAGTGGGTTCTCATGTGAAAATAGCTAAAGAAGCATTTGCAAAATAAGCTCATGTAGTAACGTGTGCTAAGCAGCGGACAGTCTGCAGCGTGCTCATGCTAACTTAGGGAAGACGACAATTTCCCCACAGGCCACGTGACAGATGTTCACACAGGCTCCAGAATCCTCTGTGTCAATCCAGATGCTACTCTCATGCTGGTATTACCCAGCATGAGAGAAGCATAGGGATTGGGTGGAGTGGGCTGGTTCCACGCTCCAGCAGGGACTGGGAGCCTGTACCCCTGAACCCTGCTGATATCTCCAAGCAACAGCCTGGAGATATCAAAGTGCGCATGTCAGTTTGGCCGGCCGTAGAAGGCTGGCCAAACCGACATGCACACTGGCAGTGCCCTGAACCCACCACTCCTCCTGTTGGCTCCGCCCTCAAGACTCAGCTGCGGCTCGGCGTAAAATAAAATGATAATAAAGCAGTTTTATTAACTGCTTTATTATCATTTTATTTTACATGCGTCTGCTGGTTCCAGGAGTGTGGTGATGCCCCTGATATGATGATCATATATTATGATAACGAAACTTATTCCATCAGGAAGAGTGTGCAAAATACTCTCTTCAACACCTTAAACTGTATACAGTGGTGAGCCAACAGCCAATTAGAGACCTTGATGTGCCAGAAGACACTATTAAATTTACTAGCTCCTACCTCTAGATGGAAGTGGCCTTCCCTACCAATTGTAGCTTAATCCTTTTCAACAAAATGAGTTGCAGAATGTTGAGGATGACAGTGCTTTACTGTGTGATGATAAAAGAATGTAATTTTTATACCAGTTAATGTTACATAGCAGGCTAATTCTTTAGAGTTTATATTCAGCAGGGGCCGTATTATACAAATGCCCTGGGGGCGCAACAGGCGTGTGCGCCCGCTCTGCGTGCCCCTGGGGCACTTTGGTATTACAGAAGGGACCACAGATGCTTGTGCGGCCCCTTCTGTAATACCGATTGCGCTGGTGCACATAAAGCGACAGCGCTATCTTCAGAGGGCGTTACCTCATTTGCATGGGGGCGTGCCCCATGCAAATGAGGGAATCCCTTTGCCTTTGTGCCCGCGCTGTATTACAGATGCGGGTGCAGAGGTAAAGAAGCTGTCAGGAGGCGCACTGTCAGTGCACCCTCTGATTGTAGCCCTCTGGAGGGGGTAAAGGGGATCCCATGGAGCCCCCAGACATCCCCTTGCAGGCAGGTGCAGTCACACACTGCACCCGCCTGCAAGGGGATCTCTAATCTCCTTTAAAAGTGCAGGCGGGTGCAGCCTGCATTGTGAAAACACAGAGCGGCTTCAAAGCAACCGCTCCGTTTTTCACCTGACTGAGATGCCCTGGGGTGCAGCGCAAGTCCGCGGCTGCGCTGGGGGCAGAGCATTCATCATAATATGCTGCATTTTCATTGTTTGCGCCGGGAGCACCTTTTAAAAGGTGCGACCGGCGCAAGCAATGAAAACGCCCCTTTTGTGAAATACGGCCCTAGAAGTGCTATATAGGTGCTTTGGTAGATAACAGATGTTTATTGTTACTTAACTCAACAATACTCAATTTATCAACAATGGAAAGATGAAAGGCTGCGTAGAACAGCCAGCCTTTGAACTAGCTGCCAGAGCGCAACACAAACCACAACATTCCATGCACTAGTCCACTGATCCGCAAAACTTGGAGTCTGCAGTGAGGCAGATCCCAGCATGGAAAGGCAAGAGGGGTGGTGTGCCATCTTCTACCACAACGGTGTTTAATTGAAGTCGATAGATGACATTTTAGTTCATGAAAACAAAAAAACGCGTTTAGATTGAATCTATCTCGTGATACTCTCGGTAAGACCATTGCATATATTTCAATCCCTAAGTAATACAGAAGTCAATATTTAAGGATTCTTCAAGGGTTCCGCTATCCATCTTTCTGCTGTGAGTTATCCTATTAAACGCTAACTCCCCATTGGTTAATTAACACTAAGCTCATGCAGTGCCTCTGTGTTTATACCATCACATTCCTGGGAGTGACATTACTTCACTGTTCCCTGGTGTAGCAATAATTGGAACATTTGCAACCCAATGGGGTCATCCGTAGATGCACCTGATTAATTTGTCACTTTCACACTATCCCTTATGTATTCTGAGAGAAGAACGCCTCAGAAGCGCAGCAGGGAATCTGAGGCCATCAACCCTTCCAACCATCAGCCCAGTGGAGTCAGCCCTGGGCCGGTCTTTGGAAGAGTGAATTTATACAGAATTCTCAAGGGTCAAAAGGGGGGAGGGAATATGTAAAAATAAATGTGCAGTGTGAAAAATTAGAAATAGGCCGATCAGTAAAAAATTCAAAAACAAGTAAATATGAAGGACTACAATAAATACAGACATGCAGGGTATCCGCGTCACTTTTTTGGCAGCATGCTATGATGAAATATTCCATTCTCTTTTGATCTTCATCAGCATGAGTGTTTTTTTCTCATTGAATATGTTTCGTTTTAGTTAAAACACTGAACACAATATATTTCTTTTCACTGTCACGGTGATCTGGAGGTATATATACAGAAACACTCAAGGCTCCCACTGAAAGCATATCAATTTTGGACATTCTTGACTGGAAAGTGCACCCGCATCGAAATAAAAACTCGTAACTGAATGAGTTGTGTGAAATGTCAACCCATAGCATCAGTTAATACCTAGCTCCGAATTAAGAAACCTATTTATAATTAAGCATCGCTCGCACAGCACGTAAAACATGGTACCATATTTATTTAGAAAAAATATTTACAGAGATTTATACGATTACCCGAACGCATGTATTAATAAAATGAGCTTAAACGGTATTGGAGCAGGGTTGGTTTGAGTTTGAGCTGCAGTGAGCACACTCATGATAGTCATACAAATGCAAAACTGCCCTCCTCTGGGTGCCCAGATGACTCTGTTTAGTGACTTACAATTTAATGTGAATTACACATGCATCTACTACACTTTAATTGTAGGAAATTGGGTTACTGGTCGACTAGGGTGTGAGTCCTGGCTAAGTAGCACTACAGTCCTAATCAGGGAAGGCACAAGCAAATTGACCTGTGCTCAACCCTATGGGAGTCTCCCTGCACGAGGAGCTCTCCTCCTATTTGGAGACCCATCAACCGCTGGATGCCTCACAATTGGGTTTTAGACCCTCCCATAGTACCGAAACTGCCTTACTAGCAATAGTAGACTCAATTAGAATATCACTGGATGCCGTAACTCCAGCTATGCTGATGCTTCTTGACCTGCAGGCGGCACTTGATACTGTCACACATACCATCTTAATTCAACGCCTTCACGACTTAGGTATCCAGGGTACTGCCCTCGAATGGTTCGAAGACTTTCTCAATGACAGAACTCAAATGGTTTCCATTGACACCTCTCAATCCAAGTCTCTTTCCTTGGGCAAGGGGGTTCCTCAGGGCTGCTCCCTGAGCCCCACGCTTTTTAACATCTATGTAGCACCCCTTGGCCAGCTAGTCAAGGTCTGTGGTTCCGAGATACTTTTATAGGCAGACAACACTCAATTAGTCATCATCTTCAGGCCTGACATTGGAAATGTCAAACAGCGATTCATCGTCTGCATGAGAAAAATCACCAAATGGATGTCCCTTTACTGTCTTCAGTTAAACAGGGAGAAAACAGAGATCCTTCTGTTTGGCAAAGCTCAGCTCCACTGGGCGGGTGACTGGTGGCCTACTGAGTTTGGCCCTGTGCTGTCTCCCAGCAAAACAGTTAGAAACCGGGGTATACTATATATACCTATCAATGAAGGACCAGATTACGTCCACATGTGGCACCTGTTACGGCAAAATGCGCTTTCTTAGGAGAATTTTTCAGGTGCTTACTCTGAGTTCAAGAAAGACCTTCACTCAGGCAATGATAATCAGCCGTCTTAATTATGGAAATGCTCCTATTCTAGCATCCAACGAATCCCTTCTTTCCAAAATGCACGTCCTTCAAAACACTGTAGCCCGCCAGTCAACAAACAGCTGCCAGGTTCGCAATCAGCAACATCTGTAAGAGCCCTCCACTAGCTCCCCATTAGGAAAAGAGCACTGTTCAAACTACTCTGTCTAACTCACAAATCCCTGACAGGCAAATACCCTAAATACTAACAAGAGAAACTCATTCTGTAATGCCCTGATAGAAATTTAAGATTAAAAAAACCTACTTCTTTTATGTCCCTGCCGCATCCGCACAACAAAATATGGAGGCTGGAACATTTGTTGTCTTGCCCCCTACCAGTGGAACAGGCTCCCCTTGTTCATTTGCGCATGCACCACCTTCACTTGTTTTAAAAAATATCTTAAAACTTGGCAACATAGCATAACTTAACATAACATAACACAGCATAACATAAGGTAACATAGCATAACATTTCCAATCCTGGAAGTAGGTTAACCCCTTCCTTAATAGGCTGCATTCCAAGACCCTCCTGCTGTTCTTGCTCTGATCCTTCCTCATCATCCTTTCCCTCCTTATCATCTGTTGCGACTGGTGGGCCTCTGCCCATGCCCTCAAGGCCTTCTGGGCCCCCGCCTTCCTGGTGCTCCTTTTGGCAGGCAGCCCCCTCTCCTGGCAAAACTCCTTGAGCTCGGCCACAGTGTAGCTCTCCAGGCTAACAAGCACAAACTCCTTTCTTGCAAGTGGGGCCACAGACACAAACAGTCAGGTAGAGTAGGAATTAATTTAAAACACAAAAAGGCCAATCAAGGAGAATTTGAAACTCAAATTGCTCTTAGATATGGGATGGTAGTGAACACCAAATCACTATATGGCACTACACAAACACAAGTCCTATCCTCACCGTTGATCAGCAATGTGAGACATTGGATTAGTGGTTGACTGGAGTGTGAGCTCTGGCCAAGCAGCAATCACAGTCCTAGACTGTGTAAGTGTAGGAAGCTGGCTCTCTATATAGTGTATTAATACAAAGTACACTGTGCAGAGAGTCCAGTGGGTCCTTTATTGGTTTACAGAGGCAAAAGTAGATAATACTAGTGCTCTATTTGTGGTAGTGTGGGCGAGCAGTTAGGCTTATCAGAGGGTAGTGCTAAGCATTTGTTGTACTCTCAGAGGCAAAAAATGAAACACACACTTAAGAATAAATCTGAGACCAATTTGCAATATAATTTTTAAGACCAAAGAACTTCTTTCTAAAGTAAGTACTTTTAAAGTTGTGATTTTTAGAGTTTGCAAAATCAATCACATTTGTGCGCAATTACGCACCATTGAAGTCAATGGGGAAAAAGACAAAAATGCATATAAATTCGTAAGTCGACTTTCAAGTTTCACCTCTTGGATTTCGATAGTTAGCACGGCCAGGTCCAATGTTCCACCAGTGGATTCTCTGGAGTGACCCAGATTCGGCCGGGGGCAGGGTGCTGAGGTAGTTGGTAGCTGGTGCGCTACGGAGAGGGGGCAACTTGAAAACACACGGCACAGGGAGACATCTAGGTCAGTCTGGAGGGGCCCACTCAAGGGAGCTGGTCGCAAAGTCTCAGGACCACAGGAGCACAGCTGGATCATCGTTACCAGGACTGGGTGCAGAGTAGATAGGTCGACCGGGCAGCGTGCATCAAGATGTCCTCACAGTCAGGAGCAGGCAACTTGGAGAGGTGATTTTGGGACAGCTGGGCCACTCACAATGTGGGTCTCAGGCGTCTTGATGTCCCTCAATGGGTGCTCGCTTCCTGGGAAGTTGAAGTTCGGAGGGGGCTCTTCGTCTCCGTACAGGTTGCAGGAAGTCTGGTACCAGGGAATTGGTGCGGCACGGCTCTGGTAGGTCCTGGTGCCCCCAAACTTCTTGGAGGGACAGATCTGACCCTGTGGAGCTGGTGTACCACTTTTGGTTTTGGTACTGCGTCGGAGTCACCGGGGAGCAGCAAGTCGGTAAGTCTGGAGTCTACGGTTCAGGGCCTGCTGGTGCAGTGGAATAGAGCCTCTACTCCTAGGGAGGTTCTCTGACAACTTGGCGAGGGTTGGAGGGGCTCTAGGGTTCTTGGAGTCCTCATGGTTTCAGGACAAGAAAGCACAACCACGATTGTCGAGTCCTCAAGGTAGCAGGCAGGGTTTGGCACCAATTTCTCTGCAGCAGGGCTTCAGTTCTAAGGCAGGACATCTTCATTGTTTGTGTCTTCTTCTTGTCCATCGAATCTAAAGTTCCAGGTACAGGGATGCCACCTAAACACTAAATTTAGGGGCGTTAACGAGTGAGACATGTAGTAGCCAATGGGCTACCTACCTTGAGGCTGTCTACACCCTCTAAGTGACCACTTCCTGTGGGAAGTGGCACTACCCTAGCCCTGACATGTTATTTTCCCACCATCTCAAGATGGTGGATTTTCAAAAGTAGTGTCTACATCGCCTGCCACACCTTAGGGGTGGTGCTGGCTGAATGTGGACACTCCTCCTCATCTAACTAATTTTCCCACCTGTCCTCCCACCAGATTTGGAGAAGGACAAGGGGTTTGGCCTCCATCCCCTCCTATCTGGGGAAGCCTGGGTTGCACTTCAAATGCGGCACCGCTTTTGAAGCTTCCCACTCTGGAAGACCATTCCAGCCTGGAGGAAGTGTGAAACATCTCTGCTCAGAGCAGGCTTTTTTTCAGGCCTCTAAGAGCACAGGCTTTCACCCCATGAGGTCAGAAACATGTCTGGTGGTGGCAGGCTGGTTATGACTGGCACAGAGAAGTCATGCTTAACTTAGAGGCAACATGTAAAGTATTTGTGCAACAGTTCAATCAGTAAAACAGTGAAACACCAAACAAAAAGATTCCACTCCAACTTAGAAAAGTATAGCAACATTTACTAAATAAAACAGGGCCAAAATGACAATAATCCAATCAGTAGAACTGGAGTTATGAATTTTCAAAGAACAAAGTGTAAAATAGTGCCTAGAAGCAGAAATCGCCAACTGCGGCTATCTGGTCGCGTTGGACCCGGTCAAAGTCATAAGATCAGGCGGACTGCGATGGAGCGTGGGTCAAATATCATCCTAGTTTAGTCCAGCTGAAGGTTTACCTTCTCAAGTTTTGTGCCAAGAGTCCTGTTCGTTTTGGAGAGGGTTGCGGTGTGCAAGGAGATCATTGTGGGGGGTAGTTGGCATGGCGTGAAGAGCAGGCCTGGTGTCGTGGAAAGACGGGCTGGTGCTTTGCGGTGGCAGTACTCCGCGGGCGATCGATGCTTGCTCTGAGAAGAGAAGGGCTGGTGGCGATTCACGCTGAAATTTAGTGCAAGTAGCACGGTTCTGGTGTGACCGGGCCTGTTCGCTGTCGTGAAGAGCCCAAAAGCTTGAGTTCAAGAGCCAGTGAGCCTCACTAAGGGGCCGATTCCGATCTCGGTCGGAGGCGCACCCAATACTATTCGGTCGGGAAAAAAGCCATGCGAAAGCCAGTTTCCCGACCGATCCGTACAGTACACCGAACGAGCAAGTACGATGCGCACAACAGCAAAAATCCCGGCCGAGCCGTACTCACCCAAACCAGGTCCTGTTCTCCGACCGAGGCGAATCCGGAAACGCCGAATCGAGTCGCACGGAAGGGAAAATGCAGCCCCGTCCGGCCGGACAAGTACGATGCGCTTTCCGTACGCGCCGAACCCGTCGCTACGCACGGCACGTCAAAGCATCCGGGAGAGGCGCACATAAGCTCCGAATCGCGCCACAACACGATCCACGGCTACGAGACGAACACAGCACCGACGAGGACGACGCGAAGCGACGAGGACGAAGCCAAGCGACGAGGACGACGCGAAGCAACGAGAAGGACGAACGACACGAACCAACCATGAATCCCTTCGTCCCGATCATACCAATATTCTACATCTACTACCGGAACAGGCACGGACGCGTACGGCGCAGAAGGTAAGTCAGACACCAACCACAAAACACATACAACACGTACACGACACATCACACACATACACTGGGAATCTGAATATACTTACACCAGCAACAGCAGCACCATAGGGGCGGGATGCCCATCACCAATGCCACATATGCACACAGGGGCCTGAATGCGCGCCACCACCCCAACCCAGGGGGCTGGATGCCAACCACCCTCAACCAGGGGGCAGGATGCCTACCACTACTACCACCCTCACCCAGGGGGCAGGATGCCCACCACTACTACCACCCTTAGCCAGGGGGCTGGATGCCTACCACCACCCTTAGCCAGGGGGCTGGATGCCTACCACTACTACCACCCCCACCCAGGGGGCAGGATGCCTACCACTACTACCACCCTCACCCAGGGGGCAGGATGCCCACCACTACTACCACCCTCACCCAGGGGGGCAGGATGCCCACCACTACTACCACCCTTAGCCAGGGGGCAGGATGCCTACCACTACTACCACCCTCACCCAGGGGGCAGGATGCCCACCACTACTACCACCCTTAGCCAGGGGGCAGGATGCCCACCACTACTACCACCCTTAGCCAGGGGGGCTGGATGCCCACCACTACTACCACCCTTAGCCAGGGGGCTGGATGCCTACCACTACTACCACCCTCAACCAGGGGGGCAGGATGCCTACCACTACTACCACCCTTAGCCAGGGGGCAGGATGCCCACCACTACTACCACCCTTAGCCAGGGGGCTGGATGCCTACCACCACCCTTAGCCAGGGGGCTGGATGCCTACCACTACTACCACCCCCACCCAGGGGGCAGGATGCCTACCACTACTACCACCCTCACCCAGGGGGGCAGGATGCCCACCACTACTACCACCCTTAGCCAGGGGGCTGGATGCCTACCACTACTACCACCCTCAACCAGGGGGCAGGATGCCTACCACTACTACCACCCTCACCCAGGGGGCAGGATGCCCACCACTACTACCACCCTTAGCCAGGGGGCTGGATGCTCTACCACCACCCTTAGCCAGGGGGGCTGGATGCCTACCACTACTACCACCCTCAACCAGGGGGGCAGGATGCCTACCACTACTACCACCCTCACCCAGGGGGCAGGATGCCCACCACTACTACCACCCTTAGCCAGGGGGTGCCAGATGCCCACCACTACCACCCTTAGCCAGGGGGCAGGATGCCCACCACTACTACCACCCTTAGCCAGGGGGCTGGATGCCTACCACCACCCTTAGCCAGGGGGGCTGGATGCCTACCACTACTACCACCTCACCCAGGGGGGCAGGATGCCCACCACTACTACCACCCTTAGCCAGGGGGGCTGGATGCCTACCACTACTACCACCCTCAACCAGGGGGCAGGATGCCTACCACTACTACCACCCTCACCCAGGGGGGCAGGATGCCCACCACTACTACCACCCTTAGCCAGGGGGCTGGATGCCTACCACCACCCTTAGCCAGGGGGGCTGGATGCCTACCACTACTACCACCCTCAACCAGGGGGGCAGGATGCCTACCACTACTACCACCCTCACCCAGGGGGCAGGATGCCCACCACTACTACCACCCTTAGCCAGGGGGTGCCAGATGCCCACCACTACCACCCTTAGCCAGGGGGCAGGATGCCCACCACTACTACCACCCTTAGCCAGGGGGGCTGGATGCCTACCACTACTACCACCCTCAACCAGGGGGGCTGGATGCCTACCACTACTACCACCCTCACCCAGGGGGGCAGGATGCCCACCACTACTACCACCCTTAGCCAGGGGGCAGGATGCCTACCACTACTACCACCCTCACCCAGGGGGGCAGGATGCCCACCACTACTACCACCCTTAGCCAGGGGGCTGGATGCCTACCACTACTACCACCCTCAACCAGGGGGGCAGGATGCCTACCACTACTACCACCCTTAGCCAGGGGGCAGGATGCCCACCACTACTACCACCCTTAGCCAGGGGGCTGGATGCCTACCACCACCCTTAGCCAGGGGGGCTGGATGCCTACCACTACTACCACCCCCACCCAGGGGGCAGGATGCCTACCACTACTACCACCCTCACCCAGGGGGGCAGGATGCCCACCACTACTACCACCCTTAGCCAGGGGGGCTGGATGCCTACCACTACTACCACCCTCAACCAGGGGGGCAGGATGCCTACCACTACTACCACCCTCACCCAGGGGGCAGGATGCCCACCACTACTACCACCCTTAGCCAGGGGGTGCCAGATGCCCACCACTACCACCCTTAGCCAGGGGGCAGGATGCCCACCACTACTACCACCCTTAGCCAGGGGGCTGGATGCCTACCACCACCCTTAGCCAGGGGGGCTGGATGCCTACCACTACTACCACCCCTACTCATAGGATGGACAATGCATGACACAACAAGCACACCACAACCTAGGGAATGCAAGATTAAGACATCCCCCCACCACCATGACAAGCGTGTGAGCAGGCTGTGTCAAATGCCTACAACACCGAACATGACATTGAACATACAATGTGACCCCCTAGCACATGTGCCACACATATATGTGTGTGGCACCCACAATGCAAGCAGCCCATGACCATTGTGGCAATGGGGCCTAAACCCCCATCATCACAGTGACCAAAAGGCAAGTGTGGGGTCCATAGCTGAAGCACATTTTGACCATTGTGGCAATGGGGCCTAAACCCCCATCATCACAGTGACCAAAAGGTAAGTGTGGGGTCCATAGCTGAAGCACAGTTTGACCATTGTGGCAATGGGGTCTAAACCCCCATCATCACAGTGACCAAAAGGCAAGTGTGGGGTCCATAGCTGAAGCACATTTTGACCATTGTGGCAATGGGGTCTACACCCTCATCATCACAGTGACCAAAAGGTAATTGTTGACAAAGAAAGAGCTGCAACTGCCAAACTGCATGGATCATTCCTGGTCACAGAACCAAAAACTCATCTGTGGCAAAGTAGTGTATGTGTCCCATTGCAACATAAATTGGGGGAGCCAAATACTGCAGTGCAAATGAAACATTCCTTTGGCCATGTGCAGACAAACAACACCCATGGTGGCTGAGACCGTCAACAGTCATCAATGACACAATGACAGAAGTGACCATCAGAATGCAGAACCACATATTTGCACCAATGGGCACACAAATGCAGATACCCTGTGGAGACAGCAGATGTGAGGTGAACAGATACCATACCATGGCAGCAATGGGACACACAAACCATGATCACTGTGCTGACCGATGACCTAGGAGTCCCAGGGACAGCAGGGGAAACACACCAAACAACATACAGCCAATGGCACACCCAAGATATGCCAATGCAGTGGTGCAGATGCACAAACACAAACAGGCAGACCAACACTGTCATCATACACAGCAGGTGAGGGGTGGGGGTGCCAGTGTCCCCAGGCAACAACACAACACATGAGGAGAGCTGAATACCAATCATACAGATGTGCATACACTGCCACACTAAGGTAACTCATGGATCCAAATCCCCTATGTGGGCAAGCAGGCATTGACAGGTGAGAGGGAGCACAAAACACACATGTCACACAGGCACGTAGGAACAACAACTGACACAGCAAGTCACAGACACACCACAGCACCACCCCCAGGGCCCCCACAATGTGGTGACCCTGGGCTGAAGAAAAATACCACTGTGATGACAAAGCTAAATGTCGTTCACACTGTGAACCACAGTCAGGTGTCCTGAGCAACTAACTACCATCACACCTACACAAGCACAAATCAATCAGCATGGCCAGTAAGCCAAGGCCAACATGGAGGCAGGGGACTAGCCGGGCAACAACTCTCATCTGCACACACTCAAGACCACACCCCTCGACCTCCAACAATGTGCAGCAGTGAAGTACACATGCACTGGTGACATTGCACATGCACCCATTACTATTCCAGGGTGGTGGGTGGGAACCAAGGTGTAGAAACACATCACACATGGACACTCAACAAGACTCCTGAATGTCTGACACACTGCACACTACGCTGTACATGGACATGACGGCAATACCACACCGACCAATGGGATCCCAGCCACAGTCACACACCAATGAAGAAGCCAAGGTCACCCACAAAGAACACACATAGACAACAACCAACATTGCAGCCCGGACCCTAAGGAGTGCCAGCAGTCACACACACAACGTGTCACAATCACTGAAAGATAACACAAACTGGAAATCACATGACAGGGGCAAACAACAAGTGCCAAAGGGAAACCTGACTGTGACCCATCTGCGTCAGCACACAAACTCTGCCCTGACAGCAAACACACCTATGGGTGACACCCTGATGACCAGTAATGTGCCATGCACCCACATCACAGAGAACACAGGGAGAAGACTTTGGGGGAACATAGCTCAAGTCAGCAAGCATCACAAACAGGTACAACACTAGGGATCACAGCATGCGCAGATGAATGGAAGTGAACACACAGACATGCACATACAACACACACCTTGGGCGCAGGCAATGTCACACGTGTACACACTGCCATGAGGGGACTCCACTCCTGTGTGAGGAAAGCTGTGCCATATGTTGCCTCAGTAGGGCCCCATCATGTCAGCTGAGCACTTGGTCACACAATCAACAATTAGCACCAAATGAGGGCTCCCATCACATCAGCCTGGTCATGGATGTGCCAACGGAATCATCAGCACAGATCCAACACACTTGTATAGCAATGTTGCACTGACTACACGGATGAGTCCCTCCCCATTGATGCCCAAACCTGCATGTCCACTGGAGATGGCAACACGGTCAGGGAAGTAGACAAAAGCAACGATGGCAGGCACAACAGATGTGCAGGGGTGGAAGCCACAGATGTGAAATTGCCAATGTAAGTAGGAAACCCATTGCCAAATACTGAACACATGACACCCTCAGATGCTGCTATTGATGACATGGATACACCACATGATAGGACACATTCCCCCTGGACCACATGGGTTCCTGCACAGTAACACTTCATAATCATGAGACCAGATATCACCATCACTGCAGCAAGGGCATGGTTAGCTGCACCAACAACATGTACATCTGAAGCATGAGCACTAGAGAAAAGAAAGTTGCTTTATTCAGCATATGTGTTGAGGCCAAACGAAGTCCTGAAAAAGAGCAAAGGCCAATGGCCAGTCCATTGTCAAAGTTCAAACAGGGTGACACTGGCAGATGTCACCCTACGCATGCCTGCACAATACCAGGGACAATCCACTAGGAGGGGCAACCGGGGGCAGGCCAGGCACCGCAGGGACAGGATCAGGGCTCACCAGGGGAGTCAGGGAAGGGGTGGTGGGTGCTGGAGAGCCACTGACAACTGCAGTGGAGGTGTCTGACATGGTGTGTGCCGGCACAACTGGGGGGCATGACACAGATGTCGTGGGTGCCGGCACAACTGCAGTGGACCCTGCAGATGGGGTGGACAGGTCCGCCACTGCAGTGCCCAAGTCAGACAGGGCGGTAGTGGACTCCACTGCAGTGCCTACCTCCAGGGGAGGAGAATGGGGAACAGGCAAGGTGGGTTGGACAGAGGGGGAGGACACCCTCACCACATCAGTGGCACAGACAAGCGCAGCGGGGGTGTGGTGCTGGGAGAGCAAGTGGCAGGGGAGAAGGCCGGAGCATCTTGGGGATGGTATATCTGTGGGTGGGGGAACCTGGGGCAGGGTGTGGTGGGGGCACCTGTGCAGTGGGGGCCTGAGGGATGGAGGACGGAGACCTTGTGCCTGAGCTGCAGGGCGGTGGCGGGGTCTTGCTCTTAGCACTCCGGGGGACTTGCGGGTGGGGGCCTCAGTCCGTCTGCGCCTGGGGGAGGGTGTCCGGGGGCGAGGGGCACTCTGCTCCGTGTGGGTGGGCTTCCTCTTCCCCCGGGATGCTGGAGCAGCTTCATCGGTGGGGAAGAGGCCGAGGTCACAGAGGAAGAGCTGCTGTGACTTTGGGGTTGCAGGTGAGGCAAGGGAGGGTGCTTTGGAGGGAGAGGGAACTGAGGACTGTGCAGTGCATGTGGATGCGTGTGTGTGTTCCAGGGCCCCATCCCCTGTGAGTCTGGCTTCAGTCCCCTGAATGTGCTTGCGTGTGCGTTTTGTCATTGGCGTGTGTGTCAGTGTGCTGGATGTGTGTGTGCTGGTGTGTGCCAGTGTGTGTGTGCCTGGGATGGGTAAGGTGCTGGGGAGTGTGGATGGAGCAGAGGCAGGAGGGGTGAGGGACCGTTTGAGGAGGGACACTGCTGCCGTCAGGGAGGAGTCCATGGACCTATTGCCCCTCTGTAGGTCAGACATGCCCGATGAGATGCCCTCCATGAACGACACCAGCTGAGTCAACAGCGCGGTGTGCGCATGGAGGACACTCAGCATGGCTGTCTGCCCTACATGGAGCTGGCGAAGGAGGTACACAGACTCCTCACTCAGGGCAGCAGGGGACACAGGGGCAGGGGGTGCGGTGCCTGGCCCAAAGGAGACACGCTCCCGGACATGGGAGCCTCCACGGACCTGGGGAATGGGAGCCGATGGGAGGGCGGTGGTGGTGCTGGTGGTGGCGGGGACAGCAACACTAGCTGGGGTGTGGTGGCTGCTGACACCCGCCTCCACAAGGGAGTCATCCTCCGAGTTGCTCTGGTCCTCAGCTGAGGTGGATGCTGCTGAGGACTCCTCGGTGTGGCTCCCCTCGCCCTCCGTGCCACTGGGTCCCTCCGACCACTCCTCGGCTGCTGACCCAGTCTGGCTCTCCGGCTCCTCCTGGTCCGTGGAGCTGTCCCCTTCCGTGGCCGTGGATGTATCTGCAAACAATGGGGAAACAGACAGACATCAGTCACCTGCACATAACGCACACACCACTGTGAGCACAGCACATCCCAGAGCAAGCCCTGGCATCATTAGTTGTACATTGCTAAAAGTGCACTAATTGAACAGGAGAAGTCAATTGTCAGTCTGATGCCAAGCATGGCACTCACATCCCACATGGCCTTGCACCCATCTGTCTGGTGTCTGTTGGATTGCAACACCCCAGTGTTGACACATGCACCAAGTACACAGTAGTTGGACAGTGCAGAGGACACGGTGTGGACACATCACAGCTCTTGCCACTGAGTCAGTACAGGTTTACGGATGTAAGGGATGCCCAGAGTCAAATAGGAAATGCATGTGATGCATACCAGCGACAGACACCATGATGCACCCATGTCCTGATAGCCAGCGCCACTATGGTGTGCATGTAGCACATGTCACTCCCCTGCAGGATCACCAATCAGTAGACACATGCCATGGCGGAGGCATGACTGCAAAGTCATACATCACTGTCTCAGTGATGTATGACTTTGCAGCCAGACAACAACACTCTGCACTGTGTCACAATAGTAGGTCATGGGGAATGCAAGTCCTGGAGCTGCACAAGTGCACATGTACATCCCCCCACAACACATCCTCTTAACCCTCATCTGTCCAGGTCATACCTATTGGACATATGGGAGACCTGTGACACTACCCTACATGTCAGAATACAGGCATTGTGTAAGCAATGGACCCACCCATGATGCCCACCACAGAGTCAGGGAAACAGATGCTGTCTCCCACCTTGAGTCAAGCAAACTGCAAGGACACAGTCCTAAGTGACAGAATTCCCTGCATGTAAGGGCCACACCTGGGTATCAGATGAGGAGTGGGCAGTGCACAATAGAGGGACATGGCTCCTGGACAACATGACTGCTGTACTGTGGCAGTTCAACCTGGCCCGAGGAGGGCACATAACATGTTAGACAGAGTACACAGTGCAGTCTTTGACTCACCCCCTCCTTGCTGCTCTCTGGCCTTCAGCTGCCCATCCAGGTCTGGAAAGACCACCGCCAGGATCCTGAGCATGTGGGGGTCAGGGTCCGTGTTCCGCCCCTCCTGCGAGGAGGCGACAGCTTCAGCTGGACCCGTGCAATCCTCCGGGTCCAGCCCCGAAGGTCCTGCCACCTCTTTTGGCAGTTGCGGATCCGGCGCTGGTAGACCCCCACGGACCGGACAGCCCGGACGATGTCCTTCCAGATCTCATGCTTCCGATGGGCAGAAGCCTGTCAGGATGACAAAGTGATAAGGACATTACTACACATGCAACATATCCGTGCATGACACAGTTGCATATACATGTCGCAATCACAGGGGCACATGGTGTACCCAGGCAGTGCACGGCTGCCCATGGACAGTTTTCCAGAAGTCACTACATGGTATCATAGCATGGGGAGTAAAACCCTGTTCAGAAGCACTGTCACTGCACCATACCTGTCCAGTGCAAGTCACTACACACTATGGGGGGTGACAACTACTCAGTGAGCCTGCTAGCCAGTGGTGTGCTGACTCTCAGCCTTGCTAGTCAGACAAAATGCACATTCAGAAAGGCAGTGCACAGAACACTCACCTGCTCCCCTGGTGTCCCATACAGCTTGCTGTACTGTGGAAGTAGGCTGTCCAGCAGGGCCTGGTTCTCTTCAAGGCTGAAGGCTGGGGCTCTCTCCACAGTACGTGCCATTGCAGGGTCCAGAGGGGCAGAGACAGCAGCAGTGCAGTGGCAGATGTCGTCCTGGAGCATGTAGTGCAGGCAAGTGGGCTCTCAGGGGAACATGCAGCAATATATATGTGCTGGAGAGGCAGATACTGTCCCTTGTGTCCAAAGTGATAGGTCCAAGTCGTTTGCATCTTCTGAATCTGGCCAATCCATGGAATAGCAGCACCAAAACACGCCCACAGCATCCTTCAAATCTTCAACTTCATGACATACATTATTTTGCAACATTGTTGTGGGTGACCAACTGAATTTCCAGCAACCGACTCGTTCGAATATTCAAAAACGCGTCCGTTGCCAGGCAAGCCCATTGTCAATGGGTGCGCACCGATCGGTCCATTGCTGTTCAACGCGCACAGGGGTACAACGCGTACCCGCACACATTGAATGCAATGGGCCGGCCGGAGGCACCGATCGGTCCATTGCTGTTCAACGCGCACAGGGGTACAACGCGTACCCGCACACATTGAATGCAATGGGCCGGCCGGAGGCACCGATCGGTCCATTGCAGTACAACGCGCACAGGGGTACAACGCGTACCCGCACACATTGAATGCAATGGGCCGGCCGGAGGCACCGATCGGTCCATTGCTGTTCAACGCGCACAGGGGTACAACGCGTACCCGCACACATTGAATGCAATGGGCCGGCCGGAGGCACCGATCGGTCCATTGCTGTTCAACGCGCACAGGGGTACAACGCGTACCCGCACACATTGAATGCAATGGGCCGGCCGGAGGCACCGATCGGTCCATTGCAGTACAACGCATCACTGTACATGTGACTGGCATATGTCAGCATGCCTGTCTCAGATGGACATATGCCAGCCACAGATAGCTCCCAGGGAGTGAGGGGCACACCTACATCACGACAGCCTGTCCAAACCTTATCATAAGGCATGTAAGGCTGCATTTCCTATTGTGTGTATGTTGGTGTACATGTTGTCCTGTGGGTGTCACCTGTGGGCAGCCACCCCCAGGCTGTGCACGTGTTAATGGGGACAGGATCCTGGGTGTTACGTGTACGTGACCACTGTGATGTGCAACTGTTCATATCTGTGCATGTGCCATGGTCACATTTCACAGTGGTGTTTGTGTATGTCATGTCACATACCCCGTGAGTCCCATGTGGGACGGTATGTTTGAGCCAGGGTGTCCCAGTGGCACAATAGTGATGGCCCTCCACAGTCTTTGTGCATGTAGTGTTTACAATGTCTCTGATTTCATGTGCACAATGGGAGACAGTCTCCACATCCACGTTGTGTGTGCATGGACTCTGATGTTGTGCGTGTGTGTCACAGACGTCCATGGCTCTCCTGCCATGGCAAGTGTGGCCACTACCTGTGGGGGTCATGTTTGTTTTGTTGTGGTGTACACATGATACTCCAGGTGATGCCAGTGTCCATGTGGCATTACAGGGTCCCTGGGAATGTGCCTGTCGTTGAGCTGTGGTGCCTGGGGCACATCTGTCCTCACATGTCACTGGGGGGTGACTGTGACACAGCATCATGATATCCAATGGGCCAACCTGGGACAAATTGATGCCACCTGTAGGACCGTGTTGACAGATGTTGGCCATGTATGTACCATAAATGTCGTTCCGGTACTGCACACTTCATGTAGTTGTGCCTCATGATGATGTATGTTGGGATCTTGAGTGTGTTCAATGCCGCATATGTGGGGTGACTGACGATCTTGCTTACTTCTCCTCTGCACTGCAGGGCTCCTGCTGTCCATCGGCCATTCCCAGACCTGGCAACGATGGTGGAACGGGACAGCATCCGACGGTACCGCTTCACCAGGCAGCTGATTGAGGATTTGGCAGTGCAGTTGTCCCCACATTTGCAGCCTGGCCGGCCGTATCCTACAGCGCTGACCCCCAAGGTGAAGGTGATGGCAGCCCTACACTTCTTTGCCACCGGTACCTTCCAACATACTGTGGCGTCTGCTGGTGGGATGTCACAGACCATGTTCAGCCGTGTGCTCCGCGATGTTTTGGCGGCAATGTTGCTCTTCCTGAACCGGTACATCTATTTCCCTAGACTGCGACGACTCACTGACGTGAAGAGTGACTTTTATGCCCTGGGGAGGATGCCGCATGTCATTGGCTCCATTGATGGGACACATGTGGCTTTGGTACCACCACAGGCCCAGGAGCAGGCCTACAGGAACCGCAAGCACTACCACTCGGTCAATGCACTGGTGGTGTGTCTTGCAGACATGACCATCACACACGTGTGTGCCCGTTTCCCTGGTTCAGCACACGATGCCTTTGTGATGAGGAGTAGTCGCATCCCCAGGTTGATGGCACAGATGCAGAACCAGCGTGCCTGGCTTGTCGGTGTGTACTGACTTTGTGCCATTGTGTGTGATCTGATCTGTAGTATTCCGCCCACTTTTCCAAGTCAGCTGATGTGCACTTGTCTGTCCGTAGGTGACTCGGGATACCCCAACATGCCGTGGTTGCTGACACCCCTCAGGAACCCTGTGACACCTGCCCAGATGCGCTACAATGAGGCACATGGTCGGACCAGGAGAGTGATTGAGCGGACCTTTGGTCTCCTGAAGAGCCGCTTCCGCTGCCTGGACAAGACCGGAGGGTCCCTCCCATATGCCCCTGCGAAAGTGTGCAAGATTATCATCGTCTGCTGCATGCTTCACAACCTGGCAGTGCGGAAGGAGTTGCCTCTCATCCAGGATGACAATGACCAACATCCGCCACCTGTGGAGGATCCTGGCCTGGACCACGATGCCAGTGACGATGATGATGATGATGGTGATGGTGATGTCCGCACACAGCTCATCACCAACTTCTTTAGCTGAATGTGAGTATCCTGAGGTGTCATGTGAATGATGTGAGTTGGCATGATGTGTGGGTGGTGCTCTGGTGCTGTTGGAGTGTGTCCATGGGCTACTTGACAGGATGTGTGTTGCGATGTGTGGTGACAGGTGGGCTGTACTCCCCAACAGTGTTGACATGCTAACTTGGTTCTGGGTGGGTATCTTGTAACATGTATTGTGCATGAGTTTTGCTGTTCTGTCCTGTACTGCATTGCTTTTGACTGTGTGTCATTTCTGTCCTTCACAGGGTACTTTCAGATTCGTTTGGTGAACTGTGTCCACCGACGACGTGATTGCACATCCAGGCTGGTAGCTGTTGTGTCCCTACAGGTGATGTGCGCCACACCCATGGACTTCCTTCTGTCTACAGTTGTTGACTGTGTGCCCGCTACCAGGTGGGGTTACCTTGCATCTGTAGTGGTTACGGCATGTTGCTACTGTGTAATAAACCTGTGCTTCACTTAGTGATGTGCGTTGTCTGTGGTCACACATTTGACTGCCATTTGCTTACTGCACCTGTGGGCTACTTGACTACAACTGGGAATGGGTGTGGTGTCTGTGCATTGCACCGTCTTCCCTGGCAACATCAGTGTAGGCAATGAGTCAGATGGCCTAGGTGTGTATGTGTTGTGTAGCCCTGGTGGTGTGTCTCCCTCATATGTGTCACGTTGCCTGTACTCACATGCCTGTGTTGTCCTTGCTGTTGCAGTTCGCATACACTGTGTAATTTTGCAGTTCATCATCCCCATAACAGCACCCACGTTGGAATCACGACAGAGGCAAGTATGGTGTATTAGTGTGTTTATTGTGATAATAGTGCATAGGATGGATTGTGCTGTACATGAATCTTGCAATCCCAAGTTCCTAGATGAATAGAAAGTCCAGGTAGACAGGATCCCCAGTATCGGGGCCACTGTTGTCTGACACATTGTTCCAACTTATACTCCCCATGCAATGTGTGGGAGTAGTGTTGCCATCAACAGGGTGAACAGTCTGTGCACAAAGGCGAAAATCCAGAACAGGTTCAGGCTTCCTGGGAGTTGCGCTTGGCCATCAGCCTCTCACTTTCCCCTCCTCGGACGACCCCTCTTCTTGGGGGGGGCCCTCAAGTGCAGGCTGCTGCGGTGCAGGGGACTCTCCGCCAGAGTCCTCCTCCCTCCCTGTGGCAGTTGCAGTTTGTTCGGTACCAGATGTTGTTGGCACACAGGGAGGTGTGGACTGGTTGCTGTTCATCTGGCGGAGGCATTGTAAAATGTCCCTGTGCACCGCCGTCATCTCATGTAGTACATCCCACTTGGACTCCACGCGGGTCATGTGGGAGTCCACACGTGACATGTGGGAGTCCACACGTGACATGTGTGACTCCACTTGGGACATGTGGGAGTCCAAGCGGGCATGATGGGCAGCCTGCTGCTGTTTAATGTCTCTGAGGAGCCCCACTACCTGGCTGAGCTCTCCGGTGCTGGACTGGTACGCATCAGCTATGCGTACCAGTTGTGGGTCTTCATGCACACCAGCAACGTCTGCAAGCAGCGACCTCTGTCTCCCACCCCTCCCACCACCCCTGCTGACATGTGCAGTGTGTGCAGTTGCACGCACAGATAACCCTGGTCCACCTTGGGGGTTGGTGGTGGTGGTGGTGTCCATGGCCCCAGGTTGGTCCAGGGTCACTGCGCTGGTGTTGTTCCTTATTCTGTCCATGTCGGCAGGGATGGTATTCGTGGTGACAGTCGTTGGAGGGGTGGGTGCAGGGGGTGCAGCTGGTGGACCTGCTGGTGCTGCAGCTGGTGGTCCTGCTGGTGCAGCATGTTGACTTGCACCGGATGTGCCAGGTTGTTCTTCATCGTCCGAGGAGGACAGAGGCTGTACGACGCCAGTGAGCTCGGCATCCTCTTGAGCCTGGGACTGGGACTCCTCAGCGTCTGCTGCTGTGTCCCTATCATCACCTGTTTTTGGGAGACACAAACAATGTATGTCATGTTTCTGCAGGCATCAGTGGTTGACACACCTGACAGTTGTGACTGTGCCTCGGGGTGCGGGCCTGTACATTGTATTGTCCTAAGTTGTCACAGTCAGGGGTTGATATTGGTGTGGCACATTGTCCTGCATTATTTGGGCATTTCTATGTATTCTCTGGGGTGTGAACATGGTCTGCATTGATTGTGTTTGGTTGACAGCCAGACCTCCTTCCCACCCACCCACCCACCCAGTCAGTTATCCCACCATGGAACGTGCTTGCATTGCAGGGAGTGTAAGTTGTCTCTCAGGATGTCAGTCAGTGGTGTCCTGCTGTTTGTTGGTGCACAGTTGGCAGCAGGGCCTTGTGCTCCCCACAGCAGTAGCCAGTGTCAGCCATCTTGTGAGTCCTTCTCCACTCCCTGTGATGTGAGCATGGTTCAGGGTGGTGTTGATGGGACAGTTGTGGGGGTGAGCTATGTCTGTGACTACGTCTCCCATCATGCTATTGCCTCCACCCCCCTTCCCAGCATGCCCATGCTTCCTTCCTTTTGACTCTGCTTCCCTGTGGGGTGGGCTGGCTGTGCTGACAGGATGGCTGGGAGTGTTGTCCTGGCAGTTGTTTGGCTAAGAGTCCCAAGAGTGTCCCTGTGCTTCACACAACATAACCCAGGGTGGTGGTGCTTTGTGGGATCTTGTGTTAGGATGGAGGGCATTGCATTCTACCAGGTGGGTACTGTGGAGTTTGTGTTGGGGGGGTGTGAGGGGAGGTGCTGGTGACTATAGTCAGTGCTGCAAGTCCCCCTTCCCACCCAGCCAGCCAGATATCCCACCATGGAACGTGCTTGCATTGCAGGGAGTGTAAGTTGTCTCTCAGGATGTCAGTCAGTGGTGTCCTGCTGTTTGTTGGTGCACAGTTGGCAGCAGGGCCTTGTGCTCCCCACAGCAGTAGCCAGTGTCAGCCATCTTGTGAGTCCTTCTCCACTCCCTGTGATGTGGGCATGGTTCAGGGTGGTGTTGATGGGACAGTTGTGGGGGGGGCAATATGTGTGACTGCGACTCCCATGATGCTATTGGCTACACTGACTTGGCCAGCATACACAGAATTCCTTCCTTTGAGTGGTCTTCACTGTGTGTTGGTGTTGTTGTGGTGGCTACATGTGTGGATGTGTTTGTTAGTTCTATTTGTGCCACTGCCTAGCTGTAGTTGTGGTTGTGTTTGTACATGTGTTGGCACAGTTGGATGTGACTTTTTTGATGGCATGTGTTGTGTTTATCTGACTGACATACACATTTTGGGATGATTCTGTTCTAGTTGCTGTGTAATTGCTATGTGTGCATGGTTTGACTCTCCCCTTGACAGTGATGTGTGTGTTTTGTGGCAGTTTATTGTGTACATTTGTTGTGTACTCACCAGGCTCTGGGATGTTCTCTAGTCCATATACGCTCACTGGCGGAAGGATGGCCCGCACCTTCTCCTCCCAGGGCCTGAGGTATATTGGCTTGGCAGGAGGGCCACTGCCGGTCTGTTGGCTGTTGCTGTAGTCTATCTTCAGCAGGTCCCGTACCCTCCTGCGCACGTCATACCACCTGTTCTGGATGTCCGTCTTTGTGCGCCGACATGATGATTGTGCGTTCACCCTGTTGATGATCCTCTCCCACATCTTGGTTTTCTGCGACATGGGGGTCTGTTGGACCAGAGTGCCAAACAGCTGTGGCTCCACCCTGAGGATCTCGTCTACCAGGACTTCCAATTCACAATCTAGGAACTTGGGATTCTTCTTGGGGGGCATGGTGATGGGTGGTGATGGTGAGTGATGTGTGTGTTGGTGTGCAGGTGAGGGTGTGTGAGTGTGTGTTTTGCTGGGTGTATGTGAGGTAGGTATTTGTTGGTGTGCTGATGGTGTGTGGCTTGTGTGAGGGATGAGCTGTGGGTGTGTGGTTGCTTTCTCTTGGGTGCTGGCAGTGAAATGGCATTTGCAAAGGCTCATGGTAGTGATTTGTGTCCTTTATATAGGTGGAGTTGTGGGTGTGTCTTTGTTCTCTGTCCCCACCCCCCCAGTATTTATTGGCTTGGTAATTGCTTGTTTGGCCTTTTTTTGGTTGATTTTTCCTTTGTGCTGTTTGTGTATGTTGGAAACGTTCTTGTGACCGAGTCGGACCCTGCATTGGTCTCGTACGGTGTTTTCCGTTTCGTTCACGCTGTGTTTGTGCAGTTTTGTATGCTGCGTACGCGTCGGTCGCGGTGTATTGTATTGCTTCGGCTCGGTTTTGTATGCGTGTCGGTCGTACGGCTTGTCCTCCGTCCGACTCGGTCGTGTTTTTCGCGCCTTGCATCGTACTTTGCGGGTTGGAGTTGGCGGGTACGATTCGGTCGGATTTGTTCCGGGTGCGTGTCGGTCGGTTGGATTCGCGTGTTTTTCCGGCCGGATTGCTATTTTCCGAGCGGCTCGGTCGGTCGGCTTGGTTTCCTGACGTGTCGGTCGGATTTATCGCGGCTTGCATCGTACTTGGCGTGTCGGGCGCCACTGGTACGTGTCGGTCGGTATTTTTTCCGGATCCGAGTCGGTCGGTGCTTTTCCGGCCCGAATCGGAATCGACCCCTCAGAGAGGGATCATCCCAGTGGAAATGTGAAGATTATGGAGTAAAATTAAGCATGAAATTCGATTCATGTTCACACTTAACCATTATTTCAAATTAGACTTATACACAATGGTTTGAGAGGAAAAACAAGTGTGTGGATATTTTAATGCCTGCAATGAGTTGGAAGATAGATTTTCTAATTGGTAAGATTTATGTATCAAGCAAAGGAAATGATTTAATTGGAAGGCCTCATCAGCATTTATTAGGTGTTATGCTCATTCCTAATGCTGAGCCCCAGGTGCAAATACAAGAGGTGGAATCAGGTCCAGTAAATTTAATGACAGAGTTTTCTCATCTATTTAGGAGAGACTTGGGTTGTATTAAGGGTTACAAACATCAGATAAGATTGAAGAAAGGGGCTGTGCTTGTAGTGGCCAAGGTTAGACTGTGGTAGTCCAAGATAAGGTAGATCCACAATTACAAAGATTAATTGACCAAGAAATAATAGCACCGGTAGAAGCAACGGTGTTGTTAGCTCCCATAGTTCTGACTCAAAAATGTAATGGAGATATCAGGGTTTGTGTCAATTTAACAGCATTAAATAAAGAGGTCATTGTTGATAAGTTCCCTCTCCCAAATATTGATGAGATTGTGTCGAAATTGGCTGCTGCAAAGTACAGTGCTTGATCTCACTTCGGCGTACCATCAAGTGGGATTGGTTAAAGCTTCACAAGAGCTCACATCTTTCATTATTCCCATGGGTGCATTCAAATTTAGGCGGATGCCATTTGGGATGGTGTCAGCAGCATCCGTCTTTCAAAGAGGGGAGAGGACAGTAGCGGCTCCTGGTGGGAGTGCTGCCGGGCGGTGACGCAGGGTGGGGGAGGGGCAGGGCGGGGGGTAGTAAACTCTGGAATACGGCCCAACAGAGGTAAGTAAACAAATAAATAAATAAAATGAAATTCGTTGCGCGCTCTGCCTCGCATTTGGCGATGAAGCGCGCGCAACGAATTTTGTTTTATTTGTTTACTTACCTCTGTTGGGCCGTATTCCAGAGTTTACTACTCCCTGCCCCTCCCCCGCCCCACGTCACCGCCCGGCAGCACTCCCACCAGGAGCCGCTACTGGGAGAGGAGCAGTTAGGCCTTGGGGAGAGGAGTTGGCCTAATGGCTAGGGCGGTCGACCTCAAATCTGGGGATCTGGGTTCGAGTCTCGGCAATGACGGTGAACATCCTGTGATTCTGGGCAAATCACTTAATCTCCCCGTGCCTAACAAAAAAAACAAAAAAAATGAATGTGTCCTCATGTAATGCAACTGGTGCTATGTAAAGCGCTCTGATACCCGATACCTTCGGGTCAAGCTTGCGCTATATAAAACTCCATAAAAAGTAATGGCATTGGTACTAAAAGGGGCAAAGACCGTGAAATGCTCCCAAAACGATTTGTTGATAAATGGTAGCAGCATCCTTGAATACAATTCCAGGGCAAGACAGGTACTACAGAGGCTTCTAGATTCTGGTTTGACTTTAAAACACGAGAAATGTAGGTTCTCAGTGAATGAAGTAAATTATTTAAGTCATTAAGGGCCAGATGTACGACCATTTGCTTTTGCGACTCGCTATTAGGAAGGGGCGTGCCAAGGCCGTGCTTCCTAATAGCGAGTCTCTACCCTATGTAAGAATGTTTTGCGACCGCAATTGCGGTCGCAAAGCACTCACAAATTACCGCCCTCCTCAAGAGGGTGGTAATGGAGTCGCAAATGGGAAGGGGTCCCAAGGGGACCCTTCCCCTTTGTGACTGGCTCCAAAAATATTTTTTAAGGGCAGGCAGTGGTCCCAGGGACCACTACCTGCCCTTAAAAAATGAAACGAAAACGTTTCATTTTTAAAAAAAAAATGCATCCCATTTTCCTTTAAGGAATTTTATGTGGGGATGAGATTTAAGGTATGCACAGATCATAATCTATTGAAGGAAATTTTCCAGAACAAAGGTTTGGACTTCATATTATCCAGAATCAGAAGGTGGGTGGTAGCACTACAAGACAGGTTGGTGTCTGAAGAAATGAATGAAGAACAACTAGAAGGCGAAATGGAGGAGAATATTAGTGTGTGTGAAATGACCTTAGGGGTTTTGATGAAAGATGTTTGGAAGGAGGACTTGAGGAAAGATAATGAATTGACTGAAATCACACAAGCAGTTTAGTTAGTTCGATTAAGGGAGTTGACAAGATCCTTATTTTCTATAAAAGATGAATTAACAGGTGACAGATGATTTGCTTTTGAGGGGAACAATATTGGTTCCTCCTTGAATTTAAGTAAATATTTAATATCAGAGGCACATCAAGGTCATTTGGGGATTGTAAAAACCAAAGAAATATTAAGGGCAAATTTTTGGTGGATGGGAATAGATTTGAGAATTGAACATGAGGTAAGGGATTGTGTAGATTGTAAGTGTATTGATAACGTTTTAAGACATCGCCAGATGCCAATGGGTGTGTTGTAAGCTACCAGATCACCCGTGGCAAGAAGTTGCTGTTGACATTGTAGGTCCTTTGAGAGATGAACAAAGCATGCCTTATTTAGTAGTGTTAAGGGATTTATACTCCAGAAGAGTTGAGGTCAAACATGTAAAAGAGGTAATGTCAAATACTGTCATCAAATTTCTGAGAGAGGTATTCAAGAGGGAAAGTTTTCCTGTGTTGCTTCTCTCAGACAATGCTCCTCAATGTTCGTCAAAGAATAAAGAGGAAGTTTTAAATTCCTCTGGAATTGTGCATAAAAAGATGTTCCACTTATCATCCATAAACTAATGGAGCTCTGGAAAGAGTCAACAAAGTAATTAAAGAAAAATTATAGTTATCTAGGGTCAATACTTTGAATTGGAAAGATGAGCTACAAAGTGTATAATGGCACATAGCATGACACCATATACTTCGACAGAAAAGTCCCCTTTCGAATTATTAAAAGGTAGAGCTCTCAACACAATCTTGTGTCCAAGTTAGATGGATTGGGACAAAGTGATAAAATATAATGGAATGGGTGAGTGGAAGGATCAAGAATTGAGGTTGCAGAAGAAAAGAATATTTTGACAAAAGAAGATGTGTAAAAAAGTATTGCAGTAAAAGTAGGAGATTGGGTAAGAATAAAGGCTCCAGTAGGTTGCATGCTCTGGTCAAAATTCACTAGACCACCTAAGGTAGTTAAGTGTTTCAACAATGCTATCAAAAGGAAGTAAGGATATGGAACAAAAGTCGTGTAGTGGTGTTAAAAAATAAAGTGTATGCTAAACAAGAAAATGGGAAAGGCTGACACGGTAAAGACACAAGATGAGAGTTTAAATTAGAGTGGGAACAATCTGTCAAAAGAAAAAGTGACAACAAGGAGGAAAAGTATTCGCAAATGTAAATATCCGACTTACCTCAGAGAGTATGTTTGATGAATGTAGGTATTGATGAAATTACAATTTATTTTTTGGGTGGTATATAAAGAGTATTTCTGCAGACATGATATTTCCTTCAAAGTTACATTGTGTATCACATGTGAACTATTGTTTCTTCTTTCAAAGTTACATTGTGTATCATATGCAAACTATTGTTTCTTTAGGTAAGTGTTTGTTATAATTTAAAGTATATACCTTCATATTTTTGTTTAAAGGAGGGAGAAGTGTGGTATGCCTATGCAGCTTCTGTTGAGGTTTGGTAAAGTGTTGAATGTAGAAAGTAGAAAAGAGAATGTAGAACAGGGAATGCAGTTCATGAGCCAGGTGGACAGTTGCTCCTGGCTTCGGATGGGTGAAGTGCCCTTAATAAATACTCCACTACTTCTTACCTGAATCAAGTGTCAGCATGATTACTTCCTTGTTAAACCCACCCTTTCAAAGGGGGTGCCAATGACAGGAAAAGGTTGCAGAGGGGCCTTGCACTTACACCCTGACTATCTGCCTGGCAGGTTGGGCAGAACTTTCAGAACGCATCTGAGGCATTCCTCATCTGGGGCTAGTAAAAGCATGTAACCAGCCTGTCAAAGGTCATGTCCTGCCCCAAATGACCTGCCAGGGGTACATCGTGAGCCAGCTCAGCTCCAGTACGAAGGCCCTACAACTCTGGGGGACCACCAACACATTGGTTGCACCAGGCTCAGGAGCCTTAGGCTCGCTATACAGAAGACCATTCTTCCAGTACATCAGGTGTTTACCAGCGGCATCAACAGCTGTCTGGGTCTCGGCCTGCTGCCGTAGACCTACAAGAGTAGGGCATTCCCTCTGCGCCTTGCAGAAATCCTCCCTGGTGGGACCCCCTCCCTGTTGCCAGTTGGCCAGCTCAGGCCCAGGTTTTGCCACATACTCATCTGTAGGCTCTGGGGGGCCGCCCTCAGGGTCAGCCTCCTCCCGGACTGTGGGAGTCTCAGGAGCGGGTTTCCCACACACTTTGCCCTTCCTCTTCTTGACAGGCACCTGACCCATTCTTCCAGTCTCTAGGTCCTCCTGACTACCCTCTCGGGCTGCCATGGACCGTGTGGTCAGGCACACCCACTCAGGGAACTCTAACATCTCTAAGTGGGACCTGAGGTCCGCCTCGTTCCAGGCAGTATGCTCCAGGTCATTGCCAAGCAGACAATCCCCAGACATGGACAGACTCTCAGCTAGCCTCAAGGAACCTGAGATCCCCCACCTTTCAAAGGGAACCAGAGACAATGGGAAGTGACTCTCACGTTTGTCAGTTGCAACAACTTGGTGGTACACATTTGGGACTACCTGCTCTGAGGTCACAGGTGACATCTAATGGTTGCCATGCTGACTCCAGTGCCTCTCAGAGTCTCCAACCTCTGCCCATTTATGGTGACCCACTGCCTGTATTTCCTAGTATTGCTAGGCATGCAAGTTCTCTACACCATCTCTCTGTCACCTAGGGACACTAGGTTAACCTCTACTCTGTCCCCCACATTATCTGTGACAATCTCCTCTCCAAGCGCTACACTAGCCAACCGCAGTGACTGCCCACCAGTGGGGGGCTGTGCCTGCTTGGAACACTTGGCATCCCCCTTGAAGTACCCTTCCTGTTGGCACTCAGAGCACTTAGGTGCTGCCTTCCCTGTAGACCTACTGTCAGAGAACCATTATTTATTATTTTCAGTTGGTGGGTGGGGGTCCTGACCTGAGAAACTAGTTTGAGGCCCTTTTCAGAACTCCTTGCTTTTGTTTTTATCTCCCCCCTCCTTCTCCTGATGGCGACCCTTGTGGTGATCCCCCCAAGATACCTTCTTTGGGACCCTGGTGCTGACCCAGTCGTCTGCCTCCTTAGCCAGCTCCCTGTGGTCGGAGAGCTCACTGTCAATCAAGTGTTGGCATAGATCTGCAAAACAAAGACTGAGCATGTGCTCCTGTGCAACCAAGTTGTACAACCCCTGATAATCTTTTACTTCACTGCCATTCACCCAACCATCCAGTGCCTTGCAAAAAGAATTAACACAATCCACCCAGGTCTGTTAAGCCAGCTTCTGACTGTCCCTGAACTTCTGCCTATACCTTTCTGGGGTCAAACCATATTTCCTGATAAGGGCCTCTTTCAGGGGAGATACCTTATCCTGTCCTCTTTCTCCAGGGCCAGTAGGGTGTCCCTCCCCTCGCTAGGGATATGCCTCCACAGACTAGCCCTCCAATCCTCCTCAGGGATTCTGTGCATCAATAAGGCAATTTCATTAACCTCAAACCACTTATCAATATCGTCTCCCACAGCAAAGTCAGGCACCAGACCTGCGGGAATGTGGAACCTCTTGTCAGAGGGCACTGACGAATTGCTGTCAGCATTACCACTGGACTCCACTTGCTTAGCTCTGGTGTTCGGTTGTTTAAGACTTAGCTCATGGACCATCCTTCTTTCCTCCATCTTCTCCTCTTAGGCTCTCTCTGCCTTTTCCTTCTCCAATTGTAGCCCCCCTCTGGGGACAGGCATCTGGAAGACACACTGATCCCCACCTGGGGAGGGATCTCCAATCCTGGGGGGATGTTACCCCCCTCCTCAACAGGTCACAGTTTAAGACCCTCCTGTGGGTCTTGTTCCAACTCCTTCTCATCATCATCTGTAGGGGGTCTGGCTGGCCTCTGCCCATGCCCTCATGGCCTTTCGGAGATCTGCTTTGTTAGTGCTCCTCTTAGCACACAACTCCCTTTCCTGACAAAACTCCTTGAGCTGGGCCACGGTGTCGCTTTCCAGGTTGCCCAGCTTAAACTCCATCTTTGCAGGTGAAGTCACAGACACAAAAGACATGCAGAGAGAGGATACATTTGGAAAAAGCAAAAAGGCCAATCAGGGAGAATTGACTTGTATTGGTCTCAGGTATTGAGTGGTAGTGTACACCAAATTGCTGTATGACACTGCACAAGCACAAGTCCTATCCTCACTGTTGATCACAATGTTAGAAATTTGGGGGCATATTAGCAAGACCGGCGATAAAATTATCGCCGTTTTAGCGGCAGGAAACTGCCGCTAAAACGGCGATAATGGGCTTGCTAATATGCGTTATAGAATTCCAATAGAAGCCCAGGTTAGATGTGCAGGACATCTAACCTGGGCTTCTATTGGAATTCTATAATGCATATTAGCAAGCCCATTATCGCTGTTTTAGCGGCAGTTTCCTGCCGCTAAAACGGCGATAATTTTATCGCCGGTCTTGCTAATATGCCCCTTGGTTTCTGGTTGACTGGGGTGTGAGCCCTGGTCAAGCAGTAAACACATTCCTAGTCAGAGTAAGGCGCCAGCAACCTCTGCTCTTTTTAACTTGAAGGCAATGTATAAAGTATTAGTGGACCACTTCAAATAGTAAAAACTGGGAAACTGTGAAACCACCACACAAAAAGATCCCACACCTGTTTAGAATAATAGGATATATTTTAATAAATAAAAGAAGACTTAAACGACAAACATCCAATAAGTAGAACTTGAGATATTGAATTTCAAAGTTCTAGGTAAAAATGGCACCTAGAAGCCAAAAGCGCTATTTTGGATATCTGTTTGCACCAGACCGGGACAAAGTCAAAATTTAAGGCTGACTGCAATAAAGCACGGGGTGGCTACAAGGACCCAGTGAGGCCCGCTGAACTAAAGTGCCTTAATCCTGGATGAGTTGACGTTGAGGTATACGCTGGTGCTGATCCACGCAGCAGCAGTGATGCCCTGGTCCTGATCCGCGCAGCAGCGGCGATGCGGCGACACCTCTGAGCAGGGAGCTACGATGCAGAGGTTCAGCATCGAGGCTGCCATCGACGAGGATGTGAGGACTTTACGCCGGAAAGAGAGTCTCACAGTTGTGCTTCTGAAGGCTATGAGGCGGGTCCGATCCACACAACATCGGTGATGCGTTGGTGCCAATCCATGCAACAGAGATGACACGCTGGTTTTACTCAGTGCAGCGATGACATGTGTCAGTTTGAAATGGGATGCATCGTTTCTGCTGGAGAAAGAACCTTAGGCCCAACTCCAAGGGTCTAGGACTGGGGGGTGCACCACTTGGCAGGGCAGACTCACAGATGGCAGAGTCCAGGAGCAGACGCAGGGTGTTTAAAAGTCTTTTATGTCCCTGAAACTTCAGATCAGGAGGCCAGCAAACTAGCCCTTTGAGTCACTCTGGGTTCAAGTGATGCAGGTCAAGTCCTTCTCAGGCAGGCAAGCGGGCAACATGCAGCAGGTCAGCACAGAAAATCAGGTGTCCAGCAGAGTAGCAGCCAAGCTGAGTGGCAGTCATTTAAGCAGTACAGCAGTCCTTCTTCCTGGCAGAGTATCCACAGGTCCAGAAGTGTATTGAAGTGGTAGTGTCTGAGGTCCAGTTCTTATACCCAATGGTGCCTTTGAAATGGAGAGACTTCAAAGAGATGCCTTTAAAGTGCACCGATGCCCTCCCTTCCTGCCCCGGCTCCAGACTCACTACAAGGGTGTATGCAGCCCTTTGTGTGTGGCCAGGACTCAGCCTATTCAGGTGTAAGTGACACTGTGTCCAGCTCCTCCCTCCCATCCTGCCAGGATAGCCCACCAGGTCACACCTAAGCTCCCATTGTGTGTGGCTGTCTAGGTGAAATGCACAAACCCCAGCCATCACCCACCCAAGACATGTGGTCAGAGACAAGCTGCAAGCACCGAATGGCTAAGGCAAGAATATGCCCACTTTCTAAAAGTGGCATTTTCAGAATTTCAATTTAGAATCCGACTTCACCATAAGTTAGGATTTTAAGTTGCGATTCCAGAAACACCAAACTTGAAGGGGTCTCCTCTTCCCATTTGGAAATTGCTCTTATTAAAAGGAATAAGGCAACTCCAATGTTATCCTATGGGAGAGACAGGCCTTGCAGTAGTGAAAAACTAATTTAAGAATATTTCACTACCAGGACATGTAAAACTTGAATTGTTTAGATACATTGCACCCTGCCCTCTAGGCGGTTCAGGGCTTACCCTAAGGGTGACCTATATGTATTAAAAAAGGAAGGTTTGGACCTGGCAAGAGCTTTAACGTGCCAGGTCGACATGGCAGTTGCAAACTGCACGCACAGGCTCTGCAATGGCAGGCCTGAGACATGTTTAAAGGGCTACTTAAGTTGGTGGCACAATCAGGGCTACAGGCCCACTAGCAGCATTTAATTTACAGGCCCTGGACCCAGAAAGTGCACATTACTAGGGACTTATAAGAAAATTAAATATGGCAATTGTGAATAAGCCAATGTTACCACATTTTAGGGAAAGATCACAAGCTCTTTAGCAATGGTGAGCAGTGGTAAAGTGCGCAGAAACCTAAGGCCAGCAAAAACCAAGTCAGCAAAATCAGGAAGTCTGAATGCAAAAAGTTAGTTGAAACCACACCAAGGATGCCAGGTCTAACATGGTCCATCTAGGAATCACAGTGCATCAACTTGCTTGTACACATGGTCCATGATTAAAGTATATAGGTCATATTCAGCATAGGATCATTAAAGATACAACCCAAGGTATCAGTACCCCAGTCTATGGGCTCCTCCTGAAGCAAAGGCGAGGAGACCCATGGAAATGGGAGTGATCAGAGTACTAAAGGAAGTCAGTGTGGGTAGAATGGTGATTAGATCTGGGAAGAGGAGGAGGAGTGAAGGGATTTTCAGAGAAGAATATCAAATGGGAAGAATTCAAATGGTCATGGCCTGACGTCTAACAGACTTAAACAGGATAAATGCCAAAGGAAGACACCCCCGACCTCTCCTCCCCTTTACCTGGATACCAGGGTGATGAAGGAGAGGTTAATTGTTAAGATAATTGAATCAAAGTTAGAGTGAGCTAGCACATATAATGTTAATACATCTGGTCACCTTTGCCAAGCAGAAATACTTTCAAGGGCCTACTTTTATTTACAGATTGAAGAGGTGCATTATCTGTTAGCCCGAGGCAAGCACTTTTATAGTTTGAGGAATCCAATTTCCATGGCAACCATACCCAGCTTTAAAAAGAATGCAAAAGAATTATTGAGCGTTCTTTCATGCCTTTTAGATTGGATTACAGTAAAATATGCTTCCCTTATTTGTTCTTCAGAAATCCAACCTACCGAGTGAAACAATTACATCTACCAACTTTGCACCAGAAACAAGACTTTTGCTTTGGCATGAAACAGTGCCAATACACTTGTATCAGAACAGATTGTTCACTAGACCCTTTGCAATGGTAATTCTGCCTATAACATAGGAATCATGATTACCATTTTTCTTATAGCACTAAAATAGCTAAGGCATCTGAGCAATCTGTCATATTCTAGACCAGCATTATCAAACCTTTCAAAGCTTTCAAAGGTGATTGCCTAGCTATTGTATTTGCTAATGTGTGTTTGTACTGGCATTAGCTTAAAAATTTTTTTTTCCAAAATAATGACAGTTGTTTCAGGAAACATGCTCGTGCAGGAATGGTTGGCCAACTTTGGAGGTTTTTCTTTTTCTTTATGAGAAAAACCATTCCGAGATGGCTCCCGGTGTGTCACAATGCATGCACTATGATGCATGCACTATGACACACTTGCAGCCATTTTGGCATTTTTTTTAAACTTTAATTTACTGTTCCAAGAAGGCCGACAGCCATTATAGTACAGTGAATTTCAAACCAAAGTATGCAGGTGATACTGCAAAACGAAATTAAAAAGAAGTGAGAGGAACAGTGTGTAGCAGCAGGGCCCTTGCCAAAGCAATTGAACTTTTAAAATAAATAAATAGGCTGTAGAGCAGGATTTGAGAGTGGGGGAGGAAAGTCACAAATGATAGAGACTAGGGATATGTGGTGGAAGAATTAGATGGGGAGAATAGGAAGGGTAGTCATTGACTCAAGAGCAGGGAACTGAGATAGACCATAAAAACCATCCAATCATGAGTAAAGAGCTGACCCAAAGCCCACTCTGTTTATTGTATTGTATTGTTCACAATAAGTCCTTGACAACAGCTAAAGTTGTCTGTAACTGAGGTCTAAAATTGAAGTTCCTAAAAAAGCAGGGTTTTAATGTTTTTCCAGAATTCTTGCAGAGAGTTACTCTCTCTATTCAGGCCCTGGCAGGCTGTACTGAGCTTTGTGCATTCTTCTGGTGGGCTGGCAGGGTGAGGACCACTTTTACTGCTGGTGGGAGGCCAATTTGTTGCCGAGGGGCAGGCCTGCCATGTTTCCTGCTTGCAGTAATTTTACAAGCAATGTAAAACAAATGATTTTAAAGCATGACAGTCAGACCATGCCTGCATCAAAACCATTTGTTTTTGCATTTGGTTTGTTCTTGTCCACTGCAGTGTCATTAGGAGCAGCACTGCCTTTTAGGTCTTTATGGGGAAGGTGGTGAGAGGTCTGCTATTGCTTGGCTCAAGGAGACCAGTACATATATGATAAACACTCTTCAATATTTTATTTCTTTGTAATGTGACCATTGTAACGCATTTCAGTTTAGTATATTGCATTATACCTTTGAATTGAGAGACAATTGTGATGGAGCTGGTTTTTTTATACCTTAATCTTTGGGTATAATCCTTAAATAACCCCTGCCATTGGTCATATAGATCACCCTCATATAAGTGTTACATCATTTAAGACTTTAGTACAGTCAATAAAGAGGATTTGTGTGAGTTAAAAGGTTTTATTAATCAATTTTGTGAGTTTTCATTATTTAGTCAATAAGTATTGGTCTTTTAAGCATCAGCATCAGCATCAGCATTGAAAATAACCCAAGAATCTATATTACAATACAAGGAAGAATACAATATTTGTAATTATAACAGTTAATATTATAATAATAGAGCTAACGTGTTCCATAAAGGAATTTCCCTAATCTAAATTATACTGAAATGGAATAGAATAAGGTGTCTTTCAGAAACCCAATTAAGAGCCTAAATGCATAAGCATAAAGCCTTTACAGCCCTATTTAAAAAAAGGGTCAAGCTAGAAAGTATTCTCAGTTATAAACCAGCAGACATCTAATAAAACAGAGAGTAGGCCCAAAAGTAATCTCGCATGAAGAGAGAAATCTTCTCATAAGACCCATAGATGGATCTCCAGAAATTGAGAGTGAGAGAAGCCCTACCTCCTCCAGGAGCATGCACTAATATAAACCCACAATATTGCGAACGGAAACAAGTATTGCATTCTTTGTTCATTGCATCCAACACGATTTCAGCAAACCCTTGGGAGTAGGTAAACTCCCCAGTTTCTCACATCTTCACAATTGGCTACAGACACAAGTCCTTGAAAAGATACTTCATCCACATTTTGCAGTTCAGACAGTTCTTCCCATGATTCATCCTTCCTGTTGTCTCTTCTCCTCCCGGTGAGAACCTCACTATCAGTTGTCTAATAGAAAACAAATGCCTATTCAGTAACTAACAGAAGGCTTCTGGAAAGTTACACCATCTGCAGCAAAGAGAAAAACATCTCGTGCAAAACAACAGCTCAAAGTGGAAAACGTGCCTTTCAATGCTAGTGTATTTTTTGCAGTTAATATGGCGTCAACAGTTAGGCTAACTTAAATCAGCACATTTTTATTTCTATTGTATGCTTATATTGCCTAAGTATTATCACCTACTATAGATGTTTATTCATAATACATGTGCTATTTAACATATACTTTTGCACATTTTACTTGGAGTGTGTTTTTTATTTACAAAAGGAAAATTTGTGGCAGCAACTCTTAGAAGTGAATCTAATAAGAGCTTAGAAACATTATTGACCCTCTGCCGCAGCCTTCATGACGATGCTGTTAGTGAACAAAGAGCGAAAACAGCTGTCTTTTGCCCCTATAAATAGCCTTAGGTATTACTACAGAGTGAGTAACATTATAGTCTTTTGCTTTTGTGCAGAGCACATCCTGAAGTGATGGATTTAAAGGTGCTCTCATGTGATGATAAAGGAGGCACTGTTAAAAAAAATTGCTTAGGATTACACAATGTGGTCAAGTGGAAGCCGGGATTGATTAAAGGATTCCTGATTTCACATTGTACTATGCAACCTCTACATAATTATCTCTTTCTCGCTCCCATTTTTGATCAAAGCTTAATGCTTTGTGCTTAAATCTTTAAGGTGCTAAATCTGCGCACTCAGGGGCTTATTTACAAGCCCCTTGCGCCACCGGTGCGTCACTTTTAATATGGGAAAAAGTGACACATCAGCGGCGCAGGGGGCTTTTAAATGAGCCAGAGTTTCACAAGGACTGGTGGTGGTAATGTTTTGGGAGGGTCATGTTTTAATGCAGAACTTAAAATGAAAACCAGAGTACTCAGTTCATTGAGACCATCTGCTAAAAATCTTTATTCGTTGTCATCCATTCATGAATTTATTAATCCACCCACACCATCCACTCCTCATCCATCCAACTATTTATTAATTCTTCAAGCTTTGCAACCATGTTTCCAATCTCCATCCATCCATTCAATTCAAGGTTTCAATAAAGAACGTGTTGTGAAATGCACCATACTTGCATATTTTCTTTCTAAATGTCTTGGGCGTAGAGCCACCCTTCCCCACCCTTCCACCTCCCATCCACCCCACCCCCCAAATCCACCTGTGTGGGTCATGCTTGCTCGCTGTACTCGCTCGCTACATGTAATACAAGCGGTGGTCTGGCACATTTACTAGAGCTGCTTTTTTAGATCCCAGTCTGGCCCTGTCTCTATTAGATAGAGATAGCCCATTCCGAAGACTTTTGAAGCATTTGGTGCCTATTTTAGTGCATCTTTCCAAGATCTTTAAATCAGAATTATTTTTCTTTCGCAATTGTAAATATCACACAATAAGTCCCATAACGCATAAAATTGTGGAGTGCAATGTCAGAACTGAATGCAGAGTCAGCAAATAGCTCTGTAAATTATCAGACCGCTTTATCCTAAGCACGTACCATAATGCACCTGTGCCCTCAATATTGAAGAAATGTAAAGTAAACGAGGGAGGCAAGTAATTCAGAAAGGGAGAACCTTGTTGTTTCCTCCCCATCTGGACTGGCTTCACATGTTTAGGTTCAGAGAGTGACCCCTGAAAGGTCAAAGCAAAGTCACATCTAGAAGGATACACCTACAGGGCCGGACTGGGACCCGAAATTAGCCCTGGCAAACTGCTCGGCCGGCCCCCGGGTGGGGGGGGGCTGCTTCCTAGCTAGGGCCGGTTTCAGCCGGTTTTGTTACAGGGGGCTGATATTGCCCTCTCCCGGTAAAACCCCCCCCCCCCAGGGGCCCAAACCCGGCCCCCACCCTGGCAGCCAACCGGGAAAATGCCCGGTGCCCACTACGGCCAAGCCGGCCCTGTACACCTATATATCTTCTCTCACATCGCCTGCAATTCATCTAAATATCTTCATTGATCCACAGCGGAAGTGAGCCATATTGCTGCTGAGCATCAATTGGACGTTTTTATTTATTTACAGTTTTGTGTAAGTGGACTAGGCTAGAACAGAGCACTTGGCATAGGAAATAGATACAATATATAAGAACTTTAATTGCCTTACATTATATTTACAGAGGACAGCTTTCAGGTTGCAGGTTACATTCAAGTATGACAAGCAGTCCAGATTTTAGTTTCTTGGCTAAATGCAGTCCAGAATTGTAGGATGCGGTCATCTAACCATATAGGGCCTGATTACAAGATTAGATGTTATTTATCTCAGCTAATAAATGACAATACCATGGAGTATGTTATTTATTGTGTGTGCGATAAATAGCACCGATTATGAGTTTGTGGAGAATAACATGCTGATTTTGGTGTTTAACACACCAAAATTCACATGGTACGGTAAATACCATATAATTCTCAGTTACATTTCGGCAGGTTAGACCTGCCGAAATGTAACGACAGTTGGATTATTTAACACTTCTAATAATTAACAGATGCGCTAAATATCTACCAACTCATAATTCCAACCCATGCGTACACAGGAGTTTACGCACAGGTCACAATATACTGACCAACTCGTAATCAGGGTGATAGTGTGCTATTTGATCGGCAGAAAGAGACCACCACCATGGAGCTCCCAACAGTTCTGTTTCTGGTCCCCTACCTCCCATGTTATTAGCAATGAGTTATACATTCAGAGGTCCAGCAGAATCTTGTCTGAACAATATAACGTTTCCGGTCAATTTATTGGTATATTATTTAGGAATGGTAATAATGTTTCAAACTCGACCATTGTGTTTGCCTTGAGGTAGGTAAATCGTGATGTGAAATAGTAGGCGGCCATTTTTAAATTCAACATGGCTGCTGCCATTTGGGCGAAGTTGTATTGAACCAGGAGACACCTCAGATCATTGGCCTCAGTGCTGCAATCAGATCTGGCAGACTGCTCCCCAATACACAGGATTAGTCTGTGTCCATTATGTTGCTAATTTTGTACCTTTTAATAGAGAACAAAACATGCAGAAATAGAATAGCATTCCAAATTTATGTTATAATTTTTTGGTCATTTCGCAATTGCTGGTTATGGTAATATAATTTCCAAAATTGTGGGATTACCACGAGCTCTAAATGATCTCCATACTGGTTACTGTCTGATTTCCATGTTTCTTTTTATAGTTGCAGATATTAAACTCCAGACCTCTATGCCTCATTTACTTTCTGAAACATCCTTGTTATCTTGTTGGATACTGAAGGTTGCACTTGTTCTCCCATGAGCAGTCATACATAGCCCAAATCTGCCCCCGAAAAATCTACAACTATCATTAATCTTAAAACAAACTGATTTCCTTTTGCATCCCGGCTGTATTTGTGTCCTGCTTGCATGTAATTATGTTACACCGGTGGTACCTCTGTCTCATGAGGGTTTCAGCCATCACTCCAAGATACTGAAGCACACATTCTATAAATATTTAGCATCAGACAAAAATGGAACACATCGAGGCCACAACATGTTTTCTGTTATTCAAGAAGGACTGGAGCAGACAGATCCTGGTGCATTTTTCATACCAATGCAGGCTAAAATCTGGGGCAAAATCTGTTCGCCTCATTATTTTAGTTGTTAGCAACAGTGCAACACATGCTTGCTTTATGTTTGTCTGGAGCAAGGTTTTTATGTGCAGATATGTAATTCAAATATTCTTAAAAAAATTGACCCACTATTTGTCCCAGATACCGTGTTCTTGATGGAATCAGAAATGTATCTGATAAGCCGCTACTAGAACGTGTACACTGGTTTTCCTCATACTATTTCCAGTTTTTGAATAATTGCCCAATATCAGGCGTAGTCTGCGTATAATTCTGACCCGAATACCAATGACTTGTTCAAAGCTCTCTCTGGGTCATCATCTCAGATGTTTTTTATAGGATATCTATAATGCAATATTATTAGATATCTTATTATATCATTACTGACAACTGCCAAGGGACAGAAAGGTTCTTAAAAGCCGTCCTCCAAAATGATAGGTCCGTGCTGCAGGCGGAGGCCTATAACAAGCTTGAGGCAAAAAAGCTATAATGTTATTAGAACAAGCCAGCCATCGAGCGTAGAATGTTGTAAAATAAACTACAAGAAACAGAAAGAGAAGCATTGGAAAGATGAAACAGAAGCTCTATACTCACCCATTTTTGGCCCTGAGCCACTTCATTGTCTTCAATGGAACTCTAGACTCCGAACATTTCAATGTTCTAACACTTTGTATTTCAACTGTTCTTGCTTAAGTATGGAACTACATACTTATATAATTCTACCATTCACTTGATACTACAGAAAGGTAATCAAAACACTAGTACAGAATAGTTGTGGAGACAATTGCTGCCCAGTTGTTTTTAGACTCTTATAACACTAGATAGGTAATGTCCAGCACACAATGCCACAACCAAGGGGGATTTGGTAGGCTTAAAAGAGAGGAAGGGAGAGGAGGTGCACACCCACATTGAAAGTGCAAAAACCAACACCCAGTCTAGCCCCTCATGATCTCTTTCAGTAGGCCGAGGATTCATATAGACTTTTGCATGGTTTAAAAACCAAGACTGACTAGCCCAATAGTATAAATTTCCTTATTCCGCCTCCATGATTCCACATGTCTCAACATACTGATGAAAACTTTCGTCCTGCCCACCAGCGGGAACACATAAGATGTCAGATGCTGCAAAAATATTAGCTATCTTGACTAAGCAGTGGCTTGTAGCTTCAGGGAGACATGAACTCCTTCGCTACTAGAACTTACCTCTATGACATCAGACTTTACGTGAAGACTCACTGGCACATTTCATAAAGAGCAGCTCTCCCAGGACTTGCTCTGCTTTTTTGTTGTGCAAGGGTATCATCTTTAAGAGGGAGAGGTGTGTTGTAAAAAATTAATTGTCTTTTGATAGGTGCACGATTCGTTTCCATTCACTTGTGTTTCCATTCAAGCACAGCCAACCTCAAGGAACTAGGATTCCCAACCCTATTACACACCTGGAAATATATATTTTCATGCATGTCAAACCCAACAGTAGTGCAGGTTCAATTTGTAGCTCTACTGGTATGTTTGTTTCATACACTGGCCCTTAGGAAGGGGTAGTCGCGGGCTCTGGGGCATGTCAGTTGTCCAGGCTACCAGCCCCCCTATTTCCTGTGGTGTCCAGTGTGTAACTGACCCATGCTATATCTTTGTTCCTGAATTCCGTTTTGCCTGTGTCAGCCCTAATTTTGATCATTCACTTTCTCTTGTATTCTTGGCCTTGGTGTTATATTTGTCTATCTAACTGGCTCATTTGTGTCTCAACGGATTGCGTAAGCGGCTTCTGGTGCCAATTTGCTTCGGGAGTGTTCAACAGCCGACATGAGTGAGAATCTTCTGAGTTTTTTTCGTCACCAATGAGCCACATTTCTTAAAGAGTTTCATGTTAGTGCCAGTGCCAGAGATCATGCGAGGGTTTGTCTTCTACATCAGCCCTGGAAACAGTACTCAGCCCATAGATCCGAGAGCATACATCTTCCTCTGGCTTCAGAATGTTCTGCCCCTGTCTAATTCTTTTCCACAAAAGTATTGTTGTGTATTTATAAATTAATTGGCGATAAAGACTGTGAAATACTCGATTTCAATGTTTGACTTTCACCTATTAATGTCTTAGACATACGATTTCTTTGATTTTGGCAGATCTGGAATACCCTGGTGCTCTTAATGCCCCCCATTTAGAATGATGGACTCATGAACTTTACTGATGTGGAAGATTATAGGTCGGTGTGGGGAAAGGTATCATTTATGTATTTTCTACATGCAAGCAAAGTTGCATTTTTTACAAATACATTTTCCAAGATTTCTCTGGAGAGCGCCCACAATGAGATACTTCTATTATTGTTGTGAAAGATGTTCACATTCTAAGCACAATTTTGTGAATGCAAATATATGAATGATTTGGGATGGTATGATGTTATCTACTGTATAACTGTAAATATATTTTTTTTTAAAAAGGAAATGATGTATTATTTACACGAGGCATGCTTCTTACGAGAGCGAAGTTCGCATCTGTCTATCTCCCTTTAGCTGCTAGTGAAACCTGTGAATTTAAAAGGAGAATAAATTCTAATGGCCACATTTACAAAAAATAGCGCAATATGCAGTATTATTTAATAAATATGGACTGTTGCTACTTTTTTCCCCTGCCCAGAAGCACTTTAAGGCTGCCGAGCGCCCCACACACCCATTAGTATCATAGTGCAAAGGTGTGTGTGCTTTCTAGCTTGGGTTTATCACTGCAAGTACACCCTTCCAATGCAAAACCCCATGGTTAAACAATGTTTCAATATTTCATACATTGAGTGTGTGCTGTAGAGTGCAGCACACATGCAATGTTTGACATTTTAGGAGAAATTAACAACTTTTCTAAAACTTTGCGTCAGCTTCAAAGTGGTGTTACTTTTTGATGCAAAACCAGGTATCACAATGTTTGTATCTGGCTTTTCACCAAACAATATGGGTCTTAGAGTTGGGTCACCCATGAAGTGCCGTCTTGACACAGTGTAGCTGATGAGCAGCTTTCCAATGAAAAGAAATGCGGTGGAACGTAAATACCATATTAAGGCACAGCATCATTGCGTCACTTCACATGACTTTTAGGCAGCGCAGAGTCTTGATAAATCTGCCCAAACCTGCCCAATTGTGATGCTGCGATTCATCAATGAAATGGGCGTTCCTAATTGGGATCATGAAAAGAATTGTGAGAGGAGAGGCGTTTAACCTGGTAACAGATTTCACTGAATTTCACTTTCTTCTCCAATGCAAAGATGTAAAGAGAAGGGATTTAGTGCAGGAGTTGCACAGTAGAAAATTGAGCACAGATAATCCTCCACCTCTAGAGAGTAGGATCTCCTTCCAAGGAGAGCATGCACTCTGCTGCATCCCATAGCTCTGGAGGTATTTGTGGCCTATACACAGAAGAGAAGAGATGCTTACTTGAAACATGTTAAGTCACTTTATAGATTTTAATTGGGGCTTTCTCTGTAAATCAACAGCTTATTGCAGTGTGGCCCTGAGCTTCAGCGGGACCACTGATCAAGCATATTCGACATCGAGGTACAGGGCCAGGTTTAGTGCTGATGGACCCAGCTGTGGCAATCTTTGTTGGCACCACCCATGAGCTTCTTCTCCATCGATTCTCTCACTATCACCACCGAACTGCGCCCCTCATCTCTTAATAGCCTCTCTTTTACATTCATTGAAAATATTTTATAGCAGTACTCATCCCAATGTCGAATTTCGGAGTGCTCTACATCACACATATACTAAATAATGAATCATACAAGTGTGTAAATCAATGTCAGGAAATGTTATATAATATAATGAAGGTTACAAGTTGTAGGAGTAGTATCATCCATTCTGATAGGATTGTATGTTAAGAGTGGTTGGTCTAGAGAAAAACAAAGTCAGGACTTAAAATGGAACCCAGTGGTAGGGGTTGTCTGCACTAATAAGAATTTATTGCTACCCAAAGTAACCCTTTTTTAGTAACGGAAGATTTTTTTTTTTTTTAAATGGATAGGTTCTATACCTGTGCCTTGCAGTTTTCATGCAGCTGTTTGATGCCGGTTCATACCCGCTGTGCTACCTTAGAAGGCATGAACGTCAAGTAATAAAAGGATATCTGTGACTAAGCAGTAACCCACTGGCCTATCTACATAACATACACATATGTGATCTGCTTGTTACACACTGTGCTTTGCAGCAGGCACATTAACCCTATCCAGTACTTTGTGATGAGTCAAACCTGCAACTAGACAAAACTCAGTTCTCTCCAGCAAGTATATTACTAAACAGAATTAACTTGGCATTGTTATTATCACCTTAACATAGTTGGCCACACAAAGTGCTCTGCAGCAGATGCCTGTAACCCTTTAATATATTTTAAATTGCAATGCCACCCTGAGCTTTGCACCATTGGTCACACCGTCCTGAAGCTGACACTGTATAGGAGCTCAACTCTACCACTGCCTGCCGCCTTGCTCTGCTGATAGATTTGAATTCAAGAAATAACTAAGGTACTAATTTTGAGTTAGGCTGTAAGCCCATCATCTTACCAGTGTGGCAGAGGCACCACCTTCATCACCTAGCACAGGGCCACCCACTAAATTTAGAGAATCCTGGCAGCTTGCAGGGATCATTTTGCAATGAGTGGATGAAAAAGTAGTGCTCTCTTTAGACGTCGAGAAGATATTTGACAGATGTGAATAGGATACCTAATTAGAAGTCTCTCGAGAGCCGGCATCAGCCCATTTCATCACAAAAGTCAAATGGTTATATCAGAAACCTTCAGTCAGAGTGAACTGTGGTGTTTCCTTGTCAGACACATTTCATATCAGTAGAGGTACAAGTCAAGGCTGCCTACTGTCATCCTCCTGTTCATCCTGGTCTTGGAACAGCGGCATCAAGAAATAAAACATCCACAAAAGTTCATGGCCTCGGACGACTCCTGGTGGCCAGCTGCTCTGGGACCCCACTTCCACCCCTACAGACCATACTCGCAACCTTTGCATCAAACTGGACTCATCGCTCACAATCAACCGCCAAATCAATGCAGTTTCCTCAGCTTGCTTCTACACACTCCGCTTGCTTCAAAAGACCTTCAGATGGATACCCACAGAATCCAGAGACTGTCACCCACACACTCATCACCAGTAGACTCGACTACAGCAGCGCACTCTATGCCGGCATCACCTAGAAACAGCTCAAGACACTACAGAATGATCAAAACGCCGCTGGCAGACGGGTCCTTGAAGTCCCCCGCCGCAGTCACATCACGCAACACCTCCGACAACTCCACTGGCTCCCGGTCAACAAGAGAATCACATTCAAGATCCTCACACATGCCTACAAAGCTCTCCACAACATAGGACCACCATACCTGAACCACCGCCTCACATTCCACATACCCGCCAGACAACTCTGTTCCGCCCAACGCGCCCTCGCCTCCATCCCCAGGATCCACAAGACCAGAACTGGAGGAAGATTGTTCTCCTACCTCACTGCCAAGACCTGGAACACCCTGCCCCTGCACCTCAGGAAATTCAATTCAATAGGGACGTCAAGACCTGGCTCTTCGAATGATCCTCCACACCCAGAGGGACCAGCAGCCCCCTGCCCACCCCCACCCCAAGTGCCTTGAAACCCTCACAGGTGAGTAGTTGTGCTTTATAAACCCCTTATTGATTGATAAAGACACTAACAGTAGAGATCAAACTACTACTATGTTCTGATTATATATTACTAACCCTCTTGAGGACAGGCAATTCCATACCTTCTCTACAAATCTGATATCTGAATGTTCCTCCTTCCCAGGATATAAAATTAATTGGGAAAAAAGTACAGTGCTACCAATGTCCAAACAGACCAATATCAATTAATAGCACAATAGCCATTCAAATGGATCATGAAAAAAATATAATACATTGGGATTCTTCTTAACACAGAACTGCATAAAATGGTACAAGATAATCTGACTCCCTTTATTTCTAAGGCTTCAGCAGACTTTGTCACATGGAAACCACCATGACGTTTCCTATATGGAAGGGCACAGTCGGTTAAAATGGCTGGGGCACTCAAATTCAACTATGTGTTTGGAAAGCTTCCACTCAAAATTCCCCACTACCTACAGCATCAAATTGATGACCTCATAAAACATTTCATATAGGATTACTCCAAACCCCAATTACGAATGTCCACGTATGTGATCATGTTATGAAGCCCATCATTTGTCACAAATTGCATATCTTTTCTGACCCCCCACTGAAGCCCCGCAAAGAGTAATGATTGAAAAGAATCTGCTGCAATTTCACCTTTCTGGGTAGAAGGTTACTCACAGCAGAAGCAAGGTTCCCTGTTGGCTCTTTCAATGACCTTCAACTTCTTCGACCATCACATTCTTCTTGAAAGTCTCCGTGTTATTGGAGTAGGAGGCTTAGACCTGAAATGACTGGATTCATTCATTCTAGATAGGTTGCAGTAGGTTGCAGTTAACTTTCATTCGATAGTTATATTCTTATGCTGATGATATTCATTAATGTTTTCAATTTTTTTATAACAATTTTTTTTCCAAAAGAAATCCTACTAAAAACCGAGCTACTGATTACAAACATTAACACAAATGGATCACTCTGACCAGAATCAATGGGTTCTGCCTCCCCTCCTGTCAGAGTGGTATGCAAACTTGGAATCCCTGATGATTTAGATCTTTTCCTTGGAAATCCAGATCTCTAAAACTGCAAGCACCTGTTTTTGGCAGCTAAAATGTCTAAAGCATACACATTTTTCAGCACATTGTTTCAGAGCATCACACCACAGTAATCATGCCATGTAATCAGAGCCGTTTACACTATGGATATTCCATCTATATTGGCTTACCTGATAAACTGCTTCAATAGCACCAAGTGGTAGAGCATGCTCGTGCCGGGCTTCTGATAGGAGTAAGGCTTCGAGACCACATTTCCTCTTTACTTTGGCCACAGATCAGGAAGAAAACCACTTTTAAAGCCCCGGTCTTCATCCATTACATAATCCATTCCTTTTCCTCAGTCAGGACAGCACCATTTTGACACTATTCCACCACATTCGAGATACGTTCCTGTCAAATGTTTTTATTGGAAAATACCAAAGACGAACATCACAAATGTTCGGGGATACAGGCTGTTCTGTCACCGCAGCACGGGAAATTGAACTGTTTCCCCTTAGATTTATGATCTCTTTCCAGCATGTCTACATTCCATAAGAAACCCAAGACCTGTATTTTTTTTAATGTTTAAAAGCTTTATTTGGAATAAAATACAATTACAAAGAGTAAGCCATTCGAATTATCTTAAACTGAAATAACAAGAAATGAGAAGGCAAATACTAAATACATTAGAAAGCATTTTTCATTTTGACATATTCATAGGGAGGGAGGGGAGAGAGCATAGAATATAATTCTACAACTGAAGATCGTGTATCATTACACATTAATAATAAAGAACTAAATAGTTAACATACCTAAAAACAATGTAAAGCTGAAAAATAACATAGAGTAAAGAAGCAGAGAAAATAACAACTTACGGAGGGTTAAAATGTTAAGAACGTTTAAAAGATACATCCATTTTTGCAACTTTATTTAAATAATTAGTTAATGGTAACCAATATAAATATGTATTAGCAAGTGGGTTGTAAGAGGAGGCAAAAGCAATGCCCAGTCTATTGTAATGACAAACATTATTCCACCAAGACTTTAACTGAAAGTTTAGTTGAACATTTCCAGTTTAGTGTGATCTGCTGAAAAGCTAAAGCCAACATAAGGTCAAATAATCCTTGTTCATGTACAGATAAACCCAAGGACTCTATCAAACTCCCTGCAAAAAGAGTAACATTAGATAAAGGAGTATGTAAATTAAATTTTTGGGATATAAGAGACCAGATGTTCACCCAGAAGGAGGTTACATTGGGACAGGAAAACAAAAGATGGACCAAATCAGCTAGAGGGGATTTATAGGACCAGCAGGAGTTGTTATTAATATGTGAAAATTTAGCTATTGATAGGGGAGTAAAATACATCCTATGATAAAGAAAAAACATAGATTGAGTGGTAGAAGCGGATCTAGAGTTTTTTAGCGATCTATCCCAGATCTTGTTCCAGAAGTCAACGCTCCACACACATCCCAAATCCGTCTCCCAGGCCAATTCTAAATTAGTTTTAGAGCGGGCAAGGTCTGGGGTAAAGAGATCTTTATAGATCAATGAAGCTTTTGGAAGCAATAATAAAAAAATTAAAAGTGGATCTTCTGAGGATATAGAGGTATCAGAAGGGAAGGAATAAAAGATATCCAAAATTAACTCCATAAGTGTTGAAAATGTATTCCAAAAAGAGCGCAGATACTTAAAGATAGTTTGAAAATGAGGGAACGAACAAGGGGTCATGCCATCAAACATATCTCGAACCCAGACTATTCCTCAGAGTCTCCAAGATTTCCAATATAAAGGTCTATTATTAATAGTAATAAGGTGGTTATACCAAAGAGGAGAATGTAGACAAGAATCCCTAGTAGAGATCTTTGGTTGATAATGAGGTCTTAATAGGGAGCATGTGTGACGAAACAATGGAAGAGACGTGATATTTACTTTTGCAGTAAATGCAAGAATTTCATTTACAGAAAAAGGTGCAATCAAAGAACGTTCCACTCTAACCCATAAAGGTGTAAAAGGGGAGATGTCTGTAAGAAACCATTTAGATGTCTGCTTCAGGCAAAAAGCCTTATGGTAAAGTCTGAAGTCAGGAAATGTTACTCCCCCGTTAGACTTTGGTTTCCTAAGATGTTTCAAGGACATTCTAGGTTTCTTATCGTGCCATAAAAATTTAGATAGAAGGGAGGCATGTTTTTTAAAATACATGGCGGGAATGCGAATGGGTAGCATTGAAAAAATGTACAACAAGATAGGGGTAATCATCATCTTAACGGAATCAAGACGACCCCACCATGAAAGAAAAAGAGGGTTCCAGGAGGAAAGAAGTTTAGATGTACGATCAAGACCTTCCTTCATATTGATTTTAACCGAATCTAATATGGAGTTATTGAACCAAATATCTAAGTATTTAATTTTCGAATTATTCCATCGGAAACCAGTCGAATCAAAATGTTTTTTTAAACAAAATTTGGTAATGGGCAGAATTTCTATCTTATCAGGATTGATTTTGTAACCAGAGACCATAGAAAAATCAGAGAACTCTTGCATTAAAGAGGGAATAGAGGTTTCAGGATTAGAAATGAAAAGCAAAATATTGTCTGCATAAGCTTATAGTTTCAAAGAGAATCTCCATAAAGAAATCCAGATATAGAAGTATTTTGACGGATACGAGACAAAAGGGTTCAAAAGATAAAACAAATAGGAGAGGGGATAAGGGACATCCTTGACGTACACCTCGTTGCAACAGAAAGAAATGCGAAATAAGACCATTAATTAAGACAGAAGCACTGGGGTTCGTATAGAGTAAAGAAATAAGAGAGATAAATTTGGGACCAAAGCCATGCCAATGAAGAGCTTTAAATAAAAAAGACCAATCAACTCTATCAAATGCCTTCTGCGCATCGATAGAGACTGCGGCTAAAGAATAGGAAAGAGTGGAAGCCTTATTTAGGACGTTAAAAAACAACAGAGAATTATCAGATGTTAATCTACCTTTAACAAAGCTGCATTGCTCTGGGCCAATTAAAGCAGACAGAAGAGGTTTGCGATGCAGAGCGAGTAATTTAGCAAACATTTTGTAATCGACATTTACCAGGGATATAGGGCGGTAATTCTTACAAAGTTTAGGATCACGACCTTCCTTATGAATTAAGCATGTTGTGGCTTCCAAAAAGGTACCCTCGGCCTTACCAATAGTGCAAAAATGATGGAAAAGATGTAAAAGTTTTGGGAGTAGTAAGTTTGAAAAATGTAAATAAAATTCTACCATAAACCCATCTGGACCCGTAGTTTTCTCTTTTTCAAGAAGATTCAAAGATTTAGATATTTCTGTAATTGATATATCCGACTCAAGAGCATCGAAGTCCAGATTTTCACGTGAAGAGGGAGTAGATTGAGCAAGGTAGGTATCAATTAAAGAAGTAGATGCAGGGGATTCCGGAGTATATAAAGATTTATAAAATTTCACAAATTCTTCTAAGATATCTTGTTCCTTAAAAAGATGATTCCTTCCGACGATTGAATGGAATCTATTGATACGCATTCTTTTCGAGCTTTGAGGTAATTAGCCAAAAGTTTACCTACTTTATTCGGTCCACCCTAATAACGGGCACTACTACGTAAAAGAATAGATGAAGCGTTGTCCGTGGTTAATTTGTTAAAATCTAGCTTCACACGAACAAGTTCCTCTAAAGTAGAATTAGAAGAGGAAGAATAAAATTGATGTTCTAGACGTTTGATGTTAGCTAATAAACTATTATATTGATTGAGTGATTTTTTTCTTTTTCCTGGAATCAAAATTTATAATGAAACCACGGGCAGCAGCTTTGAATGTATCCCAAATCAATGAGGGGGAAGAATTTGGATCTAGATTCAAGGAGAAAAACTCCTCAGCAAAAGAAATAAAGGAAGAAGAGAAAAATGGATCTTGTAGAAGGAAATTATTAAACCTCCAACTGGAAGTTCTGGGCTGTGGTCGGAGTTAGTCAAAATCCGCAACAACTGGGGCATGGTCAGAAATTGCAATAGGTTCAATTGAGGAGGAGATGAGATTCTGGGATAAAGGTTTGGAGAGGAAAATGTAGTCTAACCGAGTGAGGGAGCCATGAGGGTGGGAGAAAAAGAAAATGCTGTTACATCTGGGTTACATAAACGCCAAGCATCAACAAAGTGTGTCTGAGAAATTGTATTGTAAAATTGTTTGTGAGCTTTATGAGGGATGAAACGAACTTGGGACTGGCAGTCAATAAATGGGTCTATAATCTGATTGCAGTCGCCTCCTAGAATAAAAAAATCATCTTTATACTGGATACATTTTTTTGTAATATTGGGCCAAAAAGAGTAGTCCGGTTGAGTCGGGCCATAAACATTAAATACAGTCAAAAATATATTGTTAACAAGTAACTTAACTTCTACCATCTACCTCCTGAATCTATGTCTTGAGAGATAACAGAACATTTCAACTTTTTGTGACACAGAATAATTACACCATTTTTCTTATTGGAGGTAGGAGAAACAAGGACTGAGCCAACCCAACTTCGTTTGAGCTTCAAAGCCTCTGTTTCCGTCAAATGGGTTTCTTGTAAGAGAACTAAATCTGGGTTATAGGAGGCTAAATGAGATAGTATTCTCTGCCTTTTTATGGGGTTAATAAAACCTTTCACATTCCAAGATGTAACCCTGAATGTATACACATTGAACGATATATGAAGTAACACAATCAACAATAATAACCACAGGAAGATAAAACAGTGAAAAAAGGAGAAATAGCTGTGGAAAGAAAGGTAATATAGAAGAAAAATAGGAGAAGGAAAAGGGTAATAGATAGGACGTTAAGAGAAGGCAGTACATGCCAACAACTGACCTAATATATGCCTACAAATGAGAACAAAAAAGGACTGATGACTTTAATATGTACCTTCAGGGGAGAACAGGAAGAGAGACACAAGGAGTGGTGACACACAGATGATGATGACACATCCAACCAGGGAGAAAGCACCACAGCAGGGAACCATATAAGACGAGTAGGAAACGGATAAAAAGAGATTTCAAAAAGAAAACCTGTAGAGGTATGAAGGGAAAAAGAATAAGGTTAACATGTTATAAGACCATTGTTAAAAATAACCTGCAAAAAGAAATATTAGATGAGTCCAAGTGAATAAAACATGTCTGCAATAGAAAGAAGAAAAATCAAGGTATGGAAAACACAGAAGAAGGACCACAAGTTTCCATAGACGATGTGGAGTGTGCTTGAATAAATTTCCTCAGGTCTTCCGGGTCATCAAAAGTAGAGGTGCTGTTTTGAAAAGTAACCTTAAACAAGCATGGGTGGAATAACCCATAATGTGCACCAAGTGTACGTAAAGCTGGACAAAGTTCAAGGAATTCCTTCCGTTGTTTGGCTGTTGCTGAAGAGACATCCTGGGAAATAAATAATTTAGACCCGACCAAACAAGCTGTTTTTAAGTTTAGCTATATTTAAGACTTGTAGAAGAAGGTCAGTAAATTTCAGAAATAAAAGAATCACACTCTTGTGGCTTCGAGGGAGCAGATGAAGAAGACAAGCGGGGACCCAATCTATGAGCCCGTTGAATATTCAGATTCGTAGACGTAGGAAGATCAAGAAGCTTTAGATGAAAGGTAGTGAAAAAATGAGGGGATCATTACCTTCCAAACTTTCCGGAAGACCACATAAGCGGAGATTATTGCGTCTATTTCTATTTTCAAGGTCTTCAACTAGAGGACCTCCTTCTCTAAGATGACCAATTTGGTGGATACATCTTGTAGTTCATTAACATGCTGCTCCACTACGGAAATACGGGATTCCATAGACGAACATTTAGTATCCAGAACTTGCAGGCGGGAATTAGTTCCCTCAATGAATGGACGTAAAGCACGTATGTCCTCTAAAACAATGTCCAAAGATACCGGAGACACAGACTTTGGTGGAGAAGTAGGATCTTGTTTAAGACGCTTATTGGCGGAAGATAGAGTTTGCAGTTTGGTTGAAGAGGTTGGTGAAGCTGTCGGTCGTGAAGAGCCAGACTGCGCCATATTTCTATTATAGTGCAACGAAAAGCCAGTATGGGAGGAGTCAGACACAGGAGTGTGAGCGGTAAATTTCTCGTTAGTAAGCAACAATTTCTTACTCCTACCCATAAGTCGAGGAAGAGAAAAGACCGCAGGAACAAGAGGGGTCGCAGGCCTGCAAGAGAAAGTTTCTAGAAACACTCCAATAATATTTCTTGCAAGATGAGAGCTGCAGCACAGGTCAAAAATGTTCAAAAATATCAAAAGCAGCAACCGCAGCAAAGCGGTAAAACCTCCAAATGTCACTGGTCCAAAAGAAAACAAAATAAAAGAAGAAGGGAGTAGAAAGTTAATTATGCAAAGAAAATAAGCTATGCATTTGGTTGTATTAAAAATCCCTTCATAAGAGTGTGTCTGAGGGAAAAAAAACGCCATCGCAGGAAATTCAAGATGGTGGCAGCAAAGTAGCTGCTGTAATTCTTAATAATTCTACAAGCAGGAGGAGAGAGCAATCATACCAGCATAATGTACCCATACAGGGGGTCTTCTGATGTGAGAATATCTCCGTTTCAAAGTGGAGAAGATGCTTGAACTGCGGAAATTACCGCAGCATTTCCTGCCGCGGTACGGAGCTCCAAGGTCAGGCAGCCATCTTGTTTGGCCCCCCGCCCGCTCCCTAAGACCTGTATTTTTAACTGCCACATCTCTATCCTAGTTTCTTTTCTGTATGTGTCTTCTTTAGTGCGGACTTTGTGTGTAAGTTCGATCTTCTTGAGCGCTTCACCTGTAATGTTTACAAATAAGATCAAGAAACCTCGATGAACATGACCTGACAAATAAAATAAGACATGACATAACATAGTGAATCAGGGTGTGATGGCAGGTTTAGATGGCAGTCAAAAGTGATGCTGTTTGACTTGCAGATTTAAAGATGCGTCCCAAAAGCATTCTGCATACTAAACTGTTCTGGCTGACTTTTCTTCTAGTAGCCCTGCCATTTCAGAAGTGGTACAGTGTGGCTGTGGGTGTGTGCTGTGCGAAACAGCACACACTGGCCGCTGAACCTTTTACAAGTTCCTGTAGACCATTGGTGGCTGGTGAACTTTGGAAGTGGTGGGGCATAAACCCATGCCATAATCCACACCATGCAAATGAGCCAATATCCACATATTTTGGGGAAGTGTGGGGGGAGCGGAGAGAAGATTTTTTAATGGCAAAATAGGTGCGTTTTTTGGCACAATTTCCCACTCAAGCTAACCATGACTCTTACCTTTCTAGAGGTGGGTAAGGAGCACTGGGCTGTGTATGTGTCATCAAGAGCCCTGGGTATATTTCATCAGGAGCTAAGGGTCTGGCTTGACTGAAAGAGCTTGTGCACAAGTCAAGCCAGGAAAAAGTTTGGCTTGTAAATTGTGCAACAAATACCATGTACAATTATGAGAAAATCTCTTCAGAATTTAAAAAGAAAAGTATATTTTCTTAAGATGCGGAAGTGTTTATCCTTAGTATATTAGATTATACTGCTGCTTGTCAGAGGCATTTATTAAAAGCAATCGTTTTTAAACATACGGTTAAAAATATCCATGCCCTCCCTGCCCTGACAACAATGCCATCAATGAACTAAAAGGTAAGTAAGTGACCAAGATTCGCAGTGTTGATGGAGCAAAATCATAGTCTGTTAAATCAAACATGAAAAATGTTTGTACAGCAGACCCTTAACTCAGGCATTTCAAGGTACTGTCGTGGAGGTCTAAAGCATCAGTAATAGTGGCATCTTGGCCTCTACCTTGAATCATTATAGTGTTGCTGAAGCAGAAGGCTGCTTCATGTACACTTCACTTCAACAACAGCAATAATATATTTATTTGACTGTGCTCTTTTTGAAGCCTGTGAAGAGGCACCAGACATTCCTGTTCTGTCAGCATGGACCCATGAAAGCTGCACTTGCAAGATCAATGTTGCCGAGGCAGCGTACACCACAATATCACCTTTTCACAAATAACATTTAATAAAGAGCATTTGTGGAGGGAAGCTCGAGGACGGATTGCACAGTATTGTTGTGTCGTGGCAGGTGATGATGTGGTATTCTCTGACATGGAGGTAGCGCCAGTTCTGAGGCCCACAAAATAACGACACATAGACTGGTATGGTGTAACATGGTGTCTTGCTCCGGCGGGTCTTCCTCTTCCTCTGGACCACGCCTAGCCGAAGCCCCACATTTTATTACCTAGACCAACATGATCCCGGGGTCAAACTACATTAGCACACACAAAAGGGGTGGAGACACAAACCCGTGTTGCTCATCCAACAGTCCTGCGCTCCAGTTACATCACTGGAGCGACACTACAAGTATGACGCATATAACAGAGCAGGCAACAATCCATAACATCTTTGTAGAGGAGTGCGTTGCAACATGGCAAAACTTTAACCGTGAGCACTGCGTTTTACTTTTTATACCGGACATACTCTGATCTTTTCATGGGAGGGTGGCAGCTGCAGAGGATTCGGTTTAGGCCACATACAAGTTAAACTAAATCTGCTATTTACTTTGCAGCTAATAAGTCTAAATGTGACAGCATGTGCATTTACGTTATCTGCAAAACGTCAGTCACATGCACTGTGTGCTGTTGTCCTCCCCTACTCCCCCCAGAGGGAAAACTTGGTTTAACTACCAAAAATAAATGAGAAGAGGCTCCTGGCATGAGTGTCGTGAAGCCTGATGCAGGGTTTGTTCGCACAGCGCTGAATCAACATCTATCAGCTGCACCTCTGCTGCTCAACTACTCCACCCACTGAAGTGAAGATGAGGAGGTGTACAATGGTCAGCCCGATGTCATTACATCATCCCTCCCACCTTCCTACTGGACGTTCAGGAAGTGCCTGGACCTGATTGTCTGATATATTATCTACATGCAAGTGTGAGGTAGTTTTGCATTTTTTTAATCGTGTATTTGAGCTCCTGTTAATTTAAAATGAAAACGGAGGTTGCAAATAAGGTGGGGAGGGCGGAGCCCCAGAGCCTTAAATGAGCATCTGGAAGCCACACAGAGAAGGAAGCATGAAAAAGCAAGCCGTTGAAGGCTTAAATACGGTCAGGGATATGGCAAAGTTCAGCCTACTCTCATACAACCCCCTAACCAGGTGTGTTGCTCCATGTCACCTGGCAGGCAAGTCTAGCCTTGGTGAGGTTGAAAGTTTGCTTCATCAGTTTTTCTGCCCTTTCTCTGTGTTTTCGGCCCATGTTTTCACTAACATCTTTCTTGGAGTAAAAACAGATGTTGCACACTCAGTTCTGATGGTCATATTAAAATAAATTTGTGTGTGGTTGGATTCAGGCAACTATGCCATTTTGGACCATTCAGACATCAAGTGCATTAAATGGTGTGTTCCACACCATCCTACTTCACTGGCTCAGTGAAGCAAGAGTGGAGGATTGCCCACTGAACTGGTTTTCATCATTTCTCTACAATTGAGCCCAGTGCAGTTGCTAAACCCTCCTTTCAGGCTAGTTTTAAATGCAGAGTTTGGCCCTTAGCCCCACCCTTTTAAATGGGTCTGGGCAGAATTCCAATTACACTGGAGTAATAGGAGTAATTTAGGTAATTCAGTGTTTATTGATGCTGAGTTACTGATAAAACCATGATTACGGACGCTCGCATAATTAAGAGTAATTTGGGGGGAAAAATCATACCACAAGAGCCCATTTAGCGAGCACAAGTAGCTGCTCGCACTTGCCATTAGTGTTTGTTAGAAATTGGGTTTCTGGTTGGCAGAGGCATGTACCCTGTCCAAGCAGGAGCCACAATCCTAGTCAGGGTAAGTCAAATACATACCATAAATTAAAGTTTGCTCACACTCTGGTAGCTTGGCACAGAGCAGTCAGGATTAACTTAAGAGGCAATGTGTAAAGTATTTGTGCAACACTTCAAACATTAAAACAGTGAAATCACAACACAAAAAGATTCCACACCAGGTTAGACAAATAGAGTTTAATTTAATGAACACAACAAGACCAAAACGGCAAAAATCCAATACGTACATCAGGAGTTATGAATTTTAAAAATTGCATTGAAATGTAGTACTTAAAAGCATAAAGCGCCAACCGAGGCTATCTCGTCACGCTAGACGGGGTCAAATCCAAACGTTCAGGGTGACTGGGATGGAGGGCAGGCCACATTGAGGGACCAGCCTTGGCCCACTGAAACAGTACCTTGGTTCGCGGTTGCGTCAATCAATCAATCAATCAATCAGGGATTCTTTTAAGCATTTTAAGCGCACTATTCACCCGAGAGGGTCTCCAGGGCAGCTCTGGTCGAGATGCGTGGATCAGAGGAGGCGATGCGTCATCATCATCCCCTTCGGATGTAGGTGATGCATTGGTTCTGATCTGAGCAAGTCGGAGATGCGTCGTCGTCGAATCCCAAGATGTAAGTGGTGTGTTGTCGTTGAGCCACGAAAGTCGAGGATGCATCGAGAATGATGGTGATGAGTAGGTTTTGGAAGTTACAGCCCTTTATACCCACTTCCAGGGGTCCAGGACTGAATTGGCACCACTTGGCAGAGCAAAACTCTCAGATGAAAGAGTCATGGTACTGTGGATGAGTGGATTGAAGTCTTTGCTGTCCCTGAGACTTCCAACAGGAGGCAAGCCAGCAATCCCTTGGAGTCAATTTGGTTCTGGGTTGTAAAGATGCAGGTCCAGTACTTCTCACACCCAAGCAAGGAGGGCAGCAAGAAACAAGGCAGCATGGCAGAGCAGGAGTCCAGCAGAGTCCACCAGAGTGACAGTCCTTTCAGCAGCATTGCAGTCCTTCTTCCTGGCAGAATATCCTCAAGTCCAATAGTGCACTTAGTTGGTGGTGTCAGGGATCCACTACTTATACCCAGTTGTGCTTTTGAAGTGGGAGAGACTTCAACAAGATGCTTTTGAAGTGCACAGAGTCCCTGCCTTTCCTGCCCTGGCTCCAGACTCACTACAGCGGGGTATGAACTATGAAGCCCTTTGTGTGTGGAAAGGACACAGCCTATTCAGGTGCAAGTGAGGCAGTGCTCAGCTCGCCCCCAATCAAGCCAGTTAATGGCCCATTAAGCCCCATCAAGTCACACCTAAGCTCCCATTGTGTGAGGCTGGCTAGACGGAATGCACAAAGCCCAGCGGTCAACCACACCAGACGTGTATTCAGAGAAAGACAGCAGGCACCAAATGGCTAAAGTAAGAAAATGGCAACTTTCTAAAAGTGGAATTTTCAGAATGACATTCTAAAATACGACTTCACCATAAGTTGGGATTTTAAATTGTGATTCCGGAGACACCAAATTTGGGGGTCCAATCTCTTCCAAATTGAAAATTACACTTATAAAATGAAATAAGGTAGTACCAATGTTATTCTGTGGGAGAGATAGGCCTTGCAGTAGTGAAAAACAAATTTAAGAATTTTGCACCACCAGGCAATGTAAAACATAAAAGTACATGTCCTACTTTTTAGATACTCTGCACCCTGCCCTTGGGCTGTCCAGGACCTACCTTACGGGTGATTTATATGTATTAAAAAGAAAGGTTTGGGCCTGGCAAGACGGTTAACCTGCCAGATAGACATGTTTAAAACTGCACTCACAGGTTCTGCAATGGCAGGCCTGAGACATGTTGACAGGGCTACTTAGGTGGGTGGCACAATCAGTGCTGCAGGCCCCCTAGTAGCATTTACAGGCCCTGGGCACATGCAGTGCACTTTACTAGGGACTTATAAGTAAATAATTATGCCAATTGTGGACAAGTCAATGTCACCATGTTTTAAGTAGATAGCAGATGCACTTTAGCACAAGTTAGCAAAAACAAATTTAGCAAAAAGAGGAGGAGGAAGGCAAAAGGTTTGGGGTGAGCCTGCAGAAAGGGCCCTTTCCAACAGTGCTCGGTTCCAGTTAGAGCTACTTTTTATAGCAAAATGCATCCTCGTGTCCATTTTGGATGTGAGGGTGCATTTTGTGCTAGGAAACTAGTGCAAAATACTGGGAGGAAAGTGGGGAAATCGTACTCCAAGTGCACATTTAGCAAGTTTCAGCAATAGCTATGCATTTAGTGCTATTTCTTAGTGCAAAATGCATCCTCAGGTCCATTTTGGAAAATAGCGCTAAATGCAGAATCACTCTTCTTGTGTGTAATCTCACAGAATGTTTCAGCAATTGCGAATGATTATGCTACATGAAATTATGCAGGTTATACCCAACTCTACTTTTTAATCTCTACGTCGCACTGTTCTCACCCACGCTTTTGGAGTCTTATACTTCTCCTATGCAGATCAATTTATTTTCATGCTGGAGGGTGATCTCTATGGTATTCAAAGTAGATTCATACATTGCATGCCAACAATAGCTGAATGGGCAAACTTCAACACTTTTACACTCAATGCTTCAAAGACCAGATATTGTCATTGCAACTCATCTGTCTGGAATTTTGACTGGTGCCCAAATAGGCTGTCAACCTACCCTCTTATCCACTTTAATTTAAAAAAAAAAAAAATGAGTTATTGTGTTTGACATCACGATCTCCTTCCAGGAATAGATATCTAAGATAGCATCCACCTCTTTTTCTCTTACTGAGAGTCACTAGAAAAACTCTGCCTTTCCTCTTGAGGGACAGCTGGAGAATTATAATCCAAGCAACATTCTTTTCCATGTTGGATTATGGCAACATCATTTCACTAAACCTTGCTAAAAACTACATTCATAACCTTCAGATGTTCCAAATCTCGGCAACCTGCCTTCTTTTAAGTATCCAAAAACATGGTGTGCCACTTAATCTAACTTGCGGTGGAAAAAATAAGCCTTTTTAAAGCTCTATACCTGTGTTACAGAGAACTTTATAATGCTTTCCCGCCATATCCAAAGACCTTATTCATTAAACATATTCCTTCCCGTACCTTAACATCAGCTTTAGCTGGCCTGTTATCCGTGCCAAGAATCATAAAATCCGTGAAAGATGGCTGCTCCATTTCATTTCTTGCAGCCAGACAGTGGCTACGTGTTCTGCCTATCTGCGACACAGTCATGTCTAGCTTTCTTTCTGCAAACATCTAAGAGCTCACATGCTTTCTTACTAATCAGTAGCACTCAAAAAACTTACACTGGTGCTGCTTTTATGCTCCTGCCTTGAACAACATTTTGTTGAATGATTTCCACCTAAGGTTCAATGGGCCGAGGTTAATGTTCTAAAAGTAAGTTTTCGATGTCTAGCCCACTGATGTATGTCAATAGATAAAGCATCTTTGATAGACCTGATCTCTAAAGCCTGCAAGATCGACTGAAGGTATTCCTCTCAATACAGTAGGTAACCAATTGATTACACACACAACAAAAAAGAGTTGGCCAGCTGAAAAATGTAAAACGGGTATACACAAGCACACAACCTGCTAGTATATCTATTTTAACTACCAGAAATACAACAAGAGTGAAGCTGTGAGTAGGTTAGGCCACTTTGAGGTAGTCTCCTGGTCGGGGTCTTTGATTATGTAGGTCCTAAGAAAGTTTGATTATGTATGTGTGACTCTACTTGGGGTTGCACTTTAGTAAAACACGTTAGTGTGGAGGATGGTGTGCATTGTAATTTGAGGAAATGTCTGAATGCCATGATGTCGGTCGGATTTGTATAACTTGGGCACCATTGTCCTTCTCTGTTGCATCTCCAGTAGTGTTTGAGAAGATTTTGCTCACTTATTTGAAAGTGCATCATGCTAGAAAACAGAGGGGCAGATTTACAAGCCCCTTGCGCCACTTGTGCGTCACTTTTAACATGGGAAAAGTGACGCAAAAGTGGCGCAAGGGGCTTGTAAATCTGCCCCAGAATATGTGCCACTTTGAAGGATTAAAATCCAAAAATGCACTACTCACGTTTGGATACTTATGAGGAAACGAAAATATAATTCACTTCACTTACCAGATACAGGGGCTTATTTACAAGCTTTATGCCACTTTTGCGTCACTTTTCCCATGTTAAAAGTGACGCAAAGTGGCGCAAGGGGCTTGTAAATCTGCCCCATAGAGTCTAGGAAACTGTATTTAAAACTAACCTTGGGTATGTTTTATACCCCTAATGTTTGAGGAATGTTTAATACTTTGTCTCATGAGAAAGGGTGCGCTCAGTGGCAATGAAGTGAGAACTCTGCTGCTGAAACATTTTACTGTCCTTTGTTCAGTGAGACAAGGAAAAATATTAGGTGGATTTATTTTTTGGAGTCCGACAAATTGTGCTTCCTATTGTCCAGTGCTTCAAAAGAATTGATGTTTAATTGCTCTCTTTTTTCCAAATTTTGCTCTTTGTATTTAATGCAATGCTCACATAAAATATGAGTTTGTTATATGCAATGGTTTATTGAAGATATTATAAATCTAAGGTAGCTCTACACAACTTCTTTGAAAAGAAAAATGTATGTTTATTTGCTCTCATGATGAGGTTTCCTCGTGTTTTTAGTAATAAATTACCCATTCGGGATTCTTCAAAATGATTTCCCTGGAGTAATTTCGGGCCAGATGGATGAAACTTTAGCAATTCACAAACTCAAAAACACACAGATTCACAGAGACTTTAATAAATTGCGATTTGTTGAATCAGTGACTGGAAATTGTGAGCCCTTATTTGCGAACGCTAAATCTGAAATCCCAATTGCGGTGTACTAAAGATTTGCAAACTGTGAATAATCACTTAAGAGACATTTGCCACATACAAATTACCACTAAGTGTAAGCAGGTGGTAATCAGGTGCAAACTATAACAAGCATTGGCATAGCCAATAGGTCTCGCCTTTGGGACCTTATAAGTATTTAATTCTGCAGCACAATATCCTTGGTGCAACATCAACTGTTGCATGGCTAAACACTTATAATGTCCCAAAAGCGAGACCTATTGGCTATGCCAATGCTTGTTTACTCTGTCATTCCCCTCTAAGGAAGAGGAGAGGCTTCATCGTACGGACCTGGAAAGATCTGTTAGCTTTACTTTTAGCGCACAAAGGTGCATCAGCATTTGCAATGCAATAGGTCTCGCAATTACGCGAGTTTGAGCTATTGGCATTCTAAACGACAATGCCTTTTTTGTTTTGCTTTTTTAAAACATAAATAAAAGGCATTGTTATTTACAATGCCAATAGCTTAAACTCTCATAAATGCGAGACCTATTGCATTGCAACAGGTCTCGCATTTACCCGAGTTTGAGCTATTGGCATTGCAAATGACAATGCCTTTTATTTATGTTTTTGTTTTTGAAACATAAATAAAACGCATTGTCATTTACAATGCTAATAGGTTAAACTTGCGTAAATGCGAGACCTATTGCATTGCAAATGCTGGTTTGTTAAATGTGGTCTATTTACATATTTCATATTTACATCGATAGTACACCATGCGATTAACGCAAAAATCTTTCAATATGTTATTATTAAACAATTACTTCCCTTGGGAATCGTGAAAATCTCTCCACCATTTCACCCCCAACATGTGTCTGCTCAGGACCATAAACGTTAAACAAAATGTCTCAGAATAGACAATACAGTGAAGTAACCAGCTTAGTGGACTATGATCATAACAAATACCATAAGGGGACCTGCAGAGCTGCTCAAAGCTGTGAGCTTACTGAAAACCATAAACTGAGCGTATCTCTCTCTCACACTTCTTCATCCATCACACTACAAAGAGCTGCAACACATAAAATCCATAACACAATAAGTGCACCTCAGTTGTGATCACACACGACATGGAAACACTCCCACACCAAATCAAAACAAAGACCACACACCCTAGACGGTGTAGTGTTCTACCCATGAATGGAAGTGCTTTAGTGCCCCACGTAAGGATAGTAAGCTTTCTATAAATGTTGCAATAAAATATTTCCAGGCAGCTGTACTATAACCATCACGGTCAAGGTTTCATCTTGCCTACTAATTAACATCTCGGCCATACACTTTCAGCTGTGCCAGTGTGCCTACCTCATGTCCTGCTATGCCCCAGTACATTACCCGCTGGCTGCTAGTTCTGTGTTTGTTCGGTGACTTTAGACTTTGACTATGGTGGTTTAGAACAATTTTCATTTATTCTCTCTGAGGATGGGAAACCTTAATCCAATATGCATACCCCAATGCAAATACCAGCTCCACCAATCAATATGTGTAAGGTGCCAGTGGTGGAAGGAGAGACTTGGAAAGTTGTAAATCCATCATATAAGTTCTAAGTGGATCTGTCTTATGTAACGGACACCTTTAGCCTGACCTGGCATTTTAGGTATGAGCACTGTGGATTCAGGTTAGTAGGGTAGTGGCCTAGTGCAAACACTTCAGAGAGTGTGTAAAGGTTGTTTCTAAATATTGGATTGCACCAATGGCTACAAATGCGATCATTTGTCATAACATGAACATAGCTTCTTTGCTTTTCTTGTGCTCCATTAGTACCCAAAGTGTCGCGCAAAAAGCCTCTAAATGTCACACAATCATGCTGAAAAGTTAGAAATGTCACACATAGGCAAACTAAAAACCTGGCAGCTATGACGACATACATGTTTTAGGTAAACATACATTGAGCACCTGTGCAAATCTCATTGCTAATATGAAAAAGCAGGCAATACCGTTAGCAACGTGATTTCCAAATACATCAGGAGTATTTTGCTTACGTAAGTGATTTATACAAACTAAGTTTTGCCTGTCAGTGCTCTCTGCATAGCATTAGCAAGCGGCAATCTGTAAACAGAAATGTTGCATGTAATGATTTTTATTGTCGATGTTGCCGAAATCTGTAGGCATGCTGTATGCAATGTCGGGCAGCCTGAAAACACTGCTGTGTGTCGTGCGTGTGACAGAAGCCCTGATCGCAGCTGTGGTGAGTATGCGTGCTCTGCAGCGGCCTGCCAGCTCCTGCAGCACCTACAGGCTCTTCGTCTCCCTGGGTCACGTGAGGGTGTCCTTTCCTTAACACTAGCGAGGGAAGTGGAGCGACGTCCTTTCAGTATGAGCGGCGAGTGCCTGAGGCTTCATGCTCTCTTTCCAGACAGCGGAGAAGCAGGCTTCCGCCAGCCTCGGTGACTTCCTTCCCTCGTTGTAAATCACGACTGGCTTGTGTAATCTCCTGGTTCAGGCGCAGGCACATCATTAGAGTGCCACTAGCGTGGACCGATGAGGATGGTCTCACGGGGCGGTTCTAGCTCAGCCAAAACAAATATAACGTCTCAGTAGAGCAAGCGGCTGCAATGTTAGCTTCTTAATTGACCAGCGTGTTATTAACAAGCTGAAGTTAGCCTTTTATATGGCCAGCATCTTATTCGCAGGCTGAAGTAGGATTTAATTGCGATAAAAAACAAGCATTAGCAATGGCGGGGGAGGGGGAGGCGGAAAGGCACGGACAGCGGAGTGCGGGCGGGGGAGGGCGTTTCCCTTGCGGGAGCGAGCAGCAAGGCGCGATAATTGCTGACAGATGGCGCCACTGCTCGCTCTTGCAAGGGAATCGCCAAACGTGCACGCGTTGCCATTGAAAGCAATGCAATGCGTGCACGTTTTTGGCCCAAAAGTGTATCGATACTAAAGGTCTCCTCCTATGCAGCGCATGCGCGCTGCGTAGGCGAGACCTAAAAAGTGGCCCAGAATTTAATTGTAGTTTTAAGTGTCTGCTCTGTATGCCATGGCGAGGCAGATGTAGAAGATGTAGAAACTGGGTGGACAACAGGAGTGGTGAAGGCAACAGAGGAGGACATGTACGACAAATATATGCTGAGCAGGCAGGTCATATGGAAACTCAGAAATTAAATTGATTGATAAAGTCACATCCAGAAGTCAGATCTCAACAACACATATCCAACTACTTTGCTCAATGCGCCTTCTTGCATCCAAAACTAATATGGTGTCATAGCCGCAGCTGGTGGGGAGACTCAAAATTCCTTAAGCAGGGTATTTAGAAATGTAATTGATGCCATGGTCCAAAATGAACACACCTGTAGTGTTTCTCAAGACTGCTCGGCAACTATAGAACACATAGGTACAGAACAATATAGTTGCCTAATTCCTATAACTGATAAAGTGTGTTGATGGGACATACATTGATAAGTCTCCCATCTGTGAGTGGGTGCCTATATCGATTAGAAGAAAAAAGTTTTTGTTTGTCTCAATGACTACCTGGTTTTTAAAATGTCAACCGACAAACAAACCTCCCAAAGTGATACTTTCGATAGAAGATACTGATAGATAACTAACTTAACTGTAGTGAGGTATTGTAGTTGTATCTTGTATAAAATGAATACTTAGGTGGCTAATCTGGTGTCTAAAATGGGTGCATTATATTTTTCTCTGGGTGCACAGACCACCAGTGCCACCACAAAAAGCTCCAGCTAGCCAGGGACGTCGGAGAAGGCCAAGCCGTTTGAGGGAGGAGGGGCAGTTCCAACGGTGGCAGGGTCAAGTGGAAAGTCACCTTACTTTCTTATTGACAATACTGTATTTGTTAACCTCTTCGGTAGCTTAGGACGAGCTGGACTCGTCATGGCACACAGTGCTCGTGTGCTCATGACGAGTCCAGCTCGTCATAAGACCACCCACGGGGAAGCGCTGGCGCTCCCCCGTGGGAATCCGATCATCGGGTTTTTTTTTTTAGGAGGCAGGGGAAGGACTTCCCCTGCCTCCCCCCGCCCCCCCCCCCATCAATGACGTCAGCGCGCGAGGCGCGCTGACATCATTGAGGGTTTCCCTTGCTTCCCCGACGCGCTGGAAGCCATTTGCTTCCAGCGCGTCGGGGAAATAAGGTGAGTTTTGGCTCGGGGAGGGGGGAGTTTGCAACAAAAGAGGCATCGAGGGAAAGGAAAGGGTTTTCCTTTCCCCCGATGCCTCTTTTGTGCATTCCTGCTGCACGATCATGTGATCGTGCAGCAGGAATGCCCACGAGGGAGGGAGGGAGGAGTGCTTTCTGCCCATATCTACCGTCAAACATTAGCTGTAATTCCTGATGGAGGTCTGTGCATCCTTGATTTTCTCGAGCGCAATCCCCGTGTAGGTCCAGTGACCAGGAGGATCTTTCTCATCTGCTGCTCATATCGCGCTCTGACCCTTTATAAACAAGAGGCATGTGAACTCGCATGGAAGCCCTGCCCCACATACACCATCGGTATGCAACGTCTTCCCGCCCTTTCCCCACTATGATGGACAGCTTACTCAAAGACCCCGGCGCCTTTCCGGCGCGGTGTCAAAGTTACAGACACACAAGGTCACTGGAGACAATTCTTCTGGGCCTTTACGCAGCTGTAGTGTAGGTAAGGCGCTATACATTTACCCAACGAGGTAGCACTTACTGATTAGCCAGTAGAAAGTACTCCAGTTGAGTAGAGGTATCGCACAAAACGGTGGCATCTTTGTGGATAAATACGCAGGGCAGGATTCATTCTGGCACGATGCTCCTGTCTCAAAAATTAAACCTCAACAGGAAGCACTTCCAGATATAAATAAAGCAGGTGCCCGAGTTGAAGCTCAAATTTGGTAACGCATTAATCAGCACAAAAAATTCGTCAGCAAGGTCGAGGCTAAGCAGGAGTGCTTTCTGCCCATATCTACCGTCAAACATTAGCTGTAATCCCTGGTGAAGGTCTGTGCATCCTTGATTTTCTCGAGCGCAATCCCCGTGTAGGTCCAGTGACCAGGAGGTTCTTTCTCCTCATCTGCTGCTCATATCGCGCTCTGACCCTTTATAAACAAGAGGCATGTGAACTCGCATGGAAGCCCTGCCCCACATACACCATCGGTATGCAACGTCTTCCCGCCCTTTCCCCACTATGATGGACAGCTTACTCAAAGACCCCGGCGCCTTTCCGGCGCGGTGTCAAAGTTACAGACACACAAGGTCACTGGAGACAATTCTTCTGGGCCTTTACGCAGCTGTAGTGTAGGTAAGGCGCTATACATTTACCCAACGAGGTAGCACTTACTGATTAGCCAGTAGAAAGTACTCCAATTGAGTAGAGGTATCGCACAAAACGGTGGCATCTTTGTGGATAAATACGCAGGGCAGGATTCATTCTGGCACGATGCTCCTGTCTCAAAAATTAAACCTCAACAGGAAGCACTTCCAGATATAAATAAAGCAGGTGCCCGAGTTGAAGCTCAAATTCGGTAACGCATTAATCAGCACAAAACATTCGTCAGCAAGGTCGAGGCTAAGCAGGAGTGCTTTCTGCCCATATCTACCGTCAAACATTAGCTGTAATCCCTGGTGAAGGTCTGTGCATCCTTGATTTTCTCGAGCGCAATCCCCGTGTAGGTCCAGTGACCAGGAGGTTCTTTCTCCTCATCTGCTGCTCATATCGCGCTCTGACCCTTTATAAACAAGAGGCATGTGAACTCGCATGGAAGCCCTGCCCCACATACACCATCGGTATGCAACGTCTTCCCGCCCTTTCCCCACTATGATGGACAGTTTACCCAAAGACCCCGGCGCCTTTCCGGCGCGGTGGCAAAGTTACAGACACACCAGGTCACTGGAGACAATTCTTCTGGGCCTTTACGCAGCTGTAGTGTAGGTAAGGCGCTATACATTTACCCAACGAGGTAGCACTTACTGATTAGCCAGTAGAAAGTACTCCAGTTGAGTAGAGGTATTGCACAAAACGGTGGCATCTTCGTGGAGAAATACGCAGGGCAGGATTCATTCTGGCACGATGCTCCTGTCACAAAAATTAAACCTCAACAGGAAGCACTTCCAGATATAAATAAAGCAGGTGCCCGAGTTGAAGCTCAAATTCGGTAACGCATTAATCAGCACAAAAATTCGTCAGCAAGGTCGAGGCTAAGCAGGAGTGCTTTCTGCCCATATCTACCGTCAAACATTAGCTGTAATCCCTGGTGAAGGTCTGTGCATCCTTGATTTTCTCGAGCGCAATCCCCGTGTAGGTCCAGTGACCAGGAGGTTCTTTCTCCTCATCTGCTGCTCATATCGCGCTCTGACCCTTTATAAACAAGAGGCATGTGAACTCGCATGGAAGCCCTGCCCCACATACACCTTCGGTATGCAACGTCTTCCCGCCCTTTCCCCACTATGATGGACAGTTTACCCAAAGACCCCGGCGCCTTTCCGGCGCGGTGGCAAAGTTACAGACACACCAGGTCACTGGAGACAATTCTTCTGGGCCTTTACGCAGCTGTAGTGTAGGTAAGGCGCTATACATTTACCCAACGAGGTAGCACTTACTGATTAGCCAGTAGAAAGTACTCCAGTTGAGTAGAGGTATTGCACAAAATGGTGGCATCTTCGTGGAGAAATATGCAGGGCAGATGTGCCTTCTCTCCATTTACACCCTGAAAAGTTAGCTGTAATCCTTGATGGAGGTCTTTGCATCCTTGAATTTCTCGAGCGCAATGCTCGTGTAGTTCCTGTGACCAGGAGGTTCCTTCTCCTCGTCTGCCGCTGAGATCCTGCTCTGACCCTTTATCCCCTTCGGTGCGTATGACGAGCTGGACTCGTCATGGCACACAGTGCTCGTGTGCTCATGACGAGTCCAGCTCGTCATAAGACCACCCACGGGGAAGCGCTGGCGCTCCCCCGTGGGAATCCGATCGTTAGGTTTTTTTTTTGGGGAGGCAGGGGAAGGGCTTCCCCTGCCTCCCCCGCCCCATCAATGACGTCAGCGCGCTGACATCATTGAGGGTTTCCCTTTCTTCCGACGCGCTGGAAGCCATTTGCTTCCAGCGCGTCGGGGAAATCAGGTGAGGTTTGGCTCGGGGAGGGGGGGTTTGTATCAAAAGAGGCATCGAGGGAAAGGAAAGGGTTTTCCTTTCCCCCGATGCCTCTTTTGTGCATTCCTGCTGCACGATCATGTGATCGTGCAGCAGGAATGCCCACTAGGCACCAGGGTTTTTTTTAATTTTTGTGTTGGGGAGTGGCCAAAAGGGCAAGGGTTGCTCCCCTTTTACGGGGGTGAATATTTTATTTATACTGTTAGGCCCACCTACCCCTTAGCTTGGCTGGTGGATTGTGTGTGGACTGGTGCATTATTTGCATATGTGATTGTAATGTTTTTTTTCTCCTTTCTATTCTAGTGTAAAGCTTTTGATTCCTGTTTGCGGTTTCGGCAGTTGTGGTTCTGCAGTTTTGCGTAATTGCATTTATTTGATAAGAAAAATATTTTTGTTGTGTGTACTCCAAATGAGTATTATTGTCATGCATGAATGAATTTTTTTGTAAGTGGTGCCATAATGGCAGCATATTTGTTAGTGTTCAGAGCATGAAATTCTTTGCGATGTTTTGCATTGTCTTATGTGTAAATTTTTTTCTTCTTCTTTTTTAGTGGGATATTGTTGATCCTTACTGTGTCTGTGCAGAGTAGGTGGTGGTGAGTCTAGCTGCTTCTGTCACGTGAGTGGTATAGTGTTGGAGTATATAGGTCTTTGTGATAAAGCTACATTTTGTTTATTTCTTTTTTTTACAAAGGGTTTGTTGTTGTTGACTTGTTTGACAAGTAACCTTTATTAGTAAGCATTATGGCTAGCCGTAGAATTACTGCTCAGCAGGTGGTTGGTTTGCTTCTTGAATCTTCCTCTGAGCAGGATTATGAGACTGACAGTGCGTCTGAGGGAGAGGAGGGAGGGGAAGATTCAGGCAGTGAGTTTTCTCTCCACATGGAATCATCGGATGATGAAGGTACTCTCAGTGCAGATGAAGTGCCTGATTTAGAGGAGGATACTACTGTGCCGATGGTGCAAGAGGCATCTGGATTGCAGCCTGGGGCTGCTAGGCTTCCTACTGGAAGTGCTGGACTCTGGGTTGATCCAAACATGGTGCAGCCGGTGTTGCCTGCCTTTAGTGGTTATGCAGGGTGTAGAGTGGATTGTGAACATTATTTGCCTATACAGTATTTTCAGTTGTTTATGGATGATGTATTTTTGGGTGAGATTGTTGAGCAGACTAATTTGTATGCTGAACAGTTTTTGAGGGACAACAGTGCCAGACTTAGGCCCCATTCTAGAGCTACCCGGTGGAGTCCCACAAATCTGGAAGAGATGAAGAAGTTTTTGGGTTTGACTTTTTTGATGGGTTTGATAAGGAAGCCGTCCATGGGTTCATATTGGTCTACCAGTCCCTTGATGGCAACGGCCATATTTCCTGCAGTTATGACTCGTGATCGGTATTTACTTTTGCTTCGGATGCTGCATTTTGTTGATAATGGTTTGGCGTTGCCACGAGATCACCCTGAATGTGACCGTCTTTTTAAGATTCGGCCTGTTCTTGATCACTTTGTAGATCGATTTTCAGAGATCTATACTCCAGGGAAAGAAATATCTATTGATGAGTCTTTGGTGCTGTTCAAGGGCCGTTTGGTTTTTAGGCAGTACATTCCTAGCAAGAGGGCACGCTATGGAATTAAGCTGTATATGTTGTCTGAGAGTAGGACAGGATATGTTTTTAATTTGCGTGTGTACACTGGTAGGGATTCCACTATTGACCCCCCTGGTTGTCCGTCCACTTTAGTAGGAGTTTCAGAGAAAATTGTGTGGGAACTTGCTAGAGGACTGTTTAACAGAGGCCACCATTTGTACCTTGATAACTTCTACACTGCTGTGCAATTGTTTAAGGAATTGTTCAAAGTGGACACTTTTGCTTGTGGCACAATCCGCTCTAACCGTAAAGGTTATCCAAAAGAGCTTGTTTGCAAAAAACTTCAGAGGGGACAGTGCAGTGCCTTGCGTAGTGAGGAACTGCTAGCTGTGAAATTTGTGGACAGGAGGGATGTGTACATGCTGACTACCATCCATGATGAGAGTACTTCACCTGTGGCTGTTTGGGGTCAGATTGCTGAAGTGCGCAAACCTGTGTGCATTTTAGACTACAATAAGCACATGGGTGGTGTTGATAGAGTAGATCAGAGGTTGGAACCTTACACTGCTATTCGTAAGTCTTACATTTGGTATAAGAAGTTGGCCATCCATCTCTTCAATTTAGCAACTTTCAATGCTTTTGTTGTGTTCAAGGAGTGTTCTCCTGCGTCAAAGTTGACTTTTGTTCAGTTTCAGGAGTCTGTCATAGGCAGCCTTGTTGTTGTGGAACAGGCAAGTGTTCCTAGAGTTGGAGTGGTGGAGGATGTGGCTCGATTGAAAGATCGCCACTTTCCTGATCACATTCCTCCTACACTCTCAAAAGACTTTCCCACTAGGAGATGTAGAGTCTGTTGGCGAAGAGGTACGCGGAAGGAGACTCGTATGTACTGCCCTGAGTGTCCTTCTAACCCTGGGCTGTGTGTGCCTGCTTGTTATAGAGCGTACCACAAGCAAAAGAATTATTGGGAGCAACCATGAGTGGTAAAGTGAACTGCCTGGTCTGTAATGTTGAAGAATTGTTGTTCTGTTTCAAGGTTGGCATTAGTGCAATGTATTTAGTTTCTGATTTTGTGTTAGTAGATTTGTATCTATTTGCAATTTGTTTGTGTTTTCTTTTTTGTATAAAAAAATCCTAAATGTGATGGTGGTGTGTGTAGGCTGGTGCTTGGCTGGCGGTGTGCGTGGAGTGGCGCTTGGCTGGCGGTGTGCGGGGAGTGGCTCTTGGCTGGCGGTGTGCGTGGAGTGGTGCTTGGCTGGCGGTGTGCGTGGAGTGGCGCTAGGCTGGCGGTGTGCGTGGAGTGGCGCTAGGCTGGCGGTGTGCATGGAGTGGCGCTTGGAGTGGCGCTTGGCTGGCGGTGTGCGTGGAGTGGCGCTTGGCTGGCGGTGTGCGTGGAGTGGCGCTTGGCTGGCGGTGTGCGTGGACTGGCGCTCGGCTGGCAGTGTGTGAGTAGTGACTTGCTGATGGTCACTACACACACTGCTAGCCGAGCGACACTCCACGCAATCCATCAGCTTGTGTGGTTGCTGTGTTAGGAATGTGGGCGTGTGAAAGTGATGGGCCCTTGAATGGCGCTGTCTGCTGGTGTGAGTGTTGTAATGTGATGGGCCCGCGGCTGGTGGTGTGAATGGTTTTGTATTTGTCACACGTATGAAAGGTGTATGAATGGCCTGTAAAGAGGTTGGTGCCTTGTCGTGGCTTTACAGCTCACGAGCTGTGAGTCAATGGTTCAGTTTCTCGTCCTTTCAATTATTAACAGTGCATTTCATTTTTGTGAAATCACTTGTTAATACAATTGTATATACTGAACCATCACTCACCCTCGTGCCAAATCCAACCAGTATGTGTGTGTGTGCTTGAGGATTAGATGGCTGTGCAGTAATATTTTTTTTTTGTCTTTCTCAAGCAGGGTGTACCTTGTCCCTTTTTGTGAATGTTGTAATGTGTTTGTTTCGTGCCTGGGGGTGTGAATGGTCTTGTGTGTATCACGTATGAAAGGTGTGTGAATGGCCTGTAAAGCGGTTGGGGCCTTGACGTGGCTTTACAGCTCACGAGCTGCGAGTCACTGGTTCCGTTTTTTGTCCTTTCAATTATTGACAGTGCATTTCATTTTTGTGAAATCTCTTGTTAATAAAATTGTATATACTGAACCATCACTTGCCCTCGTGCCAAATCCAACCAGTATGTGTGTGTGCTTGAGGAATAGATGGCTGTGCAGTAATCTTTGTCTTTTTAGTCTGTCTGCCAAGGTGTACATTCCGTCTAAGAATAACCTACCAACTGTAGATATTGTCGTAAACGAAACACCCATGGGAGTACATGGTGATATCTCTCTTGTGGATCCCAACAAGTTATGGTACCCACAATGTCCTGCAAACCTCAAAATGTCTGTCACATTTTCCTTGCAATATTGTGCCAAAATTTTCACGCTGCAGAAATAAACAACACATTATCTCAAAATGACCTGGTTTTGCAAGGGGGGTCACCTGGGTTTTTGGCCCGGGCTCGGCGGCCACATAGGGAAACCTACCAAACCCACACATTTCTGAAAAGTAGACACCCGGGGGCTTCCAGGGAGGTATGGCTTGCGTGGATCCCCCAACGTTTCCTTACCCAGAATCCCCTGCAAACCTCACTTTTAGCTGAAAAAATCACTTTTTTCACACATTTTTGTGTGGGAAAGTGTGGCATCACTGGCCTCACACAAATTTCCTACCACCCAGCGTTCCCCCAGGTCTTCCGATAAAAATGGTGCCTCACTTGTGTGGGAGGCCCAAGTACCCGCGACAGGCAAGGGCCCACAACGTATTGAGGCGACCTCAAAATGGCCTTTCACAAAACCACCTGGTTTTGCAAGGGGGGTCACCTGGGTTTTTGGCCCAGTGCTCGGCGGCCATCTAGGGAAACCTACCAAACCCACACATTTCTGAAAAGTAGACACCCGGGGGCTTCCAGGGAGGTATGGCTTGCGTGGATCCCCCAACGTTTCCTTACCCAGAATCCCCTGCAAACCTCACTTTTAGCTGAAAAAAATCACTTTTTTCACACATTTTTGTGTGGGAAAGTGTGGCATCACTGGCCTCACACAAATTTCCTACCACCCAGCGTTCCCCCAGGTCTCCCGATAAAAATGGTGCCTCACTTGTGTGGGAGGCCCAAGTACCCGCGACAGGCAAGGGCCCACAACGTATTGAGGCGACCTCAAAATGGCCTTTCACAAAACCACCTGGTTTTGCAAGGGGGGTCACCTGGGTTTTTGGCCCAGTGCTCGGCGGCCATCTAGGGAAACCTACCAAACCCACACATTTCTGAAAAGTAGACACCCGGGGGCTTCCAGGGAGGTATGGCTTGCGTGGATCCCCCAACGTTTCCTTACCCAGAATCCCCTGCAAACCTCACTTTTAGCTGAAAAAATCACTTTTTTCACACATTTTTGTGTGGGAAAGTGTGGCATCACTGGCCTCACACAAATTTCCTACCACCCAGCGTTCCCCCAGGTCTCCCGATAAAAATGGTGCCTCACTTGTGTGGGAGGCCCAAGTACCCGCGACAGGCAAGGGCCCACAACGTATTGAGGCGACCTCAAAATGGCCTTTCACAAAACCACCTGGTTTTGCAAGGGGGTCACCTGGGTTTTTGGCCCCGTGCTCGGCGGCCATCTAGGGAAACCTACCAAACCCACACATTTCTGAAAAGTAGACACCCGGGGGCTTCCAGGGAGGTATGGCTTGCGTGGATCCCCCAACGTTTCCTTACCCAGAATCCCCTGCAAACCTCACTTTTAGCTGAAAAAATCACTTTTTTCACACATTTTTGTGTGGGAAAGTGTGGCATCACTGGCCTCACACAAATTTCCTACCACCCAGCGTTCCCCCAGGTCTCCCGATAAAAATGGTGCCTCACTTGTGTGGGAGGCCCAAGTACCCGTGACAGGCAAGGGCCCACAACGTATTGAGGCGACCTCAAAATGGCCTTTCACAAAACCACATGGTTTTGCAAGGGGGGTCACCTGGGTTTTTGGCCCCGTGCTCGGCGGCCATCTAGGGAAACCTACCAAACCCACACATTTCTGAAAAGTAGGCACCCGGGGGCTTCCAGGGAGGTATGGCTTGCGTGGATCCCCAACGTTTCCTTACCCAGAATCCCCTGCAAACCTCACTTTTAGCTGAAAAAATCACTTTTTTCACACATTTTTGTGTGGAAAAGTGTGGCATCACTGGCCTCACACAAATTTACTACCACCCAGCGTTCCCCCAGGTCTCCCGATAAAAATGGTGCCTCACTTGTGTGGGAGGCCCAAGTACCCGTGACAGGCAAGGGCCCACAACGTATTGAGGCGACCTCAAAATGGCCTTTCACAAAACCACCTGGTTTTGCAAGGGGGGTCACCTGGGTTTTTGGCCCCGTGCTCGGCGGCCATCTAGGGAAACCTACCAAACCCACACATTTCTGAAAAGTAGACACCCGGGGGCTTCCAGGGAGGTATGGCTTGCGTGGATCCCCCAACGTTTCCTTACCCAGAATCCCCTGCAAACCTCACTTTTAGCTGAATAAATCACTTTTTTCACACATTTTTGTGTGGGAAAGTGTGGCATCACTGGCCTCACACAAATTTCCTACCACCCAGCGTTCCCCCAGGTCTCCCGATAAAAATGGTGCCTCACTTGTGTGGGAAGCCCAAGTACCCGCGACAGGCAAGGGCCCACAACGTATTGAGGCGACCTCAAAATGGCCTTTCACAAAACCACCTGGTTTTGCAAGGGGGGTCACCTGGGTTTTTGGCCCAGTGCTCGGCGGCCATCTAGGGAAACCTACCAAACCCACACATTTCTGAAAAGTAGACACCCGGGGGCTTCCAGGGAGGTATGGCTTGCGTGGATCCCCCAACGTTTCCTTACCCAGAATCCCCTGCAAACCTCACTTTTAGCTGAAAAAATCACTTTTTTCACACATTTTTGTGTGGGAAAGTGTGGCATCACTGGCCTCACACAAATTTCCTACCACCCAGCGTTCCCCCAGGTCTCCCGATAACAATGGTGCCTCACTTGTGTGGGAGGCCCAAGTACCCGCGACAGGCAAGGGCCCACAACGTATTGAGGCGACCTCAAAATGGCCTTTCACAAAACCACCTGGTTTTGCAAGGGGGGTCACCTGGGTTTTTGGCCCAGTGCTCGGCGGCCATCTAGGGAAACCTACCAAACCCACACATTTCTGAAAAGTAGACACCCAGGGGCTTCCAGGGAGGTATGGCTTGCGTGGATCCCCCAACGTTTCCTTACCCAGAATCCCCTGCAAACCTCACTTTTAGCTGAAAAAATCACTTTTTTCACACATTTTTGTGTGGGAAAGTGTGGCATCACTGGCCTCACACAAATTTCCTACCACCCAGCGTTCCCCAAGGTCTCCCGATAAAAATGGTGCCTCACTTGTGTGGGAGGCCCAAGTACCCGCGACAGGCAAGGGCCCACAACGTATTGAGGCGACCTCAAAATGGCCTTTCACAAAACCACCTGGTTTTGCAAGGGGGTCACCTGGGTTTTTGGCCCCGTGCTCGGCGGCCATCTAGGGAAACCTACCAAACCCACACATTTCTGAAAAGTAGACACCCGGGGGCTTCCAGGGAGGTATGGCTTGCGTGGATCCCCCAACGTTTCCTTACCCAGAATCCCCTGCAAACCTCACTTTTAGCTGAAAAAATCACTTTTTCACACATTTTTGTGTGGGAAAGTGTGGCATCACTGGCCTCACACAAATTTCCTACCACCCAGCGTTCCCCCAGGTCTCCCGATAAAAATGGTGCCTCACTTGTGTGGGAGGCCCAAGTACCCGCGACAGGCAAGGGCCCACAACGTATTGAGGCGACCTCAAAATGGCCTTTCACAAAACCACCTGGTTTTGCAAGGGGGTCACCTGGGTTTTTGGCCCCGTGCTCGGCGGCCATCTAGGGAAACCTACCAAACCCACACATTTCTGAAAAGTAGACACGCGGGGGCTTCCAGGGAGGTATGGCTTGCGTGGATCCCCCAACGTTTCCTTACCCAGAATCCCCTGCAAACCTCACATTTAGCTGAAAAAATCACTTTTTTCACACATTTTTGTGTGGGAAAGTGTGGCATCACTGGCCTCACACAAATTTCCTACCACCCAGCGTTCCCCCAGGTCTCCCGATAAAAATGGTGCCTCACTTGTGTGGGAGGCCCAAGTACCCGCGACAGGCAAGGGCCCACAACGTATTGAGGCGACCTCAAAATGGCCTTTCACAAAACCACCTGGTTTTGCAAGGGGGGTCACCTGGGTTTTTGGCCCAGTGCTCGGCGGCCATCTAGGGAAACCTACCAAACCCACACATTTCTGAAAAGTAGACACCCGGGGGCTTCCAGGGAGGTATGGCTTGCGTGGATCCCCCAACGTTTCCTTACCCAGAATCCCCTGCAAACCTCACTGTTAGCTGAAAAAATCACTTTTTTCACACATTTTTGTGTGGGAAAGTGTGGCATCACTGGCCTCACACAAATTACCTACCACCCAGCGTTCCCCCAGGTCTCCCGATAAAAATGGTGCCTCACTTATGTGGGAGGCCCAAGTACCCGCGACAGGCAAGGGCCCACAACGTATTGAGGCGACCTCAAAATGGCCTTTCACAAAACCACCTGGTTTTGCAAGGGGGGTCACCTGGGTTTTTGGCCCCGTGCTCGGCGGCCATCTAGGGAAACCTACCAAACCCACACATTTCTGAAAAGTAGACACCCGGGGGCTTCCAGGGAGGTATGGCTTGCGTGGATCCCCAACGTTTCCTTACCCAGAATCCCCTGCAAACCTCACTTTTAGCTGAAAAAATCACTTTTTTCACACATTTTTGTGTGGAAAAGTGTGGCATCACTGGCCTCACACAAATTTCCTACCACCCAGCGTTCCCCAAGGTCTCCCGATAAAAATGGTGCCTCACTTGTGTGGGAGGCCCAAGTACCCGCGACAGGCAAGGGCCCACAACGTATTGAGGCGACCTCAAAATGGCCTTTCACAAAACCACCTGGTTTTGCAAGGGGGTCACCTGGGTTTTTGGCCCCGTGCTCGGCGGCCATCTAGGGAAACCTACCAAACCCACACATTTCTGAAAAGTAGACACCCGGGGGCTTCCAGGGAGGTATGGCTTGCGTGGATCCCCCAACGTTTCCTTACCCAGAATCCCCTGCAAACCTCACTTTTAGCTGAAAAAATCACTTTTTTCACACATTTTTGTGTGGGAAAGTGTGGCATCACTGGCCTCACACAAATTTCCTACCACCCAGCGTTCCCCCAGGTCTCCCGATAAAAATGGTGCCTCACTTGTGTGGGAGGCCCAAGTACCCGCGACAGGCAAGGGCCCACAACGTATTGAGGCGACCTCAAAATGGCCTTTCACAAAACCACCTGGTTTTGCAAGGGGGGTCACCTGGATTTTTGGCCCAGTGCTCGGCGGCCATCTAGGGAAACCTACCAAACCCACACATTTCTGAAAAGTAGACACCCGGGGGCTTCCAGGGAGGTATGGCTTGCGTGGATCCCCCAACGTTTCCTTACCCAGAATCCCCTGCAAACCTCACTTTTAGCTGAAAAAATCACTTTTTTCACACATTTTTGTGTGGGAAAGTGTGGCATCACTGGCCTCACACAAATTTCCTACCACCCAGCGTTCCCCCAGGTCTCCTGATAAAAATGGTGCCTCACTTGTGTGGGAGGCCCAAGTACCCGCGACAGGCAAGGGCCCACAACGTATTGAGGCGACCTCAAAATGGCCTTTCACAAAACCACCTGGTTTTGCAAGGGGGTCACCTGGGTTTTTGGCCCCGTGCTCGGCGGCCATCTAGGGAAACCTACCAAACCCACACATTTCTGAAAAGTAGACACGCGGGGGCTTCCAGGGAGGTATGGCTTGCTTGGATCCCCCAACGTTTCCTTACCCAGAATCCCCTGCACACCTCACTTTTAGCTGAATAAATCACTTTTTTCACACATTTTTGTGTGGGAAAGTGTGGCATCACTGGCCTCACACAAATTTCCTACCACCCAGCGTTCCCCCAGGTCTCCCGATAAAAATGGTGCCTCACTTGTGTGGGAAGCCCAAGTACCCGCGACAGGCAAGGGCCCACAACGTATTGAGGCGACCTCAAAATGGCCTTTCACAAAACCACCTGGTTTTGCAAGGGGGTCACCTGGGTTTTTGGCCCAGTGCTCGGCGGCCATCTAGGGAAACCTACCAAACCCACACATTTCTGAAAAGTAGACACCCGGGGGCTTCCAGGGAGGTATGGCTTGCGTGGATCCCCCAACGTTTCCTTACCCAGAATCCCCTGCAAACCTCACTTTTAGCTGAAAAAATCACTTTTTTCACACATTTTTGTGTGGGAAAGTGTGGCATCACTGGCCTCACACAAATTTCCTACCACCCAGCGTTCCCCCAGGTCTCCCGATAACAATGGTGCCTCACTTGTGTGGGAGGCCCAAGTACCCGCGACAGGCAAGGGCCCACAACGTATTGAGGCGACCTCAAAATGGCCTTTCACAAAACCACCTGGTTTTGCAAGGGGGTCACCTGGGTTTTTGGCCCAGTGCTCGGCGGCCATCTAGGGAAACCTACCAAACCCACACATTTCTGAAAAGTAGACACCCAGGGGCTTCCAGGGAGGTATGGCTTGCGTGGATCCCCCAACGTTTCCTTACCCAGAATCCCCTGCAAACCTCACTTTTAGCTGAAAAAATCACTTTTTTCACACATTTTTGTGTGGGAAAGTGTGGCATCACTGGCCTCACACAAATTTCCTACCACCCAGCGTTCCCCAAGGTCTCCCGATAAAAATGGTGCCTCACTTGTGTGGGAGGCCCAAGTACCCGCGACAGGCAAGGGCCCACAACGTATTGAGGCGACCTCAAAATGGCCTTTCACAAAACCACCTGGTTTTGCAAGGGGGTCACCTGGGTTTTTGGCCCCGTGCTCGGCGGCCATCTAGGGAAACCTACCAAACCCACACATTTCTGAAAAGTAGACACCCGGGGCTTCCAGGGAGGTATGGCTTGCGTGGATCCCCCAACGTTTCCTTACCCAGAATCCCCTGCAAACCTCACTTTTAGCTGAAAAAATCACTTTTTTCACACATTTTTGTGTGGGAAAGTGTGGCATCACTGGCCTCACACAAATTTCCTACCACCCAGCGTTCCCCCAGGTCTCCCGATAAAAATGGTGCCTCACTTGTGTGGGAGGCCCAAGTACCCGCGACAGGCAAGGGCCCACAACGTATTGAGGCGACCTCAAAATGGCCTTTCACAAAACCACCTGGTTTTGCAAGGGGGGTCACCTGGGTTTTTGGCCCCGTGCTCGGCGGCCATCTAGGGAAACCTACCAAACCCACACATTTCTGAAAAGTAGACACGCGGGGGCTTCCAGGGAGGTATGGCTTGCGTGGATCCCCCAACGTTTCCTTACCCAGAATCCCCTGCAAACCTCACATTTAGCTGAAAAAAATCACTTTTTTCACACATTTTTGTGTGGGAAAGTGTGGCATCACTGGCCTCACACAAATTTCCTACCACCCAGCGTTCCCCCAGGTCTCCCGATAAAAATGGTGCCTCACTTGTGTGGGAGGCCCAAGTACCCGCGACAGGCAAGGGCCCACAACGTATTGAGGCGACCTCAAAATGGCCTTTCACAAAACCACCTGGTTTTGCAAGGGGGGTCACCTGGGTTTTTAGCCCAGTGCTCGGCGGCCATCTAGGGAAACCTACCAAACCCACACATTTCTGAAAAGTAGATACCCGGGGGCTTCCAGGGAGGTATGGCTTGCGTGGATCCCCCAACGTTTCCTTACCCAGAATCCCCTGCAAATCTCACTGTTAGCTGAAAAAATCACTTTTTTCACACATTTTTGTGTGGGAAAGTGTGGCATCACTGGCCTCACACAAATTACCTACCACCCAGCGTTCCCCCAGGTCTCCCGATAAAAATGGTGCCTCACTTATGTGGGAGGCCCAAGTACCCGCGACAGGCAAGGGCCCACAACGTATTGAGGCGACCTCAAAATGGCCTTTCACAAAACCACCTGGTTTTGCAAGGGGGGTCACCTGGGTTTTTGGCCCCGTGCTCGGCGGCCATCTAGGGAAACCTACCAAACCCACACATTTCTGAAAAGTAGACACCCGGGGGCTTCCAGGGAGGTATGGCTTTTGTGGATCCCCAACGTTTCCTTACCCAGAATCCCCTGCAAACCTCACTTTTAGCTGAAAAAATCACTTTTTTCACACATTTTTGTGTGGAAAAGTGTGGCATCACTGGCCTCACACAAATTTCCTACCACCCAGCGTTCCCCAAGGTCTCCCGATAAAAATGGTGCCTCACTTGTGTGGGAGGCCCAAGTACCCGCGACAGGCAAGGGCCCACAACGTATTGAGGCGACCTCAAAATGGCCTTTCACAAAACCACCTGGTTTTGCAAGGGGGTCACCTGGGTTTTGGGCCCGTGCTCGGCGGCCATCTAGGGAAACCTACCAAACCCACACATTTCTGAAAAGTAGACACCCGGGGGCTTCCAGGGAGGTATGGCTTGCGTGGATCCCCCAACGTTTCCTTACCCAGAATCCCCTGCAAACCTCACTTTTAGCTGAAAAAATCACTTTTTTCACACATTTTTGTGTGGGAAAGTGTGGCATCACTGGCCTCACACAAATTTCCTACCACCCAGCGTTCCCCCAGGTCTCCCGATAAAAATGGTGCCTCACTTGTGTGGGAGGCCCAAGTACCCGCGACAGGCAAGGGCCCACAACGTATTGAGGCGACCTCAAAATGGCCTTTCACAAAACCACCTGGTTTTGCAAGGGGGGTCACCTGGATTTTTGGCCCAGTGCTCAACGGCCATCTAGGGAAACCTACCAAACCCACACATTTCTGAAAAGTAGACACCCGGGGGCTTCCAGGGAGGTATGGCTTGCGTGGATCCCCCAACGTTTCCTTACCCAGAATCCCCTGCAAACCTCACTTTTAGCTGAAAAAATCACTTTTTTCACACATTTTTGTGTGGGAAAGTGTGGCATCACTGGCCTCACACAAATTTCCTACCACCCAGCGTTCCCCCAGGTCTCCTGATAAAAATGGTGCCTCACTTGTGTGGGAGGCCCAAGTACCCGCGACAGGCAAGGGCCCACAACGTATTGAGGCGACCTCAAAATGGCCTTTCACAAAACCACCTGGTTTTGCAAGGGGGGTCACCTGGGTTTTTGGCCCCGTGCTCGGCGGCCATCTAGGGAAACCTACCAAACCCACACATTTCTGAAAAGTAGACACGCGGGGGCTTCCAGGGAGGTATGGCTTGCTTGGATCCCCCAACGTTTCCTTACCCAGAATCCCCTGCAAACCTCACTTTTAGCTGAAAAAAATCACTTTTTTCACACATTTTTGTGTGGGAAAGTGTGGCATCACTGGCCTCACACAAATTTCCTACCACCCAGCGTTCCCCCAGGTCTCCCGATAAAAATGGTGCCTCACTTGTGCCTTTATTTAACTGTTAGTTTCTATAAGGAAAACTTTAAGGATCTACACAAATGACCCCTTGCTGAATTCATAATTGTGTCTACTTTTCAGAAATGTATGGCTTTCCAGGATCCATTATTGGTTTCATACCCATTTCTACCATTAACTGGAAGGAGGTTGAAAGCACATAAAATAGCAAAAATAGGCTATGTCCCAGAAAAATGCCAACACTTTGTAAAAAAAGTTGGTTTTCTGACAAAAGTCTGCTTGTCCCTGAAAGCTGGGAAGATGGTGATTTCATCCCCACAACCCCTTTTTTGGTGCCATTTGCAGGGAAAAATCAAGACGCTTTCATCTGTAGCCCTTTTTTCGCATTTTTCCAAAAAAAAACAAAATTTAGCTGTATTTTGACTAATTTCTGGGTCCCCTCCAGGGGAATCCACAAACCCTGGGTACCTTTACAATCCCCATGATGTTAGAAAAAAAAGACGCAAATTTGGCATGGATACCTTATGTGGTCAAAAAGTTACAGGGGCCTAAGCGCGCACTACCCCAAATAGCCAAAAAAAGGCTTAGCACAGGAGGGGAAAAGGCCTAGCAGCGAAGGGGTTAAGCGAGGAACATATCCCGCCCATCACCTCAAGAAGCCCCTGCCCACGGCGTTGCAACACCTAAAACTGCAACACGATTTCATTCAACGCTGCAGTGCAGGTGGTAAAATGTGCATCTGCTGCAGCACAACGAAGTCTGCAAAGCATACACACCGAAGACAAGGTGTGTTTCCTAGTGCCCACTCAGTCACCTACCAGTACTTTACTTCATCCTTCTTTCTTTCTGTCCCAGCATACCCAAAAATGTAAATTCTAACCCGGCATGTGCCACACTTTTCTGCCCAAGTTGCTTATATTTCATGGCTTCCATTACAGATTCTGAACTGGGGTGGCCAATTGAGCTAAAGAACGATGATGGATTCAACCCAGATCTGTGACTGGGAGTGAGTGTCTGAAAAGTTTCAGCACTCCACCCATCATCTCCTTGTGTTTACTTTGTTCGCCCTAAGTTGACAGGGTATGCCCAGAAGTGGGTCCCTTGCTCACTTTGCCACTGGATTCAAGCTAGCCTGGCTGATGAGAGGTATTACCATGAAAGCGGTCCCAGGATGCTTGTTTCCGGTCGAGGGAAGACCTGGCTTGGCAGTTCGGCCTGGACTGTTCCCATGAGGCACAGGGTAAAGACTGATTTGCCTTTAGCTGGGTCTGAACTGGGGTGGCCAAGTGAGCTAAAGAACGATGATGGATTCAACCCTGATCTATGACTGTGGGTAAATGTCTGAAACGTTTCAGCGCTCCGTCCATCATCTCCTTGTGTTTACTCTGTTCGCCCTAAGTTGGCAGGGTATGCCCAGACATGGGTCCCTTGCTCACTTTGCCACTGGATTCAAGCTAGCCTGGCTGATGAGGGGTGTTACCCCGAAACCGGTCCCAGGATGCTTGCTTCCGGTCCAGGGAAGACCTGACTTGGCAGTTCGACTGGACTGTTCCCATAAGGCACTGGGTCAAGACAGATTTGCATATAGCTGGGTCTGAACTGGGGTGGCCAAGTGAGCTAAAGAACGATGATGGATTCAACCCAGATCTGTGACTGGGGGTGAGTGTCTGAAAAGTTTCAGCGCTCCGTCCATCATCTCCTTGTGTTTTCTTCCATTACGGATTCACAGTTGCAATATTTTCTTTCCGTCAACCATTTTGTCCAAGCAAAAGCCTAGTACATGATCAGTGACAACCAACCATTTCATAGCTAAACCGCTACCTAGCACAATCCCTATAACTTACCTTCCTGTAGACTAATTTTCTCCACTGTCAAGTGAAGGTATTTGTTGAAAACAATTTATGGTGTAGGCCAGGGTGTAATGTGGAACTAAGTGCCTGATTTAGAGTTTGGATGATGGGATATTCTGTGACAAACATGATGAATAAAACATATATCCTGATTGATGTACTACAGTGCATATTTTTTATTCTATGCACTGTCTACTGTAATACAGCATATGGAATATCCGTTATCCGCCCCATGTGTGATGGAGTATCCCATCTTCCAGACACTATCAGGCTCTAAGGTTGGACTGAGGGTGGAATTGAAGAGGGAGTCGGAGAAGAGCAGGGTCATTGGAAGTTAAGAGCATAACATGCTGCAGCTGCCCCAAAAAACATGCTGCAGAGTAGCAGACCCACCAGATGGCTCCGTTAATGTTGCATAGACAAGTATTAATCGTGTAGCATATATATGCTTTACTGATTAATGGCAGCTAGTTCATTTATTAACACACAGTGTCAGTTTAGTTTCACTATGAAATCCTTTAAACTAAAATCACTTTTTGATTATGTTGGTGTTCTGTTTTAATTCTTTGTAGTTACCATGAGCAAGAAATCACAGCACAATTCCAATGGCGCAAGTGAACCAGCAGTGTTCTGCTACCGAGCCACTAAGGACAGTATAAAGAAGTGTTTGCCGTGAGCATCCCAAATTGTGTTTTTGTTTTTACTTTCTTGATATAGCTACTGCTGTTGCTGTAGCTGGCCAGCAACCATCCGGTCAGTAGATAGCCACCCGGCTGCTTCACCGAACGTTGGAGGCTGTGGCAGTTGAATATCGCCAGTTGGTGGCCTTGGAGGAGGCTTCTTGGGTTGCCAGCCAGGCATGCCACCAACCCAGCCACACCAATGTCAGCGCCGCTGCCACCTGCAACCTGGGCCCAATGCTGCCTGGAACACCACCAGCCCCCTCCTCATCATCCGACCGCCTCCTCCAATGGCTCCTACATGAGCTGGCACTGCTCAGGTATGGGCAGCAGAACCTAGCTGGGAGGTGGCAGATATAAAACCTGAACTGTGTGCCCTCAAAGCCCTTTTGTATTGAACGTTTTATGGTGGTACGTCCTGTTGTGGGTCAAGAGGGTGGGAAGGGAAGTTAGGAAAAGGGTGAAAGGGACATTTGGGGTTTTTGCTTGGGAGAGGAGTGGGCTTATTGTTAAGGAAGTTGGGGAAAGAGTGAAAGGGACATTTGGGGTTTTTGCTTGGGGAGGGGGTGGGCTTGTTGTGGGTGAGCTTCAAATGTAAACAAAATAAATGGCCTTTTTGCTTTACCAATATCTGTTTTTGCATTGCTAGTTAGCATAGCATTGTGCTTTGGTGATGAGAGTGAGGCGAGAAGCTAGTGCTAACAGGGAAGACATCACATAGTGAGGTCTCACTCCCACCTATTCCAAATGATGCTGGCGGGGTGAATTCCAACTGTAGGATTATTCAGGAGAATTATCCATCATAGGCAACTAGACTGAAAGAAAACACAGAGTTAGTGGGTAATCCAAGACTGAGACCAAACCACCATGAATAAAAGGCATATTGCAAACAACAACTGCCTGATTACTTGGAGGGCCCATTTTCCTGCATAAACTGTAAACATGTAAGCACCCCAAATGTATTTTATACTGCTATGAGGAAAAATTAGAACTGTACCTCCTCCATGACACAGTCTACGCCATTAAATAACTCACCTACAGATAGTGGCCACACCTCTAAGTCACCACCAGTAAATTCCCCTGCGTTAAGCTGTCTCTACCTAAATGCCAGGTCCATTCCAAAACACTCTATAGAGATATGGGACATACTTAGCCACCAGCTCCCAGACATATGTTTCATTACAGAAACCTGGCTCCTTAAGTCAGCCCTCCCTTGTGTTTCAATCGCACTTCCTAACAACTGCAAACAGGTCAGACTGCACAGGTAAGTGAGACCGGGGTATGGAGTAGAAATTATTTTTCAAGATACTCATAAATTACAGGTAACTGATACAGTACTCTCGGAGTGGGCAGAAATAGCAATATTCGAAGTTGAATTGCCCCATGTGGAGAGATGGAAAAGAGCTATAATATGTCGTTCCCCGGGCCCCAAGAAAGACTTCAGTCTTAAATTAACTGAGCTAATAGCTCCCTTTGTGCTATCTTCGCCTAATTTCCTCCTAATCATAGATTTTAATTATCATGCTGAACTAACATCCGTCCCTGACGTCGCTAACCTGTTGTCTAACCTTAAAATGCTCGATCTCCATTTGTTCAAAACGGGCCTCACGCACATTGCTGGTCATACACTGGACCTCCTATTATCCAACTCCCAGTGTATACATATTGACGAACCTGAACCTCTCACCTGGACAGATCACTTTTTAATTACATGTAACATCTTTATTGAACATTCCCCTTCAATGTATGAAATAGGGAAAAAGGTTAAAACAAGACGCTGGAAGCAATTATCTGCAGCCAGCTTTCAAGCAGTGTTTAAAACCCCAGACATGAACAATACATCAAACATGAATGCTGCCTGGGATAAGTTCTCAGAATCCCTTCCGGTAGCTCTTGCTACAGTCATCCCCTTCAAAACCTATACGTCCAAATCGTCCAGAGCCAACGCCCCTTGGTACACGGCAGAACTAAAAATTGTCAAATTAAACTGTAAGAAACTAGAACGCATATGGAGGTCTTCGAAAGATACCCTCCACTGACACCAATACAAAAAAGCATTGGGGGATTACCTGCAAAAATCAAATCAGCCAGGAGATGCTATACTATAGGCAGAATTGAACTGGCAGGAAACTCTGTAAAAGAGCTGTTTAAAGTCCTAAAGTAGCATTCCAACCCTCTTGCCTGTAGTTCAGTTAATATAGCCTCTCAAACACTCTGTGACTCCTTGGCTTCACACTTTGAAACAAAATTTGATAACAGTTATAGTAATTTTCACAATGACTTGTTGGTGCCTACACATATAGAATTTGACAATTCTTCAGGAAGCAATTCCCAGGCTACATTAGAAAGATAATAATAATAATAATACAAACACTTGTAAAGCGCGACAGCTACCTCAAACAGAGGTGTCCCGGCGCTAAGCAGAAAATAGTACAGCACTGGACCGCTCAAGGGCCAAGTCATAGTCCCTCAGTCTTCCTTAAAAAGCCAAGTTTTCACCATTTTCCTAAAAAAAGATTTGAAACTAATCACACACATTCAAGTATTGGATCTCTTAGCTAAAACAAAATCTGGTTCTCCAGCAGATTTATGCCCCCCACATCACAGCCATGCTAGCTAACTCTCTTGCACCATTGGTTACCTCTTTATACAACCTATCCTTGTATTCAGCAACACTGCCTAAGAAATGGAAAACCTCTTCTGTTACACCTAGTTTAAAAAAAACATTGGCCAATCCCATGGACAAATCAAGTTACCGTCCTATTTCTGTGTTGCCCTCAATTAGCAAGCTAACTTTCCTCATATATAGAAACACATCAATTACTTGTTTCCTCCCAATCGGGCTTTCATCCGGCTCATAGCACTGAAACCACTCTTGTAGCGGTGGTTGACTCGCTTAGCCTTTCCTTGGATGCTGACACACTAGCGATGCTGGTCCTTCTTAACCTGTCGGCGGCATTTGACACTGTGTCTCATCCCATTCTGATCCGGCGTTTGATTGAGACGGGAATACACGGTATAGCACTTAATTGGCTAATAGACTTTCTCAAGGACAGGACTCAAAAAATTGTGCTTTGCCCTGAGCCCCACACTCTTCAATATCTATGTCTCCCCCTGGCTCAGTTGATTAAGCCCTTCGGCTTTGAAATACTTTCATATTCAGACGATACTCAACTGGTCATTGCCCTTGGACCAGAGTTAGAGAAAGTCAAAACTCGTTTCACTACATGCATGAGAAACATTGCCACGTGGATGTCCCTAAACTGCCTTCAGTTGAACGGGGAGAAGACTGAGATTTTACTGTTTGGAAAGGCGCAGTCCCTCTGGACAATGGACTGATGGACCACGGAGCTCGGCTCAGCTTCCCACCCAAAAAACACAGCAAGAAATCTAGGCATTTTGATAGATATTTGACTGTGCTCTTTTTGAAGCCTGTGAAGAGGCACCAGCATGGACCCATGAAAGCTGCACTTGCAAGATCAATGTTGCCGAGGCAGCGTACACCGGTCGAATAAAACAATATCACCTTTTCACAAATAACATTTAATAAAGAGCATTTGTGGAGGGAAGCTCGAGGACGGATTGCACAGTATTGTTGTATCGTGGCAGGTGATGATGTGGTATTCTCTGACATGGAGGTAGCGCCAGTTCTGAGGCCCACAAAATAACGACACATAGACTGGTATGGTGTAACATGGTGTCTTGCTCCGGCGGGTCTTCCTCTTCCTCTGGACCACGCCTAGCCGAAGCCCCACATTTTATTACCTAGACCAACATGATCCCGGGGTCAAACTACATTAGCACACACAAAAGGGGTGGATACACAAACCCGTGTTGCTCATCCAACAGTCCTGCGCTCCAGTTACATCACTGAAGCGACACTACAAGTATGACGCATATAACAGAGCAGGCAACAATCCATAACATCTTTGTAGAGGAGTGCGTTGCAACATGGCAAAACTTTAACCGTGAGCACTGCGTTTTACTTTTTATACCGGACATACTCTGATCTTTTCATGGGAGGGCGGCAGCTGCAGAGGATTCGGTTTAGGCCACATACAAGTTAAACTCAATCTGCTATTTACTTTGCAGCTAATAAGTCTAAATGTGACAGCATGTGCATTTACGTTATCTGCAAAACGTCAGTCACATGCACTGTGTGCTGTTGTCCTCCCCTACTCCCCCAGAGGGAGAACTTGGTTTAACTACCGAAAATAAATGAGAAGAGGCTCCTGGCATGAGTGTCGTGAAGCCTGATGCAGGGTTTGTTCGCACAGCGCTGAATCAACATCTATCAGCTGCACCTCTGCTGCTCAACTACTCCACCCACTGAAGTGAAGATGAGGAGGTGTACAATGGTAAGCCCGATGTCATTACATCATCCCTCCCACCTTCCTAATGGACGTTCAGGAAGTGCCTGGACCTGATTGTCTGATATATTATCTACATGCAAGTGTGAGGTAGTTTTGCATTTTTTTAATCGTGTATTTGAGCTCCTGTTAATTTAAAATGAAAACGGAGGTTGTAAATAAGGTGGGGAGGGCGGAGCCCCAGAGCCTTAAATGAGCATCTGGAAGCCACACAGAGAAGGAAGCATGAAAAAGCAAGCCGTTGAAGGCTTAAATACGGTCAGGGATATGGCAAAGTTCAGCCTACTCTCATACAACCCCCTAACCAGGTGTGTTGCTCCATGACACCTGGCAGGCAAGTCTCGCCTTGGTGAGGTTGAAAGTTTGCTTCATCAGTTTTTCTGCCCTTTCTCTGTGTTTTCGGCCCATGTTTTCACTAACATCTTTCTTGGAGTAAAAACAGATTTTGCACACTCAGTTCTGATGGTCATATTAAAATAAATTTGTGTGTGGTTGGATTCAGGCAACTATGCCATTTTGGACCATTCAGACATCAAGTGCATTAAATGGTGTGTTCCACACCATCCTACTTCACTGGCTCAGTGAAGCAAGAGTGGAGGGTTGCCCACTGAACTGGTTTTCATCATTTCTCTACAATTGAGCCCAGTGCAGTTGCTAAACCCTCCTTTCAGGCTAGTTTTAAATGCAGAGTTTGGCCCTTAGCCCCACCCTTTTAAATGGGTCTGGGCAGAATTCCAATTACACTGGAGTAATAGGAGTAATTTAGGTAATTCAGTGTTTATTGATGCTGAGTTACTGATAAAACCATGATTACGGACGCTCTCATAATTAAGAGTAATTTGGGGGAAAAATCATACCACAAGAGCCCATTTAGCGAGCACAAGTAGTTGCTCGCACTTGCCATTAGTGTTTGTTAGAAATTGGGTTTCTGGTTGGCAGAGGCATGTACCCTGTCCAAGCAGGAGCCACAATCCTAGTCAGGGTAAGTCAAATACATACCATAAATTAAAGTTTGCTCACACTCTGGTAGCTTGGCACAGAGCAGTCAGGATTAACTTAAGAGGCAATGTGTAAAGTATTTGTGCAACACTTCAAACATTAAAACAGTGAAAACACAACACAAAAAGATTCCACACCAGGTTAGACAAATAGAGTTTAATTTAATGAACAAAACAAGACCAAAACGGCAAAAATCCAATACGTACATCAGGAGTTATGAATTTTTAAAAATTGCATTGAAATGTAGTACTTAAAAGCATAAAGCGCCAACCGAGGCTATCTCGTCACGCTAGACGGCGTCAAATCCAAACGTTCAGGGTGACTGGGATGGAGGGCAGGCCACATTGAGGGACCAGCCTTGGCCCACTGAAACAGTACCTTGGTTCGCGGTTGCGTCAATCAATCAATCAATCAGGGATTCTTTTAAGCGCACTACTCACCCGAGAGGGTCTCCAGGGCAGCTCTGGTCGAGATGCGTGGATCAGAGGAGGCGATGCGTCATCATCATCCCCTTCGGATGTAGGTGATGCATTGGTTCTGATCTGAGCAAGTCGGAGATGCGTCGTCGTCGAATCCCAAGATGTAAGTGGTGCGTTGTCGTTGAGCCACGAAAGTCGAGGATGCATCGAGAATGATGGTGATGAGTAGGTTTTGGAAGTTACAGCCCTTTATACCCACTTCCAGGGGTCCAGGACTGAATTGGCACCACTTGGCAGAGCAAAACTCTCAGATGAAAGAGTCATGGTACTGTGGATGAGTGGATTGAAGTCTTTGCTGTCCCTGAGACTTCCAACAGGAGGCAAGCTAGCAATCCCTTGGAGTCAATTTGGTTCTGGGTTGTAAAGATGCAGGTCCAGTACTTCTCACACCCAAGCAAGGAGGGCAGCAAGAAACAAGGCAGCATGGCAGAGCAGGAGTCCAGCAGAGTCCACCAGAGTGACAGTCCTTTCAGCAGCATTGCAGTCCTTCTTCCTGGCAGAATATCCTCAAGTCCAATAGTGCACTTAGTTTGTGGTGTCAGGGATCCACTACTTATACCCAGTTGTGCTGTTGAAGTGGGAGAGACTTCAACAAGATGCTTTTGAAGTGCACAGAGTCCCTGCCTTTCCTGCCCTGGCTCCAGACTCACTACAGCGGGGTATGAACTATGAAGCCCTTTGTGTGTGGAAAGGACACAGCCTATTCAGGTGTAAGTGAGGCAGTGCTCAGCTCGCCCCCAATCAAGCCAGTTAATGGCCCATTAAGCCCCATCAAGTCACACCTAAGCTCCCATTGTGTGAGGCTGGCTAGACGGAATGCACAAAGCCCAGCGGTCAACCACACCAGACGTGTATTCAGAGAAAGACAGCAGGCACCAAATGGCTAAAGTAAGAAAATGGCAACTTTCTAAAAGTGGAATTTTCAGAATGACATTCTAAAATACGACTTCACCATAAGTTGGGATTTTAAATTGTGATTCCGGAGACACCAAATTTGGGGGTCCAATCTCTTCCAAATTGAAAATTACACTTATAAAATGAAATAAGGTAGTACCAATGTTATCCTGTGGGAGAGATAGGCCTTGCAGTAGTGAAAAACAAATTTAAGAATTTTGCACCACCAGGCAATGTAAAACATAAAAGTACATGTCCTACTTTTTAGATACTCTGCACCCTGCCCTTGGGCTGTCCAGGACCTACCTTACGGGTGATTTATATGTATTAAAAAGAAAGGTTTGGGCCTGGCAAGAGGGTTAACCTGCCAGATAGACATGTTTAAAACTGCACTCACAGGTTCTGCAATGGCAGCCCTGAGACATGTTGACAGGGCTACTTAGATGGGTGGCACAATCAGTGCTGCAGGCCCCCTAGTAGCATTTACAGGCCCTGGGCACATGCAGTGCACTTTACAAGGGACTTATAAGTAAATAATTATGCCATTTGTGGACAAGTCAATGTCACCATGTTTTAAGTAGATACCAGATGCACTTTAGCACAAGTTAGCAAAAACAAATTTAGCAAAAAGAGGAGGAGGAAGGCAAAAGGTTTGGGGTGAGCCTGCAGAAAGGGCCCTTTCCAACAGTGCTCTGTTCCAGTTAGAGCTACTTTTTATAGCAAAATGCATCCTCGTGTCCATTTTGGATGTGAGGGTGCATTTTGTGCTAGGAAACTGGTGCAAAATACTGGGAGGAAAGTGGGGGAAATCGTACTCCAAGTGCACATTTAGCAAGTTTCAGCACTAGCTATGCATTTAGTGCTATTTCTTAGTGCAAAATGCATCCTCAGGTCCATTTTGGAAAATAGCGCTAAATGCAGAATCACTCTTCTTGTGTGTAATCTCACAGAATGTTTCAGCAATTGCGAATGATTATGCTACATGAAATTATGCAGGTTATACCCAACTCTACTTTTTAATCTCTACGTCGCACTGTTCTCACCCACGCTTTTGGAGTCTTATACTTCTCCTATGCAGATCAATTTATTTTCATGCTGGAGGGTGATTTCTATGGTATTCAAAGTAGATTCATACATTGCATGCCAACAATAGCTGAATGGGCAAACTTCAACACTTTTACACTCAATGCTTCAAAGACCAGATATTGTCATTGCAACTCATCTGTCTGGAATTCTGACTGGTGCCCAAATAGGCTGTCAACCTACCCTCTTATCCACTTTAATTTAAAAAAAAAAAAATGAGTTATTGTGTTTGACATCACGATCTCCTTCCAGGAATAGATATCTAAGATAGCATCCACCTCTTTTTCTCTTACTGAGAGTCACTAGAAAAACTCTGCCTTTCCTCTTGAGGGACAGCTGGAGAATTATAATCCAAGCAACATTCTTTTCCATGTTGGATTATGGCAACATCATTTCACTAAACCTTGCTAAAAACTACATTCATAACCTTCAGATGTTCCAAATCTCGGCAACCTGCCTTCTTTTAAGTATCCAAAAACATGGTGTGCCACTTAATCTGACTTGCGGTGGAAAAAATAAGCCTTTTTAAAGCTCTATACCTGTGTTACAGAGAACTCTATAATGCTTTCCCGCCATATCCAAAGACCTTATTCATTAAACATATTCCTTCCCGTACCTTAACATCAGCTTTAGCTGGCCTGTTATCCGTGCCAAGAATCATAAAATCCATGAAAGATGGCTGCTCCATTTCATTTCTTGCAGCCAGACAGTGGCTACGGGTTCTGCCTATCTGCGACACAGTCATGTCTAGCTTTCTTTCTGCAAACATCTAAGAGCTCACATGCTTTCTTACTAATCAGTAGCACTCAAAAAACTTACACTGGTGCTGCTTTTATGCTCCTGCCTTGAACAACATTTTGTTGAATGATTTCCACCTAAGGTTCAATGGGCCGAGATTAATGTTCTAAAAGTAAGTTTTCGATGTCTAGCCCACTGATGTATGTCAATAGATAAAGCATCTTTGATAGACCTGATCTCTAAAGCCTGCAAGATCGACTGAAGGTATTCCTCTCAATACAGTAGGTAACCAATTGATTACACACACAACAAAAAAGAGTTGGCCAGCTGAAAAATGTAAAACGGGTATACACAAGCACACAACCTGCTAGTATATCTATTTTAACTACCAGAAATACAACAAGAGTGAAGCTGTGAGTAGGTTAGGCCACTTTGAGGTAGTCTCCTGGTCGGGGTCTTTGATTATGTAGGTCCTAAGAAAGTTTGATTATGTATGTGTGACTCTACTTGGGGTTGCACTTTAGTAAAACACGTTAGTGTGGAGGATGGTGTGCATTGTAATTTGAGGAAATGTCTGAATGCCATGATGTCGGTCGGATTTGTATAACTTGGGCACCATTGTCCTTCTCTGTTGCATCTCCAGTAGTGTTTGAGAAGATTTTGCTCACTTATTTGAAAGTGCATCATGCTAGAAAACAGAGGGCAGATTTACAAGCCCCTTGCGCCACTTGTGCGTCACTTTTAACATGGGAAAAGTGACGCAAAAGTGGCGCAAGGGGCTTGTAAATCTGCCCCAGAATATGTGCCACTTTGAAGGATTAAAATCCAAAAATGCACTACTCACGTTTGGATACTTATGAGGAGACGAAAATATAATTCACTTCACTTACCAGATACAGGGGCTTATTTACAAGCCCCTTGCGCCACTTTTGCGTCACTTTTCCCATGTTAAAAGTGACGCAAAGGTGGCGCAAGGGGCTTGTAAATCTGCCCCATAGAGTCTAGGAAACTGTATTTAAAACTAACCTTGGGTATGTTTTATACCCCTAATGTTTGAGGAATGTTTAATACTTTGTCTCATGAGAAAGGGTGCGCTCAGTGGCAATGAAGTGAGAACTCTGCTGCTGAAACATTTTACTGTCCTTTGTTCAGTGAGACAAGGAAAAATATTAGGTGGATTTATTTTTTGGAGTCCGACAAATTGTGCTTCCTATTGTCCAGTGCTTCAAAAGAATTGATGTTTAATTCCTCTCTTTTTCCAAATTTTGCTCTTTTGTATTTAATGCAATGCTCACATAAAATATGAGTTTGTTATATGCAATGGTTTATTGAAGATATTATAAATCTAAGGTAGCTCTACACAACTTCTTTGAAAAGAAAAATGTATGTTTATTTGCTCTCATGATGAGGTTTCCTCGTGTTTTTAGTAATAAATTACCCATTCGGGATTCTTCAAAATGATTTCCCTGGAGTAATTTCGGGCCAGATGGATGAAACTTTAGCAATTCACAAACTCAAAAACACACAGATTCACAGAGACTTTAATAAATTGCGATTTGTTGAATCAGTGACTGGAAATTGTGAGCCCTTATTTGCGAACGCTAAATCTGAAATCCCAATTGCGATGTACTAAAGATTTGCAAACTGTGAATAATCACTTAAGAGACATTTGCCACATACAAATTACCACTAAGTGTAAGCAGGTGGTAATCAGGTGCAAACTATAACAAGCATTGGCATAGCCAATAGGTCTCGCCTTTGGGACCTTATAAGTATTTAATTCTGCAGCACAATATCCTTGGTGCAACATCAACTGTTGCATGGCTAAACACTTATAATGTCCCAAAAGCGAGACCTATTGGCTATGCCAATGCTTGTTTACTCTGTCATTCCCCTCTAAGGAAGAGGAGAGGCTTCATCGTACGGACCTGGAAAGATCTGTTAGCTTTACTTTTAGCGCACAAAGGTGCATCAGCATTTGCAATGCAATAGGTCTCGCAATTACGCGAGTTTGAGCTATTGGCATTCTAAACGACAATGCCTTTTTTGTTTTGCTTTTTTTAAAACATAAATAAAAGGCATTGTTATTTACAATGCCAATAGCTTAAACTCTCATAAATGCGAGACCTATTGCATTGCAACAGGTCTCGCATTTACCCGAGTTTGAGCTATTGGCATTGCAAATGACAATGCCTTTTATTTATGTTTTTGTTTTTGAAACATAAATAAAACGCATTGTCATTTACAATGCTAATAGGTTAAACTTGCGTAAATGCGAGACCTATTGCATTGCAAATGCTGGTTTGTTAAATGTGGTCTATTTACATATTTCATATTTACATCGATAGTACACCATGCGATTAACGCAAAAATCTTTCAATATGTTATTATTAAACAATTACTTCCCTTGGGAATCGTGAAAATCTCTCCACCATTTCACCCCCAACATGTGTCTGCTCAGGACCATAAACGTTAAACAAAATGTCTCAGAATAGACAATACAGTGATGTAACCAGCTTAGTGGACTATGATCATAACAAATACCATAAGGGGACCTGCAGAGCTGCTCAAAGCTGTGAGCTTACTGAAAACCATAAACTGAGCGTATCTCTCTCTCACACTTCTTCATCCATCACACTACAAAGAGCTGCAACACATAAAATCCATAACACAATAAGTGCACCTCAGTTGTGATCACACACGACATGGAAACACTCCCCACACCAAATCAAAACAAAGACCACACACCCTAGACGGTGTAGGGTTCTACCCATGAATGGAAGTGCTTTAGTGCCCCACGTATGGATAGTAAGCTTTCTATAAATGTTGCAATACAATATTTCCAGGCAGCTGTACTATAACCATCACGGTCAAGGTTTCATCTTGCCTACTAATTAACATCTCGGCCATACACTTTCAGCTGTGCCAGTGTGCCTACCTCATGTCCTGCTATGCCCCAGTACATTACCCGCTGGCTGCTAGTTCTGTGTTTGTTCGGTGACTTTAGACTTTGACTATGGTGGTTTAGAACAATTTTCATTTATTCTCTCTGAGGATGGGAAACCTTAATCCAATATGCATACCCCAATGCAAATACCAGCTCCACCAATCAATATGTGTAAGGTGCCAGTGGTGGAAGGAGAGACTTGGAAAGTTGTAAATCCATCATATAAGTTCTAAGTGGATCTGTCTTATGTAACGGACACCTTTAGCCTGACCTGGCATTTTAGGTATGAGCACTGTGGATTCAGGTTAGTAGGGTAGTGGCCTAGTGCAAACACTTCAGAGAGTGTGTAAAGGTTGTTTCTAAATATTGGATTGCACCAATGGCTACAAATGCGATCATTTGTCATAACATGAACATAGCTTCTTTGCTTTTCTTGTGCTCCATTAGTACCCAAAGTGTCGCGCAAAAAGCCTCTAAATGTCACACAATCATGCTGAAAAGTTAGAAATGTCACACATAGGCAAACTAAAAACCTGGCAGCTATGACGACATACATGTTTTAGGTAAACATACATTGAGCACCTGTGCAAATCTCATTGCTAATATGAAAAAGCAGGCAATACCGTTAGCAACGTGATTTCCAAATACATCAGGAGTATTTTGCTTACGTAAGTGATTTATACAAACTAAGTTTTGCCCGTCAGTGCTCTCTGCATAGCATTAGAAAGCGGCAATCTGTAAACAGAAATGTTGCATGTAATGATTTTTATTGTCGATGTTGCCGAAATCTGTAGGCATGCTGTATGCAATGTCGGGCAGCCTGAAAACACTGCTGTGTGTTGTGCGTGTGCAGAAGCCCTGATCGCAGCTGTGGTGAGTATGCGTGCTCTGCAGCGGCCTGCCAGCTCCTGCAGCACCTACAGGCTCTTCGTCTCCCTGGGTCACGTGAGGGTGTCCTTTCCTTAACACTAGCGAGGGAAGTGGAGCGACGTCCTTTCAGTATGAGCGGCGAGTGCCTGAGGCTTCATGCTCTCTTTCCAGACAGCGGAGAAGCAGGCTTCCGCCAGCCCCGGTGACTTCCTTTCCTCGTTGTAAATCACGACTGGCTTGTGTAATCTCCTGGTTCAGGCGCAGGCACATCATTAGAGTGCCACTAGCGTGGACCGATGAGGATGGTCTCACGGGGCGGTTCTAGCTCAGCCAAAACAAATATAACGTCTCAGTAGAGCAAGCGGCTGCAATGTTAGCTTCTTAATTGACCAGCGTGTTATTAACAAGCTGAAGTTAGCCTTTTATATGGCCAGCATCTTATTCGCAGGCTGAAGTAGGATTTAAATGCGATAAAAAACAAGCATTAGCAATGGCGGGGGAGGCGGAAAGGCACGGACAGCGGAGTGCGGGCGGGGGGAGGGCGTTTCCCTTGCGGGAGCGAGCAGCAAGGCGCGATAATTGCTGACAGATGGCGCCACTGCTCGCTCCCGCAAGGGAATCGCCAAACGTGCACGCGTTGCCATTGAAAGCAATGCAATGCGTGCACGTTTTTGGCCCAAAAAGTGTATTGATTACCTAAGGTCTCCTCCTATGCAGCGCATGCGCGCTGCGTAGGCGAGACCTAAAAGGTGGCCCAGAATTTAATTGTAGTTTTAAGTGTCTGCTCTGTATGCCATGGCGAGGCAGATGTAGAAGATGTAGAAACTGGGTGGACAACAGGAGTGGTGAAGGCAACAGAGGAGGACATGTACGACAAATATATGCTGAGCAGGCAGGTCATATGGAAACTCAGAAATTAAATTGATTGATAAAGTCACATCCAGAAGTCAGATCTCAACAACACATATCCAACTACTTTGCTCAATGCGCCTTCTTGCATCCAAAACTAATATGGTGTCATAGCCGCAGCTGGTGGGGAGACTCAAAATTCCTTAAGCAGGGTATTTAGAAATGTAATTGATGCCATGGTCCAAAATTAACACACCTGTAGTGTTTCTCAAGACTGCTCGGCAACTATAGAACACATAGGTACAGAACAATATAGTTGCCTAATTCCTATAACTGATAAAGTGTGTTGATGAGACATACATTGATAAGTCTCCCATCTGTGAGTGGGTGCCTATATCGATTAGAAGAAAAAAAAAATTGTTTGTCTCAATGACTACCTGGTTTTTAAAATGTCAACCGACAAACAAACCTCCCAAAGTGATACTTTCGATAGAAGATACTGATAGATAACTAACTTAACTGTAGTGAGGTATTGTAGTTGTATCTTGTATAAAATGAATACTTAGGTGGCTAATCTGGTGTCTAAAATGGGTGCATTATATTTTTCTCTGGGTGCACAGACCACCAGTGCCACCACAAAAAGCTCCAGCTAGCCAGGGACGTCGGAGAAGGCCAAGCCGTTTGTGGGAGGAGGGGCAGTCCCAACGGTGGCAGGGTCAAGTGGAAAGTCACCTTACTTTCTTATTGACAATACTGTATTTGTTAAGCGAGGAACATATCCCGCCCATCACCTCAAGAAGCCCCTGCCCACGGCGTGGCAACACCTAAAACTGCAACACGATTTCATTCAACGCTGCAGTGCAGGTGGTAAAATGTGCATCTGCTGCAGCACAACGAAGTCTGCAAAGCATACACACCGAAGACAAGGTGTGTTTCCTAGTGCCCACTCAGTCACCTACCAGTACTTTACTTCATCCTTCTTTCTTTCTGTCCCAGCCTACCCAAAAATGTAAATTCTAACCCGGCATGTGCCACACTTTTCTGCCCAAGTTGCTTATATTTCATGGCTTCCATTACAGATTCTGAACTGGGGTGGCCAATTGAGCTAAAGAACGATGATGGATTCAACCCAGATCTGTGACTGGGAGTGAGTGTCTGAAAAGTTTCAGCACTCCACCCATCATCTCCTTGTGTTTACTTTGTTCGCCCTAAGTTGACAGGGTATGCCCAGAAGTGGGTCCCTTGCTCACTTTGCCACTGGATTCAAGCTAGCCTGGCTGATGAGAGGTATTACCATGAAAGCGGTCCCAGGATGCTTGTTTCCGGTCGAGGGAAGACCTGGCTTGGCAGTTCGGCCTGGACTGTTCCCATGAGGCACAGGGTAAAGACTGATTTGCCTTTAGCTGGGTCTGAACTGGGGTGGCCAAGTGAGCTAAAGAACGATGATGGATTCAACCCTGATCTATGACTGTGGGTAAATGTCTGAAAAGTTTCAGCGCTCCGTCCATCATCTCCTTGTGTTTACTCTGTTCGCCCTAAGTTGGCAGGGTATGCCCAGACATGGGTCCCTTGCTCACTTTGCCACCGGATTCAAGCTAGCCTGGCTGATGAGGGGTGTTACCCCGAAACCGGTCCCAGGATGCTTGCTTCCGGTCCAGGGAAGACCTGACTTGGCAGTTCGACTGGACTGTTCCCATAAGGCACTGGGTCAAGACAGATTTGCATATAGCTGGGTCTGAACTGGGGTGGCCAAGTGAGCTAAAGAACGATGATGGATTCAACCCAGATCTGTGACTGGGGGTGAGTGTCTGAAAAGTTTCAGCGCTCCGTCCATCATCTCCTTGTGTTTTCTTCCATTACGGATTCACAGTTGCAATATTTTCTTTCCGTCAACCATTTTGTCCAAGCAAAAGCCTAGTACATGATCAGTGACAACCAACCATTTCATAGCTAAACCGCTGCCTAGCACAATCCCTATAACTTACCTTCCTGTAAACTAATTTTCTCCACTGTCAAGTGAAGGTATTTGTTGAAAACAATTTATGGTGTAGGCCAGGGTGTAATGTGGAACTAAGTGCCTGATTTAGAGTTTGGATGATGTGATATTCTGTGACAAACATGATGAATAAAACATATATCCTGATTGATGTACTACAGTGCATATTTTTTATTCTATGCACTGTCTACTGTAATACAACATATGGAATATCCGTTATCCGCCCCATGTGTGATGGAGTATCCCATCTTCCAGACACTATCAGGCTCTAAGGTTGGACTGAGGGTGGAATTGAAGAGGGAGTCGGAGAAGAGCAGGGTCATTGGAAGTTAAGAGCATAACATGCTGCAGCTGCCCCAAAAACATGCTGCAGAGTAGCAGACCCACCAGATGGCTCCATTAATGTTGCATAGTCAAGTATTAATCGTGTAGCATATATATGCTTTACTGATTAATGGCAGCTAGTTCATTTATTAACACACAGTGTCAGTTTAGTTTCACTATGAAATCCTTTAAACTAAAATCACTTTTTGATTATGTTGGTGTTCTGTTTTAATTCTTTGTAGTTACCATGAGCAAGAAATCACAGCACAATTCCAATGGCGCAAGTGAACCAGCAGTGTTCTGCTACCGAGCCACTAAGGACAGTATAAAGAAGTGTTTGCCGTGAGCATCCCAAATTGTGTTTTTGTTTTTACTTTCTTGATATAGCTACTGCTGTTGCTGTAGCTGGCCAGCAACCATCCGGTCAGTAGATAGCCACCCGGCTGCTTCACCGAACGTTGGAGGCTGTGGCAGTTGAATATCGCCAGTTGGTGGCCTTGGAGGAGGCTTCTTGGGTTGCCAGCCAGGCATGCCACCAACCCAGCCACACCAATGTCAGCGCCGCTGCCACCTGCAACCTGGGCCCAATGCTGCCTGGAACACCACCAGCCCCCCTCCTCATCATCCGACCGCCTCCTCCAATGGCTCCTACATGAGCTGGCACTGCTCAGGTATGGGCAGCAGAACCTAGCTGGGAGGTGGCAGACATAAAACCTGAACTGTGTGCCCTCAAAGCCCTTTTGTATTGAACGTTTTATGGTGGTACGTCCTGTTGTGGGTCAAGAGGGTGGGAAGGGAAGTTAGGAAAAGGGTGAAAGGGACATTTGGGGTTTTTGCTTGGGAGAGGAGTGGGCTTATTGTTAAGGAAGTTGGGGAAAGAGTGAAAGGGACATTTGGGGTTTTGCTTGGGGAGGGGGTGGGCTTGTTGTGGGTGAGCTTCAAATGTAAACAAAATAAATGGGCTTTTTGCTTTACCAATATCTGTTTTTGCATTGCTAGTTAGCATAGCATTGTGCTTTGGTGATGAGAGTGAGGCGAGAAGCTAGTGCTAACAGGGAAGACATCACATAGTGAGGTCTCACTCCCACCTATTCCAAATGATGCTGGCGGGGTGAATTCCAACTGTAGGATTATTCAGGAGAATTATCCATCATAGGCAACTAGACTGAAAGAAAACACAGAGTTAGTGGGTAATCCAAGACTGAGACCAAACCACCATGAATAAAAGGCATATTGCAAACAACAACTGCCTGATTACTTGGAGGGCCCATTTTCCTGCATAAACTGTAAACATGTAAGCACCCCAAATGTATTTTATACTGCTATGAGGAAAAATTAGAACTGTACCTCCTCCATGACACAGTCTACGCCATTAAATAACTCACCTACAGATAGTGGCCACACCTCTAAGTCACCACCAGTAAATTCCCCTGCATTAAGCTGTCTCTACCTAAATGCCAGGTCCATTCCAAAACACTCTATAGAGATATGGGACATACTTAGCCACCAGCTCCCAGACATATGTTTCATTACAGAAACCTGGCTCCTTAAGTCAGCCCTCCCTTGTGTTTCAATCGCACTTCCTAACAACTACAAACTGGTCAGACTGCACAGGTAAGTGAGACCGGGGTATGGAGTAGAAATTATTTTTCAAGATACTCATAAATTACAGGTAACTGATACAGTACTCTCGGAGTGGGCAGAAATAGCAATATTCGAAGTTGAATTGCCCCATGTGGAGAGATGGAAAAGAGCTATAATATGTCGTTCCCCGGGCCCCAAGAAAGACTTCAGTCTTAAATTAACTGAGCTAATAGCTCCCTTTGTGCTATCTTCGCCTAATTTCCTCCTAATCATAGATTTTAATTATCATGCTGAACTAACATCCGTCCCTGACGTCGCTAACCTGTTGTCTAACCTTAAAATGCTCGATCTCCATTTGTTCAAAACGGGCCTCACGCACATTGCTGGTCATACACTGGACCTCCTATTATCCAACTCCCAGTGTATACATATTGACGAACCTGAACCTCTCACCTGGACAGATCACTTTTTAATTACATTTAACATCTTTATTGAACATTCCCCTTCAATATATGAAATAGGGAAATGGTTAAAACAAGACGCTGGAAGCAATTATCTGCAGCCAGCTTTCAAGCAGTGTTTAAAACCCCAGACATGAACAATACATCAAACATGAATGCTGCCTGGGATAAGTTCTCAGAATCCCTTCCGGTAGCTCTTGCTACAGTCATCCCCTTCAAAACCTATACGTCCAAATCGTCCAGACCCAACGCCCCTTGGTACACGGCAGAACTAAAAATTGTCAAATTAAACTGTAAGAAACTAGAACGCATATGGAGGTCTTCGAAAGATACCCTCCACTGACACCAATACAAAAAAGCTTTGGGGGATTACCTGCAAAAATCAAATCAGCCAGGAGATGCTATACTATAGGCAGAATTGAACTGGCAGGAAACTCTATAAAAGAGCTGTTTAAAGTCCTAAAGTAGCATTCCAACCCTCTTGCCTGTAGTTCAGTTAATATAGCCTCTCAAACACTCTGTGACTCCTTGGCTTCACACTTTGAAACAAAATTTGATAACAGTTATAGTAATTTTCACAATGACTTGTTGGTGCCTACACATATAGAATTTGACAATTCTTCAGGAAGCAATTCCCAGGCTACATTAGAAAGATTTGAAACTAATCACACACATTCAAGTATTGGATCTCTTAGCTAAAACAAAATCTGGTTCTCCAGCAGATTTATGCCCCCCCACATCACAGCCATGCTAGCTAACTCTCTTGCACCATTGGTTACCTCTTTATACAACCTATCCTTGTATTCAGCAACACTGCCTAAGAAATGGAAAACCTCTTCTGTTACACCTAGTTTAAAAAAAAACATTGGCCAATCCCATGGACAAATCAAGTTACCGTCCTATTTCTGTGTTGCCCTCAATTAGCAAGCTTTTGGAATCTCATGTTAACAGACAACTTTCCTCATATATAGAAACACATCAATTACTTGTTTCCTCCCAATCGGGCTTTCATCCGGCTCATAGCACAGAAACCACTCTTGTAGCGGTGGTTGACTCGCTTAGCCTTTCCTTGGATGCTGACACACTAGCGATGCTGGTCCTTCTTAACCTGTCGGCGGCATTTGACACTGTGTCTCATCCCATTCTGATCCGGCGTTTGATTGAGACGGGAATACACGGTATAGCACTTAATTGGCTAATAGACTTTCTCAAGGACAGGACTCAAAAAATGACGCTCGGTCCGTTTCAAACCAAGACTTGGTCATTAGGAAGGGAGTGTGTCAGGGCTTTGCCCTGAGCCCCACACTCTTCAATATCTATGTCTCCCCCTGGCTCAGTTGATTAAGCCCTTCGGCTTTGAAATACTTTCATATTCAGACGATACTCAACTGGTCATTGCCCTTGGACCAGAGTTAGAGAAAGTCAAAACTCGTTTCACTACATGCATGAGAAACATTGCCACGTGGATGTCCCTAAACTGCCTTCAGTTGAACGGGGAGAAGACTGAGATTTTACTGTTTGGAAAGGCGCAGTCCCTCTGGACAATGGACTGATGGACCACGGAGCTCGGCTCAGCTTCCCACCCAAAAACACAGCAAGAAATCTAGGCATTTTGATAGATAACAAACTATCAATGAAAGAGCAAGCTATATCCAGTTGTGGCTTGTATTTTGGGGTAATGCGCCTCCTTAAGAAAGTATTCCAGTGGCTACTGGTGTCCTCCCGGAAGACCCTAGTCCAGGCACTTATAATCAGTCGCCTAGACTATGGATATGTGTTACTCACAGCATCCAATTAATCCCTTCTATCAAAACTACAGGTGGTGCAAAATACGGCTGCCCCACTGGTGATTGCTGCTCCTCCCCCCCGCAATGGAGCCCAGAGAGCCTCCTCACCTGGCTGTTGGCGTCCCGGCGTGACGATTCCTGGAGTAAGAGCCTTCTCTTCCCGGTTAGCGCTTATCGATGCGCCCGGGTTTTTTGAAAGAAGAGAGTTGTTTGCGGAGACAGGGCAGGGTCGGGTTTACGGCCGTGTTTGCGCTGGAAAGAAGAGACCACTCTTCAGCGATGGAGGGGTTTTCGGGACGTGTCTGTGTGCGGCTTTTGAAGTTGCAATCGTGCCGCTGAATGGACAGGCGAGTGGTGGAAGAGGGCCGGTTCATTGTGAATGAGGTGAGCCTTCCTCTGGGAGTACCTGAATCAGGACCGGCGTACAGAGCTGGGATTGGAAACTCAGAGGGAAGAAGAGGCGCGATGAGTGAGGCCAGCTGGACATAAGAGTGTATAAGAGAATTTCCCCCTCATCCAAAACTCGCTTGGTGGTTCGGCCAATGACTCCCTCGGAAAAAGAAGGACAGAGACAACACCTGAAAGCTTTTTATTGAAGGAAGCAGATAAACATAAAACCAGAAAAAAGGTGTAAGATTGAAAGTGGGGACATCAAAGGCACCGGGGACGCCATCAAGCAGCCTCCGCTGCTGCCGTGAGGTGAACGGCCGAAATCCTGCATTCCTGGCCGTGAGGGGAACGGCCCAACTTCAACCTCCAGCAGCCCTTGCTCCCTAGCGCCTGTGACGCTAACGTGCCTGGAGGCACGATATATCCACCGCGGCCCTCCCTCAGCGTGGGACGCGCGCGGGCGTGCCCGGGCCAAGGGCCCGTCAGGGGGAGGAAGAGGCAGGGCTGGGCCACCCCCTTTTTGCTTGCTGATCCGGATGGGGAGCCGATGTTGAGACGTCGTGGAAACTAGCATGCACCCCGAAGGTACCGTTCACATCCCACTGTACCTGACTGAACACTACTACTGATACTCTTTGGTTGAAATAGTTGGCTTCACTTCCCATGTTGCAATAATTCCTCCTCTTGGTTTTCACACTAGAGTTAGCGCTCGTAAGGAAATACTACATTGAGGTAAAGCTGTAGTACTGACGCTGGGTGTACTGTGTGTTGGAAGGGGGGACATTGTCAGACCAGGAGCGGTCAGCCATGGGTAAAAGAAAGCTACCTGGTGGTAGTGGGGATGGGGGAGGCTGGAGGAAATGGTTTAAATCGGGGTAGTAGGGGTAAAAGGCAAGGAAACTCCAATTGCATTCAGGTAGTAATTGTGTATTAGATCGAATTGATACTTTAATTAAGGAGTGTGAGGGCATTTTGGAGTCCGTACCAACTTCACAGCCCTCTTGCATTACAACTCCCCCCAGTTTGTCCCCCCAGATAAATGCCACAACTCCCGTCATCCCTGCAATGTTCCATAAAACATTAAAAAATAAAGTACCCGATAAGAAGAATGATGGAGAGGGGGTTAATGGGGACATAGCTATCATAGAACATATCGTTCCTGCGGTACATTGTTCAAATTGATTCCTGCCATTACTAGACATACCCGACAACGAAATAGGTGAAGAAGAAGGATCACAGATAATACAGATTACACAGACCTCTCCAGGTCAGGAAAAGGATGTAGGGACAGGCATGACTAGCGTGCACCAAGACATGGCACAGCAAGTTATTTTATTGAGGCAGGAAGTAGGATTAATGAGATGTCAGATAGAAGAACTAATGGCGATGGTTAAGCTATTGACATCTCCACCAGCCCATACTGGGGAAGCGAGGGAGAGTATAAGTGCAGCAACCTATGGAACACCTAGGACTACACCGGTCACTGCCACCCAAGTAACAAAAACCCTCGCTAAAGGACCATTATCCAGATTGGGAGAGCCCAGGATTTATAATACGAGACCACTTCCACCAAAGTTTAGACCTACTCCATACCCCATTGCTAGTTGCATCGATAAGCCCTATAAAGCAGCGCTCATGGGGGTCCCAATACAGCATAACGAAAAAGTTGTAGCATACCCCATTCAGACAGAGACCGGGCAGAGACACACGCAATTAGCATACCACTTAGCAGACCAACCCAAAAGCCATAGAATTTTTATGGTGAATGTGCCAAAACTTGATGTAAGTAAAAGCATAGAAAATGAGGATTCCCTAATAAATAAAACCATTCACTGGATACGGCATGTCAGGGGATGCCGATCGGTAATAAGAGAAGATATAGCAAAAGTTCGTAGGTTGTTCTCATTGGCTAACCATCTAGATTGCATTGAGCTTACAAGCTAGGGCAGATCTAGTAGAGAATTTATGTGCTCTAGAGTTTTGCACCTGCCCGCCGGGGCGGTCAGCCATTCAGTTTAGACGCTCACCTCTGAGAAGTGAGAATGCCTGTCCTCACACCCACAAACTACTTAGCCTGCAGGGAAGCTCTACCCTAGAAAATATAGACTGACTAGAGGCAGAAATGCCTTTAAGGTGGCACGAACATCAATTAGCTAACACTACCCAAAGGGATAGTACGACAGGTAGAGAACATCTAATTATAGAGCTAGGTCATACCCCTGAAGCTGCATTTACGCCAAGTAGAGAAAACGATGGTCCAGGACAGGAGGATAGCCCAATTTTTGGGGCCCCGAGTGGTCATTTGGATGATTGCACAATACCTCTAAAGAAAACCCTGTTGTCCTGGAACATCGCAGGACTAGGTTCTAAACTGGGATCCCCAGAGTGGCATGCTTTCATTGAATGTTTTGAGATCTGTCTCTTTCAAGAGACTTGGGCAGTAGTTCCTCTCTTTTGTGTGGGATATCTAAATTTTTACATCCCGGTCACTAAAGGGGCCAAAGGGAGGCCATCAGGGGGCTTGATGATCTGGGTGAAGCAAGACCTAGGGCTAGACATCCAAGTACTCCCAACTTTTAACCAGGATATTCAAGCTCTCAGAGTGTGTAGGGGAACCAACGGGATTATGGATATTTTTAATATCTATGTGCGAGCTACCAGGGGGAAAAAGTCAGGAGTTTTAGCGGCTCTTGACGATCTCCTCGTTGGTACCGAGACAAACACAAATATTATTGTCGCAGGGGACCTGAACGCGACGTTTGAGCCTTTATTGAGTGAGGAGGGTCATTTGTTAGAGGAGGAAGACACTAAGGAGGTGTCCCAAAGTTGGAACTAGACCCAATAAAAAGATGGACAGACGTGGTGATTCAAATGAACTCCTTGTGCATGGAGAAGGGACTACGGGCAGTTAATGGCCGTACACCGTCAGATAAAATGGGGTCTAAGACTTTTGACAACGGTTACAGCACTAGCAGGATAGACTATGTATTGGTTAGCCTAGCTCTCTGGCACGCCGTTAAAGATATGCGGGTTCATGATAGGTTGGAAAGCGATCATAACCCACTATGTGTGGACCTGGACTTAATAAGGTTTAAGGCTCCCCATGAACAAAGAGATATTTACTCCACCGCTGATGTTGTTCCATCAAATGACCTAAGGCGCCTTAAATGGGTTAAGACAAGTGAGCTACCCGAAGTACTAGCCAGCATTGAAAAGGATACAGATTTCGCCATAACTGAGCTTCAGGACAGTCTAGAAAATCCAACGGCCCTAAAGCAATCCATTTGCATACACAACAAATTCTTTGGACAGTTACGTATGTACTTTATCAAAGAGGTTAGAACTAAAAAGGCAGCTATTCCTAAAACGCAGAAATGGTATAGCAAAGAATGTAAAAAAGCTTGTGCACTACTAGGGGTGGCTATTAAAGAAGGTATCCCCACAGCGGTTCGAGCAGCAAGGGCTACCTATCGGGGGCACAGGTAAAGGCAAAGAAAGAGTGGGACAATGAAAGGTGGGAGGAACTTAAGGAGGCGTGTGTTAGGAGAAACCCCAAACAGTTCTGGAATGTCCACAAATGGGATAGAGGTGGACAGGCCTGCCAGCCCCAAAATCATGTCTCACAGTCGGAGTGGGTAAACTATTTTAAACCACAATATGCCGCAAACGGGTATGAAATAGAGGGCGGGATTGTCAAAGTTTTTTACCAGCAGGCAGTCTTTAGTAAAGCAGACGTCGAGGTGGCACTGAAAACTATTATGGCTGAGAAGGCGCCTGGCCAGGATGGAATACCAGGGGATGTATTCCTGCATGATAAAGAGAGATGGTGTAAGTATATCCATTTATTGACAAACGCCATAGCTCAGGGTGCGCCGGTCCCAAACTCCTGGAAAGGAGCAGAAATCATACCAGTTTTTAAGAAAGGGGATAAAGCGGGCCCAGGAAATTATAGGCCAATTAGCCTAATAGACTCTTTGCAAAAGGTAATGGGCAGGTTGGTGCTCAACAAAGTTCAAGAATGGATTGATGAACTTAGCATACTATCGCCATTACAAGCAGGCTTTCGAGCCTACACTAGTACAATCGACCAAGTGTTTAGGTTCATTCTGCTTTGTTGGAAAACGGTAACCCTGGGGAAGGGTAGCTTGTACGCCGTCTTTGTTGACCTTAGGTCGGCATTTGACCTTGTACCCCGAGCTAGACTTTGGCGGACATTACAAGAAATGGGGCTACCACTAGACCTGTTGACACTTATCATTAGGATGCATGAGGGCAATACGGCTAAGATCCGCTGGGGTATGCAGGGAGAAGTTACGGAATCTTTCCCGGTAGAGAAGGGAGTGCGACAAGGATGTGTGATGGCCCCGACACTATTTTCCTTATACATCAATGGAATAGTGAACTGTATGAGGTCAACCCCCACGGACGCCCCGTCACTAGCAGGTGAAAAAATCCCCATACTAATGTTTGCGGATGACACATTGATCATTTCCAAGACACCGAGTGGACTCCAGAGAGTTTTAACAATTTTTGAGGAGTTCTGCTCGAGGAGTGGTCTGGAGGTCAATGTGTCTAAAACAAAATTGATGACCTTTAATCCGCATAGGGCCTTCAAGGGGGTCATAAAAATGAACAACCTTCTACTTGAGCAAGTCAAGGAGTTCACTTACCTAGGGGTAAACATCCAGGAGGGGCTAAACTGGGCACACCAGGTCGATATAGCATCCCTAAAACACAGACAACTTGCAGGGGTATTGCAAAAGGAATATAACACCTCATTCTCTAAGATAATCAGCCCGGCAATAGAGATCTATAATATGAAAGTCATCAGCTCTTCTTTATATGGGGCAGAGCTTTGGGGGCATGAGAATTTAGTTAAGCTCACGTTATCTGAAAACAAGTTTTTAGAAACATTACCAATCTGCCACAGAGTACCCCGACACGTCCACTATTGAACGATCTTGGTAGAAAGTCAATTGCAGACACTGCTAAATTACGTCTTCTTTTATACTGGCGTAGACTCTGGTCCACCCCAGAGCTCTCAGACTATGCAGCTGGTTTTCTTGATATAATAAGGATTGATACATCGCACCAAATAAAATGGTTGAGAGAGCTTAGAGCTATCCTAGCGAATATTGGTATGTATTCTTTGTGGGTGGACCCAATGAACACCACTTTTCCACCCAAAAAGATCTTGAAGGCCAGATATTGGGAATCGGTCCAGCTTAACATTGTGAGAAGTTGTGAGTCTACTTCGCTAACAGGGCTATTTCTGGACTGTAAACCTATTCCTAGGCTGGAAAAATATTGGGATTTTATTATAAAGCCCCACGAGCGGAAACTTTACTTCCAGTTTAGGGTGGGTACACTGCCATTAAGAGTTTTTACAAGTAAATGGTCCAAACATAGCAATGACTTGTGCCTGGTATGCCAGTATGGCAAGGAATCACTGGCCCATCTATTGTTTGACGGTACAGGATATATTGTTCCACGCCGTGTCTGGTTGACACCAATTTGTAGGCTTTTGGGAACAAGAAGGGCCAGTGAAGCTGAAAGAATTCTAAAAACCGACACAACAGAAGTGATTGTCATAGCAATGGCGAAATTCCTGGGATGGGCGTGGGCAATAAGAGCACGTCACCAGTATTAGGCATTAGATTAAATGAGATTATGTCATGCTGTACAGTATTTTTCTTTTGTGGGAATACTTGCCGTTTTTTAATAACCACCTCGCTCCGAAATCTGAAGACTGTATTATGAATCACTACAAAGTTTTATTATAATAACTTTTATTGTATTTTATACTTGTACATAACGATTTTATGATAACTGTATTTATACATCCATTTGGGCGTGTTCCACTTTTGATATGATGCTTAATGAAATGATTCTAGATGTTTTATGAATTATTGTAGATGTATTTTTGTGTGCTTTTATGACTTAACACGTCGAATAAAGCTTTTTGGATTGGATTGGATAAACAGCCACCTGGCACTCCGTCTGTTACCCTGCTCAGGACCCTTCATTGGTTACCTGTAAAGAAAAGAGCAATTTTTAAATTACTATGTCTGACCTTCAAAGTGAGGTCAGGTATAGGACCAAGATATCTGCAGGATAAACTACTTCCCTACCTTCCTCAAAGAAACCTCAGATCAAGCAACCAGCTCCTTCTTCAACCATGACGTATTTGAACTTTAAAATACAGTGGTCGCTCTTATTCATACCTTGCCCACCACCATTTGAATCAGCCCTCCTTCCACATTAGGGCATGTACCGATTTTTCAAGCTTCAAAAGCCATCTGAAGACCTGGCTCTTTCAATTGCATATGGCTAACTGATTTGCTATCCAAGCACCGAGATGCCCTTTCGAGGGCGAGTCTTTGCGCTATATTAAGTTATCAAAACATAACATAACAACGTGCAGCAGTGACTTATAAGCATTATGAGGAACTAGTAACTATTTATTAAAAAAATTAAAACTAAACTTACAAAAACCTTGTGTGAGGGTTTGGGTGTACTATATGATGTGGCTATGTGGCCTTATCGTGGAGTACACTGGCAAATACCGTCTTGGGTACAGTCAGGCTTGTTTACTTAACCTTAACTCAACCCTGGGTAGCTGTGGCTTCGAGCAGTAGGGCTTGGGAAAGGAAGTTAGTGCCTTATTATGATGGCAGTTGGATGAGCGACAAAATACGATCCGACCACCGTGCAGGCAGTCTGAAACATGCCGTTTTCTACTGCGGCTTGTGCAGCAGTCCGAAAAAAGGGCTGCAGCACAAGCCACAATAGAGATAGGCATGTTTTAAACATCTATTCACTGTGTGCCAGGCACTATGAAGTGCCTGGCACAGGGTCCATGGATGTTTGGGGGGTTCCGCATGTCCCCCCCCAAGCCCCATAGCGAAGACCAATGGGGGGGCCCCCTAAGTACCTTTCCGTCTGCTTATACATTGCAGTTGGACCACCATGTACAGGCCGAGGGAAACCGATATTGTAATCCCTACAGCAGTGCCTGGGCAGCCACTGCCCCTATTGCAGGGATTACGTTCCGACCGCTGCCGCGACAAGCTCCTTGAGCCTGTTGGAAAAGCAGTGGTCTGTCCCTACGACAGGATCATAATCAGGCAGTCAGACCGCTTCTATGGATGGTGATGGGACTGCCACCGATGGACTGTTGGTGACGGGTTCACCCCCATCGTAATGGGGCCCTTACTGTAAAGCATTTAACAGCACCAAACAAAGAAATAAGAAAGTCACACAACACGAAAAAAATCAGACACTAATTTCTATAAATAGAGTATATTTTTTATACATTTTTAGAGACCTTGATCATCAAAGTCCACCGGAGGGTTCCGAAGATACAGATTTTAGATCTTTTTAGCACTTTTAAATGCAACCGCAAACAAGCATTGTCAACAAAAACTTTGTAAACTTTTGAAAAGTTTGAAAGAGTTGGTGCAAGCACTCCGGCCCGGGATGGGTGGCCAAATCCAGCATGGAAATGGTCTAGGGGACCAGAGAGGAAACTTTGGATAGTTATCTGACCACCATAAAAATCAGTGGAGTGGTCCTGATGCTGAGGATACAGGCAAAGAACGCTCAAAGCATGCTCTTGGTGCTGGGGGGTTGACGGGGGTGAGTTGCGGTCGAGTCCTCAGTCCACGGCTAAGGTGGGACAACTTTGTCCATGGAACTCGGGGTCCCGTGATGTCCTCTTTGAGATCTCAAAAGCCCAGATGCGGCTGGGCTACCGATCTCGCGACACAGGGATCACAACTATTATCCTTGGTGGGGGCTAGTGTCCCTTGGGTGTGGTGAATCTGGACTCTGATAGCACTCCTGGGTCCAGCACACATGGATTTCTCAGATTAGTTGTCTTGGGCATCCGGCGACTGGTAGCAGCAAAACATCTGCGGTGGGTACCAACTTGTCGGTTTGGGCATCTTCAGCTCTTGAGTCCCTGGAGCTGGTTCCAGGGGATCAGCCGACTGATCCTTGGAGTCACTGCTTTTATTTCGTCCTGAGAATCAAATTTTGCCTGGGTCAGGTGCCGTAGGCACAGTCCAAACTTCAGTAGCCCAAAGTGCAGAAGGTGCAGTCCTTCCAACGGTGAAGCCTCTCTTTCTGCAAGTTCAAGGGCAGTCCTTCTTTGGTGCTCTCTCCAAATTCAATGTGTACTGAGGTTCAGGGTGCCAGGGGTGCCTGTTTATCCCTGAAAAGTGCCCCAAGTGGACCACGTGGTAACTAGCCAATGGGCTAGTAGATCCCCTCCTCTTTGGTGACAAAGTTCTGCTGATGTGTGGCATCTGGCAATTCCAGAGTGCAATATTGTTGCCATTCTCAAAATGTTGGGACCCTTTCTCAGCTGTGAGAAGCTTGGTAACCCACCCCAGAGGTGTGGCTACCTAAGGGCTTCACGCCACTAGGAAAACTGGTTTGGGGGCGGCTTTTCCCTCTTTGTCCCTGTCTCCAACTTGCCTGTGTGAACAAGATGCAAGCTGCTCAGAAGTGTTATCTTCAATGGCCGTTTGAAGGAAGCTTCTCCTTTGAAGCTTGCCTTGTGGGCGAACACCCTGAATGGCCTTCCTCTGAAGGGAGGTCACACCTCACTATGTGGCAACTACCTTTGTTTTTAAACCAGGGAGTCATTCACACATCTCCCCAGGTGGGCAGAAAGCTGTCTGAGTGCCACTGGACTAGCTTGACCACAGAGTGGCAACTTTCTAAAAGTTGCTTAACTTTAATAGTGGCATTAATCTCGACCTGCGCATCAAGTCGGATTTAATGTCACAATTAAATTGATACCTTACAGTACCCAGTTAGGGAGGCCATTTCAGAAGCCAGCCAGGCTGGGGTGGCAGACGGCAACCCTATGTTAGCCAAGTACTAACCTTTCCACAGAAAACAACAATTTGGACGTGTTGCCTTGAAGACATATGAGAAACAAAATTGTTTACTTAACAATATATAGCTCCCTGCCATAGGGCTTCATAGGTATTCCTTAGGGGAGACTTATATATATTAGTTAAGGGAGTTATGGTCTTGCCATTAGTTTAAATGGCAAAGTCGAACTAGCAATGCAAACACTACCCTTCCAGTCTGCAGTGGCAGACTAGGAGCCATTTTGCCCTTTGTCACAATCAAGGTAGTACAAACAGTGCTGCAGCACTGGATGGACACTTGGCCTTTTGTTTCCTGGGTACCCTGGTTGCCATATACTAGGGACTTACAAGTAAGTCAATACTTGCCAATTGGGTACATCCAATTCACATATACTTTTGTAATTAGTCAGAACACTGGCACTGAGGTCTGGTTAGCAGGCCTCAATGCACTCTCAGAGTCGAAAAACCAGCACCTAGTAGTCCAAGTGGGGGCAAAGAAGTTTGTGCAGAAGAAGAGCAGGCCAGTGGAATGCAAAAAAGTAAATGTCAATATTGCGGAGTTAAGGGGAAGGTAAGCTATGTGATGGATTAGGATCAGGAGGGCAGTGCATAGGCTAGTGCAGTCATGTGAGATTACCTGAAAAGTGAGAACAATCTTTTACCACTAATCCCAGACAAGTAGCTGCATGTACCTGGCTGATCAATCTAGCAAACGTTAATGGTCATAATATGTAGCTGTGTGCATCCATCACGTGACGTGCCCACTGCCAGTCCCCCCCAGACTACAACGACTTAATTAGAGTTTGATGTTTGAGCCAGTACACTACTTGCCATTTCCCAAATCAATGCACCTCTCTCCAGTCCACACGACTGAGTAGGCCTCTTTGAGTTATGTTGTTTCCCATTGAAGTAGATAAGTATTGTTCATAACTTCCTTCTTTTGGCTGTTGGGGTAGTCCTGTCCTGTCTCCGAGTCCCCACTAAAATGAGATTGAGATAGACTTGTAGTGTTGATGAACAAGAAGAGCAAAAGAATTTGAGCATTTTGTGAAGTTGTGTCAACTAAAATGACTTGTCTCTGAAGAACCCCCCAAAAAAAGTAAATGAAAGGAGTGGATCAGGTAAGTAATTTTAGTGAAGTATGGAAGCAAAGCAATCATTCAGACAGAATCATCTATCAGACCCCAAACATTACAAATCAAGTTTACAAATTAGTTCATGAACACTCTCTGAGCCACCAGCACTAAATTATGGTCAGCAAGCCTTTTCTGGCACGCTAGTAACACAACTGAATAACATCCAAAGCTCAGCATATAAAAAGATCTTTCATGCACCTCGGCAGGCATGAAGAGCAAGGCTCGGACTGGAGATAGGCCTCGAAACACCAGATCTTGAATGTCAAGGGGCACTGCTAAAATAGTATATCAGGATACTGACGGCCCCCGAGAACACCCTTTAGGAACTCCTTAAAACAGCATTCGAGGCAGAGAGCAATCCATAGCAGGAAAATCTAGCCCAAGCAACTAAGAACCTAAAATAGAAGCTGCTGACATTCACCGCCCTGATATACTTTTTACAGTCTGGAAAAAGATAGTGAATCAGCAGGTTAAGAACACCCCGCTAGAACTGGACAAAGAAAGCCTACGTCGCACCTCGAACACTGAGGCCTGCACCTGTAGAATAGCTTCGGTCTTGTGCTTTTCCAACATTACACCTGCACGCTTAGCAAGGCTGGGGAAATTCTCTGACACCATCTGATTTGTACTCCACATGTCACCGGCTGGTGCCACCAGTAGAGACTCAACTTGTATTCCACTCAGCCCCCTCTGAGGGATATAACAGTGCACTTCAGTTCAATCTTTAGTATTTCCCTCACGGTCTACAGACCCCAGTCACATTCAGCTTGCCTCCACGACCTACTTTTACCCCTGCACCAGCACTATTACTAGCAGGACTTTTTTTGTGCTTTCACGTATTCCAGAAAAGGCAATTTGGACCTCTATGCTCACTAAGACATTCGATTATGAACAAATACCTGTTTAAAAGCCCCCATTGCATTTTTCTGATCACCAAGAATTGGAAATTAGGGACTATGGGCCTGATTACGATGGCGGTCAGATGAGCGTCCAACCGCCATCGCAGCAGGATTGGGACCGACCGACAAGTAGTCGGCGGTCCCGCCTGCCAAATTATGATGCAACTGCTGTGTAGGTGGTCGTAATCATGGCTTTTTCCATTGTGGTTTGTGCTGTGGCCCAAAAAGAGCCACAGCACAAGCTGCAATGAAAAAAGGGATGTTTTGAAACATCCATGCTCTGTGGGCCAGGCACCATGTGGTGCCTGGCCCACGGGGCATGGATATTTGGGAGGGCACCACAGGTGCCTCCAGGCCTTATAGCAGAGGCCCATGGGGAACAGGGGCCCTGCTAGGGCCCCAAAGTGCCTTTCTGACAACCTTACCATGGTGGTTGGACCGCCATGGAAAGGCTGTCAGAAAGGGACATCATAATTCCTATGGTGGTGCCTGAGCAGGCATGTCCCCTATTGTAGGAAATACGATCAGACATATGGGCTGACGTGCTCCTTGAGCCCGTCAGAAGCATCGGTCAGTCCCTCCGACCGATGCAGTCCATCCGACCGCATCATAATACGGCAGTCGGACTGTTCTGCTGGATGTCGGTCCGACCGCCACCGACGGCCTGTTGGTGGCGGTCTGACCGTCATCCTAATGAGGCCCTATATTATGGAAGTGTCCTGGGAGTGCTGCAGTATGCGTGTCTGCTATTTATCCATCTTGGGGAGTTCACTGTCACAGAAGGGAACACAGATTCTTGCACAGCCACTTCTGTAATACCCAATTTACGGGCACAAATGTAGCAGCAGCTCAGTGTGAGGTTGGCGTTGCCTCATTTGCATGGGTGTGTGGCCCCATTTAAATTAAGTTAAACCTTTTCCTGTGCACCTGTACCATAGTACAAATATAGCCTCGCAGACAAAAGGCCCTTGAATGCACGATCTGTGCAACACATAGCTGGTAGAACACAGATGCTGTTCACCCCACCTGGCATAATTTGAGACTGAGCATGAAGGGTCCCAATTTGTTCCCATGGACACAAGTTCGGGAGGGGAGTGTGTTCATGGGCGGGCCCCCTGCGGGGGATCTCTGGTCGCCCTTCAAAGTCAAATCAATGTAATGGTGTGAATTGATGCGTAATGCTTCATTGCTGCACTCTCTCTAGTGCATGCCTAACTTGCAGAGAGACCATTTTGGGTTATTGCACTTTGGATTACACCAAACGCACACAATTATGGTGTGTTCGGTGCCATTTTATTAAACAGTGGCCTGGTGTTGTTGCTTGCATGGGCATCTGCTCACCAGCTGCACTAAGTGTAAATCTCCATCTAGCACCTCATTAAGAAACAAAAGCAATAGCCTGCTCCAGACGGGCACACACACAGGCACAGTGCACCCTCAACGAGTGGCAGCCTTAAACACCACTTAAGAAGGGCGCACTTCATTGACAGAAGTGGTTCAGTCCACTGTTGTTGGACCCTCAAACCTTACTCAAAGGCTTGATGCAAATCTCTCCTGCACAGCCCCAGCTGCACCAAAAGGCACATGCCTGCCTCCCCATGGGTGGAAGACATTCAATATCCTTCCATGTGGTCTATTAGCCTCCTGTTGCGCCGGATCAGCACCTGTGTATTCCATATCACAAAAGTTGGATTCAAGGCCTTCCTTTTCTGTAACAGGAGTCTGCAGCACTGGGCAGAAAGCATATATTCTGCAGTGCATACACTGGCATCACTGGTAAAGCATGCTAGTTTACTTTCAATTGGAGGTGGTGACAGCTCTTAGTTAATTGTGTACAGCACAAGGTATAGGAGTGTTTCCTTCACAAGTACTGTACTACTGATGCCTTAAATTCCACATATTGCTTCCTTGGCTAAATTCCAGTGATTTACACAGAGCAAACTACAATTGTTTCAGAAGTAATTATTTTCTTTTGTTTATTCTGCCTGAAAATTTATTTGCAATAGCTTCCATAAGAAACTCTAATTGTACATAAGAAACTATAATTGGCCTACATCTCTGCCAACCCCATAGAAATATGGAGGATAACAATGAGAAGTGAAACCATGCCACAGCAGACATGGTGACAGACATGACGCAAGGGAAATAGATTCTACTGAGCCTGCATATCAGCGGAATTTGTGGATGTTAATGCATAAACCCAAAGCATGCATCAGCAATATTACTGCAGTAGATTTCTCCTGATCAATTAGAACTAGTTAATAACTAATAACAGGAACTAATAACAGGAAATGCCCCCACGCACGATTTCATGAATGCCTTGCAGTTTTTAAATTATTTAAATTGCCCTTTAAGATCAATGACTAAAAGGTTTCTGAAAAGGTTGTTTTTAATGCAAAGCTCTGCTAATTCACAACACCAGACATTAGTGTAACCAACCAGGAAGTAAATTGCTGCTATAACACAGTGATATATATAATTCAGCGCAGCCTCTTAAGCGGGCACCTATGGAACCAGTCTCGAGAACAGTTCTGTTTAATGCATGAAAGGAAGCATATTTATTTACAGGTGTATCCTGAAGTCAGATATTGCAGGAAATAATGTTGTAGACATGCTTCTGGTCGTCTAGCCAATTACAAACAACAAGAATGTATGAGTACTCATTTGAAAAAGCACACAATCAGCAATAATAATTAGATAAATATGAAAAAAGGCATGCTTTCTGTTGCATTGTAAAGGGTTCTACTGGTGTGTTCCCTCAAAGGTGGGAAATGTTCCTGATCAGATCTCAAAGTTTAGCATTTTTAAACAAACAGCGGCGACTCTGCTTCTATGAGTATTTTGGTTGAATACGCTGAGGGTCCCAGCGCCATATGCCAAATGGCTTTATTAAGAGGATCTTTCAGGGCGGCTTGTAACCTAGCCTTAAAACTTCACTATACTAATGTTTTCTTAGCTGAACACCCGTGCTGCACTAGCCTGTGACTTACAGGCTTCACTCTTCATGGCTGCCAGTGACAGGCTTTCATTTGTTGAATTCTGGCTTATCAGCAACAGACATCTGTGGTCAGTGTCTACTGGGAGCACAGAGGGCCAGCACCTAGGAGACCCCGGAGAAAGTCACTCACTCGGCTGAAAGTACAGAGGCCAGAGGTCACTTTCTACAACCAACTAAAAGCATCTCAAAGAGGGCTGAACAAATGATATTGTTCATTGCTAGTAGAAAAAGCAAAACACAGGACAAATTTGCTTAGACGTGGTAGAATGCATTATAATAATTAAAACCAGTTCACATGCTGAATTAGACTGACTACTTAGCTTAGCTGATTTGTTATTGCTACTCCAAAGTATTTAATATTTCTGCTAATATCAAGAAAAGACATCTACACGCGGCACCATCCTCCATTCTAATTTCTGTGCAGACCTGACTGTGTCTTCTGTCTGTTCAAGCTCACAGAGCACTGTGAGAGCAATGCTTTGCATGCACTTTGAGTCTAAGGTTTTCATTCCTTTTGGAGAGTCTGTAAATGGCGGCAGCCGCGCAGCCATGCTGCGCTCCAGCGGGGACTCCTCGACTTTCCGCAGGTGAAGGTGCTGACTGCAGCTCCCGCAGGCAGGTAGGCATTTTGTTTCTGCTGACTTGATAAGAGCACACTTCAATTATGACTCCTTTCCATATGGTTTCAAGCTGTGGGCCATATTTTAAACAGAAATGATTTTGTCAGCGCATGATTTTTTGCAGTTTTTCTGTCTTCTTTTTTGCTGTAAATTCTCTGAAGCAATGTAGCCACTTAAAGCAGAAGGACTGGCTTCTTGAAAGTAAATGGAAAGGTGCAATACAATTAGATGAGTAATCTTCATGTGCTTACTATAAAGTGGACTTTTGCCAACCACAGAGCTCCCACACTTTAATATACAAACATCTGTTAAGCTTTTTGTACTTGTTGGCCAGCTGGTGTATTGAAACAATGCATCATGCCAGTCCTTCTACCCAGCAAGCTTTAAAGGACTGTGACTGTGCATAATCAACAGAAGGGTGGCATCATTCTGCACTCCCACCCTGGAGGCCAAGCGGAGTCCCGGGATCCGTGAATGGCTGTGCTCCAATACGAAGACTGGTGTCGGCATTGCCAGGCTGAATGGCAGATGGTCTGTTTCAGGGTCAGCCTTTCCAGGTTGAGCTGTGTTTTGAGTTTGTGATGATGGACATAAGGCTCAGTTTTGAATCAGGGCTTATGCTCTGCATTTCAAATAGCTAATTGTGGGTTGCTTTTGACCTCCAGTTGTCAGGGCACATAATTTGTAACCCAGTGTGCTTCATTCCTATTGATACTTTGGACATGTTTTTGGCTGCTCTAGTGGGAACATCAGCTCTATTTTCAATAACAAGGAACATGAGTGTAACCAAATGAAAACATGTTAGAGCGTGGTAGCAAACAAATCAACCTATAAGCAAAAAATATTCAGCTAAATATCCAGGATAAATTCACTATTCTTTTTGTTATTATTTAGGGAAAAGAAAAGCGTGACTTGGTTGTCAATTAATTTGACTAAGTAAATGTTATAACTAGAAAAACACATTTCAACTTCCTAACGTGTTTGTGTTGCCCAAACCTTCAGGTAAGTACACGGTGTGTTCTCCTTGTGTTGAATATATGTTCATGTTGTATAGTTGAAAACGTTGATAAGCATAATCTAATAATAGGCATATCTTGATTTACTTGGCTGAAACATATATTACTCAACCGGTGGGGGAGGGGGGCTAATCCCAGTAAATGTAATTGTTTTCTTTACACAAAAGGCAAAATGAGACACAGCAGAAATGCGCCTTTTCAGTTACCCTATCACAAGTGTTGTTGATCAATGTTAACAATATATAATGTCCATGAACATTTACAAAATAGAATTTCCTCAAATTAACGCTTCGAGTATATGAATCGAGGACACCAATAGTTTTGTAATTGGTGCAGATGGAGAAACGTGAAAACAGTTAAAGACAGTGGTCCCCAGACAGAAATTAAGTTACAAATAAATATAGACCCAATCAGTACTATTTTGTAGACATCTGTCCAGCCGGACAGATATTTAATATGCAGTCAAATAATGTTTACAGACAATAAACATGGAACAGTTTAAGTGGGACACAAGCCTGCATCCAACTTAGCAAGAAAGACGTACAACATAAAGTAAGGGGTTCAGGCAAAGGAAATTGTTTGTTTCAAGCACATTTCTAATAGAACAAACAGAATATACATGAGACATTAAGACATGGTGTACAAGGTGTCGACGGCGTTTCGATCCCTTAAAAGAATAATGGGATCATCCTCAGGACATTATAAATAACATGCCTGTTTCCATATGGCACCCAGGCTGTGACGGACCCAAGATTACATACGCACTGGCCTGTAATACGGCTCAAGACCGTTAATGCGGCTTGGTTTTCATTGGAATTATGTCCACAATGGAACTCCCTTACCGGAACCTTGACTCCGGTGCATACTCCCCAGGATTATAACTAAGACCACCTTCCCTACAGATCCTATGCCGGTGGCCTTCCGTTCTTCTTGATTCTCAAGACCCTTTGTCACAGCTCCATTCTTCACTTTGGCAATTTATGCCATATGGAAACAGGCATGTTATTTATAATGTCCTGAGGATGATCCCATTATTCTTTTAAGGGATCGAAACGCCGTCGACACCTTGTACACCAAATACACCCTTTGAAAATGTCCTAATTTCTATGTAATGGTGTCTCATGTATATTCTGTTTGTTCTATTAGAAATGTGCTTGAAACAAACAATTTCCTTTGCCTGAACCCCTTACTTTATGTTGACCGTCTTTCTTGCTAAGTTGGATGCAGGCTTGTGTCCCACTTAAACTGTTCCATGTTTATTGTCTGTAAACATTATTTGACTGCATATTAAATATCTGTCCGGCTGGACAGATGTCTACAATATAGTACTGATTGGGTCTATATTTATTTGTAACTTAATTTCTGTCTGGGGACCACTGTCTTTAGAAATAGTTCAATTACCCAAAGGTCCCTGACCGATTGTATTTGGGTCTCCTTGTTTTTTCATAGCGTGAAAACAGTTAAAGCACAAAATAAGAAAATATTACAGAAGGTTTCGCCAGTCTTGAGATGGGGAAATCATATGTGAATGTTGTAGCACCGCAGAAATGTCATTCCTATGTCTCCCTATTTCTGCCACATATGCCTTCCTCATTAGCAGCTTTGCATGCCCCGTGAGAAGTAAGGCAACAAGTGTTAACACTACCCTTTACTTATTTTTTTCTGTTTTCTGCTGCCAATATCAAAACATTATGGAAAAGTTGTAACAAACTGTCATCCTGTGCTTCACACCTTGCTATTTTGTATTATAAATCTAAAGTGATTATTTACTCGAAGCAGTAAATTCCGACATGGGAGTGGGACAAATCAGAGGTTTTAGATTAAAAGAGCCTCTCTGTTACAGCATAGTAATGTTTTTCAGCCCACTAATTAGTTTAGTTTGTGGAGACACCACTGAGCATGCCATATGCGTCCCTCTGCCACTGCTTGCCAGGGTTTGACTAAGGGCACAAAATAAGCCTGGGCACCAAAATAAACGTGGACGCCATTAGCGAATCAGATAGCTAAAAAAGTGGCCCGCATTCTGCAAACCGGGTCAGCTTTAAACTTAAGACAGAGGGCCAGATGCATCAAAGGGTTTTGCCCATTCTGTGTCTATGGGAAAATGTGTTCATGCATATGGCTCATACTGTATAGGTGTTTTGTAAAGTATGGGGTACTGCATTAATATGTCCTCCCTGCAGGCAAGTTTTGTAGTAATATCAGGGAAATAAACAGTAGAAACCGGCCCACTAGACAACGGAACAGTCCCACAAACAGCCTGTCTGACCAGCCCCGACCCTGCCGCTTGACCTGCCGGTGTTGACCGCTCTGTGAGTCCTGCTACCCCGTCGATGGACAATGAAGACAGGGGCCCTGATTCTGGGTTTGTCAGAATCCAGGTGCTTTCTATGTACCAGATAAATAACGGTACCCTGGGGTGTGTTATTTATTGGGTGCGATAAATAGCACTTATCAGAAGTTTCTGAGGAAATGCATGAGGATTGTTCTGCTCATTGCACAAAATCTGCATGGAACGGTAAATAGCACACACTTGTCCCCTGTTAAATTCCAGCAGCTTTGACGTGCAAATATTTAACAGAGGGCGAGATATGTAAAGCACCTAGTAATTACTGGATGCATTAAATACCACCCAACTCATAATTCCCACCCCTGCACAAACAGGGATCTGTGCAAGGTTTGGGAAACATTGACACACTCGTAATCAGGGCCAGGATGGGAAAAATATTAGTGAATTCCAATTATTTTAACTACTGCCCATTGAATAATAGGGCTCTGCCCTATAAACAATACCTAAACAATCCTGCTGACACCTAACATGTTGAGATAAAAGTGGTAAGACATCCTGCTTAGCTGGAAATCAACATAGAGTGAGTGGAATGAGTGCATTCTTACCAGGTAAATTGTAGCTTGAGAAAACTGGCAGGAAATTAGGTATTTCCTTTGCAAGTCTAGGCCCCAATTACAAGTTCGTAGGATTAAAGATGCCATTTATTGCACCTAATAACGATACCAAGGGGAATGGTATTTATCAGGTGCAATACATAACAACTCTTCTGAGTTGTAGGGAATTTAACACACCAAAATCAACATGGCATGTTAAATGCCATGCACGTATCCCTTTTTAAATTCTGAAAGGTTTAGCCTGCTGAAATTTAATGAAGGGTGAGGTATTTAATGCACCCTGTAATTACCAAATGTTGTAAATATCATGCAACTCGGAATGTTGACACATGCAGAAACAGGGATTTGCACAGGGGTTGGTAAACTCTGACCAATTCACAATCAGGGCCTGAGTCTCTCTAAAGCAATGAACTGGTTGGCTGCAGTGGGAACTGGTATTGTTCCACGTTCTAGAGGCCTTTAAGATTTGTCTCCATTTCTTCTACAAAGTGAATCTATGTGTGGGTATGCTTTTGTAGTATCTCCTTATTTTTGTATCTAAAGAACTATAACTCTTACAATACAGAGTACTCATTTGTGTCACACGAGGTAGAGCACAAATATGGCCTACTGTCCCAAAGTACCTTAGCTGGGTTATGTAAAAGATTTCCCTAGGTCAGAATGTAAACTTGTAGCCTTCCTGCTTTTGTTTGCGAAGTGCCAATTCCTGAAAACGGGGATGAAAGTCCATGGGACCGCCAAACTCGTAATAAGGCCCTAACTGTTTGGAACCCTTTGATGAAATGAAGACTTACTGGGGCCCATTCTAATGCCAGAAGCAAGAGCCAGAGAAGGGTGGGTGGGTGAAGGATAAAAAGACTATGTGGTCTGGGATACATTACTAGGCTCTAGCTGTGTTTGAAGGGGATCTTAGGTACATGTTTAGAATTTATAAAGGGCAGCACCAGAAATCGAAATCTCCTAAAAGGGCAATAAAACAGAAGACTTAAGTTATGTCTTATTCGGGTAATAAGGATATCATACTACTATATTGGGCTAGAAACCCTTAACCGAGAGGCCTCTTGATTGTCTATGCATAAAGTTGTTTTAGTAGTGCATATGGCTGACTGCAGTGTGAACTAGTGCTGTGTACAAGATACAGTAATGGTAGGTATTAAATCAATTAGTTTGCTGGATTTTTGCGAACTGTAATCAGAAATAAGCAGTGTTTTTCCAGAATCAATCTAAACATGAAATAATCTAAAATTCACCTATCTAAAACTTCTAATAGTAAAACCATCATTGGATATCTCTTCAGTCAACATTAGATAAAAATTGTCACTGCCAAAAGAAAGACAGAAAAAATACTCATTTATGCTTCGAAATAATATATATATTGTAGCCGCCTAGTTATTTTGCTATTGATTACAAATGGAAAGTATTTGATCTAGTTCACAATTCAAAATTTCTTCAAATTAGTTTTGACAAAAGGTCATTTAAGTGCTATAAAATGAAAGGCTGGGTTTCAAAAGAGAGCATCAGCAAATTGGTTTGCCATGTGGAATATGCACCTTATTATGAGTTCCCTGGACCCACATAAAATAACATTTACTCTGGGGAAGTTGAGTTAGTGGGTGTTCTAATAGGATCCCTAATGTTCCATGGAGAAATAAGGAACTTTCAGGTGAATCTCTAATTCTGAGCCTGAACCACCACATAAGTTCCCATTCCTCCCTGCAGGTTAACCCAGAGTTTTCTGCTTTTCTGATTAGTCGAGCGCCCGCGGGGAAACAAGGCAGATCTGCAGTGTATCTGCAGGCCTCATAATTTCGATGTGTCCAGAAACTCGAGTTACCAAGTCTGCTGAACCTAAAGGCCCACTCATAATGAGTGCCTCTGTCAGAAGGAATTCCTGCTTGACAAATCAGACAGATTTGATGGCCACATCATCCTAATGAACATAGGGCTAGATGTACAAAGGATATGCAATTTCCAAATTGCGAATGTTACCAAATCACAACTTGGAAATCGCAAATTTTAATGTATCAAAATGACCGCTTTTCATTTAGCAATTTGGTATGAATCACATACCCAATTTAGCAATTTTCTTATTGCGATTTCCTAAATAGTGACTCTGTATTTAAAAATCACAAAATTGCGAAACACCTTGTTGACTTCACAATAAGGAACTGTTTTCACACATGCTCACTGCAGTTCTTTGAAGGTGAGAGGAAGGCAGGCTGTGTGTTCTCTGTATCCTGTCTACATTTTGACCCTTTTGGAGCTACTTTTTCCATCCATGTCCTGAGAGGTGACAGAAAAGGAAGCTTGAGGACGCAAAAGAAAGTTGAAGTTCAGTGACAAGGAGTTGGAGGATCTCACTGAAGAGTGTATGGAAGGACATTCAAGATAAAATTAATGCTGTTTGAGGGACGCAGCAGACCATCGAGGAGATAAGCAAGTGGTGGTACGATCTGCATTCACAGACAAAAGAAAAGGTTGCAACTCGACTTGCAGAGGCCAGTGAAACAGGTGGTGACCATCAACCCAGGCACCTTCAGAACCTCATGAAGAAATGATTGCAGGCAACATTGAGCCACAAAGTTTAGTAGTTGGTCTCTAAGAAATTGGGTTGTTGGTTGAAGGGGGGTGTGAGCCCTTCACAATCATTGTCAGGGTATACCGCAAAAGTCACTGAATTAACCTGTGCTTAGCCCTCTGGTAGCCTGACACAAAAGCAGTCATGCTTAACTTAGAGGCAATGCATGAAGTATTTATGCAGCACACAAACAGCAATTAAGTGAAAACATAACAAAAGAAAAATCCCACACCAATTTAGAAAAATAAATAAAAGGACACCAAAATGACAAAAATCCAATCAGTAGAACTGGAGATATGCAGTTTTAAAGGTTTAGCTTACAGTAGCGCTACAAGGCGTAAAGCACCAACTGAGGGTATCTGGTCACACTGGACTGGGACAAAGTCACAAGCTCAGACAAACCGCGAAGGAGCGCAGGCCGGCCACAAACCAAGTTTGGTCCACTGAGGACTGTACCTTATGTCCTTGGTGCCCGGTCTGTGAGGCATTGACTTGCATGGCTTTGCGTCGTCCGGCGTCGGCTCCGAGGAGGAGCTGTGAGGTGCTGCGAGACAAGGTCCTGCATCGAATTGCATCGCACTGTGTCCGTTCCAATGAGCTGACAGCTGTGCAGCAATGCTTTGCAGGGCTTTGCGCCGCTTGCCGTCGATTCCGATGAGGCTGGCGGCTGTGCGGCGAGGCTTTGCAGGGCTGCGCACAGGATTTGGTGGAACCTTCAGTTATGCCAAGAGGAGCTCCTCTGACACCAGCCAAGAGCCCCAGACATGGAAGCACCACTTGGGGATCGAGAACTCACTCCAGCAGAGACCAGTAAGTCCAGGCAGATCCAGTGCAGCAGGTCAGCTGGGCAGTGGCAGAGAGGCCTCTGGAGTTTGTTATGTCCCTGTGGCTCTAAATAGGAGATCAGTCAGGTGACCCTTGGAGTCACTCCAGGACATGTAAAACTTAAAAGTACATGTCCAACTTTATATATACAATGCACCCTGCCTATGTCCTGTTTAGGACCTACCCTAGGGGTGACTTATATGTATTTAAAAGGAAGGTTTAGGCCTGGCAAAAGGTTTATTTTGCTAGGTCAAAAAGGCAATTTAAAACTGCATGCGCAGTCTGCAATGGCAGGCCTGGACATGTTTAAAAGGCTACTTAAGGAGGTGGCACAATAAGTGCTGCAGGCCCATAGGTGGCAATTTACTTACAGGCCCCTAAGTACACGTAGTACCACTTTACTAGGGATTTACAAGTAAATTAAATGTGCCCATTGGGTGTAAGCCAATATCACCATGTTTAATGGAGAGAGCCCAAGCACTTTAGCACTTATTAGCAGTGGTAAAGTGTGCAGAGTCCTAAGGCTAACAAAAACAAATTCAGCAAAACAGGAGGAGTGAAGGCAAAATGTTTGAGGGAAAACCACTCTAACGCTGACAAATCTAACATTGACAGTCAGTAATTAATACCTCTGCTCCACCGACTACGTCAAAATGTAAGAGAATTGATCTTAAAATGTTGCTTGCAAGTCTTCGTGCTTTTAGTTTTATAAAAAGTAAACAGGATTTGAAAGAAAAACACCTAAGTTTACTATTATCTTTATGATGCATTATGGGAGATGGAGTACATAGGGCTTACACTTTTCAAAGAATACACTATCTAAAGAAACTAAAAAACAATAAAAGTGATTTAGAATTGATAAAAAAATAAGAACAAAACACATTCTGATAAAAAAAATGTATTTGTTCTAAAGTATAAAAAAAATAACATTCAGATTCTGCAAAATTAAAACGTTTTATATATACCATAGATGTACCATCAACAAGAGATGATGAATCTGAACATGAGGTATACCAGGACACTCTGGCAGACATCAGCTGATAATGTTACTACAACCACACCAACACCGGCTGTGCCATCCAGATGTAGAGCTGCAGACTCTCCACTGACCAAATTTCCCACAGGAGCAAGAGGACCAATCAAGAGGCATGGATATAACACAACCTGCTGGAAGAGGCAGACACACTTGCAGGTAGCTTTTTCCATGTGGAAACATTGCTTCAAGACTGAGATTTTCAGGCGTTATTAGGCCTACAAATGATCTGTACACTACCACACTTTTTGGTAGTTTTGAAGCAACAATGTTGGCATGAAATCTGTTAATAAACAGTTAGTGTCAATGAATGAAAATATTGTTAACATAAAAGATGGCTTAGACAAGCTTAATAACAGTAATGAAGAGGGACAAAACGTTATTGCTGATAACTTCAAGCAACTAACAGATGCTGTAGCAAATTTATGTACACTTTTACAACAAGATGACAAAGCATAGGCGCCACCATCACCAGCTTCTCTGCCACAAGGTCTGTTCACTGACTGACACTTGCTACAACCACTTTATCAAGGTGCACGGTGAACGTGCATGTAAAGAAGGGTCACTACAGTGAGAATGTTCACGTGGCCTGGTTCAAGTGACCAGTACTTTAGAGAATATCCAGCCCTGCCAAGTTTTCCAGGTCCTTGCGCGACGTGCTGCTCCAGTACAAGTTTTTTTCTTTCAATTCTGGGACTTGTCGTTTTGCTTACTCCATTATAAAACAGGACTACAAGTCCCAAAATTCAAAGGAAAATAAAAGCAGCACATCACACATGGACCCAGGAAACTTGCAGGCTATGAATATCCAAACTACTAACATTTCTGTTACGGGTGAATTAGAGCCCTCAAGCCTCAGTAGCATCTCCCGAAAATACAGGAATAATGTATTAGGCGCACACCATGTTGAAAGCACAGAAAGAGCAAGTGTTGTGAGAGGGAGAAAGAAGCATTAAAAAGATGTTACCCCTACTACATATTATATTTATTTCAATGTTAAAGAATTTCACAGAAGAAAATGATATTTTAGTGAAAACAATGTTATTAATGTATGACCATTAAAAACATTAAGAATAATCATAACGCCTGAATCAAGGCAATTGAAATTTTATTTAACAGCAACATTCTTGTGTGCTGTTTCTTTTTTAATTTAAATGTCATACGTACTTTAAAAATAATTGCAAGTAATCTGTGCATGTCATACTCTTCCTTCACCTGCCCTTGAGCCATCCTGAGAGTGATGTAGTGGTATTGGGACATAATCTTCATCATCTTCAACCGAATCTGGCTCAGACAGGATCCCGAGTACTCCTCTTTGTGTTGCAATGTTGGGCAATATAGCACATGTTGCTGCTATCTTGCAGCTTGTATGAGGCCTGTACTGCAGTGCACCACCACTTTCAACAACCCAAATGTCAGTTCAATAACACTAGGTGTTGATTTATGGGCGATGCTCACTTGGTGTTGCAGGGTTCAGATAGGGGGTTAAAAACCAGGAGCAAAAAGCATAGCCACTGTCTCCTACAATATTAAAGTTAAGAAAGAATTGAAAACAGCATTTAGAAACAAATCCATCATATACATATATAAATATATTTTAAATTACCAAGTAAATATCTGTCTCCAAATTCTCCTCTTAGAAAGCGTGCATAAATCCCACTATGCATAAACATAAATGAGTCATAGATATTTCCAGGGAATCTTGCAACTATATCTGTAATTAAGTTAGATGTATTGCAAAAACCTTGCATCTTAAGAAAATGGGTATACTTCATTTTTTAAATAGATATTCTTGGTGCACTGGTGGGCATATTGGAACATGAGTTCCATCAATACAGCCAATGACATGTGGGAATTGTGCTACCTGTATAAAAATGTAACTCAGTTAACCAATTCATGTGCATTTAAAGGGAATTTAATATACGTATTAATTTTCAAGAACACTGCATTCAGCAAAGCCCTGAAAAAACGCAAGAGTGCACTTTGTGATACACCACTTGCAGGAGCAAACACACGTTGGTAGCTCCCAGAGGCTAAGAGGTGCAGTGAACATAAGACCTGCACATCGGTGGGAATTCAATTGCTCCTGAGAATGTGTCTCTCTAGCCGAGGATTAATTTCAGCAATAAGATCTAATATAACTGCAATCCTCAGCATGTATTTGTCAAAGATTTCCTCTTCTGCCTTTTCAAAAAGAGTAATTCAACTCTAAATATGTGCTCCTGTCTCCTCCTCCTTCTCTGCAAACCAACCAATCTCCTCATCCTCCTTGCCATTATGTACAGAGCACCCATTGTGAAAAACACAGATGCATTCTGGGGCTGTTTATATAGGTTGCACCTGCTTACCACCTGTTTCGAGTTGGTGGTAAAGTGCATGTGCAAAACGAGCATTCTGCCACTAGTCACAATTTGTGAATGCTTCGTACATTTCAATTGTGAATCGCTAATAAAACAAGCATTGGCATAGCCAATAGGTCTCGCATTTAGGAATTTATAAGTGTTCAGCCATGCAGCACATTATCCTGGGTGCTGTGCCGCCAGGGATTGAAGATCTATACAATTACTACACACTGGGTCATTCAGTCTAATTCAAGAATACATGCTTGCCACAGGAAACATTTATAGACACAATCCAAGGCTTTTTAACGCACCAACAGAAAGACAAGTGCGTTGATGCAAGTCAACAGTACTATAACACTGTGTGCGACTGCATCACAAGTCAGGTGAAAACATGTTAATCACAAGGTCTGCAACTATAGGGATAAGGAATTGGGCTTAGTTCCCGTCAATCTGTGGAGAAATTTCATGGCAGTATTCAACTAAACAAATGCATACCTAAATAATATCTAATTGGAAAAAAAACGTGCTTTCATAAGAATGAACTGTATCCATTACCTTGAGAGTTTCCATGTTCAAAGCCACAAATATATGCAGCCGTTTTGGAGCCTGTGCATCAATATTAACAAAAATGAATGTGTTAGTCTGTAACGTAACTGGTGCTCATGTAAAGCGCTCCGATACCTTCGGGTCTGGTTTGCGCTATATAAAACGCCACAACAACAAAGAGGTAGATTTAAAAAAAAAATGGGGGAATTTATTTCCCCATTAACGTGCATTGAAGAGGAGGTAATTTTAGTTAGGAGAAAGTAAAAAATAAAGCAACTTTTGGCTTTAAAAATCGGGATCTCCCTCCTGAATCAGGTCTGTTGGCATGCATGAGTGTGTTGCTGATGTGCAGGATGGGTAGAGGATGTTGATTTGTCAGTATCAGTTTAGAATGCAGGTAAAAGCGGGCTGTGGCAAAGGGGCATGCGAACATGAACTTCTTTCCGACGCATCACCAATTCAAAGTGTAAAACTAAATTGGGAAATGTAAGCATCTGCAAAATCCTCTAGGCTGGCCTGGGCATCATTTAAAAAAGGCCATTGAGAGAGGGCTGTGTGCAGGCGTTTCCAACCAGGATTATTTGGGAATGTGAGCGTAGGCAGGCAGCTCTAGCAAGAGTCACCGTGAAACAAAAGAAAGTTCGTTTACACAAGGTATTTGTTTGGAAATGTACGCCATGCAACAAAAGAAAGTTTGTTTACACACGGCATTTGTTGAAAAATGCAAGCACGCTAAGCGTGCCCAGTGGTCATTATCGTAAAACATTATGTAAAATTAAACATTAAACACGGCACCCGTCCGTGAAGCGGGTGCCGTGCAACAAAAAGTTTGTTTACACATGCTTTTTGTTTGGAAATCCAAGCGTGCTAAGCATGCGCCGTACTTATGATGGTACAATATAAAATCAAAAATCAAACGTGGGTCAAATTAAATGCGCGCTTAAGAGATACTGAGCAAGGCTTGTTCCAAAAGCAATCAGAAACAGGAAAAACAAGACAACACTTCAACCATGCACGAGAAACTAAACCATACCTGCAAAAACAAGCGCGGCCGCGAAAGTGAAAGCGACCGCGCTGTGTTTATTTAGTAACCTGATCCACAACGCGACGAGGAATGCAGCTGCACCCTGCGTGCCGCTGCTCGTTTCTGAGACCCAAAGGCCGTAGGAGTGAACATTTGAAGAAGAGGTGGGACAGGCACCCACCTTTGGCCATTTGCGTGCTTTCATTATTGAAAGCCACATGCAAAGGCCAATCAAATGTGTGGGCGGAGTCACACCCACACGGAGAAGTTTCGGGGAAGTTTAGAGTGCTCACAAGAAGCCTCCCATAGAGCAGCGCATGCACGCTGCGCTAGGCACGACCTAAAAATCACTAAATGTGACCCGCAATGTAATGGTTGTTAATTTATGAAGCAGTATTTATTCGCGTTGCTAAAAAAAAGCAAAGCAAATGGCTTTAGTACATAAGAAAAGGTCTACTTTACGTTCTCAAACACCCAGATTTAGCAAATCAGACTGTTTGCGAGCACAAAAATGTTTGGTACATCTAGCCCAGGATTCAGTAAATAAAATGTTTCTTTTGAAATCTGAATTCTTGTGAGCTAGTTAGTCAGGCATGGTGTTTGTCATTCAACATTTCCACACTCTTTCTTTCCAAAAGCCTGCATCACTCTAGAAGCATACTTAGCAAACTTCACAGTCCTTTTTGCATCAGATGTACGGACTGCCAATAGCAGGGAAGAGGGAGCTTGTGTTCTCATCCCCTGCACCTCTTTGAGGAATATGTGTCGGTGAAAAATGTTGAAAACAGACTGAGGTTTAGAAATTTGGTGTTAAGTTGAAAAGACAGAGAGAGAGAGAGACATTTCAGGAAAGAAGGCGGGGAGCCCCACTGAATCCCAGAAGTAACAGATAGAAGAGACTCTGCAGAGTCAACACTATCTTGGAATCACAAGTGATGCATTGCGACTCACAGCACAGGAAGGCAGGAGGCAGAGGGAATTCAATACACAGAAGTGGTTATGTGGTTGAACTGCACTTCCCCTGAATCTAAGATGTCAGCACATTTTGAGAAATGCTGAAAGCATATCAGTTCTCACGATAATTACATATCCTTCCCATATCTATAGTCTTCCTTAGGAAAGTTTTTCTTTGCACTGACCACACTTAAAAATCCAGATTAGTTCATGTTTTGTTCACCACATATCCCACCGTCTGTCATAGAAATTTCAAATATTGGCCATGCAATGATTGTGTATGAGCATGGAATGGGCTGCCCAGAGTTGGATGATCCAAAGTAATACTCCAAACAGCGCCAATATTCCTTCGGATCACAGGGCGCTTTACTAGTAAAACAAATTTCTAAGATCACATTTCCCTGAGAGAAATCCAAAATCGATTTTTAATTATTCTAATTAATTCGTCATCATACATGAATAAAATAAAACAAGTTAGTCAAAAATGACTGCTATTTCTCTCCCTGCCTCAGACTACTCCAACACTACTACTGTGACTTTACTCAAAACTGCTTCCTGTTTAGTAGTTTTGTTGTAGCTGGTGATCATCCACACGATCAGCAAAGATGATTAACTCTTTAGTGCGATCTGAAAACCGTTTGTAATTTGAACCGCTGTTACCATGAACATGGAACATTTATGACGTGGAACTAGCAACGCACAGCATCCGCTGCATTGTTACGTACGGTGTGTGTATAAGAAGTGAATAACATGAATACTCATTTGCAGTGGCGGCTCGCAGAGGGAATGCTGTGGGGTGGTGGGGCGAGGCGGGGCAGGGTGGGGGGTAGTGGAGTCGGACATACGACGGCAAGGAGTAAAGTAAGTAAATAAATAAATAAAACTATTTACCTTGCGCTCGCTGCATCGCAGAGTGGCGAAGTGAGCTAAAGAACGATGATGGATTCAACCAAGATCTGTGACTGGGGGTGAGTGTCTGAAACGTTTCAGCGCTCCGTCCATCATCTCCTTGTGTTTGCTTTGTTCGCCCTAAGTTGGCAGGGTATGCCCAGACGTCGGTCCCTTGCTCACTTTGCCACTGGATTCAAGCTAGCCTGGCTGATGAGGGCTGTTAGTCCGAAACCGGTCCCAGGATGCTTGTTTCCGGTCCAGGGAAGACATGGCTTGGCAGTTCGGGCTGGACTGTTCCCATGAGGCACAGGGTCAAGACTGATTTGCATATAGCTGTGTCTGAACTGGGGTGGTGAAGTGAGCTAAAGAACGATGATTGATTCAACTCAGATCTGTGACTGGGGGTGAGTGTCTGAAAAGTTTCAGCGCTCCGTGCATCATCTCCTTGTGTTTGCTTTGTTCGCCCTAAGTTGGCAGGGTATGCCCAGACGTGGGTCCCTTGCTCACTTTGCCACTGGATTCAAGCTAGCCTGGCTGATGAGGGCTGTTAGTCCGAAACTGGTCCCAGGATGCTTGTTTTCGGTCCAGGGAAGATAGGGCTTGGCAGTTCGGGCTGGACTGTTCCCATGAGGCACAGGGTCAAGACTGATTTGCATATAGCTGTGTCTGAACTGGGGTGGTGAAGTGAGCTAAAGAACGATGATGGATTCAACCCAGATCTGTGACTGGGGGTAAGCGTCTGAAAAGTTTCAGCGCTCCGTCCATCATATCCTTGTGTTTGCTTTGTTCGCACTAAGTTGGCAGGGTATGCCCAGACGTGGGTCCCTTGCTCACTTTGCCACTGGATTCAAGCTAGCCTGGCTGATGAGAGCTGTTGAGTCCGAAACCAGTCCCAGGATGCTTGTTTCCGGTCCTTGGAAGACATGGCTTGGCAGTTCGGGCTGGACTGTTCCCATGAGGCACTGGGTCAAGACTGATTTGCATATAGCTGTGTCTGAACTGGGGTGGCGAAGTGAGCTAAAGAACGATGATGGATTCAACCCACATCTGTGACTGGGGGTGAGTGTCTAAAAAGTTTCAGCGCTCCATCCATCATCTTCTTGTGTTTGCTTTGTTTGCCCTAAGTTGGCAGGGTATGCCCAGACGTGGGTCCCTTGCTCACTTTGCCACTGGTTTCAAGCTAGCCTGGCTGATGAGGGCTGTTAGTCTGAAACCGGTCCCAGGATGCTTGTTTCCGGTCCAGGGAAGACATGGCTTGGCAGTTCGGGCTGGACTGTTCCCATGAGGCACAGGGTCAAGACTGATTTGCATATAGCTGTGTCTGAACTGGGGTGGCGAAGTGAGCTAAAGAACGATGATGGATTCAACCCAGATCTGTGACTGGGGGTGAGTGTCTGAAAAGTTTCAGCGCTCCGTCCATCATATCCTTGTGTTTGCTTTGTTCGCACTAAGTTGGCAGGGTATGCCCAGACGTGGGTCCCTTGCTCACTTTGCCACTGGATTCAAGCTAGCCTGGCTGATGAGAGCTGTTGAGTCCGAAACCAGTCCCAGGATGCTTGTTTCCGGTCCTGGGAAGACATGGCTTGGCAGTTCGGGCTGGACTGTTCCCATGAGGCACTGGGTCAAGACTGATTTGCATATAGCTGTGTCTGAACTGGGGTGGCGAAGTGAGCTAAAGAACGATGATGGATTCAACCCACATCTGTGACTGGGGGTGAGTGTCTAAAAAGTTTCAGCGCTCCAACCATCATCTTCTTGTGTTTGCTTTGTTTGCCCTAAGTTGGCAGGGTATGCCCAGACGTGGGTCCCTTGCTCACTTTGCCACTGGTTTCAAGCTAGCCTGGCTGATGAGGGCTGTTAGTCTGAAACCGGTCCCAGGATGCTTGTTTCCGGTCCAGGGAAGACATGGCTTGGCAGTTCGGGCTGGACTGTTCCCATGAGGCACAGGGTCAAGACTGATTTGCATATAGCTGTGTCTGAACTGGGGTGGCGAAGTGAGCTAAAGAACGATGATGGATTCAACCCAGATCTGTGACTGGGGGTGAGTGTCTGAAAAGTTTCAGCGCTCCGTCCATCATCTCCTTGTGTTTGCATAAATACTTTACACATTGCCTTTAAGTCAAGCCTGAATGCTTTACTGCCAAGCTACCAAAGGGTTAATTTGGTGTTTGCTTCTGTTTCATCCTGACAAGAATTGTGGTTGCTGCTTGAGTAGGGTTTCACCCACCTCAACCAGTAACCCAATTTCCTACAGAGGCAAAGTGCAATCTAAAATTCTACATGGTTAGGTATCAACAAAGCTGTGTTTTCCAAAGTGTGATGTCAAGTAACTCTAAAGACAATTTAATCTTCTCTAACATTGTCTAAGATGTCATTCAGAATGCCCTGTTAAAGAACTATTCCATTGTTGCGTAAGCTATGACTGTGGTGTAGCTCTCCAAGGTGTGCTTTCCCACCTACGGGTGAAACAGGTGAACTTGGTTCAATGCACCAATGATCAATGTGAAAGGTTATTGTAGCCCCGCAAAACACTACCAAATGTGTTATTGAAACAGAGGTATTGCTTTTGGGTTACTAACAATCCCTATGAAGGAGTCCTGGTCTGGTGGGCTAGTGGACTAATGCGTCCACTGTAGGGGCTGTGTTTGACCTCATGGTCACAGGTTCAAATTCTGGCGGGTCTACTCAGCCTTTCATCCTTCTGAGGTCGATGAAATGAGTACCATGGAGTTGGGTAACAATAAACATCTATTATTCAGCGCCAAGATACCCTTGGGTGAACATTCACTTCACAATACATGTTATGTTATTATGGGCACAATGCTAACATCCCCGTGAAGGGCAAACACACACTGCATTAGCAGTCTTCCTCCGGGACTCGGTTTTATCAGCTTCAGGCAAGATGCAGAATTTGCAAAGTGTGCAAACAGTGGGTGAGACCGTCTCTGGCAGAATCTCGTGCGATAATCTGGGCAAAGGACCTCTCCTGCCAAGTGGTCAAGTGGTAGTCCGTATATACTAAATCTTATCAGAAATTGGAATTTCAGACATAAGTTTAGGAATGTCTAACATATATTATGTGCATCAAGGTATGCGTCCCAGATGTTTCCTTATAAAGATATAAGTTAATAGGACGTCAATTCAGACTAAACTGTTTCAGCTATATATATGCATTTATTCTTATTTAACCTTGACATGGTGAAAAGTAGACATTTGATCCAGAAGAATGGCGCATCAGGTGTTATATCTATGTCATTAGTCGAAGGACTTGACATTATTCACAGTTCTTAGAAAGATATGGTCAGAAGACATCTGCGTCACATGGCAAATATGACAATGATTCTGGAATATGGCAACCTCGATTACCTAAGTTGGAGTCAGAGACTACATAAAAATGGAGTTGGACCTTAGGGGCTTTACGTCACCGTTGTTAATACCTACTATTACAAATCTATCATTTTAGGATTGGGTGTTACCTGAATGCCCAGTGGTATTTCTGTACATTGATTTGTTGGTATTTCTGTACATTGATTTGTTAAAGGTTCCCTTTAAAAACTCACATATTTAAAATGGTTGCTCTTTTATAAAGTACTTCAAGTTAACCTTTTAATATTTAGCCATTAATGTACTATAATGAGCGTGAGAGGGTTGTGGACACGTGAAATTATTAACGTTAGGAGTAAAATGGCCAGAAGTACCCACGGCATTTTTAAATTTTCTGCAAAATTGGGCTCTATGCCGGTCAAGGAGATGACAACTATTTATAGGGCAAGGGTTTCATCGATTGCAACATATGGTGCAGGTACTTGGGGCCATTATAACTGCTCCACATTACAGATAGAGGAAAATAGTTACCTTAAACGCCTCCTTAGTTTACCCCCCTCTGCATCATCTGAAATTATACACAATGAAGTGGGGCTTCAGTATCTTATAGATATAATTACATCCCGCCCATTACTGCTTTGGCATTCCATCTGGTCCAAGGAAGAAACAAGCTTTACAAAATCAATCATTTTAGATTGTTTAAGCCTGGACAATGTGATGAGGATTCCTTGGTTAAGATATATTAGTTCCTTGTATAGCAAGCTATTTGGGATGTCAATACAGACTGACCCTACCGAAGTATCCCAGTTTAGGAAGTTGGTTATTAAAGAAACATTCATGAACCACAGGAGGGAAGCCCGGCTCGATTGTGAGTGTAGGAAACCTACTGTAAAATGTTACTTATCACTGACTTCCAGTGCGGGCTGTAAAGATTATTTAACGTTAATCCCTAATCTTAAACACCGTTTTGTTTTAGTTAGATTTAGATTAGGAATTGTCCATCACCTAGTGGCCTTCCCTAATATGAAAACCTGCCCTTCGGCCACGACCCCTTGCCCATGTGATGGGCAGAGTAGACAAAGTACGGTGCATTTTATGCTGTTTTGTGGTTTTTATACAGGTTTTAGAAACTATTATCTAAAACCATATTACGTGCGTATGGCAGTGGTTCACATCTTGCTGCAGTAAAATATTTGTCTGAACTTAATGACGCCAGGGTCTGTCTTAATGTAGCACATTTTATTATAAACGCTATTAATGCACGTAAGAGTATTGTTGTATTACTTTAGCTACGATCTCCTAACGTCTTTCTAGATTTTGTGCTGTTTTTAGAATACTATTTTAATTGTGATTAACCTTGGTCCCATGTTGCACCCCATGTTTCAGTTGCACTGATTTTTAATATCTAACATAATTTTTAAAGTGATCAATTCTTGCCCCGTGTCGCAGTTTTCGTGTCATCTGCATTGTTTTTTTAACACTTGAGTCCTTCTCTCCTTCCGTTGATTATATATAATGTACTCAATTTTAAGGCATATTTGCTCTAGGTATGATCAATTTGACCCCATTCTGTGGACCGGATGTTAATGTTTTTATGGTTTATGTGTTATTCATGACTGTACACTTTTATGGTTGTTTTTATACACACCGAATAAAGTTTTTGAACTGAACTGAGCGTGAGATACATTTTTTCAAGCAATAGGTCAATCAGCGTTAAGATAGAACACTAACGTTATTTCTGGTGATTCTAGTAAAACCTTGACTAGACTGTTGCAAACAAACAAAAAATGAAAATAACATGCAGTATTTTTTGTTGCAACATTTTTTACTACATTTCATGACAGTAAATACATTTGTAGTGTTATTATTGGATATTTCTGACTGAATATAACTTTTGCCTAAATCCATGTTATTCTTTCCATGCTATTCTTTTCTTCCTCCTGTTTTAGGTGTGGTTTAGTTGTGGTTTACGGGAGCTTTAGCATATGCTGGTATTAATAATAATAATAATAATCTTTATTCGGCAGTAGATACAGCCATAAAAGAGACATTTAAAATCAAGATCAAATTCATTTGTTAGCTGCATATCATCCAAATGTGCAAAATCACAAAAAAGTCTATTTAGTCATTGTACACAGCTGGCTTTCTTAACCTCATTAAAATGCCTAGAAGAATTTTTAACAATATTAAAACTAGATCGTGCAAGCCATGTACGGGGATTACAAAAACAATAAAGCAACACGGGCATAGTGCAGTAGGGTATAGAAATGCATGCACAATAGCATCCAGGGACATTTGTCAACTGCACTGCATCCTATGCACATTGATCAACACTCTCGAAACACTAATTCACAACAACGCGCTACTTCCTTATGGCACTAAGTCACTACATTACACTGTATCATACATACATTTACCCATCACACTAACCCACGAGATTCACTCCATCTTAAATACCATTACCCCACCACACAGCACTGAGCCCTGTGATCCCAGTGATCATATTGCCTCTAAGCCACTGCACCACATTTAGGAGACCCCTAACCAGCAAACTGCACTGGATCAAAGGGACAATAACTCACAACATTGAAATGACCCTGTGGAGTGTACATTACCACAGTGCACTAAATCGTAGGAGCACTAGCCTACCAATCTCTATTAAGTTAGGGATACCTGCAAATCCAACTGCACTGCATTCCAGGGACACTAATCCACCACTTTGTACTGCATCTCAGGGACATTAAACAACCACACAACATACAAGGTTCACTAACCTATCATGATGCACAGCATCCTAAGGACAGTAACCCACCTCAATATACCACATCCAAAGAACACTATCCCACACGCACACTACACTATACTCAGTGTTACTAAGGCAACATACTGCCAAGCATCCTAGAATTTTACTGCATTGCATTGCATTGCAGGACAACAAACTCATTGCAGTGCATCCCATGGACACACTGAAATGCAAATAAGAGATCTTAACCCAATTCACTGTGCCATAAGGACACTGGTTCCTCACACTGAACTATTTCCCATTACTAATAATCCACCACACTACATTCTATGGACTCTAAACAACCACATTGCCCTGTATCCTCAGCATACTAAACCGCTGCACTGTACTAAACCCAACACTGCATCCCAAGGTCACTAACTTTCAATGCTTTAGGGACACTAACCCTCTATTCTGCTCTGCAGTGATAAAGCCACAACACTGCACTATTTGGATACTAACACACCATGCTGGTCAGCAGTCTTGTGAAACCAATGGTCCACGATGCTTCACATACTAATCATGCTAGCCAGCCACAGTACAGTGCAGCCTAGTGACAAAAGCCCACTATGTAATTCTCCCTCCTAGAGATAGCCAGGAAGGATCCAAATTCAGTGATAATATAGGTCATTAATTTCAGGATAAAAACATGACTTATGAATGACCCGCTCATTGGTACATTTAGAGGAAGCATCACTCTTTAGTGTATGTACTTGACTCCAAGGAGAGTGTCTTTCTTCCCCCTTAAACTCCTCTGTCTCCCTGTATAAGGTAATTTAAGTTCATGCTTATTTGAACAAATGGCAGCCTTACTGAATACAAGAGACTGAATAGTATGCATAACCTGCAACTAATCTGACAAGAAATATGTATTTACCAAACAGATATTATCTGTCCACTGGAGATGATAATGTTGATGATGATGGCACAAAGGTTCAGGAGGAAAGTCACTCAGGCAAGTGTGTTTTCACATGCTGCCACCTCTCGAACATTGTCTCTGTGCAGTTCTACAGATTATCCTTAACCCTAGAGTTTAAGTAATTAAGGGGCACATTACGATACCCGGCGTAAATAAATCCGCCAGGCATGGAAGCGGCAAAAATCCGCCCGCACACACCGCCTGAACACCGACCACGCCATTATGAGTACACAAACTGAAAACCGCCATCGGCGGAAAAATCATACAAAATACCGCCCGCCATCGTCCGAGTCGGAGTCAAACCGCCCGCCACGGACGGAAACACGCACGACAACACAAAACCGCCCGCCCACACGGCCGACACACCGCACGTGAAATTACGATCGCACCGCCATGAGCGCGGAAAAACAACAAAAATACCGCCCGCCAGCGCAAACAACGCCGATGAGAATCGACACGGCAGAAGCCATGGCGCCCACGTACCTGCACAGAAACCATCCGCACACAAAACCAATAGCACACAACATGGCCAACAAGTCCACACAGCAAGGCACGCACAAATACACAAGCACAGTACACATCCCGAAAACACCCCCCGGACAAACAAAAAATACAAAGGCCAGAACCCCAGACACAACACACCTGAAAACAACAGACCATGAGGACACACCCACATAGGTGAGTACAAAAGCAGCACTCCCACAGACCACAACCCCTTGCTACATTGCAAACCAGAGAGGAGAGGAGAGGACACAGTGACACAGCAAGGACAGCAGCACACCACAGAAACACACACATCACTACCACCACCACCACCACCACCACCACCACCAAACACCGGCACCACAAACCCCCTGCACATTACACAACACACACCGCACCACCACCACAAACACCATGGCACCACAAAGGATGCCCAAGTTCACGCCCATGGAGCTGACGGTCATGGTCGACGAGATCATCAAGGTGTACCCACAAATCTATGGGAACATGGTCCAGCACACACCACTAGCCACCAGAAACAGAATGTGGACCCGGATCGTAGACCAGGTCAATGCAGTCGGGACCCTGCCCAGGAACAGAACCGAGATAAACAAACGTTGGAATGACGTAAAGAGCCTGGTCAAGAAGAAGGAGGGCAAAAACAGAGAGCTGGCTGCCGTCACTGGCGGAGGGAATCCCGCGCTCTTTAAGACCTTCAAAGCGTGGGAGGAGAAGGTGCGAGTCGTAATACATCCGGAGATCCTCGCCGGATTAGCAGGGGAGTGGAGGCTGGTAAGTACAAACTAATGTATACCAGCACACCGCTATGTACACACATGCGCAACCACCATGCCACAGCTCCCAGGGACAAACACCCCCATGTCCAGCACACAATACACAACACATCACACGCACATGCAACAGACACTACCACACACAGGCCAAACCGAACAACTGTAAGATGCGTGGGGACATGTGTACACTAAGCCAGCCACGTAACCACCAACAGGTCCACAAATATGCCAGAAGCGCCACAACGAGCACCCACCACACCCATGTGTCCGCCACAGCTGCACCAACTGACAAGTAACAGGTAAGTGGCAGGAACACAAAGTGCAGTGGGTCGGAGGGGGACAGCTGAAGTACAACACCCACCAGGCCCCCACTCCCACAGACCAGCAAGGTGGAGCACTCCCCACACCCATGTGTCAGGCACAGCTGCACCAACCGACAAGTAACAGGTAAGTGGCAGGAACACAAAGTGCAGTGGGTGGGACGGTGGACAGCCCAAGTACAACACACACCAGGCCCCAGTCCCACAGCACAGCAAGGAGGAGCATCCCCCACACCCCACACCCACGTGTCAGCCACCGCAGTGCACAACGACAGCCGAAAGGCAGACATCACGGTCCACAGCAATCGGTGTCAGTGGGTGTACAGCCACCCCCACGACCCACTACACCCCCCACCCCCACAGACCTGCAACATGGAGCACCCCCGCTAAGAGCCATGTGGCATCCAGTACAGTGCACGCACGAACAACTTGCAGGTGGGAAACTGGACAGGGCTGGATTACTGGAGGCATGAGGACCATAACACCACCAACACATGGGACATGTCACGTAGCACACGAACACGCAGCACCGCCCACCGTCACGAACAAGTGAACAATGTGCACACGGACATGAACAGCAGACTCACACCCCACATGACCCATCACAGACATAGCAACACCCAAGGAGCCACGTCTGCATGCACAAGCCACACTGAATATAGTCCCACACGGCAGCCACTGTGCAACTCATCACACACAACCGAAACACCATTGAAGTCCTGTCCATGTAGCCCCTACTGCCTGTCAACCACACACCCCACAACTACGCCTATGTAAGACAAACAACACTAGACGCAACAGAGCGGAACAACAGAAATGCACACGAACACCACTGAACCCATCAAACACACAGACACCCCATGCACATACAACATACCATCCATCCCATCCGTCAGCCCCAGTCTCATGAAAGGCATGTCATCCGCACAGCTGCCACACATACAGCAGTCACGCTAAGACACATGCCCATGACCAACCATGTGCCAGAAGTCAATTAAGCGCACGACACACTGTGAGCAACAACACACAACATGGGCCACACCCCCGAGCACTGCAGTGATGCACATGGCACAGGGCAGCACGCACACCAAGGAGATGGGACAACTGCAATACGTTGGCTGGCACACAACTATCACTCACTCATAACGATGCGTCCAATGCCATGTCCAGTAACCACAACAGACAGCAAATATGCAGGGCATGTCAGGCATGCACACACCTCAGACCATGCACTGTCATGCTGCCACAACACATGTCACGTTCGGCACCCATGGCTCACAGCATGTACCCCAAAAGCATATACCCTCCCAAATGCGAATCTGGGGCATGGCCCCCATGTTGCCATATGCGTTCCTAAGCGTTCCATTTGAACTCCAAAAGCAAAGTACAAACCAGACCCAGGATGGGCCAGGAGCCCGCATACACCAGAGTCACAATGAGTAGGGGCAAAGCAACACACCCATCGGCATGGCCAATCCGTCCCATGCCACATGTGCACAGCACACAGTCCCATTGCCTAGCACACACAACTACAGATGCCACAGCCACACACTCGCCTCCGGGAAACCCATGTACGAGATTGCACGAACTGCCAATGTCAGACGACTAATACATACTTCGCCAGGTGCAACACAATAACAAATCTCATTCTCTCCACAGGTGACGAACTGCTGGACGCTGGGGATGGAGACAGCAGCCAGCACAGCCAGCCTACAAGCCCCCAACGAGGACACACGGATCTGGAGGATCTGTCCACCTCTTCGGACACGGACCACCAAGCTGGCCCATCTGGCGTGGCAGGGCCCAGCCGCTCCCCAGGACCCCTCCTACCCACCAACCCATCATCCAGGGATGCTGAACAGTCCCAGTCCCCTGCTGCCACTGTCGTTGCGGCCACACCCACGGTCATTGCGGCCACTACCACTGCCGCAACCGCCACCATCGCCGCACCGACCACCACCGCCTCCACCACCACCACGTCTTCGCTGGCACCAGCCCCAGCGCAGGTGGTGGCCCGGCCGACTGGATCCACCCTGGGAGCCACAGCGAGGACCGTGGTGAGCAATGTGGCTAGTGGGCAGGCCGGTGGCAGCAGGACTGGTAGGAGGAGCAGGGTCAGGGAAACGCCAGCCTCCCCTGGGAGCCATGCCCTGCCTCAAATGGCCAGAGTCCTTGGGGCCTATGAAGAGGCCCAAGGACAATGGGCCAGGTCTGCTACTGACACGCGGGAGGTGCTGGGGGTGCTGAGGTCCATGGACGCCCATATGGGCCAATTCGTGTCCCGTATGGACCAACTCGTGGACCTCATGGGCCAGCTGGTGGTGGCGGTGGGGTCACAGGCAAGGCCAGCAACACCACCTCCTCCACCACCTGCTAGGGCGCAGGGTCGGCCAGCAGTGTCCACTTCCCCTGCGTCCACAGCCAGTGAGCACACCTCACCCACCACCAGCAGGTCGCCACCACACACCCCCTCCCAAACGTGGAAGGGGCCGTCCGAAGAGGAAACAGATCTCCCGGGAGGACTTCGCACGCTCCAGTCGCAAGTGAGGCAGCCAGCCAGCCTTCCGCCAGCCTTCCTTGACCAGCCACTGCATTGACTTGCTCTACGATCCCACTCCACACAGCCATCTGGATGGCATGTGTGTGTTGGACTATGGACATAGAACCAGTGGGTACACCCTGATCATCACGCAGCCATGACCGACAGCTCATTGTCACTGCACGCACCACTTTTGTCATCACCTTACACACAATCACATGTCACAGTTTGTAATAAATGCACCTTTTTCACTAACTGATGTTTGTGCCCTGTGTCTTTATTGTACGGAATACAACGGCCACCTTGGGCGGAAAGGCACCTGATGCGTGGCATGGCAATGGAACCGGAGGGCCTGTAGGGACCTAGGGGTGGGAGACAGAACAGGAGCACATTCAATGAGTGTGTCACACACCCATCACACAGTACATGTCAACAACTACAAGCAATGTACACACATCGCACAGAGCAATAGGGCACAATGCCACAGCCACCAACAGTGGCATACTACCCTGGCCATGGAGCGTTGACACACTGCACGCAGTGAACATACGGCCACCCTGACACAGCACACACACACCTGCATAGATACAGACACATCATCCGTCGTACATGGACACTCACCGTCAAGTGAAGTAGCGGGCGATGAGCTGCTGGCGCACATTCCCAGCTTCCTCCTCTCCGCTGTCCACCTCACTCGAGCTGTCCTGGTCTGCGGGCTGGGGCCCTGGTTGATCTCCGTCATCCACAATGAGGGGGATCTGCTTCCGAATGGCCAGATTGTGCAGCATGCAGCACGCCACCACTATCTGGCACACCTTCTGTGGGGAGTACGCCAGTGCACCCCCGGTGCGGTCCAGGCACCTGAACCTGGACTTGAGGAGGCCAAAGGTACGCTCGACCACACGTCTGGTCCTCCCATGTGCCTCATTGTATCGATCGTCTGCTGGGGTGCGAGGATTCCTCAATGGACTGAGCAGCCATGCCCCATTCGGATACGCAGAGTCACCTGGGTGTGAGGGACACAGAGAACCGTTGCTATTCCAACTGGACAGGGGACAGCATCGCACAACCAGCACGCTACACCACTCCACATACTCACCGACAATACAGCCACGATCCTGTTGCAGATTGGCCATCAGTAGTGGCAAGATGCTGTTGCGCATTATGTGTGCGTCATGGGCCGAGCCTGGAAACTTGGCACACACGTGGGTGATCACCATGTCCGCAAGGCACACCACTTGCACATTCAGGGAGTGCGTGTGCTTCCTGTTGCGGTACAGGTGCTCAGTGGCCTGTGGTGGAACAAGGCCAACATGAGTGCAGTCAATGGCTCCCACGACGTGTGGGATTCTGCCAAGGGCATAGAATGCACCCTTCACTGCCGCCAATTCACGAGCCCTGGGGAATCTGATGTACCTGTTCCGGTACAGCATCATGGCTGCCAGTACATCCCTCAGCACCTTGCTGAACATGGGCTGGGACATCCCTCCTCCACTGCCCACTGTGTGCTGGAATGACCCAGTGGCGAAGAAATGCATGGCGGCCATCACCTTAGCCGTGGGGGTGACAGCAGTCGGATACACCCTGCGGGGACGGAGATGGGGCTCTAACATGGCACACAGTCGATGCAGAGTTGGCCTGTCCAGCCGAAACTTCCTGATTACCTCTGTATCGTCCATGTCCGCCAGCAATTGGTATGGGCGGTCAATGTTCGGTCTCCGCCTGGGTTAAATGACAGAGGACACATGTCAAAGCAACACGGCACATAGCAATTTCGCATACACATCACTGACATGACTGAGCAAGCACATGAGCCACAGCCCAGCTGTCAAGCTGGGACGGCACGGCCACAATACACTTACACAGGTCTCCCAACAATGGCAATGGCAAGTGAGACATACCACTGCCATGTGCATGCACATGGGGATCTAGGCCCCAATGACTTGCGGGCGTGCTGATGGGGACTGACTGCATATTCGTCAAGCGGCAACGCCACGGCAACATGAGTGTCTGCTGAGCATGGTACTGCTTCCGAGGCTGGATGAGTATGGCACACGACGACGACGATGTGGGCACGGGCTGAGCGGCCAATACAAGTGGGACCTGTGGCACGAGGGGATATGAGACAGTAGTAGGTGTCAGCACTGCACCCTATGTACAGCACTGTACGGATCACAGCTCCCGAAACATTGACTGGTGTCCACATTGACAGCCCCATGCCAAGACGGCTGTGTGCTTGCAGTCACACGTCACAGGTGAGAGGTTACATTGCACGTGCCAGGTGGCAGTCGTACATAGTGGGAGCTGGCATGTGTGTGCATGTGTCTCCTGTTCAGGATCCACCAGATGGGCGCTGACTCTGTACTGACCATTGGACACAGCATGTTCCGTGGAAGGCTTGTGTGTGTGGGATGGTGGCACTGGATGTGCCTCCGTTGGGTGGGGGGCCATGCACAGGGCGGGTACGTCGATGATTGCGCATTGTTGGTCACGGTGGGTGCACCAGCTAAGATGTGTTGCCCTGTGTTCAATTCCTATGTCCGCATGATGATGGACTGTGGATGTGGGCAGACTACACATTGGTCGATGTGCTGTCTAAATGCATGTGCCTTCACACCAGGCACAGCTGCCCCTGCACATGTGACCCCTGCTGGACTCGCTGCTGGGTCTGTGGAGCTGATGCACCTTCTGCGCGTGGGGCGGACAGCTCTCCTCACTTCCCTCATTGCGCATGTCATGTCTTTGCCGCAGGTGACATGGATCATGGAGGGCCCACATGTACGCGTGGGTAGGCTACACATGATTGTTCACTGGTCGCCACCCCCAGTCAGTGTTTCGAATGGGAAGGTTGTCGTGCTGGTGGTATGTTCGATGTGGCGGATGGGCGGGCCTAGGTGCGGGCTTACATTCCGGACATGGGGGGTAGTTGGATTGGCGACTAGTTGCAGTACACACGGGACACGTCTCTTCCTTTCCACATCTGGGTCATCCCTTGTACTAACTGACAGTGATACAGTCATCTTCGCCCCAGCCCTCATGTCCTCCCCTCGCCCCCCAATATGCATGCTCACCTGCGAGGCTAGCGCTTGCACAGGCAGCCCCAAGCTCGCACCAGAGAGGGCAAGGAGTGTATGTGTGGGTCCAGTTGCACGAGTGGGCTGTCTCAGGGTATGATGTGTGGCGGGACACCGTCCACCCGCGTGGTGCCCCAAATGGAGACCCGGCCTGCATGGACTATGCATCACAGTCTTCGCCTTCCGGATCCGCCACCTGCGACACCCAGTGGCTGTGGCTGCCCTTGCGGCCATGCCGCGTCCGTCTGTGGCTGATGGCCCACACATTCACTCTTTGGCCTCTCTGGGGAGGGCTCAGGGGTGGTGGCGCACGCGCTTGCACTTAGTCGCAATGGCATGTGGCGTGGTTGGTATGATGGGCAATGGATGGGATGGTGCGAGCCACCTCCCGTGACGTCAGTGCTGCTCGTGCTGTGGTGCGTCCCCCTACACTTCCATTTGACTTTTTGCCATGCTGGACGTTGAGGTTCTATTGCCTGCGTGATATGACCAGGAGGAGCGCGAGGAGACCTCTCACACACCATGCTCCACTGCCATCCCGTGCCCTGTATCGCCTGTGCGGATTGACTATGTTGGGGTTACACCTGGTCGACTGGGGCTGTGTGTGCCTTGTCAAGGGGCATGGCGGGCGCACAACAGGATCCAGCTCGTCCACAGAGGGTGGGCTGAGGTGCGCCTGGTACCGCTTTGTACGTGTGCCCGGCTGCTGTGCACACACGTGTTCACTCCCCCCGACAGGTGTCCTCTCACAATGCCCAGGGAAGCGGTGGTGTACTGTTCATGAGCCCTCCCAACACGGCGTGCTCCAACTTGGCATGTGCGCATCTACCCGTCGCACCCACCCACCTGAGCACTGCGTCCATACGACTTCACACGACACATGTGTGTCTTCCACAGTAGTGCTACTCATTTGCGTTGACATCCAATACCAGTGGACTACATGGTCATGTCACGACTGCCGTGTACTTCACATACTCTCATCCTCTCTCATTCGTACTTGTGAAATGAGTCAGCGGAGACAGTTCTGGTTTCAAACATTATATTGAGTCTTCTGTCCTCTGTGATGCAGTATAGTGGACACTACTGGCAGCGGAATACATATTGAGGATATACTGAGCATGATTACAAATGGGATAGGGTGTGGGGTTACATCTGCTTGGCCAAGGCTGTGCTAATGTACATTTACGTATAGCTGCGGAGCTGCGGACTTTGACACAGACGGTATACATGTAGCCTACCAGACCGCTCGGCATCATGGGCACAGTCCATCTCAGTTCCATGTGACAGGTTTGCTGCGGTTGTTCCTCATGCACGCGTGCATGTGAGATGACATCAGGGCATGTGCTTGCGTGCATGCAGCGGCGTGCCACTTGTTGTTGCACTGTGGTGGTTACTGGACATGTCACAGTCACTGGGGTCGTGTTGTTGTTGTATGCACTTGTCGTCCATGCAAAGGTCCTGGTATGGGATTCCCGGGGCGGGGGTGGGAGGGGTGCAGCACCCACAGACTCCAGGCGACCTATTCATGTCCACTGAGCGGTGTGTGTGTCCATGTGCGCTGGATCCATGTCGTGTCCTGGTTGTTCGTGCAGTTCCGTCCATGTGGGTGCGATGCACAGAGCCCATGCCACTGCCTCCCACGATGCATGCGGTGTTCCTGGATGTGATGGGGAACAGTGTGCATGTCCCGGTCATATCCGATGTCATGGCGATGTCGTTGATGGTGTGGTTACAGTTGCCGGTCGTTTGGTATGGCTGTTGTGGTGGTGACTGGCCAGTCCGTGCGGAAGCTGAGCATGGGTGCGGGGTTGGACTTCATAGGTCACTCGGGGAACCTGCGTTGTGGTCCGACGTATTTACAGGTTGTCAGGTATGCGATGCCGTCCAGCAGGGCTTCCATGTCATTGGTGGTGTACATGTTTGCCAGCCAATGAAGCGGATGGTGGCTGTCAAGGTGTTGTTCGTAGGTTGTCCCTTGGAGGACCATGATGGGGCATGCTGGGTGACATTCGATGTAGCTGTTCTCGATGATCCGTCGTGTGGAGGCACAGTGGTTCCATTTCAGTGCGCGTGCGATGTTGGCCACATACGCCATGCCCCCATAGGCAGAGCAGGCCCTGTCGTGTGCGTCCAGAGGGAGGAGTAGTGGTAGCAGGTCCGCCTTCAGACATGCCGGGTTGGAGAGGCATATCTCGACGGGATGCTGGTAGGGACACCTCCGACAGTAGAAGACGGGCATGACGCAGCTGAACAATGTGATGCGGTAAGTCAGTCGGTAACTTACGTTCAGCAGGGACAGGAGATCGCATCCCAATGTATGTATCGTGCTGGTTTGGTACAGCTTGAGCTCTTCGGCGTAGTTGGGTAGGTGTGTTGCGGTTGCCATTTCGCAGCGGTGCGTTGTGGTGGCGTGCTCCGGCTGTGTGTGCAGTCTGCAATGTGCACGCTCCGAGGTTGCTGTGAGCTCTGTGTAGTCGTAGGGAGACAGGACTTGTGTTCTGTTGGCTTGTTTGGAGGACACGGGCCCTCTTCCCACATGCTTCTCAGACAGTTCAAGGTCAGTGCTGTGTGACTCCTTCCAATTAACTTGCATGTGGCCGACATGGGGGAGTGTTTTCTTCTTTCTTCCCCGTCCGTTGTGTGCTTCTGTGATATGCGCTATCTGCCGTGTGGTCGGTCTCCTCGGCATGCCTGTGTTGGTCTATTCTTGGACAATGGCTGTATTCACCGGCTTCTGTCGTAGGGCTGTGGTTTCGGAGTTGGAATGGAAGGTCATTCAGTGCTGTCTGCTCTCCCTTGTGTGGGCGGCAGGCTGCCTTTCCGCTCTGCATTGGGCCTTGTGTGTGGATGTAATTCTTGGGCCACCTGTTGTCGGTCACCGGGCTCTTTGGTGTTCCGTTTCATGTGTCTTGTTCATATGTGCAGGGTGGTATGGGTTTTTCAGTGTGGTACTGGCGTTCCTCTTCCCGAAGGGGCCCTGCTTCTCCTAGTTGGTGTTGCCGCCGCTGTGTGCTTCGCCATGTTTGTTACACTGGGGTGTGTCCTGCTGTTGCGTGACTTCACTGACATGTGTGCGTCGGTTGTGTGGCGTTGGGTGTTGTCCGTGAATTGGGCGTTGGGGACATGTCTGTGGCCGGCCTGTCACGTGTCATGTGCGTTCGGGGTGGGGCTGGTGTGTGTGCTGCTTGGTTGTGTCCCTGTGTCTGTGTGCGACGCATGCATGGCGCTGCGGTTGGCCTCTGCGTTGTGCGCATGTGTGGCGGCGTCATCGGCGCTTTGGGGCCGTGACGGGGTGGTTGGTTCCTAGTCCCAGGTGGTGTGTACACATGTGTTCCGCGATGTTTGGATTTGGCCTGTGTGTCATATGTGGATGCAATGGTGGATGTGTAGTGTGCACGCGCTGGTGGGGGGTTGTCCGCTTTTTCCGCCCTTGCACTGTGTGCGCTGTTTGCGTGCACTTGTTGTGTGTGTGCCTACCTGCGTCTCCGCGGTACGTTGCGTCCTTGGTGGTGCATCAGCAGAAGCATGGGAAGGGCCTGCAGTGCTGGATTCATGCCCGGGGTGCCGCTTCTTCGTTGTCCGTGCTCTGCGTCCGTGTTTCCGCCTCTCTTTCACGTGCGGTGTCTCTTTGCCGTGGGAGCCGTTTGTTTGCGGCATCGTAATTTATGCGCCGGGCGGGACGTGTTTCGTCGGACGGTGTGTGTCAGTTGTGCTGCGCCGCTACGTGTGCGGGCGCACTTTGATGGCGGACGGTGTTGCTGGCTTGCCGGCGGTGTTTGGCCTGCTTTTCGCATCGTAATTGGGCGGGCGTGTGGACTGCTGCGTGCCGGCGGTAACTGGTGGTTTTTGCATCCGCCAGCACGGCGGTAGTGCTTCCGCCCGCCATCGTAATGGGCCCCTAAGTCTCTGCTAAATTCTTTTGGTAGGAAGAAAACATTAACAAATCTCAGTTAACATTATTTTACATTTTTGTGCCTAAGTATGTTATTTCACACATCTTCCAAGAATCTTTAGAGGAATAAACAAATTGTGAGGAGCCACTAAATACAGAATCTGAGATACTCAATTGATTCTTGATTCAGATGTCGATGCCACTAATATGTCAACTAAGAACATGATGATCCATGTGCTGAAATACATTTGACTTCTGAAGGAATTATTCAGGCTAGTAAGTATCTGGAGTAATCTAAAACCTATTTGTTATGAATATACAGCTTTTAGATCTGGCTAGAGATAGCTTTATCTGTTGCACAAGAGTTTATACGATCTATCTAGAAAGATGATCAAAACTTCAGAGCCCCTCAGCTGTTGGTTCTCAAAGCATCATTCACATATGAATGTACTCATATTCATCAGCCATTATAACTGTCATTTATGACATATCGAGATGTTCTTGTGTATCAGCAGATGCCCATTTGATTGTTGCAGCAGATAGAGAGCCATTATATTGTCTTCCTTTGTGTTGTGTAACTATGCTGAACACCTCTTCACTATTTCCCTGTGATTCCTGTGGACGCTATTGCTACATTAAAGGGTGCATTCTGTCTCATATCTGTGACAAGCAGGCCAGAGCTTGTTTGCTCAGATACTTGCAAATAATCATATTAAAGGAAACATAATCTAGTTGTGGTGTGGATGAGTGATGAACTGGGTTCGACAAGCCATTGTCACTGGATCTGCTAGATGAGTTTTTGTTTTTCACTGGCTGTTGGGCTTCAGAGAATGTACTGTGGCCACGAGGTAAACACATGCCACGTATTCACTGGCTCTGATGTTCTGGAGAATCTGTGCACCCCTGGTAAAAAAAAAAAATCATTCTGCACATTCTCACCTTCCTGACAATTTTTCTAGATTACTTTGCTTCTCCCTCTCATTGACTGTGGGGCTTGGGCTGCTTGAAGACCCTTTTGACGCATGTGAACTAACCAGCACCAGAGAATACACACTTCATCGAGTTGCCTTTAGTATGACTGATCTCCGAGTCTTCTTCACAGCATCCTCTGTGGTGCCCCCAAGTGGCAGTTATTACCCAGCCTTTACCCACATTGCTAGCGTCCCAGCTTTGTAAGCTTATCCTAGTCCTATTAAGTAAAAAGGCAGGATGAGTACTGTTGTGTTGATGGGGTGTTGAAGAAACAACAGAAGAAGGAGTTGGAGTAGAGCCAGAGGGTACCAATGCATACCTGCTGCAGAACCAGAAACTAGGCTGTGGGCAAAAGAAAAAGCAAGGACAAAAACAGGAGAAAAATATATTGCTTGGTTTGGGGGGCTGGCTTATATACATATGTATGTGTATTCCAGTGTCTTCATGTGTGTCAGACAGAGGGGAAAGTGTGTGTGGGCCTAGTGCATAGTGCATGTGCCTCGGCCTGGTACTATCCGTTAGCAACTACTGTGACTTCAAATCCTACATTTCGTGCCATTGATGGCTCCCTCCACATAAAAGTATTTACAGCTGGCATAATAGTGACACAATGATGGTAGTTTGTTTCATACTGTAGACACCCTTGGCATGGTGATACCCATTTCTATCCTAATTCTGGCCCTTGTATTATGGTGATAATTCTTTGCAATATGGCAATAAGGATTGTCGTAAAGTAGATGCGCACTGCATGACGGTAACCATAGCATAATGTTAGCCCTGGTATAATGGTGGAAGTTCCTCACATACTGTGGAATTCGACGGCATGATGGCACCCACTTCTATCATACTACTCCCTTTGGTTAAATTGTGGTAATTATTGGCATATTTGAGACATCGTTGACAAGATGATGGCCACACCAGGAATAATGGTGATAATTCTTGCCATAATGTGATTATTCATGCCATAATAGTAACCATTTCTGCCACAATACGGGCCCTGTTATAATGGAGGCTATAATTGGCATATTATGGCCATCTTTTTGCATGCACGCTTAGTTATAGATGGCAAATTGCAATAATATTTAATGGATGAAGGATTGGAGGCAAACTTTTTAAATATTTCCAGCAAGACCCAATCATATATATAATTTCTACTCATTCATGAACTTTCTCCCTCATTCAACCATTCATACACTCTTGCACATTCATCCCATCTTTGCATGCACTTATCCAGCCATCCATTCATTCAACCATCCATGCACTCAGTTATATATCCGTTTAACTAACCACTGACTTATTCTTGCCTTCACTCTCTCACCAATCAACAGAATCACAAACAAAAACAAACTAATTAATATGTACTTATAAAAAAAACCTTATCTATTGGCCTTGTCAATGCTTGTTCTCTATTCAACATGCACAGCATTCAGGCATTAATATGCCCCTTGGTGCGGGCATAGATAGGTTATGTTCTACATAACTGTATACTGCTGTCATATCCAATAGTTCCCCCATCCTGCTAACCACACACCTTGAGCAGAGCATGATCTCTTCTTCAAGTTTTGACGGAGCCCTGTTTCCCAAACCTATATTCTTTAGAAATATGGAGCTCAAGGGGAGACCACAGCGATAAAGAAGGAACAGGCTTTTCCCCTCAACTTCCAAAGACCGATCAACTATTGATTATGTCTATCTTTCTGAGCGCCTATCCATGCAGCTGGCAAAATATGAAATTGCAGAAAGGCCAGAAAGTGATCAAATTCTACTAAAGTGAATCTTGAATCTTCTAGTACAACCTTCTGCGGACAGCAGACATGTGGGAATGGCAACAGGCAAAGAGAAAGTATATCTAGTTAAAAGAATAAAGTAGAGATCAGTGCATATAGCAAAAGGCACTGCCTGGCTAAGTAAACAGAAGCTTTTAGCAAATTCGAGGCAACAGATCTCGACCCTCCAGTGGTGGGAGAAATCCGTGGATGACCTTAGATCGCTCCTGATGGGAGATTTATTTTATTTATTTATTTTATTCTGAAAGTTTTCTATAGCGCGAACATGACCACCGCGAGTATCAGAGCGCTTTACAGTTTATACATCAAAAGGGATACAAACAATCAAAAAACAGAACCAACAAAGCAAAAAAAATACACAATCATGTAAAGCCAAGGGATTCTCGTGACCATGGCAGCTGGGCCACAGATCTGCGACTGTGACCTCAGTGACCAATGGAATAGCCAGTCAGAGGCAGAAATTTCTTCATCAAGAGCACTTTGACTTCCTTTTTGAAGAGGACAATGGAAGGATTTACCCTGACTTCAGGGGGGAGGGAGTTCCAAATCCTCTGTGCTATACCTGAGAAGGCTCGATTGTAGGTTTTCATCTTCTTGAGTTTTTGTGGTTTGAGCAATAGGGTGCTGGCGCTTCTGGAGGCTCTCGAACCGCATGAGAGCTCCAGTTTCTGAGCGAGGTACAGTGGGGTATTGAAGTGAATGGCTTTGTGTGCCATGCATGCAATCTTTAATTGTATCCGAGCTTCATATGGCAGCCCTAAGAGGGGCAGTCTTCACTCTAGGTAGGCCGCAAAGGGTTGCGCTACCATAGTCCAGCTTTGATACCACTAAGGCTTGCACTGCCACCTTCAGGTCATGAGCAGGGAGGTAAGGTTTGAGTTTCCTTAAAATGCTGAGTTGGAAGTTCGCTCCTTTGGTGAGGGAGCTGATGTGCTTCTGCATGTTCAGACTTTTGTCTAGCATAATTCCCAGAGAGGTTGCAGAATCAACAAGGTGCGGCCTACAGTTGAGAGCAGTGAGATGATTCAACCATTGTTCGATGACCGGAGATTGCTTGTGTGGTGCGATTAGGAGGAATTCCGTTTTGAGAGAGTTTAACTGCAAGTGGTTGCGTGTCAGCCAGCTTTGAGTTTCTATAAGTACTGAGTTGAGGGACCAGATGTCCTCAAGGGAGGCGATCTTCAGGTATAGTTGGGTATCATCTGCATACATGTGATAGTGAATGCTGGATGATTTCAGAATTTTTGTCAGAGGCTCAATGAACAGGTTGAAGAGTGTGGGTGAGAGCGCTGAACCCTGTGGGACCCCAAGCGTGATCGGCGAAGGATGAGACAGGGACTGGTTCACCTTGAAGCTTTGGGATCTGTTATGAAGGAATGAGGAGAACCAGTTTAGTACAGGCCCAGACAACCCCATTCTGTGTTTCAGGAGGTCAATTAGGTTATCGTGTTTGACGGTGTCAAATGCTGACGAAAGGTCGAGAAGGATCAGTAGGCAAGAATCATTTTGATCCAACATTCTTAGCGCATCATCGACAATGTGAGTTAACGCAGATTCTGTATTATGGCCCGGGCGAAAACCAGATTGACACTGGTCCAGAAGATGGAACCAGGCCCAAAGCGCTACAACCTGGTGGGGTCAGGAGAGTTTCACCCCAGTACGTCAAAGTCATCATTGCCTCAAGAAGAGCCCTTCGTAAAGACCAGCGGATTCACAAACAAAAACCTTCAAAGAATACAGTGGTGGAGGTCAAACGTACGAAACTAACCCATAAAAAACAGACTGGGAACATAAAGAGGAAAGGAACCAAAAGGAATGGGCTCACATATTTCAGCTGTTAAAGGATCCAAACCATGTGCACTTCTGGGAGCATGTTATTGAACTAAGAAACAGTGAAGAATCAAGAGTGAATGGCATCTCAGAAGCAGCTTGGGTTAGGCATGCAACAGAGCTATACACCGACAGTCAGGCAGCCCTGCTGGCAACCAGCCAGTCCATGGCAACGGACTATAAGCAAATCCCCCCTATTGATGTTCCTGCTGGGGAGCCAGCCACCCAGCTGCTGAACAGAGCTAACTTAGGGCATGAACTATCATCTCAATCAAACGAGGTCCAGAGCATAGTAGTCAAACAAACAAGCAGCAAGAAGGTTGAAAGCATCATCAAACACATGAGAAAGGATGGGGCTCCCGCTCCTGATGGTCTACCTGCGAGCTTGTTTACATGTGCCCCTGATAACTGGGCAAGGTTGCTGACGCCACTCTTCAACTGTGTTTTTCAAAATATGACAGTCCCCGTAGCCTGGAGAGGGTCCATCCTCTGCCCTATATGCAAAAAGGGGGACCTGTCAGTGCCTTCAAATTATCGGCTAATCACATTTCTTGATGTGGAGGCCAAAGTATATGCCTGTATCCAATTGGAGCAGCAAGAGGTGTGGGTCCAAGAGCAACAAAGTTTACCATTCTTTCAAACAGGCTTTAGGGCAGGGGCGTCAACCATGTATAACATCTTCGCATTATCCTTCCTGAGGCCCACGCCATCCAAAACAACAGAGTACTACTCTTTTGTTGCTTCATTGCTTACAGTGCGGCATTTGACAGAGTTTATAAGGCAACACTATGGAGGAAGTTAGATGTGTGGGGCATACCCCCTATGCTGCTTAGAGCCATAATCCGGCTGTACTCAGGGACATTGGTCCGAGTCAAAACTGGGTCGTGTACGGTCAAACCAGAACACATCGCAGCCTAAAGCAGGGTTGAATCTTTGTCCCCCTGCTGTTTAACCTGTACACAGCCGATTTAGGGAAAACCTTGGAGTCCGGCTGCCTGGACCCTCTCAAGCTACGAAACACCAAGTTGCAAACAATTCAATACGCGGATGACATAGTGATTATGGATCACACCAAAATTGGTTTACAATGGGCATTGAATGCTCTGAACACATTTAACCTGGCCAACCATCTCCAGGTAAACCAGGATAAAATAAAAGTCCTAATATTTGGAAGATACAGGAGCTAAAGGAACATCTCATGGCCACTGGGCTGCAATATAATCAGCACTGCAAGGAAGTATAACTACCTCGACGTGCAGTTCAGTGAAAATAGTATATGAGTGGCACAGGTAAATGCTATTTTAAAAATGGTGCCGCAATTACGTATGGTATCTGTCAACTGAATTGGCTCCTAAGCAGTGCCTGGGGGGCCCCCAATAAAAAGGGTAATGAAGGCAACATTTCTACAGCCTTTCAGTATGGCCATCACGCTTACCCAGGCACCCTAGATTCAGCCTTGCAATAATCCCACTGCAGAACGTACAAGAAAATCTTTCAACAACCACGATATGCTTGTCGCTGTAGGCTAAGACAGGAGCTTGGACTCGTGATTCAAACACAAGATTGTCAAGCCTCCATGCTGAAATATTATATCAGGACCAGGAAGGCCCAGACAAAATCATTAAAAGGCCATCCAAAATTCATCTTTGCAACTCCAGGTAACCCTTGGTTCAATCAAGTAAGAAATGCTATGAAGACTCCCCAGATCGAAGAAACAGACCTTCAAGCAGGGGACATCCCATATATCATCTGGAAAAAGAAAATCAACCATCAATTAAAGGCAACCTCATGGACACAAGTTCTATAATATCTAGACAATTCACTACAGGTACAGTCTCTAAATGACTCTTATCTTGTAGGGAGACCACAACCGTATTTCCAGGAAGCCATAAATGCGGAAACCTGATGGCAGATATTGTATATGCGACTGTTAGCATTGCCAATAAGAGATTTTAATCCTGTTTGGGCCAGCTGTGGAGACAAAAGGGATTGCAGGTTATGCTTCTACTCATATGAATCATGGTTACATCTGCTTTGCTGTTGCCCTTCTTGCGATCATCAGAGGAGACTATTAATTAGACCAGTCTGCCTGGACCTAGGGGTGCGAACATGCCAGGAAGTATCTGCAAATTGTTTTAAAAACACGGTACCTTGGGCACTAGCGAGATGTGCAAAATTTGTCAATACACTCAGGCAGCGGCTCTCTTCATCCATTCTAAGCGATCACATGCAAGGGCAAAAACTAATAACAAAATGTGTAGCCCGAGTAGTGCCGGACCAGGGTTAACTGGAGAAGCCGAACCTGAGGCTTTAATGTGCTGACCTGACACTTGGAGGCTGAACTGCTAAGCCTTTAACACCTAACTATTCTGTAAATCACTGACTGCATATTTTAGATGTACATAGTCTTTTCCACAAAACTTTTTTTAGATATTTTAATAGACAGCTAATTTTATCAGATTGTAATGGTTTTTATTAACTAAACAATAAAGTTTACAACAGATATATGGAGAGAGAAAAATAAGAATTTCAGTATAAGTATACTTATATCATTATTCAGTGTTGCCCTCAATGGTATACAACACATTAGAAGCATAAATACATGTGATGGTCCAGACTTAGACATCCCAATTGAATTATGTAGCTGAAGTCAAAGATAAACAATTGATGACTTACTTAGGTAATTGATTTAGGTACAATGGGGTTATGGCATGCCACGGTTGTCTTCATTCACAAAAATCCAAGCTCTTGTTAATTGATGTAATTCAAAAGAAGTCCAGGTAGCCATAGGGTAGGTTATACGTAAGAGGTTTATTACGCTTAGTTACAGGATGGTAAGTAGGCTAATAGGTTCAGTTGTTCAGCAGTTGAGCCCCACCAGGAGCAGCATCCTTGCTGCTCAGCCCACACACTCCAACTGTCTCTCTTTCCACTCCACCAGCCACTCCAGCATTCCACTACCTCATCAGGCATTCTAACATTCCACACACACATCACATTCATACTGGCTGAGCAGCAGGGAACAGATAGCTAAGGGAAAGGATGTAAAGCAACATTACAAGTTACAACATTAATCAATGTCCAAGTTCAAATTAAAATCCTTTTGAGGCATTGGGCCTTTCTAAAAATATTCATATTAAGCTCCAATGTTTAATAATGGGGATCAAGTATGTAAAGCTTTGACTATTATGGCTGAAGAAAAAGTTGCACAGCAACAAATTATGAACAGGTTAATGTAATACAATACAAACAAGGTATATTGCAGGTGTTTGAAGCATTCAATCAAAATATATATGCAGCTCCAACTCAGGGGACAGCTATGTATTAAACAGGTAAATTTCTAGATAATTATGGCCTCAAAAGACAAGTCCATGAAGGATGGGTCCTTAAAAGCCATAGTAAGACTGGAAGATAGCAAATTCATTTGCAATCTACTTGTAATGACAGTATCTGGCAAACTACATAAACCTCTGTCTGTGACCCTGGCTCTTATATATTTACAGATTTTTCAAGATGGTTTCAAAGAGTTGATACCACTAAAACGTAGCACATTAATGCCATTTGTTTTGACTGAAACCTGCAGATCACATCTCTTAATAATACTAGTGTATGACATCTTTTGTTGCATATCCCTTGCTGGGAAGTGGTATGGTGTTTTATACAAAAAGGGTAAATGCATAGGGAGGTGGAGACTGGTGATGGGTAGAGAGATCCAGAGTGTGTTGGACATAATCAGAGAGTATGCTTTTGGCCTCAACCTATTGAGTCTGTGTTTCCTTCCTCTGAGTCTGCTTCTGAACAAGGAAGGCATTTCTATACACCAATGTGCAATGGCACTCAGTTATCTCACAAGTTATTGTCAATTGAGGAGATGGTCACTCTAGGTACCTGCCTTCAAAGGCTACACACATTTTGGAAGTTTCTTATGCTGAAACACAAGAAAACTGTACTCACTGGAGCAAGTTTTGTCTCCCTCTCCTGGACACTATGAAACTTGAACGTTTGTCTCCCTTACTCTCACTAACAGTAAATTATCTTTGTTTCACTGTAGTCCTGCCCCAACCCTTATCCTGCACTTTAACAAGAATCAAACTTGAATAATTTCTGCCGCAAGCTCTCAAAAAACAAGTCATGTAATTCCCTGAGAACTGAAAACAACATTTTATTATTTCATTATCTCTAGAACAGGTTTGGGAATGCTATCCATTCAAGACACTTCCAGACTTCCATTGAACCAATGAAACTCAATTACCAACTCAGGCAAATTTAATCACATTTATATTGTGTGATCTCCAGTGGGTACCAATCATGGCCAAGATTCAATTCAAACTTTGCTTCCTTGCCCCATGCCCAGTACTTAATTTGTAATGGAATGAGTGCTGGTGCCCAAAGCTCGGCTCTGAAACCCGCAGCCATTGCAATTAAATGTTGGTGCAGCGAATACCAAGGCTGCATAGTCTTGAATTCACCTCAGGCCTCTTTCAACCACTACCACACTCCCTGCCCCTTTATCTCAATCTTACAGGCTCCTGCTTTCTCTCTTTATGACGGTTTCTCCATATTTCTCGTTCTCCGTCTTTCTGCTTTGCTTGTTTTTCTGTCTCTTGTTCTATGTTTCAGAAAAATATATGGAGGTCCCCAGAAACCAGCTTAAATTAAGCACTGCCCATATCCAGCAGAATTGTTCTGTATGACTAAAGCTGCAGGAGGCCTCCAAAGCAAATACCTTTAAATTTAAGGCATCGAAATTCAGAACAGCATCTGTCCAGAAGCAACCCTTCACTGGTGCGGCTGCACCTGCCTAGTCCTCCCTACCTCTCAACATGAGAAGCAAGGCAACCCTTCTTACCTTCAGGAAAAATCTCAAAACTCATCTCTTCTGACAGTTCCTAAGCTAATGCTCTGATTTTAATTGACATACTCACTTCAGGTATTTTTTAGGACAGCTTTGTACTCCATTCTGTTATTACGTTCTGCTGAGTCAATGTTTCTGTTCCTTTGCTTAATGGAATGTGATAATGAGTACATGTAAGCGCCCTAATATACCATACCATACCATACCATACCATACCATACCAGGGGAAGGGCTTGTAAAGAAGCACATTAGTGGATAATAAAAAGTAGCAGAGTTAGTGAGTGACTCAGACAGCAATGCTTTAGATATTTTACTAGAGATCATGTTGCTCAGAAACCTGCATTGTAAACATAAAACACTTTACAGAAGTCTGTATAATTCCTTTTATAACTTCGAAAGACTCCTGTCGAATCCCAGCTGCAGTTTTGCAGTGCAGGGAAAGGAGAGCGGGTGCGGGCTTTGCTGCTGCATTTCATTTTCAGGAGAGTTTCTAGGCCATCTGTCTAACAGTTTGACGTCCCATCTGTGCTGGCACTCTTTCCCTGGTGGTTTCCTAGATCATATTTCTTGAAAGAGTTGCAAAAACTACAACGTAAGATCTTTTGTACAAAACAGCTCTCCTATTACAAACTTGTTTTTTCCGCATCTTTTTTTTTCACTTAATGCAATTTGTAATTAACATGATTGTTGTCCATTTTTCCATTACAGGATTATTCTATTCTGGAGCAGAGATTTTAGTTTTGAGATTTTAGTTCGGCGCGTTGATCTCATGTTCTCATTTTTGCATACAAAAATCAGCCCTTTTTTCATTGGCTCCATCATACAAATTATCAGTTTCTGTACAATAGCCAGTTGCATAAACTGCCTGAAAAAGTGCACAGAAAAGGGACTAATGACTTCTTCTCTGAGGCAGCAACTGCTAGCCCCATCGCAAGCCACACTGTAGGAACTAATGCGTTTTTCAGTGCCTGAGACAGCATTCCACTGGCTCATGGTGAAGGAAGCTCTGACCTTCCCCTGTTTTTTAGCTCTCTAAAGCACTTTAACCAGGAGCTGCTGACAGTAATGTGAACCAGGGCTATTATTTGGACGAGCTGCCGAGAGAGGAGCAGCAACAGCAGCGAGCCCTTTGTGGAGACTGGGCGGTAACTGGAGAAGAAGACGTGCAGAGACAGTGCATCAGCCAGTCGCCCACTGTTGGTTTTATGCACATGTGAATCTCTTTTGTACCTCTTGTTGTTTGACTTTAGTCTGGTCTGAGCCTTTCATCTGCTCTTCTTCCCTGTCCCTGGGCTGTCTGTGAATGTAAACAACGCGCCCCCTTTGTGAGTGTGCGCCTGCTCCTGTTACACACAGCATTCTTGGTGGCTTGGTACTAAAGTGAAGGTCCCTTCTGATGGGTCTCTAATGCATTGTTCAAAGAAGCAGAGTTAAAGCAGGGCTTGGATTGGGGAAAAGATAAAAAATTATATTTGCACAACTCTCTGAAATGGGAACATTTATGAGTTATTACCCGCGCTGCATAGCCATACGCGCAAGGGAAAATGTCCAACTGCTCATGTTGCGCTCCTCTGCAAAACAGAGCTGGACCTGGCAGCAGGCCATTACCACAATCAGCTAAAATCTAATTAAAAAAAGATGCAGCAGCAAATTTCCAATCAAATTGTAGAAATCGATGGGCCAGCAAAAGTGGTTTCCCATGTGCTGCAGCAAGCTTCCATTTAGTTATTAGCCAAATTTGAGTCCTGAAATAACAGATTCTTTCTGTAATGGCGGAGTGCCTTCATGAGGGCGGCGCCCCTTATTACACAGTCAATGATGAAAATCCCAAAAACCGTATGGAGAGGGTGTCCAGATAAAGGAAGCGCCCATATAAAGAAGCACAACATGCCTTACTAAGTTTGGACCCTAGAAGATGGTTTTGAAGGCCTTCTCCTGCCTATTTGGAACTTGAACATTTTACCTAAAAGTGAATTAATGTGACTAATTATAGCAAATGCAAAAACAACAATTGATGGACAGAATGCAGAACAATGTCATACATTCACCCCAGTACAGAGATCTGGGCCTAAATCCATCGTTTTTTTGCTCACCATGCCATTCCAGTTTGAACCCAGCCATATGCAAATCAGTCTTGACCCTGTGCCTCATGGGAACAGTCCAGCCCGAACTGCCAAGCCAGGTCCTCCCTGGACTGGAAACAAGCATCCTAGGACCGGTTTCGGGGTTTCACCCCTCTTCAGCCAGGATAGCTTGATTCCAGTGGCATGGAGAGCACGGGACCCACGTCTGGGCATACCCGTCCCACTCGGGGTGACAAATGCAAAAACAACAATTGATGGACAGAATGCAGAACAATGTCATACATTCACCCCAGTACAGAGATCTGGGCCTAAATCCATCGTTTTTTTGCTCACCATGCCATTCCAGTTTGAACCCAGCCATATGCAAATCAGTCTTGACCCTGTGCCTCATGGGAACAGTCCAGCCCGAACTGCCAAGCCAGGTCCTCCCTGGACTGGAAACAAGGACCGGTTTCGGGGTTTCACCCCTCTTCAGCCAGGATAGCTTGATTCCTAAGTGGGAAGGGTATGCCCAGACGTGGGTCCCGTGCTCACTACACCACTGGATTCAAGCTAGCCTGGCTGAAGAAGGGTGATGCCCTGAAACCGGTCCTAGGATGCTTGTTTCCGGTCCAGGGAGGACCTGGCTTGGCAGTTTGGGCTGGACTGTTCCCACAAGGAACAGGGTCAAGACTGATTTGCATATGGCTGGGTCCAAACTGGGGTGGTGTGGTGAGCAAAAGAATGATGGATTAAACCCAGATCCTTGTGACTGGGGGTGAATGTTTGCATTGTCCAGCATTCCGTCCATCAACTGTTTCTTTTGCATATGTCGCCCTAAGTGGGAAGGGTATGCCCAGACGTGGGTCCCGTGCTCACTACACCACTGGATTCAAGCTAGCCTGGCTGAAGAAGGGTGATGCCCTGAAACCGGTCCTAGGATGCTTGTTTCCGGTCCAGGGAGGACCTGGCTTGGCAGTTCGGGCTGGACTGTTCCCACAAGGAACAGGGTCAAGACTGATTTGCATATGGCTGGGTCCAAACTGGGGTGGTGTGGTGAGCAAAAGAATGATGGATTAAACCCAGATCCTTGTGACTGGGGGTGAATGTTTGCATTGTCCAGCATTCCGTCCATCAACTGTTTCTTTTGCATATGTCGCCCTAAGTGGGAAGGGTATGCCCAGACGTGGGTCCCGTGCTCACTACACCACTGGATTCAAGCTAGCCTGGCTGAAGAAGGGTGATGCCCTGAAACCGGTCCTAGGATGCTTGTTTCCGGTCCAGGGAGGACCTGGCTTGGCAGTTCGGGCTGGACTGTTCCCACAAGGAACAGGGTCAAGACTGATTTGCATATGGCTGGGTCCAAACTGGGGTGGTGTGGTGAGCAAAAGAATGATGGATTAAACCCAGATCCTTGTGACTGGGGGTGAATGTTTGCATTGTCCAGCATTCCGTCCATCAACTGTTTCTTTTGCATATGTCGCCCTAAGTGGGAAGGGTATGCCCAGACGTGGGTCCCGTGCTCACTACACCACTGGATTCAAGCTAGCCTGGCTGAAGAAGGGTGATGCCCTGAAACCGGTCCTAGGATGCTTGTTTCCGGTCCAGGGAGGACCTGGCTTGGCAGTTCGGGCTGGACTGTTCCCACAAGGAACAGGGTCAAGACTGATTTGCATATGGCTGGGTCCAAACTGGGGTGGTGTGGTGAGCAAAAGAATGATGGATTAAACCCAGATCCTTGTGACTGGGGGTGAATGTTTGCATTCTCCAGCATTCCGTCCATCAACTGTTTCTTTTGCACTAATTATAGCAAGGCATAACTTGAGGTGCATAGCATAGTGCTCTGTGTCCTAAGGTATCAGACAGGCAGCCCCAGTTCTGGAGTGAAAATCATATTTTCATTTTAGACTGTGTACAGATTTCCACTGTCCCTTGTCACACAAAGCGATGTGGTCGGCTGCCTGCTGGACTCTCCACAGGTAGGATAAGCAAGGTGACAGAATTGAGAGTAACCTACAATATACCAGGACAGATACTGCACCTCTCTTTCCTTGACATGCCAATCCTAATATCTATTCAGATAGGGGGGGCTATTAACTGCTCAAGTGCCCCAAGCAAGCAACACTGCTGGGAAGAGACACCTACCACCACCGCTGTCTTTCAAAACATTAGAGACATGCCACTCAGTAAATGCAGTATTTTGACGAATACCACATAGTCGGTCAAGTATTCAGACAAAGCCAAACGGAGGCTGATAAAAAAAAAATTTTTTTATTAAACAGGGGTAAGAATGAGATAAACAATGAAGTATACCAATGATTCACGTGTTTTAAAGGACCTTTCTGAACTGGTGTATTTTCTCAGTAACGCTAAGGGTGGTTTGGTCTCTCAACACAGAAACATAAGGAAATCTCTCAGTAAATGACTTATAAGAACAAGATGCCGGACTCCCCTTACCTATCACAGACACGTCCGAAAGGCACAGAAACAGGGAATACATTTCCCGCCGTTAGATTTTCTGCCACTTTAAAGACGATTAGAAAACAATGTGGTCCTTTGAGAAAGAATTCGAGTTGTAATAATAATTGTTCTGTAAGAGTATCTGTGGGTGTTTCCATCGCGGTGATCACGTCCTATGTCAGAGGGGCACTTGGCTTTAGGGTGGAGATTTCTCATCGCAGATTCTGGGAATGTTACTAGGTGGACAAGTAATATTAAATACAATGGTGAATACAATACTGTTGAAACTTATACAATTGCCACACATGCAATAATGACTACACACTTCAGGGTGATAACATAGGACGAATTACCACTACTTCATTTTACTTTGCATTTCTATGACAAACTCTAAGGCACAACTCTCTTACTTTTGACATGGACTCTACCAGGTCCGAACAGAGAAACCAAAAGGAAGCCCTGGCAAAAACGCTGGACTAGCCTGCTCCCTTGCTCGCACCTCTAACTCCCTTTCCATCAATCGATTCTCTTTCTCCTTCTCCTTCTCCTTCTCCTTCTCTCCTCTTTCTCTTCCTCCTCGTAGATGTTTCTTTCCACGTTCCTCCCTCTCTCTCTTTGAAACCTCTGTGACCTGCGACAATGAATCTCGGAGAGCCGCAGCAGCAAATGAGAGAGGCTCCTGCAGCGATCCTGGGCTTGCAGAACCGGCCTCCAAGGGGTTCAGCCCACCGGGGAAACGCCCAGTGGAATAAAAGGCCTTCGTTACGAGTGGCCTGGATTCTAAAGGTATGGGGGCGGAATCTCTGATTCCAGCCGTTGCCCCCCCACTTAAATCCAGCCAGTATAATTCATGTCCCATTGAATGGGGAATAACTATGCAGACCCAGAAAAAGAATCTACATGTTTCCCCTGACTCTGCAGGCTGTTCTGCAGACATTTACCACCTGCTCTGATTAAGGCAGCAAATGTCAGCGGGGCTGATGAGGGTCGAGCGTGGGCGAGGAGGGCTTTTAGGGCATCTGGGGTCATGGCAGGCTGTGGGCTGACTGGGGGAGGGGGTGAGGGCGTATCAGTTCCTCTGTGCTGCTGCAGGAATTTGAGGCGGGCAGAGTGAATATAAACATTTTTACAAAAATTATACAAAAATGAAACATATTTATACATGGAGTATTGGCATAAGGATGCTAAGTTATACATGGGCTATTCACCATAGTATGCCGGAGGCTATATTTTAACAGAGCCAAAGGTCAATAGGAAGAGTAGAGGTATTTTAGCTTAAAGAATGAGGGACATAATGACAAGGGGCGAATGAAGGAGTTATTTCCAGCAGGCAAGTAATGAGAGTGTGAGTATGAAGAGGTGGGACTTCATTCATCAGAGATGGGCGAATATTGAGCAAATTAATAATTACCTACACACCGAAAAGATGATTAGAAAGGGTAAAAATGAGGAAGACTGGGGATTGACTAAGGATGTTATTTATTTTAACTGTATGACCCTGGGCTTACACAAAGGATTCAGATGATGGGTGCATCAAAGGTTTCCAACAGATCTAACCACCATGGCTGTTGCCTCATTGCTGCCTGTTTCAAATGTCATCTGCAATTGACTTAACCACAGCTTCAGTGCACCTGGACAAATGTAACTCATCTTTTGCATGATCCGAGAGGGTGGTATTCACAAAGAAAGCTACCAGTTGCTCTTCCACCGTTCTCTTGAGGTGTGGCAATGCGGCATAGCACATTGGAATTGGCCTGTAGCTGGGTCTGTGAGGTGGAAGGTTGTGAAACAAGTAATTTCTTTCCATAGACAATGCAATGGTTCATCCACTGATTTCTTGCTGATATAGATATTTGAAGAAGGGGTGGTAGATATCATGACTGAAATACGAGCGCTTGCTAGTGGTAAGAAACGAAGTGAACTGTTTGGGACTGAGAGTAGGGAAATAGTTGACAAAGTAACTGTGGGAAGGAGGAGAAGTATCAGGATTCTGTGAAATTTATGGGACACGCAGAGGAAATAGTGAAATAGGTTTTGGTTCTAGCGGTGGTGGTATGCAATTAATAGGTGATATTTAAATAGATACCTTTCATTTTGCAAGGGATGTTTATCACATAACTCAAAAGTCTTGAAGTATCACAAAAGGATCTCTCTACGGGTGGTTTCAGCAGAGCTGGACAAAGTGTGCAAGTTTAGGATTAGTAGTCTAGCTGACAGGTCATTTTGTTGCAATTCACTTTTAATTAGCTGGTATCTTCAATTAGATAAGAAAACTAGTGGGCATGATTTTTTTAAATCCATGGAGATGGAAGTTTAGAGCTGCTATGGAATAAAAGGCCTGTTTGCGTTCAGAATAGATATGTCCATGGCTCTGTACACACACTTGTGTCTGGTTTCTCACTTAGAGTCAGGTCTAGTGGGGACATAGAAAGGAACCAGCAAAAATGAGGTTTCACAGTGGTCAATGTTGGCCATATGTACAGGAGTGGAGACCTGGGTATTAGGATACTGTTGTGTTTTTGAAAAATAGAGAGAGGTAGATTTACAAGTCCCTTGCGACACTTTTGCGCTGCCGTTGCATCACTTTTGTGACGCAGCGGCGGTGTAAACAATGCGTCCAATTTACAGAGTGACGCATCTGGGGAGATGCGTCACGTTGTAAAGCCCTGCGTCACATTATACCTGCGTCAGGTATAATGTATGCAGTGTGGGCATTCCCACGCAGGAAAGCCTCATAAAAGTGATGCAGTGAAATCTACAAGATTTCACTGCGCCACTTCTAGGACGCCACTGCATCAAAACCTTACGCCTGCTTAAAGCAGGTGTAAGGAGGGACGTAGTACAATATGTCTATAGGCCTCAACATGCATTGCTGGAGTTGTGTCGTGCTTGCACGAATTTCGTTGTGAGCGCGATGCAGTGCGCGCAACAAAATTCGTTTTATTTATTTAAATGTTTACTTACCTGTATTCGGCCGTAATCCGTGGTTTACTACCCCCCACCCTGCCCCTCCCCCGCCCCACGTCACCTCCCGGCCGACACTCCTACCACGGACCGCTACTGCAACTCCATTCCCTTCCCCTTCCTTCCCTTTACTTCCCCACTTTCCATTCCGTTTCACTTACCTTCTCTACTCTTTCCTTATTTCATTTGCTACCCTCTTCCTCCCTTCCTATCTCCCTGCCCTATTTCCTCTCCTTTGCTCCCTTCCACTTCCACTTTCACTTACCCCTTATCTACCCTTACAGCCACACCCCTTCCACCCTAATATTTCTTCCCTCCTCTTCCCCGTGCCCCCCTTTTCAATTAATTTCATTTCCCTTTCATGCCCTTTGATTTTCTCCTCTCTTCTTCTCTACCCTTCCACTCTTCATTAATCATTCTTCTCCATTTCCTCCATGCTTACCCCTTTCATCCCTTTCCATACTCTTCCTCTTTCCTTGCTTTACCCTGCAGTAGAATTTACTATAATTCTCCCTCTTTGTTTCCCTATCCTTCCCTCTGAATAACTTCCTTCACTACAATCCCATCCATCCTTCTTTCTCTTCACTTCCCTTCTTATCCATGAACCCCCAACCACCATATTCTTTAATCTTTCCTTTTTTCCCATGCTTCCTCTCCATTTTCATTAACATTCTATTCCCTTTCATCTTTTTACTATTCCTTTTCTTCCCTTTTTGCCCCTTCTCTTCTCTTCTCTATCTTATTCATTTATTCCCCCTTTTATTTGTTCCCTCGTTTCATCTTTTTCCTTCCAGTCTCTTCCCTTCTTTTCTCTCCCCATTCCCCCTTCTCTCAGCTTCCCTCAAATTTCTTACACTTGCGATTACTTCACTAATATTTTCTCTATTCCCTCCCATCTTTCCTCTTCTCCCATCCTATCTACCTCTTCCCCATTTCCTTCCCTTTCATCTCCTCTTTGAAATTCTACCCTTTCCTTTCCAATTTTCCATCAATCCTGTTCCCGGGCTTGTTGCCCCTTCCATACCCTTTCCTCTGTTCCCATCCAATTACCTTTCACCTTCTTCTCTCCCCTTCCATTTCCCTTCCCATCATTGCACCTTCCCTCCTCTCATCTGCTTCCTTCTCTTCCCACATTCAACACTACTATCCAACTTTTCCCTTTTACACTACCCTTCACCTTCACCTTCCCCATCCCGTCTGTTTCTCTACTCTACTCTTCTCCTTTCATCCAATTCTTCCCTTTAATCTGTTCCCTTCGTTCACCCTTCCCTTTTGCCCTCCTGAGCCCTTTCATTTCGTCTTATTTTTGTTCTTATCAAGTACTTCCCTCCTCCTCACTTGTTTCCTTCTCTTCCTCCCTCTTCCACACTAATTGTTGCTCTTTCTCTTCTCTTCCCTAACCCTTTCCTCTTCTCCCTTATGCTTCCCTACCCCTTTCCTCCTTTCAATTCATTCATTTTCTACTCACTCACTCATTCCATTCTTTCTCCTCCCCATTATTCTTTCCATTTCTTACCTCAAGTTCCTTACACCTTCATTTCCTCCTGTCTGCTTTCCTATCATTTTCACATTCCAGTCTTCTCTCCATTCACATTGTTCCCTCTTACTGCCCTTACCCACCCCTCCTCCCCTTTCTACTCTTCCTTCCTTTCCCCTTCAGTTTTCATCCTCACCCATTTCGCATCCTGCACTCCTCTCACCTTCCCTGCCAATCTTATGTTTTCCCTGCCTGTTCCCTTTCAATCACCTCCTGGTCAGGGACCTGCTCTCCTCCCTGCAGTGCCGCTGTTAAGTGCCACTGCTCTGTGCACTGTGCACTGCTTGATTAGGTAGGTGTTCGAGGCCCTCCTCCACCTGCAGGCTCCTGCCTGCGCCTCATCCCTGGTGGTCCAGTGGGAGAGCCTTGCTCTTCTGCTAGTTCCACTTCTGTCCGTGTTGCATTGTGCCCGTTTTTCTGTCTTTTTCCTGTCTTTTGCTCTGTTTTCTGTCTTTATCATTGTACCTGTTTTTCCTGTCTTTTATTCCTTGTTGCCTTGTCTCTCTCTGTTTTCTGCCCATTTTCCCTTTCCTGCCGCTGCTGGCCCTGTGGCCCCTCCCCCCTGCTGCTTCCAGCTCCCGCCTCCCAGCTGCGCCTCCCTCTCCCCTTCCCTACTTAATGGCAGCAGCTGCGCAGCCACGCCGCTGGCGCGCTGAAGGCACACTAAAGGCATGCCCGTCTGCGCCCGTCTGTGATCTGACCGCGACCATCGCCAGGGACCCTGGATCTTCGACCACCCACCGGTATGACTCAGCAGCAATCCTCACCCTCAACCCCGGAAGGAACAACAACTGCCAGCTGTCTATGCTGAACACCACCCACGGCCAGTTCTCCTGCAGCCACTGCCGCCGAACCTTCACCACCCTCCGCACTACCACGGCCACCGCCCCCCACACCGGACATCAACACCACCGAAGCCCTGAGGTGCATCCTCCTCAACAAACGCTCCCTGCACAGGCACGCTGTAGAAATCTGGGACCTCCTTGACACCCTCTCGCCAGATGTCACCTTCTTCTTCACAGAAACTTGGACCAATTCCACCTCCGCCCCCGACATTGCCACCGCCATTCCCGAAGGATACAAAATTCAGAGGAAGGATTGCCTCAACCGCCCAGGAGGAGGACTCGCCATCGCACACAAGAGCTCCCTCCGACTCACGACCTTCAGCTCGAGCGACAGACCGCCCGCCACCGAACACCTCCACTTCCAGATCCAGACCAGCCCCAGAATGACCCTACAAGGCACCCTCGTCTACAGACCACCCGGACCTCGAACTACATTCACGACTACCATCGCCGACCTCATCGCACCCCACGCCCTCGCCTCCATGAACTACATGTTCATCAGAGACCTCATCTTCCACCTCGACAACCTCAACGACCCCAACTCCGCCACCCTCCTCGACAACCTCTCCTACCTCGGACTGAAACAACTCGTCACCACCCCCACCCACAAGGCAGGACACACCCTTGACCCCATCTTCGCAGGAGGTAACAACACCCACTTCAGCCACACCTCGCAACCCCCTGGATGAACCACTACTGCGTACACTTCCACGTCGACAAACCACCACACCCAAACCTGAACCCCGCCCTCCACGAAGGAACTGGAGCAAGGTCACTGAGGAGCAGCTCACCTCCACCCTCAACCGCACCACACCCGCCACCCTGTCCGACGCCAACCTCGCAGCCAAAGAACTCCACAGATGGATCACCAACTACGCAAACGATCTCGCACTCCTACGTAACTACAACAGACAGCGCCCCAGAAAAGCCACCTGGTTCACCGCCGCCCTCCAAGAATCCAGACGCACCTGCAGACGTCTCGAGAAGAACTGGAGAATCAGCAAATCCCCGGAAGACCGCATCGCCTACAAGAACGCCATGACGGAATACCACCAACGCATCAGATCCACCAAAAGGACATTCATCCAGAACAAGATCCTCGCCAACTCCAGCAACTCCAAGGAACTCTTCAGCGTCATCCAGGAATTCACCAAACCCTCCAGCGAAAACACAGACATCACTCCCTCCCAGGACATCTGCAACAAGCTCGACTCCTACTCCATCTGAAAATCAAGGGCCTCTGCGACAACTTCAACAACCAGACACCGGACGCCGACACCACTCCCGCTTCCAGCAATGCCAGCCAGCCCACCATCTCCTCCTGGACCCCAGTCACCATGGAAGACACCACATCGACCATGAGAGGCATCCACTCAGGAGCCCCCATGGACCCCTGCCCCCTGCACATCTTCCACAGAGCCGCCATTGCACCGGAACTACGACACACCATCAATGCCACCTTCGAGCCCGGCATCTTTCCCGACGACTGGAAACGCGCCAAAGTCAGTCCCCTACTCAAGAAGCCCTCAGCAGATCCCACAGACATCCAGAACTACCGACCCATCTCCCTCCTCCCCTTTGCAGCCAAAGTCACTGAGAAGACAGTCAACGTCCAACTGACAAAATTCATCGAAGACAACTCCATCCTCGACCCTTCCCAATCCAGATTCTGCAGCAACCACAGCACTGAGACCACTCTACTCGCCGCCACAGATGACATCCGCACCCTACTTGACCAAGGGCACACCACAGCCCTGATCCTTCTCGACGTCTCTGCAGCCTTCGACACCGTCTCCCACCGCACACTCACCACCAGACTCCACAAAACCGGCATACAGGGAACCACCCTCGACTAGCTCCGCTCCTTCCTCACTCGCAAAACCCAAGGAATCAGACTCTCACCCTTACTCTCTGAACCCACAGAGATCAGCTGCGGAGTACCCCAAGGATCGTCGCTCAGCCCTCCGCTCTTCAACATCTACATGGCCCCCCTCGCCGCCATTGTCAGACAGTACGGACTCAGCATAGTATCCTACGCCGACGACACCCAGCTCATCCTCTCCCTCACCAATTACCCCCTCACCACCAGGATCAACTTCCAGGAAGGAATGAAGGACGTCGCACCCTGGATGAGCAGCAGCTGCCTGAAGCTAAACTCAGAGAAGACAGAGGTCCTCGTCCTCGGACCCTCCACCTCTGCATGGGACAACACCTGGTGGCCATCTGCCCTCGGCAACCCCCCCACCCCCAACGACCATGCCCGAAACCTCGGCATCGTACTCGACTCCTCCCTCTCCATGACCCGACAGGTCAACGCCGTCGCCTCCACCTGCTTCAACACCCTACGCATCCTCCATAAGATCTTCAAATGGATCCCCCCGAATCAAGAAAGACCATTACCCACGCACTCAATACCAGCAGGCTGGACTATGGAAACACCCTCTACGACAGGATCAACAAGTCTCTGTACCACAAACTACAGACCATACAGAACACCGCAGCCAGACTCGTCCTCGGCATCCCTCGACATGAACACATCTCCCAACACCTGCGCAGCCCTCCACCAGCTCCCCGTCGGAAAGAGAGTAACTTTCAAGATACTCACCCACGCCTAGAAATGCCTACACTACACCAGACCCCAATATCTCAACGACAAAATCTCCTTCCACGTACCCAAGAGGAACCTATGATCCGCCAACCTTGCCCTCGCCGAAACCCCACGCATCCACAGAGCAAGAATGGGTGGAAGATCCTTCTCCTACATCGCTACCAAGACCTGGAACGAGCTCCCGACAGACATCAGACGCGCCCCCACCCTGCACATCTTCAGGAAGACCCTCAAGACCTGGCTCTTCGACTGACCGACTCTTCGACTGACCAGAGCTGCCCCCCCCAGTGCTTTGAGACCCTCACGGGTGAGTAGCACGCTTAAAACCCCCTGAATGATTGATTGAATCACTTCCCTTTCTGTCCCTCCCCTTTCCTCCTTTCACCCTTTTATCCCTCTTCTTTCCCTTTCTTCCCTATTCTGACTCTTCACATTTGCTACTCAACTCCTGTTCCATTTCCCTTCCTTTCTCTATTTTTTCCTTCTTTCCGTCAGTTTCCATCCCTGACGTTTTCTTTCTACTACCTTCCGAGCGCAATGTGTAGCATGGTGTATGGTCGGGAATGTATGCCAGGGGATAAGAGAATAGGAGGGATGACAAAACGGCAGGGGAGGGTAGGAACACAAGGAAAGACAAGAGGAGCAGTTATAGGACTATTAAGGTGGAAGGGTATGAGGTAAAGAAAGGAGATATGATGGGAGGGTAGCGATAAAGGAAACAGAAAAGTGCAGGGGAATGAACAGTAGGAATGGAAATGTTAAGGAATGAGAGCGAAGAACCAAGTGGATATAAAGCAAAATGGAATGGTAGGAAATGGTGCGAAGTGAAGAGAGGGGCTTTGATGAGAGAGGATAGGAAGGTGAAAGGTTGAGATGGAGTGGGATGCTCAGTAGAAAAGGGAACAGGGGTGAAGGAGGGGATAGAGGAAGTGAATGGAAGCAAAGTGGTAAGAGAGAGAAAGAAAAGATTCTGAAAGGTAGGGAAAAGGAAAGACAAAGAAGGGAATAGATACATGGAAAGAAAGCGTTGAAAGGGGACAGAAATATATCGGAGGAAACGATAGAAAAAAGGCAGAGTATGGAAAAGAAACAAAAATGAAAATGGCATAGTAAGGAGGGTTGAGGGAGTGGGCATATGTAGTTCATATGTCAGAATATGGTTGACATAACTATTGTCTGTTTACAAAAGTGTCATCCTTTCAGGTGCAGATCAGATATTTTTGTGAATGATTGTTAGGACAATATTTTTGTCTGACTATAGTTAGGCCACAGTAGGTATTCTGGTTCAATGCCAGTATGGAAACAAAAGGAATGGAAAGAGAAGATAGTGGTGGTCAGTTCACAACAGAGGAGAATGAAAGGGTAGGTAAGGTGACAAGAGAGTCAGGGAACTGAAAATGGAGGAGGCGGGAGGGTCAGGAAGGCTGCAAATCATTGAGGAGTAATGGAAAGTGGGAGAATAAGGACAGTGAAGAGAAGGAAATTAAATAGTACCAAAAGGTAGCGAAAGGGTGGGAAAGTTGGAGAGCAAGACAATGGAGTGCGAAGGGAGTTTAGAGGGAGGGAATGGAAGAGGAGAAGGGAAAGGTAAATGCAAAGTGAAATGGAAAGGGGAGAGGCTAGGAGGGGCAGGGTAGAAGTATAAACGATGGAAGGAGATGAGCTGATGGAAAGCAGAAAGGAAAGAAAATATTGGGGTGGAAAGGTAAAGGAAAGTCAATGAACTGAAGCAAAGGGAGGGGGAATGAAATATAAATTAAGGCTTGTAGACGAAAGGGAATGGGGGAATGAGAAGATGGGGCTGAGATGTGAAGAGAATGGAGGGGAGGGGGAAGGATGTAAAGGGATAAAAGAGGAGGTGAGAAACAAGGCAGAGTGGAGAGGCAGAGGGGAAGAACATATAGCTCCTGATTACAAGCCTAGGTGTCATATATCTCACCGGATAAATGATGATACCACAGATACGTTATTTATCAGGTGCAAAAAAAATAACGCCTATTAAGAATTGTTGGGGGATAACATGGGGGTTTTGGTGTTTATCCCACCAAAATCTGCATGATACAGTAAATAAATATGTATGCTTTTCCGCGATTAAATTTCGGCAGGATAAGCCTGCTGAAATTTCCCAAAGATTGAACTGTTGAGTTATGCATCTGATAATTATTGCATGTGTTAAATACCTAAGAACTCGTAAGTCCAACCCATGCATAAACAGGGGTTTATGCATGGGTCAGTATTAACCACCCAACTAATAATCAGGCCAATAGTGTAAGAAATGAGGGCAGGGGAAGCGGGAGGGAAAGGAAGTAGGTGATATAAAAGAGGATGATTAGGAAATCATACTGGTGGGTGAAAATAAATGGGCCTGTAAGGAAGGAAAAGGGAATGAGGGTGTAGAAAGCAAGGGGAAGGGGAAGGGAAAAGGGAAAAGAGAAAAGAGAAAAGGGAAAAGGGAAAAGGGAAAAGAGAAAAGAGAAAAGGGAAAAGGGAAATGGGAAATGGGAAAGGAAAGGAAAGAGGAAAAAGGGAAAGGAAAGGAAAGGAAAGGGGAAACAGGGAAAAGAATGGACAGGAAAGGCAAGGGGAAACAGGGAAAAGAAAGGAAAGGAAAGGAAAGGAAAGGAGAGGAGAGTGGCTTGGAGGGTTGGAAGAATGTTGATGGATTGAGAGTGTTTGTATTTGGGAAACGTTAGGGTGATGGTTGGGGAGAAAAATTAAGGTTAGGGCAGTGGGGATTTTTAAGTTAGTTTTAAGTAAGTTTTCAATTTCGTTTTCATTTCAGTTTTCATTTGGTTTATTCACTCACCTTTGCCCTCTTGCCCCCACCCTTGGACCTCTTCCTTTTGGAGGCCTGATTTTTCTGTGTGGCTTTAGGCTTCTCTGTGTCTGCATCTCCAGCCTCCAGCAGTGATGCTCCTTGTCTGAACTCCTGGGGTCTAATGCTGAAACTCCCTGGTTGCAAGCCATTAATACAAAGAACATGTCACAATGGAGATCTTTCAATACGTCACCATGACTTTAACACTCTGTGGGTGATACCATTTATTTCCGGGCTGAAGTTTAGCAGGGCAAAATATGGAAAAGATTCTGTGTCTTGATAGAATTACCTTAAATTACTAAACCTGATCCAGCAGTAATCCTGAAAAAAAGATCTCTCATCTACATGGCTTGCTGTCTCAAAGGTGGACTCTTGTTTTCTCTCTGCTGCAGCAGCGGCCCATCCCTGCAGACTTCATTTTCTTCACGTGCCGTGGGCCTTGTGACATCACATTGCAGGGCCAATGACATCATTGGCGTGCTCTTCACTGGGACATTTTGTGGCGTTGCTGTAAAGTGATGGATGCCTTTCAATCAATCAATTACAACATACTTTAAAAATAAATTATGCACTCAACACAATGTACACATCTTTTCAGCGTGTCTTTTTGGGGCTCGAGTTCATATATGAACGAATTCCCTCTACTCTCATCCACCTCTATGTCCCTTACCACAACCAAATAGCTTTGTCTCAACCTCACACACCTTCTCACCAGCATCAATATCCAGTAATCTCTCTCACTCCTTCTTTTAAGTACTGACATCAAGGATATCCAGATCTCTGAAAGGAAAACATTTGAAAGTTCCTAAACTGTGCCTTTTTAAGGAGACCTGGAGTCTCCTGCAGTTTAAACCCAGCGCCATGTTGTAGCCGCCTCACGTCGTTTCTTTAACCCTCGAGATGTGACTGCGGGGCTGTGAGTTGTGCACCTGATGAAGTCTGACCCTCTGCCCTTGCCTGTTGCTATTTCCCTAATGTGAAGTCAACATTTGTGAACAGGGCCGGCTTTAGGGCAGTGCGACTGGTGCGGCTGCACTGGGCGCTGACCTGTGGAGGGGGGCGCTGTAACTTCAGGGGGGCGCTGTGGTTAGCAATATCTTATGATAGGAGAGATGAGGGGCACTTTTGCAGGTGATGGAGAGAGAATCTGAGGAGGCAGTCATGGGACGTGGGGGCGCCAAAAGTGATTGTCGCACTGGGCGCCACCAGCGCTAAAGCCGGCCCTGTTTGTGAATCTTGTCTCTCTCTCCTCAGGGCCGGCTAAAAACAGGGGATTCTTTAAGGTGTTTTCATCTTCATGCACACCCACGTTCCTACGCATTCCCACACTGGAGTTTGCCATTACAATTTTCAAATTAAAAGTGTCTCCAGAACAACTATATAAATAGATTTGGTGGCACAAAAAATCTTTAATATATCCCGGGGCATAAACCGATCACAAGACACGTACTATAAATAAACGTCAAGATGCTTCAAATTCGTTTTAGCAAAAGCGAAGCTTTGACTCTCCTACATTCACTATTTGCAAATGGTGCATTTTCCCTCATCTGACTCTTAACAGCGCAAGGCTTCTATGTGCTATATGGAGCCAGCTTAAAACGCTGAAGTTGACCCTTGTTAGGCTATTGACCCTCAGGAAGATTGGGATTGTCTGCTCTGCGCAGAGATTACCCTATGCCTTTACTGGTTTTACAATTATTCTTTGTTCCTTGTATATGTGGGTAAAATGTAGTATGTGTGACCCTGTATTCTAATTCGTCTGTATACATTACATGGGAGCCTGCAATCCCTTTCTAAAAGACTATCTCTAATTTCCTTATTAAATTCGACTTGTGATGTCTCAGGGCCACCTGTAATAAAGAAGGGACTTAGCTGCTCAACTGTAATAAATTATTACAATTGAGTTTTGACCTCACAATGCCTGCTGCAAGATCCAGCAGCAAAGATTAAAGGGACGACACGGAGCATAATTAAATTTGCAGTTTAAAAAACAACAAAATTAAACCTGACTTTCCCTTCTTCTGATCTGTTTTAATAAGTGAATATTTATGGAAGCATGTTTATTTTTTGTATGCTTTATGCAATTATAGGAAAGATAGAATCTCTCTGCATGTTTCTAGTCATCCTGCGATACAGTGTTTTTTTTTCAATCTGACACATTAAACTAATTATAATATTTTTTGCAACAAATATTTAATTGCTTTTTGCATGTAATTTTACACTACAGATTCTACTTTTAACCCCTTCGCTGCTAGGCCTTTCCCCCCCTGTGCTAAGCCTTTTTTTTGGCTATTTGGGGTAGTTCGCGCTTAGACCCCTGTAACGTTTTGACCACATAAGGTATCCACGCCAAATTTGCGTCCTTTTCTTCCAACATCATGGGGATTTTAAAGGTACCCAGGGTTTGTTGATTCCCTTGAAGGGGACCCAGAAATTCGCCAAAATACAGCCAAATTTTGTTTTTGGGGGGGAAAATTGGAAAAAAGTGCTGAAGATGAAAGCGTCTGGTTTTTTCCCTGCAAATGGTATCAACAAAGAGTTTGTGGTGCTGAAATCACCATCTTCCCAGCTTTCAGGGAAAGACTGACTTTTGTCAGAAAACCCAAAAAATTTACACAGTTTTGGCATTTTACTGGGACATAGGCTATTTTTGCTATTTTTTGTGCTTTCAACCTCCTTCCAGTTAATGGTAGAAATGGGTATGAAAGCAATAATGGATCCTGGAAAGCTATACATTTAAAAAAAGTAGACAATATTCTGAATTCAGCAAGGGGCCATTTGTGTAGATCCTTCAAGGCTTTTTTATAGAAGCTAACAGTTGAAAAAAGAAACAAATTGAAAATGAGTTGAAAAAAACAGCCATTTGTGCCAACATTTTCACCTGTAACTTCTTCTAAGTATGACAGAATTTTTAAAGCAATATACCGTTACATCCGCTGTACCCTTTTGGTTGTGGGGATATATAGGACTTGTAGGTTCACCAAGAACCCGACGAACCCGGAGCCAATAACTGAGCAGCGTCTTGCAATGGTTTTTTATTGTGTACCGGGTATATAGCAATTCATTTGGGAAAATATAAACAGTGAAGATTCAGTATGAAAGACACCTATGTATTTCTGACATGGGAACAAAATATAGAGTTTAGAAACAGTAGCTATTTGCACATCTCCAAAATTGTAGGTACCCATACTAGCATGTGAATTATAGGACATTTTTCAAAGTGATTTCTTTTTTACACATTGTCTTACATTTGGAAGGCAGAAATGCATCGAAAGTCAATAGGTAATAACAGTTGCTCTACAATTCTGTGTTCCCCAAAGTCTTCTGATAAAAATTATACCTCACTTGTGTGGGTAGGCCTAGTGCCCGTGACAGGAAACGGCGCAAAACGCAACATGGACACACCACATTTTTACAGTGAAAACTGACCCTTTTTTTGCAAAGTGCCTAGCTGTAGATTTTGAACCCTAGCTCTGCCGGCACCTAGGGAAACCTAGTAAACCTAGACATTTTTGAAAACAAGACACCCAGGGGAATCTAGGCTGGGGTGACTTGTGTGGCTCTCACCAGGCTCTCTTACCCAGAATCCCTTGCAAACCTCAAACTTTGCCAAAAAAAACACATTTTCCTCACATTTCTGTGATGGAAAGTTCTGGAATCTGTGTGGTTCCACAAAATTCCACCCACCCTGCATTCCCCAAAGTCTTCCGATAAAAATGATACCTCACTTGTGTGGGTAGGCCTAGTGCCCGTGAGAGGAAACGGCGCAAAACGCAACATGGACACACCACATTTATACAGTGAAAACTGACCCTTTTTTGCAAAGTGCCTAGCTGTAGATTTTGAACCCTAGCTCTGCCGGCAGCTAGGGAAACCTAGCAAACCTATACATTTTTTAAAACTAGGCACCCAGGGGAATCCATGATGGGGTGACTTGTGTGGCTCTCACCAGGTTCTCTTACCCAGAATCCCTTGCAAACCTCAAACTTTGTAAAAAAAAAACACATTTTCCTCACATTTCTGTGATGGAAAGTTCTGGAATCTGCGTGGATCCACAAAATTCCATGCACCCTGCATTCCCCAAAGTCTTCCGATAAAAATGATACCTCACTTGTGTGGGTAGGCCTAGTGTCCGCGACAGGCAACGGTGCAAAAGGCAACATGGACACACCACATTTTTACAGTGAAAACGGACCTTTTTTTTGCAAAGTGCCTAGTTGTAGATTTTGAACCCTAGCTCTGCCGGCACCTAGGGAAACCTAGCAAACCTATACATTTTTGAAAACTAGACACCCAGGGGAATCCAGGATGGGATGACTTGTGTGGCTCTCACTAGGTTCTGTTACCCAGAATCCCTTGCAAACCTCAAACATTGTAAAAAAAACACATTTCCTCACATCTCTGTGATGGAAAGTTCTGGAATCTGCGTGGATCCACAAAATTCCACCCACCCTGCATTCCCCAAAGTCTTCCGATAAAAATGATACCTCACTCGTGTGGGTGGTTCAAGTACCTGCGACAGGCTAGGGCCCAAAACGTATTGTGGAGACATCAAAATCATCTATCACAAAATGACCTGGTTTTGCAAGGGGGGGGGCCACCTGATGGTTTCCCTAGATGGCCGCCAAGCCTGGGACCAAAAACTCATGTGACCCCCTTTGCAAAAGCAGATCGTTTCGTGATAGGTAATTTTTTGATGTCTCCACAATACGTTTTGGGCCCTTGCCTGTCGCGGGTACTTTACCCACCCACAAGAGTGAGGTACCATTCTTATCAGGAGACCAGGGGGAATGCTGGGTGGGAGGATATTTGTGTCAGCCCTGTGATCTTACAACTTTCCCACACAGAAATTTGAAAACAATTGGATTTTTTCAGCAAAATTTGAGGTTTGCAGGGGATTCTGGGTAAGGAAATTTTGGGGGATCCCTGCAAGCCATACCTCCCTGGACTCCCCCGGGTCTCTAGTTTTCATAAATGTGTTGGTTTGGTAGGTTTCCCTAGATGTCTGCCGACCCCGGGACCAAAAACGCAGATGCCCACTATGTATCCGAAAACGACCTGGTTTTGCAAGGGGGGTCACATGAGTTTTTGGTCCCGGGCTTGGTGGCCATCTAGGGAAACCTACCAAACTCACACATTTCTGGAAACTAGAGACTCGGGGTAGTCCAGGGAGGTATGGCTTACGTGGATCCCCCTACGTTTCCCTACCCAGAATCCCCTGCAAACCTCAAATTTTGCTGAGAAAATCAAACGTTTCTCAAATTTCTGTGTGGGAAAGTTGTAGGATCACCGGGCTGACACAAATTTCCTACCACACAGCATTCCCCCAGGTCTCCTGATAAAAATGGTACCTTACTCGTGTGGGTGGGTCAAGTACCCGCGACAGGCAAGGGCCCAAAACGTATTGTGGAGACATCAAAATTACCTATCACAAAACGATCAGCTTTTGCAAGGGGGGTCACATGAGTTTTTGGTCCCGGGCTTGGCGGCCATCTAGGGAAACCTACCAAACCTACACATTGCTGAAAACTAGAGACTCGGGGGAGTCCATGGTGGTATGGCTTGCAGGGATCCCCCAACGTTTCCCTACGCAGAATCCCCTGCAAACCTCAAATTTTGCTGAGAAAATCAAATTTTTCTCAAATTTCTGTGTGGGAAATTTGTAAGATCACCGGGCTGACCCAAATTTCCTACCACCCAGCGCTCCCCCAGGTCTCCCGATAAAAATGGCACCTCACTCGTGTGGGTGGGTCAAGTACCCACGACAGGCATGGGCCCAAAATGTATTGCGGAGACTCTAAAATTACCTATCACAAAACGATCTGCTTTTTTGCAAGGGGGGGTCACATGAGTTTTTGGTCCCGGGCTTGGCGGCCATCTAGGGAAACCTACCAATCCCACACATTTCTGAAAACTAGAGACCCGGGGAGTCCAGGGAGCTATGGCTTGCGTGGATGCCCCAACGGTTCCCTGCCCAGAATCCCCTGCAAACCTCAAATTTTGTTGAAAAAAATCAAATTTTTCTCAAATGTATTTCCTGATGCCTAGTGGGTTTTCTGCCCCCAGGGGGGGGCAGATAAGGGGCTATTGCTCCCATATGCCTCCGGGGGGGGCATAAAGACTGTGGTAACTGTTTTTGGGGTGGGGGATCAGTATGCCCATTCTGGGCAGCCCCCACCCAACGTATAAAAAAAAATCCCTGGTGCCTAGTGGGCTTTCTGCCCCCCGAGGCCAGATCAGGGGCTACTGCCCCCATCTGCCCCTGGGGGGGCAGAAAGACTGTTGAATTTTTTTGGGGGGTGGGGTCATTGACCTGTCCATCTTGGGCAGCCCCCACCCCTGCATTACTACAAAAAAATCCCTGGTTTCTAGTGGGCCTTCTGCCCCCCCGGGTGTCATATTGGGGGCTACCGCCCCTGTCTGCCGCCCAGGGGGCAGAAAGACTGGAATTTCTCTGGGGGGTGGGGACATTGTCATGCCCATTTTGGGCAGCCCCCACCCCTACAGCAATACTAAAAAAAAATCCCTGGTTTCTAGTGGGCTTTCTGCTCCCCCCGGGGGGGCAGAAAGACTGTATTGCCCAAAAGTATTTGGGGGGAGCAAAGGCCCTTGCCCAAGGGGCCGCTCCCCCCTCCCTGGTGTCTAGTGGGGGGATCCCTGCTTGGGGATCGCCCTCCTGGGGCGCTCCCCAAGCAGGGATCCACTAGGGAGGGGTACCATTGGAAAGGGGAGATACTCCCCTTTCCAATGATGCCTCTCCCGTCTTTCTACGTGCTCGGGGGGCTGAGATAGCCCCCTGAGCACATAGAAAGTGAAACTGAAATGAGCCTTAAGGTTCATTTCAGTTTCGGTTTCTATGAAATCGTCATTTCATAGAAACCAGAGGGAGAGCCTCTGGAGCTCCCGAGGCTGTTGGGGAGGAAAGAAAATCCCTCTGGTGCCTGCACCAGAAAGATTTCTGGTGCCATGTCCGAGGACAGCCGGGAACCGTCCTGCGCACACGAGCACTGTGGCGCACGACGGCTCCCGGCCGTCGTGCGCACGGAAAGGGTTAATCTTCATGTCTTCAAACATGCTATATCTTTCATATAAAAGAGTAACACACCAAGGATTTAGGCAGTTTGAGGGAAAGGAGCTGGTTGTGACCATGTATCATAAGGAATAAAGTACCACCTGCAATACATTATAAGGATATTACAAGTCACCTTGGAGTTCCATGACCTTATTAAGGAATTCGGCCTATGGCCTCATTCCTCTGTATGGCAAAGGAACTCCTCGGTGTAGAAAATCTGCCATTTCTGCGTGGTCACCCCAGATGTCTCGCCTGTTGCTGGATCCTATATTTTTGCTGACTTTGGAACTCTGTGCACTTTACCAGTAGTACAATTCTCCCTTTAAACATGGTCAAATTGGTATACTCCTAATTGGTATATTTAACTTGCCTATAAGTCCCTAATACATGGTACAAAATGTACACAGGGCCTGGAATTTAAAGGGCACTAGTGAACTGCAGCACCTATTGTACCACCCACTACAATGGCAGTGCAAACATGGGTTCCAATCTACCACTGTAACCTGACTGCAACCTCGCAAAGTATGCACTGCAACCTGCCAAAATAAACCCATTTAACAGGTAAACGCCTTCCTTTTAAATGTTAGTAAGTCACCCTTATATGGGCATTGTAGTCCACAAGGTAGGATGTCGGTATTTAAAAGTGGGATATGTAGAAAATAATTTTTACTGTCTCCTAAAAGCTTTTTTCATTGTGGCAGGCCTAGCTGTCCTATGTAGAAAACCTAAGTAGAAAACCAGAGTAGATTGAGGTACTAATACTGTATTCCGGGAATAGGACCACCTCGAAAAATAATTTAATAACTATTTTTAAAAGTAATTATAATCCAAGTCAATGGTAAAGTTGGATTTTAATAAGTGTAAAGGGAAAGTAACTTTTAGAAATTTATCCTTTACCTGCCTGAACGTCAGATGGCTAATTAGCATAAGTCTCAGTCAATTTTCAGCCTGTGCTTATGAAATGAAATGAAATGAAAACAGCATTTATTGAGCGCGTAGCTACCTAGGGGCATCCCAGCGCTATGGCAGTAGCAGAGAAGGACAACGCAGCACACTTAAGGGAAGAGACAGGTCTTCAGTGATTTCCGGAAGTCTAGATGGCTGGATTCCCTCCGTAGGCAGAGGGGAAGGGTGTTCCACAGCTTAGCAGCATTGTAAGTGAATAGGCGTCCGCCACTTCTGGCCCTCTTAATCCTGGGAACAGCGAACAGGTGTAAATCGTCTGAGCGCAGCCGTCTATTCACCACATAAGGCTGGACCATGGAGTGGTTGATCGTGGAACCATTCCCAGTTAGCATCTTGTGGACAATGCACATGGCCTTAAAGTTAACTCTCTCCCGAACAGGGAGCCAGTGGAGGGACTGCAATGCGGGCTTTGCAGATTGCCGGATCGAGATCCCCACAAGCATCCTTGCAGCGCAGTTTTGCACCGTTTGGAGCTTTGTGAAGGTCGAGACCGGAGCTCCAAGGTAAAGGGCTTTCCCGTAGTCCAGGCGGGAAAGAATAAGTGCCTGTACCATAAGCTTTCTCGCCTGGAAGGGGAGAAGTGGAAGCACTTTACAGAGCATCCTGAGGATGCCGTAACATGAAGCCGCAACCTTCCGTGCTTGGACCATAAAGCTGAGATCCTCATCCAGCCAGATACCTAGACTCTTCATCTGGGTCTTAGGGACAGGGACGGGCCCATACAAGCTGGCCACAGAGCATCTGCCTTAGGCTTGAATACATGTGAAAAAAGGTGGGAAATGCCTCCCAGGAGCAAACAGTAAGCTGACCTGAATGGGCAGAGTTAACTCCTCTGAAATCCACAGAATATCAAGAGTGGGGGCTTTGGGCATCCTCTTTGGCACTGCAGTGTAAAATCATGCTTGACAGGTCTGTTGAGCCACATGCAACACTTGAGGCACACTTTAAAGGGAGAGAACATAGTGCCAAGTCAATTCTTGTGTATCCAATGTCTGGTTGCTGAAGGACCCTGCTTTTGAATACCAGACTTTTGTTTCTGGGTTTGTCGTGGGTACAGTGCATGCCTGAAACTGTATTTAATTGCTAGATGTGAGAGGAAATAAGGACTACCATAGTACAGTGCCCACACACACTCACAGCCCTCAGAGCCCAAGTTTAGAGTGCCTGAAGATGTTTGCCACCTTGAAAATGCTTTGACACATGGCATTTAGGCCTGTTTACAATAAGGCAAACAGGAACTACTAAAAAAGTGGGTAGGGTTAGCCCGGAAACGTTTCCCCCTTTAGTGAGGGCATGTCCAGGCGCCACCACACAGCACTAGCTGGTTCCTTGCAAAATGTAACTGCATTAGGCACCCACTCTGAGCAGTTTCTAAATCTGCAGAAGTTCAGAAGAGGACTGGACCTGCTGTCAGTGGCCTGAGAGGAGACCCAAAGGACTTTACCTGCTCCCTTTTATACCCATGACAAAGAAGTTGACTCCAAGGGTCAGGTGGGTGACCTCCTATTTGCTATAGGGAGACAACATGCTAGAAGAGGCCTTTTCCTGGAAGTACCTGACATATCTGTGACAATGGGACCTGGACTGAACCCAGCCTTCTCCATGACACCCTGTGAGTCTGTAAGTGCCTCCCATGAGGTCCTGGCTGTACTCCTATGGTGGATTTTGGCTCTTAAAAGACAAAGGGCCCTTTTTAGGTCGAGCCTGAGCCAGCGTGCAAGCGCTGCTCAGGCGATCTGTTGTAGGTAGAGTACGGAGGAGAAGCCCCATCCATATTTTTCATTGGCTTGTGTCTTTGTCCTTCGTAAATGCTGGTGTTTGATTGCTTAATAGGCTTGTTAGTCCCTCTTAGTATGGCCATGTCATCATTTGTATCCTCCCATGGCTACTGGCCCCTTACTTGGTTGTTACACGGGATGTGTACTTTTTTCTTTGTCGAGCTGGGACAATGGCGGCCGTTTGTTTATAATGCCATAGGTCTCGCATTTAAATGCGATACCTATTGCATTGCAAATATTTTTTGTGTGCCGTCGTGACGTAAGGGTACGCGAGGTGCTGAAATGATGTCACTGAATTAGAACAAGGAGAGAAAGAAATCGACCAATCAGCTGCCTGCCTGTCAGCAGCCCGACGCTTCCCCTTAAGAAGCAAAGTCTCTGGATGTTCAAATCAGCTCAAGTTACTAAACAAAAGGCGGTGGAAGTCGAGTGATCTATTGTTCCTGTGCTTCTGCTTGTGTCACTGTGTTCTGAGGCGTTAGACCTCTTACGGAGGCAGTGCGTCTCGGCGCAGCTCGCCCTCGCCTCAGGGAAAGATCCTCGCCCTCGGCTCGGGGAAAGCCCCTTGCCCTTTCACAGATGTGATTAAAGTGTGAGCATCCAGTCCTACATCTATGTGCTATTCGGCTAAGCCCAGAGCACGAGCAGTTCAGTAGGTCTCTTTGTTCTTCGCCTAGCCCTTTATTCTCATACCCACCCCCCTCCATGCAAATGGTACTGCCCATAGCGCGAGCTGGAGTTCACTGATATAGGTATAAAATGCCACATGTCTTTCTTGAAAAAACTGCATGGGGACATTAGTACTCTTACAGCAGAGTTTTTGCAGATCTGACTGAGACACATTGGGAGAGCTGTGTAGGGTTCATTACTGGAATTGCAAACGGTGGAGCAGAGAAGCATATAAATACATCCAGCAATGTCTGTGGGGCTCAGATACCACTTCCCCTTCAGCCTTTGGCAAGTACAGGACAGGATTAACTGTCCAGGAAGTAATGTCTTTTTAGAAAAAAGTGAAAGAACGTGTTTGCAAAACAAAACAAGCATTTGCAATGCAATAGGTCTCGCATTTACGTGAGTTTAAGTTATTGGCATTGTAAATGACAATGCGATTTATTTATGTTTCAAAAACCAAAACATAAATAAAAGGCATTGTCATTTACAATGTCAATAGCTCAAACTTGCGTAAATGCGAGACCGGTTGCATTGCAAATGCTTGTTTTATGTTAGCGGTAAGTACACTTCATTGCAATGGTGATGGAGTATCCTTATAGCCAACATAATGGTCCGCCTGCCAGATTTAGAAGCTGGAGGACCTTTGATGTGACCATGGCAGAGACTACCCTGTCCCCACAATGGTTATATCCCTCCGACAGCTCAATTTAAGTTTTGTCAGACAGAGTATTCTCCACTGCCTGACGGAGGGTTCTCTGTCAATCAGGCCGTGGGTACTCCACCATCAAATTTAGAAATGACTGCCAAGCTAGTGGTCATTTCAAATCCATTGGCAGGAACCACCGTCACAGCGGTTCCTGTTAATTCTTTTTAGGTCTCGCCTGGCGTTAGCAGCGCGCATGCGTTGCTCTCGCCATGCGAGGGCTTCTTGGAATCAATACGGTTCCAGAAGTCGTGTCTCTGCTCCGCCTGCAATTTTCATTTGTGCGCGTCGTTTGTCGTCATGGATTATGCAAAACACAGTGTAATGATTGCACCGGAGGCATTTTAATCCCTCCTAGTTGCCACCCTGTCCGCTTTTGGCCCCGCCCACCGGGATTGGATCTTTTACTTGCGGCGGGAGACAGTGTCTCTTAATTAGCCGCCAAGCACTTTTTTTTTGGTATTACCGCGTTTATCTTCAACAATGGCTGACGCGCCTTTCATTTCTCTGGCGCGGCTTGTTTTTTAAACCAGCCCCACACGCCTGATGTTTCACTGCTCTGAAGAGGCGACATGCGATGCGAGGGGCCGTAGTATATGTCAACCTTTTTTTTTTTCAATAAGGCGCTAGCATGGCGCCCTGGTGCATTTCTGTTAACACAGTCAACAATGGCGGCCGCGGCTTAAAGACCCCCATCCCGCACCCAGACACCGCACTTTAACTTTAACATGAGCGCTGCGCACTTTGCAGCATTCCAGCTCTTTTAGTACTCGGCACAGCAGGTGCCCTCATTTTCGCACTTTATTTCTACATCCTTTTTTACCCCTCCCATATCTGTATTGTCAGTAGTGGGTCCACAAATGAGGCTGCCAGTGTGCTTGTAACCCTCTTATTTACCTTCCGTTTCCCATAGATATCAGTGCCAGGGGGCTGCAAACGAGAGCGTCGTTCATGCCCGATCAGAATGACTCGCAGACTGAGGTAAGACGAGTGAGCGGCTTCCAGCGGTACAGCTCTTGGGCTCTAAGGTCAGTGCCTTCTACGGTGGCCGGCTATTACTGTGAGTGTGGTAAAGGCCGAGCATGGCGTGTAGCTTTGAAGCTACTGTGCGGCTGTGATAACTTGGAGTTGTGCTTTGGGGGTTCCTTCCAGAAGAGCCCCTCCAGTGCCAACCTGTCTGCACCTCAACTTTGTACGCTAGGTCCTTTTTGGCCTCTTCTTTTCAGTCCAAGGTGTGAATGTTGTTGCCCCACCTCTGCCGTGGAGTGGCAGTTCCGAGTATTTATCATTGCCAGTTGTTTGTGGCCACAAAGTTGTGTTTTTGTTCTGATGAATGATGTTACACCGCTGCCGGAGGAATTAAGCCCATCGGACGGGGCTTTCTTTTACACTTTATATGAAGTAGCAGGATTACGGAACCCGGAAAGCCTTTGCAGAATGGCACCCCTAAAGCCGACTCTGAAAAGAGCCTTCGTCCCCCCCTGCCCCGGGGTCGTCCTCACACCGAGAGCGGATGCGGGCCCAAAGTGGTGGTGAAAATTGCGCTTTGTGTAAAGTAAAACAAGCATTAAAAATGCAATAGGTCTCGCCTTTCATTAAGTTAAAGCCATTTGCTTTGCTATACAATACCAGTAGCAAAGCAAATGGCTTTAACTTAATCAAAGGCGAGACCTATTGCATTTTCAATGCTTGTTTAAGTTTGACGGCTAGCTCGTCAACATGATAAAGCCGTCCGTCAAATGTATTCCTTTTTTTTCCAGAAAGAAAATTCTGAAATGGGATGGGACTATTTTTTTTAAAATAAAAAAACATGCTCCCCTCGCATGGGAGTTCTCTCACATGGCGAGGAGAGCTTTGAGCAGTTTTCACTGCCCCTTACCACAAGGGTTTTCCTAGTGGTGACAGGCAGTGAAAACTGACTTGTATATCCGCCCATCTAAATTAGGTAGCAGACATACAGGTTAGCCTTCGATGGCTCTTACCCTCTCGGGTTGTCAGAGGGGTGTAACCATTGTGGAGACGCAGTAGTCTCTGCCAAGGTTACACCAAAGTTCTGTCCACTTTTAAATTTGGCAGGTGAACAATTATATTCGGTAAGGATACTTCATCGCTGTTGTGATGGAGTATCCTTACTACTAACAAATAAATTGGGTCCTAAGTCAGAAGGTAAAATCTTTGGCCAGGACGAACCTGGTTCGTGTATCCGATGCATGCTCAATCGCACTCAACATCAATTTACACCTAGGTTCTAGTCTAGTGCGACTATTGGATTATCTTTGGCGATTTGTGCTTTTTTGGCATCATTGATGCTTGAAACTTTAAAAATTCATATCTACAGTTCCCCTTATTGGACTTTTATCATTTTGGTGTCATTTTGTTTATTAAATTTGACCCTATCTTTCTAGTTCAGTTTGGGATTTTTATAGTTTGCCATTTTGACTGCATAAATACTTTACCCATTGCCTGAAGTTAAGCCTGTCTGCTTTGTGCCATAGCTACCTGGGAGTTGAACTCAGGTTCATTTAGTGACTTTAAGGGTTCACCCTGACTAGGGTTGTGGGTATTCGTTCAAGCAGGCAGTCGATCGCCCCAAATTATAATCCAATTTCTTACACTTGGTGACTTCCAAAAGCCTTATAATGTACAGCAGAGGTACTATCACACAAATGTCTTTTTACTGCTCCATGTTATTGGGGCCACCTGCAAGAAAGCGCAAGCTGTCAGTTTGAGAAATAATTCTTTTTCAGCATAAATAGGGCTTCAAACCTGCCCATTCCATACTATTGGTTGGCTTTATGGTTATTCTCATTTGCTTGCTTCTTATTTGTTAGCTTGTGTGGGCTTTCCATCCTCTTCTTGTGTTTGTCCCTTGTCTGGAGCATTACCTCCTTACTTGTGTCCTTGCACTGATTACTTTTCAGTCATTCCATTTTTCTCTCTGGTTAGGCATTCCATGAGACTGGATCTGGTTTCCAGTTGTCTTGCTTGTGTACTTCATGGTCAGTGTTGCTGCTCTCATTCACCTGTGTGCTTCTCCCTGCGCCCTCGGTGTTGCACTCACCCTCGTTTGCTTCCCCACCCCCTCAAGTTGCTTTCTCACCCCTGTGCTTCTCCCTCAGCTCCACATTCCTCTCTTTCACCCATGTACTTCTCTCCCCCACACTCGACATTACTCTCCACTGCCCTCTGTGTTTGCTTCTGCCATCCTCTGTTTTCCTTCTGTCCCCACATCCTCCATGTTGTTTCCCCCTACCCACATCCACCATGTTTCTTTTGACTATGTTGATTGCCCCGCCCCACCCTTCGTGTTGCTTCTCTGTTGCTTCTTCCACACACACCCTCCGTGTTTCTTCCCTCACCCGCTGTAATAAAATGCTTTCACTCTACTTTTTTTTCCCGAATCAACTAAGAGCGTTAAATAAAAAAAATTAAAAAGCTCTACAACATTTGTGGATGTCATTCTGAGCCACCTTGTCTTCACAAAACCATCCTCCTCAGTCCTGCTGCTCCTTGCAATATTCTTACTCCCAAGATGGTTGAGGGACTTGGGCAGGTGTGAAGATGTGTGGTTTCCCAGGTACTTGTACGAAGAACCAGAACCTCAGCTTCTTGCAGAACTCAAGAAGTGAGGAGCAGGGTCTGATATTTGAGGGAGGTCGTTCCATGTTTTGGGTGCGATGTAGGAGAATGAGTGACCTCCAGTTTTGCATTTTAGGATACAAGGAATGTGTGCGAGTAAGGATGATGCAGAGCGCAGGTGTTTGGTGGGTTCGTGGAAGTGTATTCAGATGTTCAGGTATTCTGGTCTTGTGTTGTGTAGGGCTTTGTATGTGTATGTGAGAGGTTTGAATTGGCTGCACTTGTGAATGGGGAGCCAGTGAAGCTTCTTGAGGTGTGGTGTGATGTGGGTGATTCATGGGAGGTCAAGTTGGGTCTTGCAGCGGTGTTCTGGATTTTATGGAATCTGTGCAGTGGCGGCTGCTACTTAACGGGGTGGCGGGAGTGGCAGGGAATGAAAACAATCACTTACCTGCAGGCCAGCCGCTGCCTCTCAGTTCTCTTTGATCAACTCCAGAAGCAGGAAGCACACAGGCTCCCCTAGCCAATCACGACGATGCTGTCACCACCATGACAGCAGCATTGTGATTGGTCTGAGTGCTGTGGTTTGGTGCTCAGATAGGGATTGGGAGCCTGTGCATGGTCTCCACCAAGACTGCTGGCCAAACCGTCATGCACACTTAAGAGAGTGCCCACCACTCCTCTGCCTGCTCTGGCCAGCCCAGCCCCACCTCGCCCGCACCTAAGCTAGTATGGAAAAATAAAATGATAATAACATTGCATTATTATCATTTTATGTTTCTTTTTTTAACTACTCACAGAGCATTGGGGCAAAACTCCGCCTTAGCGGAGGAGCCGGCGCTGAATCTGTGTAGGAGGATTTCGGCATAGAGCATGTTGCTGTAGTTCAGTGCTTATATGACAGTCTGTATGTTGTTCTGAGGCAACCATTTGAAGATCTTTCATAGCATGCGTAGGATGTGGAAGCAGGAGGTGCACAGTGCATTGACTTGAGGCGTCATATTGAGCTTATCATCTAGTATGATCCCTAGATTACTTCTGTGGTCTCTGGGTGTGAGCAACGGCCGCTAGATGGAGTCCCATGGGGAGGTCTTGTTGCCGAAGACCACTTCTTCCGTCTTCTTGGAGTTGAGCTGCAGGCAGTTGTTTCGCATCCACTCTGCTACCATGGTCATGCAGTTGGTGAAGTTAGTTATGGTGGTGGTTGTCTTGTCCATCAGGGAGAGGATGAGTTGGGTGTCATAGGTGTAGGAGATGACGGTGATGTCTTGTGATTGGATGATGTTTGCAAGTGGTGTCATGTATATGTTAAAAAGGGTGGGGCCGACGGACAATCCCTCGGCATGGATAGCAGTTTGCTAATCCTATGCTTAAAGATTTTGCAGTATAAATGGCAAAAAGCTTTGTCCCTTTCTAGCTCAGTGTGGATGGCACTGTGCTAATCCTATGCTTAAAAACTTTGCTAGAAAAACAGACATTTTTTTTTTTAGTCCTCATTCTGCCAATTTACTTGCTGGCTATACTCGTCCCCTTCTCTGGTAAAAACCAGGCCAGGTTGGAGTCCTTCCAATCAAGAGAGAAAAGCCGTATCCAATTCCACCCTTCCCGGGAGTGCCCATAGCACGGAAGGAACACAGGACCCACAGCTCAACATTGGCTTAATCATTGGACCGCAGATTTTGAAACCAATTTACCAACTTAAGCCATACTTTCTCTCTGCTACTAAAATTACACATTAAGTCCTGCTTACTTATATGTATAACACTTTTTTTACACTCCAGGAAGTGCGGTGGAAGATTTGCCTTCCATGATTTACAAATCTCTCTTCTTCCTAATAAAATTACGTAAAAAATAAATCTTGCATCTAATCTACTAATGGTAATAATATTATCATGCCAAATTCCAAAGAAGACCAGGGCAGGACTGACCTTCACAGTGATACCTGTGACTTCGGTTAAAAATTGGCATACCTCAAACCAAAACTTCTCAATTTCCGGGCATGTTAGAAACATATGCATGTCATCAGCTACAGGATCTTGGCATCTTGGGCATTCATAATGTATCCCTAAAAACTTTTCTAATCTCGCCGGAGACCAATATACCCTATAAACCGTGAAGAGGTGGTTTCGTTTTAAATAGGCGGGTTTCACACTTTCCCTTAGCAATGCAAAGGAGGCCAACCATGCTTCCCTCAAATTAATGTTCACAATTCCCTCACCCCAAACCCTCTGAATGTCTCCTTCTAAATCGTCTTCTGCATTAATCAGAAATTGGTACCACAGAGCTACCTCCTTCTTAATAACGCCAGTTTTAATCGCTTGAGCTAACCAAGTATCATCCTCCTCTTCACTCCAATTTTGGTCCCTCCACCATGCAGAGATCTGGTAATATTTAAACCTGGTTACATTTCCCCCCGCAATTTGATTCAGAGTTTCCCAACTGACTAGCTCAATTCCCATCTTCAGATCCCCCCAGCAAGAAATACCCGAAACCTTTAATGGGAGACTTAGTGAATCATTCAAGCATTCTGGAGTCCCTGGGGACTCCCAGATCGGGGCCCTAGACGCATAATATGAGATACCTAGCTTTTTCCGAATATAGACCCAAGCTTTCAAAACCCCCAATAAAATCTTCAACCTTACTTTTTTGTAGAACTTCGGGTCTCCGAACTTGAACAAAAATTGGTCTTGGCCCTCCTTTAGTTCTCCAAGCATGGCTCCAAACAGACTGCCAATAGCCGAACTGTCAACCCTATTTAAAAGCATCCTGCAATTCTTAAAAAGGAAAGCATATCCATACGTCCTCAAATCCGCTAACGCCAGCCCACCCTTCTCCAATCTCCTCCTCAATCTCTTCCAAGATATGCGTGAGCCCTTGGAAGCCCAAATGAAGCTTCCTAGTCTTCCTTGTAATTTAGCAATTTTCATTCTATCAAACGATAATGGTATTGAATTAAAAGAAACGTTATCTTAGGTAGAATAATCATTTTGATAAGATTCACCCTACCATACAAATTTAACGGAAGGTTTGCCCATCTGACCAGCAGTTTCTCTACTTCTTGCCTAATCTTTTCCCAATTTACCTTAGTGACTTCGGCCAACTTCTGCGTAATTGTCACACCAAGATAACGCATACTTGATTTTGCCTGTATTTGTTGAACTGGTTGGTTCCATTCCATAATTTCAGTCTTGTTTATATTTACTCTGTATCCTGATACTCTTCTGTGGAAAATTTATTTGTATCGATAAACATTGTCTGCGCCATCTTGCCCTTTTTCCCAATGCCACACTTTCGTCGTCCGCGGCGGCCATTTTAGCTACCTTGATCAGACCCACTCTCTGCACACCGCTAATCCCCAGCGCGGCTCCACATCCTCGCAAGCCCCCCCCGCACTGGTCACCCTCTCTCTCTCTCTCTCATGCACGGGCCATTAACCCCCTCCAACTGCGCTGCACTTCCCTGGGAATCTCAACCCGGGCCTGCCCGACACCTCCCTTTCCTCCTATACACTATCACACCCTCTGACACCCCTCTTCCTCCGTATCCGATTGTCCAGGCCGGTCCCAGGCTATCACCTAGCCCTGCGGATACAGTTTATGGCCCCGACTGTAAGGAATCGCCCCTCTTCAAAGGAGTAACAGTAGATCAAGGCCCCCACCCCATGAGATCCGTCACACCACATGCATTCCGGGAACCGGCGGAATGCCCTGCTGATCCTGCCGTCTGATGACGATTCTGTATGGTGAATGGGGAGGGGATTCTCACTGTAAGGGTGCGTGGGAACGGGTCTGAAGCAGAAGATCCCAGGGATGTCTTTCATACTTCAAAGTATCTTTACTGTAATAAAGAATGTCTTCCTGCCATAAATGCGTGTATAAGAGGCCAGGCCTCAGAGATGCAGTAGAGCACCTCGTGAAGATTCCCTGTTGGTCTGATCTGACGTGTTCTCCTCCGGAGAGAATAAACCTTTGTTTCCTGCCTTCCAGTCTCCAGCGCCTGCCTCTTCATTGATTCATATTTTGGGGAATAGAGGCGACATCGCCGGGCAATACTTAAGGTTATTCCATTCGTCGATTGCCTTCCTGTTTTACAATTGGCGTCCCAAGCGTGGGGCCCATCAGCGACACGTGGATCCAGTGGGAGAGGTCCTGACGACAGAGTGAACGACTGCAACGATCGGGAGAGCTCCTGTCCGATAGACCCTCGTCTGACAGCCGATCATCCGAACTTCACTGGTTCCGAACAGACCTCTCTCGAGTGATCTACGGTCCTGACTGGGAACCATCAGGAGTGCCGCGATAGAGGACGATCGGGCGCTGGATTCGGAGGACAGGAAACAGCCCATGCTGTCCGGGTAAGGTCGTACAAAACGACAAATTGTGAAACGATAACGGTTCTTTGAGACATTTGCTGCTTACAAACGAGGAAGAGTACAAATACTCTATCTTCCTTTGTGAACAGTGAAGGGTGGGTAACGCGGACTTTTGTCCCCCTTTGTAATCTGTCGTACCTATCTTTTCTCCCCACTGATTGTTTGTTTGATTGATTGTCAAGGGTAGCTCCCTTTTTCTTTGAGTATCAGAGTAGCTCCTTTTTGAGGCATTCCCTGTCTACAAACGGCGAGGGATAGGAATATTCTCTCTCCCTTTACAGATAGTGAAGGATGGGTAACGCGGACCTTTGTCCCCCTTTGTAATCTGTCGTGCCTATCTTCTCCCCACTGATTATTTATTTGGATCTAGTTCTCTTGAAACATTTATTGTCTGCAAACAACCTGGAATAGCAATATTCTGCCTAGTCTTTTGCAGGTAGTGAAGGGTAGGTAACGCGGACTTTTGTCCCCCTTTGTAATCTGTCATGCCTATCTTCTCCCCACTGAGTGGTAGCTGGTTCAGCCCGGACCGCTTGTTAGAGGTGGATCATCCAGTCCCACTGGAAGGCACCCCTAACAAAGACATGTTCACAAAGCATGGACTAGTCGCTATAGCATATTGCAAATTATGGCACAGGTATACGAAGAAGGAACCCCAGAGTCAGTGGCCACTGATAGGATCCTTTGAAGAAAGCAAACTAGATGCACTAGATGAAGCCCTAAAAACTCGTAGAACGACACCGACCATGCTAGACAGCGTTGGCCTGTGGCGCAAAGAAACTGTACAGCGAAAGAAGAAAGAGGAAGCTAGGTTAGACAAAGAGCTACGTAAAGCAGCCCACCTAGCTGCAAAGAAACTAGAGGAAGAAATAAAGAAGAGAGAGGAGGCTAAGCGAAAACAAGAGATCGAAACACCGAGCCAGTGTCCTGTTAGAACACCCTCTGCGCTCTACCCTGAATTACCTTCGAAACAGCGAACCAACGATGATCTCTTATTAGGTCCTCTGATCATCTACATGCCCCCTCCATATGCCCTTTCCCAACCTTCAGCGCAACACTCGCGACCCCCAAGCACAGACGAGAGTAGCGCCAGGGCCTCGGCCCCCAAGGCCTCCGCACCGGCGGAATCCCTCGCACCAGATACAAAACAAGCAGCAATATTAGATGACCATGAGGCCCGAAACACAGAACCCACAAGGACGAACAGGTTGGGCAAAAACGAGCAAGAGAGGATTGACAAGGTAGTCAGGACACTAGTAGAACGAAAGGAGAAGGAGGAACACGTTATGGATATATTCAACTCATATGCGGGAAGCCACAGACGACACTTTGTCGTACGATTATGTTATCATGTCCTAAACGCTTATGAGGACCGATATCGAGATAGAGGTCCCGAGAGCCTAACGACTCTGTATAGAAAAATTGATATCGGGGATGAGGGCGAGTGTGACGTGACGGACCTCCTTGCGCGTACACTTAGGGTTTTCTGCCACCTCACTGAATCAGAGGTGGAAGCTAAACCTACGACATCCGTAGCGGCCGAACCACGAATAGAGCAACCTAGCACCATGATGCCGATAAGAGAGGCCGCCCCTATTGGGTCCCCCACGAGGTCAGGGAACACACGATGATGTTAACCATACGGATGCAAAAGGGAGGATAGTGTACAACTGGGTCTACCAACCATGGGATCGACAGGATGTTCTGACGTTCCGAAAATCTCTGCCCGATTTACGAAAAAACCCCACCGCCTTCTACACTGAACTAGGTACAGCCTTAGGTTCCACTATCATGACCCTAACGGACCTCGATTTGTTCTTCGGGTTATGTCTGCCAGCTGATGTGTGGAAGCAGATCCGCAAGGTCGACCACCTTGAGCTGTTCGGACATACCTGGAAACAACTCGATGAGTTCGACAAGCAACGAGGAGCCGGGCAGAAACCCGTAACGGCCATCCTTGAACTCCCGGACAAGATCGTCCAGAAACTCAAGACCCTGATTCCCGAGAAGAAAATAGACTGGTCAATAGTGACGGCCTGTAGACAGAAACCACAAGAAGACGCTTCGGAATACTTCTCTAGGTTCGAAACGGTGTTCTCCGACTACAGCGGCCAAGATATGGCCACTGCAACCGGACACCACTTGTTCGTTCAGAATTTCGTGAAAGGCCTGGTGCAAGAAGTTTCTCAAAAATTGCAGGCGAGCGAAAGCAGTTGGGCAGCCTCTAAACCCACGGCTATCCTCCAGATGGCCCAATACTATGAACATCAGAAGAATGAGAATGATAGGGCATCCGAACGTAAAAAGAAGGAGTTGAAAGAGCGGGTCATGATAGCTCAACTGCAGGGGGTGACGATAGGTAGGGAACCCTCCAAGGGGAACTACCAGCCGACAGCCCCTAAAAATACACCCTCCAGAGAACGAATGCCCGTACCCTATACAAGCCGAAGGGACTTAGATGAAAACCAATGCGCGTTTTGTAAAGGATACGGTCACTGGAAGTCGCAGTGCCCGGTCCTTCATGAAGCAAACAAGAACCGAGAGGCTAGGGATGGGACAAACAGACAAAAGAACAGGGACCAGGGACGGGGACACACCAATGATGCTAACTATGACAGACCAAGCCGACCTAACACATTTGACCGCCCACGACAGAATCAGTATCAGCAGTCCGATTGCGAGAACGTCCGCGATTTCGCATAGGACAGCCAGGGACAAGGGAGGGATCCAGTCGAGCTTTGTGTTGACCAGCAAGGTCCTTATGTCACTGCTAAGGTCCTGGGTACGAAGTCCCCATTTTTGGTGGACACTGGGGCAACACGTAGTGCATTATCCAAACGACTGATTCCAAGGGCACCCTTGTCTGGCTCACACGTGACATCAATAGGCTTTGATGGAACGCCCTCTACTAATCCCTTATCTACACCGATTCCCTTTGACTTAGAGAACAACATCACGGACACGACCTTCCTGCTATCTTCCAACACCCCCGACGCCATTATGGGTCTTGACCTCCTGAAGCACTTTCGAGCCACCATTCGATGTTCCCCAGACGGAGTACGAGTCATACTGTACGATAACCAGAATCCGTTCAGACCTTGTCCCACCCGACGCATGTTTTCCATCACTGACGCTGACTTGTCCTTACTAGACACTTTACCCCCGTACCTTTGGGCCAAGACCGACTCAGACGTAGGACGCATGATGATAGACCCTGTGCACATCACTGTACGGTCAGACGCTATGCTCCCAAAGCTCCCACAGTATCGGATATCGCCCGAGGGCGAAAAGGCATTGGTAGGAATCATTCAGTCCTTAGTCGATGCAGGAGTGGTAGAGGAAGTAGTCAGTAATATCTGTAACAGCCCTATCCTACCCATTGTCAAGAAGCAAGGCGAGGGAGATGAGAAGGCTTATCGCTTCATCATTGACCTCCGCGAAGTAAACAAAGTAGTCGTACCTCAGTACCCAGTAGTCTCTGACATCACCACCATCTTGACCCTGATCCCCTCCACTGCCACTGTTTTCACCGTCATAGATCTCAAAAATGCTTTCTTTTCTATCCCCATCCATCCAGACAGCCGATACCTCTTCGGCTTCACCCTAAAAGCCCGTTCATATAGATTCTGTAGAGCACCCCAGGGCTACACCGAGAGCCCCAGCATCTACAGCCAGGCTCTCAAGAGACAGCTGGACGCAGTCCAGCTCCCGGACGGAGTGGTGTTAATCCAGTATGTCGACGACATTCTCCTGGCTGCCGACACTACGCCACTTGCCACCACAGCCACCATCCAACTCCTGCACTTCCTCGCGGAGAATGGTCACAAGGTCTCCAAGAAGAAGCTGCAGTTCTGCCAACCACAGGTGACATACTTAGGCCACCTCCTGTCCAAGGACGGGAGAAAGCTCACACCCGATCGGATCCGGACCATCCTAGAGACCCCCGTTCCCAAGACTCAAAAGCAGGTTCGCTCCTTAGTAGGCCTCACGTCCTTCTGTCGGCAGTGGTTGCCAAACCTTAGTCTCATAGTCAGACCTCTACTCTCTCTGTTAGCAAAAGACGTTCCCTTCCCACTCCCTTGGACCCCTGAATGCCAATCCTCCTTTCAAGAACTACGAGATGCCCTCTGCTCAGCCCCTGTTCTAGGGACCCCTGACTACACCAAGCCCTTCTCCCTCTTCACCCACGAGAGGGAGGGGTGCGCTTTGTCTGTCCTAACGCAACCCATAGGTCCCAAACAACGCCCTTGTGCCTACTTCTCTGCCACTCTTGACCCTGTAGCCAGAGCTCTGCCCGCCTGCCTTCGAGCGGTAGCTGCCGCTGCCGTCTCTATCCGACAAAGTGAGGGGATCGTACTTTCGAATTCCCTCACTGTGCTGGTCCCCCATGCTGTCGACACACTCCTGAACCAGACCAAGACTCAGCACCTGACTAGCGCACGACTGACTGGTTACGAGTTAACTCTGCTTACACCCCACATCACGTTGAAACGATGTACCACTCTGAACCCTGCCACTCTGTTGCCCCTCCCCGATGACGACCCCAATGTGTCCCCTATGCATGACTGTGTGACCCTCACGGACGAGCAAACTAGAAGTAGAGCTGACCTCCGTGACACTGCCATCCCAGACCCTGATGGAGAGCTATGGGTAGACGGCTCGTGCATTAAACTCCCCGACGGCACGACCTCGGCTGCCTATGCAGTCACCACAGCCCGGACGGTAGTTGAGACGGCCCGCATCACCCAACGGTCCGCACAAGCGGCAGAACTAATTGCCCTCACACGTGCATGCGTCCTAGCAACAGGCAAAGTCGCAAACATCTACACCGACAGCCAGTATGCCTTCGGGGTGGTTCATCATTTTGGGCTCTTATGGAAGGAAAGGGGATTCCTGACTTCGCATGGTACACCCATCCTTCACGGAGATCTAGTCTCTACCTTGACCGAAGCAGTCCTCCTCACCGAACGACTTGCAGTCATCAAATGCCAGGCACACAAGAAAGTGACAGACATCATTGGACAAGGAAATGCACTAGCCGACATCACTGCTCGAACCACAGCTGAGAATAGGACGACGACACGCATGTACGTGACTAGGTCACAGACGGAAAAATGGAAGGACGCTAGAGAGCACATTAGAGACATACAAATGGCCTGCTCCCCCAAGAACTGACTGAATGGGCACGGGTGGGACTGAAAGATGATGAAGGCTGCTGGTTGACAAAAGACACGAACAAATGGCTGCTACCCAATTCCTACTTGATCCCCATACTGACTATGGCACACTCCCCAGCACACATAGGATCTGCCCCCATGATTGAACTCATCACCCGAGTCTGGCACAACGACAAGATTCCCGACTCTGCTAAACGCCTAGTTCAACAATGCTTAATCTGCTTGCAACACAACCCAGGGAAAGGAACTGTTGTCCCTCGGGGTGGGTTCGGGGTCCCCGACCATCCCTTTGAAGTCCTACAGATGGATTACATTCAGCTAGACCGTTGCCTGGGTTTGAAGTACGTCCTTGTTGTCGTGTGCGCCTTCAGCAAATGGCTGGAGGCCTATCCCACACGCGACAACACTGCCATGACCACTGCCAAAGTCCTGTTAAAAGAGTTTTTCCCCCGATATGGCCTTTGTCGGATTTTATGGAGTGACAACGGCCCCCACTTCATAGCTGAAGTCATCCAACTTATCTTAAAGGGATTGGGTGTAAAACAGAAATTTCACGCAGTCTTCCACCCCCAATCTGCAGGCCTGGTCGAGCGACACAACGCCACACTCAAGCTAAAAATCTCTAAGATTGTTGCCTCCACCGGACTGAAGTGGCCTGATGCCCTCCCATTGGCATTGCTATCAATGCGCTCCACCCCCACTAAGCACCACTTGACCCCTTACGAAGTAGTATTCGGGCGGCCAATGAATATTTGGGCCGCGCCTAGGCCAACTTCGATCCATGACGTCCCAGACGTCCTAATGTCTGACTATCTGTGCACCCTCACTAAAACCTTAACTGTCATCCATCAACAGGTGCTACAAGCCATCCCAGACGCTTCCAGGGGCCCAGGACACGACATTCACCCAGGGGATCACGTCTTGATCCGCAACTTCCAGCGTGCCAAAAGCTTGGAACCTCGGTGGACGGGCCCCTGGCAAGTCCTGATCACTACACGGACGGCCCTTCGAGTGGAAGGCAAGCGTCACTGGGTGCATGCGCACCATTGTAAACGCGCCCCCAACTCTGACGACGGAAGAAGACATCGCGACTCAGGAAAAGCTCCTGACAAAAGACAAACCATCGTTGAGCTGTCACACCGACACAGAAACGCTCGAACTGGCAGAGTTTCCCGATCCCACCGTACCGTCCAGGGAAGGGTACAACCTACGTAAAAGGGAGGAGCTTCGGCAAAGCAGACCACTGACTGGGTAAAATCTCAGAACGGTAGCCTAACACACTCAAGGTTGCCCGAAGAGAAGTCAGAGAAAGTCGGTGGTTCTGCCCGCTACCGAGCACTCTGAAGATGATGGAAGCGCCCGACTCCCCAATGATGGAAGCAACTGGATATCCGAAGAGGACCTACCGAAACCCAAAGACTAACAAACTGCACAGCTCAAAGACTATAGCCGTTTTCATTACCCTTCTCTTTTGCCTCCTCCTCATGACAACCTTCTGGATCATCGAAGAAAGCACACCCGCTCACAAAACATTGCTCCCCACTGAACTGCCGATAACTACCAAGGAACACTTCCTGATTGCCCTTTCTCCACCGCTCCGAGAGAGACGCAGGGAGTTCTGGAATAACTCTTTTGTGCAACTGCTGCACCAACACAACCTTGCCGCTAATGCCACTAATTGCTGGATCTGCGGGCTGCTGCCCCATGCAGCCGGACACTCCATCCCGTTCATTCCTTCGCCCTTTTCCATCCACGGCTCCTGTCTTGCCTGGCTGATTCTTCTGCAAGAAAGCTTTAAAGACAATGCCACATCAGAAAGAACTGTTTCGCATTTCTACCACGAGGCATGGCTGAATAAGACTGGGCGAACCGCTACTCCTTTTTACCCTCTGACCTCTGGTACCTCTATTCACATGGACATCCCTGCCAAAGAACGAGTGGAAATGCAAGTTTTCCATAACCCAGCCAGACCCACTTTCTCCTACCTCCGGAAACGAACAGCCACCACTCTGACAGTGGCCTTGTCTGTTGTCAACATCTCGGGCCTTGTGTGCATCGAAGGCCTGGGGACGCAACTGGTGGGCCGCAGCGCCTGCGTCATCACCAGAACACTGGATTCATCCGACCCTCCCTCCTTTGTTGCTTCTCCAAATATGTACTTTGTTTGTGGCACCAAAGCATACACCTGGCTCCCCAAAGGTTGGGGGGCACATGCTACATTGCCTTCATCCTCCCACCTACGTATGTGGCCCCAGCAAGCCATCACCGGCAAAAGCGTGCAAGGGACATCGACCAGGCCGACTCGACAGGAGCACAGTTCTTGGATGCCGCGAAAGGACTTGTGCCATTCTGGGGTCCGATGACGAACAGCCGCGCCATCCGACACTTGACCCAGGCAGTTGAAACCACCATGAACATCACAGCTGGCATCTTGACCAATAACACCGCAGAGCTTCAGGCAGTCCGCCTGGTGGCTCTGCAGAACCGCCTTGTTCTAGACGTGGTTCTGGCAGACCGAGGAGGAGCATGCCGCATCATTGGGTCCAGCTGTTGCACCTACGTGCCAGACAATTCACCTTCTGTTTACAAAGCCATCGAACACCTCCATAGACTGTCCTCTGAAGTACACCGGGAGCAAAAAGGATGGTCGCTTGGGAGCTGGTTCTGGGACTTACTGAAAGCCTGGGGGTGGAGGTTGTTCACATTCATTCTGATTCCGATTGTGGTGCTATGCGGGTGTTGCTTAAGTATCCAATGTCTGCCTCCTCTGTGTTCATTATTTTCAAATTGCATTTGCCCAAAGACTTTGGACTTACAGGCTGAACACATGAAAACTTTGTATGAGACAGAAATACGTGGCATTATGGGGATCGACCCGAATTAACAAGTTGGCGAGAAATGTTAAAAGGGGGACTGTGGAAAATTAATTTGTATCGATAAACATTGTCTGCGCCATCTTGCCCTTTTTCCCAATGCCACACTTTCGTCGTCCGCGGCGGCCATTTTAGCTACCTTGATCAGACCCACTCTCTGCACACCGCTAATCCCCAGCGCGGCTCCACATCCTCGCAAGCCCCCCCGCACTGGTCACCCCTCTCTCTCTCTCTCTCATGCACGGGCCATTAACCCCCTCCAACTGCGCTGCACTTCCCTGGGAATCTCACCCCGGGCCTGCCCGACACCTCCCTTTCCTCCTATACACTATCACACCCTCTGACACCCCTCTTCCTCCGTATCCGATTGTCCAGGCCGGTCCCAGGCTATCACCTAGCCCTGCGGATACAGTTTATGGCCCCGACTGTAAGGAATCGCCCCTCTTCAAAGGAGTTACAGTAGATCAAGGCCCCCACCCCATGAGATCCGTCACACCACATGCATTCCGGGAACCGGCGGAATGCCCTGCTGATCCTGCCGTCTGATGACGATTCTGTATGGTGAATGGGGAGGGGATTCTCACTGTAAGGGTGCGTGGGAACGGGTCTGAAGCAGAAGATCCCAGGGATGTCTTTCATACTTCAAAGTATCTTTACTGTAATAAAGAATGTCTTCCTGCCATAAATGCGTGTATAAGAGGCCAGGCCTCAGAGATGCAGTAGAGCACCTCGTGAAGATTCCCTGTTGGTCTGATCTGACGTGTTCTCCTCCGGAGAGAATAAACCTTTGTTTCCTGCCTTCCAGTCTCCAGCGCCTGCCTCTTCATTGATTCATATTTTGGGGAATAGAGGCGACATCGCCGGGCAATACTTAAGGTTATTCCATTCGTCGATTGCCTTCCTGTTTTACACTTCCAAATGCTTCGGTTTTAGCCATTAATATGGGGATAGACACTTGCGGATTTAGAGTGTAAAGTAAGAGATCATCTGCATACAGCGCTAACTTAATCTCAAAATTTCCGTGTCTAAAAGGAATAATAGCAGGGTCTTGTCTGATCCAAGCCGCTAATGGTTCAATATACATATCGAACAAAAGCGGAGACAGGGGACATCCCTGCCTAGTCCCCCGTGATATGTTGACCCAATCAGTTAGCTCCCCATTAACCAAAACCTTTGCTCTTGGAGATCTATACAAAAGTTGAACAGTTTTTATTACATTATGGGGAAAGCCAAGTACCTTTAAAACTTCCCACAGATATGACCAGTGAACCTGGTCAAAAGCCTTTGCGGCATCTACTGCCACCAGCGTTACTGGAAGATTATAGGTTTCTGCTAGGTCTATCACTCCCAATATTTGAAAAGTTAACTCGTTGAGCTGCCTTTCGGGAATAAAGCCCTTTTGATCTTTGTGTATTATACCCTTAATAACCTTTGCGATTCTGGCGGCCAGAATTCCCGCGAACACCTTATAGTCCGTGTTTAACAGTGATATGGCCCTATAAGAGTCGACCGCGAGGGGATCCTTGTTAGGTTTCAATAACAATGTTACTGTTGCCTCAGCCCAACTTACAGGGGTCTTCTCCCTCTCTTAGTATTAAATTAAAAAGTTCCCTGAACACTGGTACCACCTCATCTAAGAGGTTAAGATAAATCTCAGTTGGAAGGCCATCCGGCCCTGCAGCTTTCCCTCTGGCCATTTTCCTAAACTGTTGTCGAATCTCCTCTTCTGTTATATCCGCTGATAATATTGCCTTCTGGTCTTCACTCAAAATTGGGAGTTCGATTTCCTTAAGGAAACCTTCGATAGTATCCCTCCCAGGGGAAATATCCTCCTTATACAAATTACTCATATGTCTAGAGACCTCCAGCCCAATTTTAACATTAGTATCCAATGTGTCCCCTGTCATATGGTCAATCAGGCATATTATTTGATTACGCACTCTATCACTCTTAGCTTTCCATGCCAACAAGGCACCACTCTTCTCGCCATAAGCAAAATGCTGCAGTTTGCTAACCCTCCATTTATCTATCAATGTTTTATCCAGAGCTTCTTGATATTCTGATTGCAACAATTCTAGTTGTTTTCTAAGAGAGGCCACCTTGCTAAAGCTCTCAAGGGAAGCTTTCTGTACCTCTTGCTCTTTATTCTTAATGATTTCCAGCCGCCTTTCTTCTTGGTGCCTCGCGCTTCGTTTTTACTCGCCATAATACCCGTACCTATGGATCTCAAAAAGGCCTTAAAGGAGTCCCATACAATTTGAAGTTTAGCTGACCCCTGTTAACTTCAAAGAAAATCGCAGCCTCCTCTTTCATTTTGTTAATTACCCCCTCATCCAACAGAATTGTCCTGTCCAGAGTCCATCTAACTATACCTCTCTTATTAGGTATTTTTAGTGATAAGAAGACAACCGAATGATCCGAAAGTATAGCAGGTACGTGCTTGATCATTTCAACCCCAGATACCAAGTCATAGTTCAATAGAAAATAGTCGATTCGGGAATGATGACCATACTTTTTACTAAAAAGGTAAAATCTCTGTTATCCCCCATCTTATGTCTCCAAATATCAATCAAATTGAGCTCTCTAATCATATTTTTAAGCACTGCCATAGTTTTTGGTGGCGTAACGTAGTTGACTTTGGAGGTTCTATCCAAACTTTTATTAAATACTAAATTGAAATCCCCTCCAATTACCACTGGGGTATTAAACTGCATTAAGCATGATTCCAATTTGATTAGTACGTCCGGATTATCATCATTGGGCCCATAGTAACTGACTACAATTACGGATATTCCTTGTACTTTTATCTTGACTAGGACCCACCTCCCAGAAGAATCTGTCTGCTGCCTTTCTACTATAATACCCGCATTCTTTCTTATAAGTATGGCCACCCCCCTTGTGTTATTACTTTGATCTGAACAGACATTATCTTGCACCCAAGACCATTTTTTAAAGGCATTCACACATTCGTGCTTTGTTAGGTGAGTCTCTTGCAATAATATAACACTCGCCTCGGATCGCTTCACAAACTCCATTACTCGACCTAACTTCTTTGCAGACCTCAAACCATTTACATTCCAGGATACAAAGTGCACTAAATTCTTCGTCATCTATCTATCCTTAAACCTCTACTAATACCTTCCAAGTCGATCTTGTGTTGACCTACCCTTTGTATACATACACTAATACACAAGTCAACATAGGTTTGTAGGGACCACCCATCACATAGCTGAAAGAGGACTATATTTTTTATTTTTTTCCCAAATGCTCCCAACCACCCGTGTCCCCCCACCCACCCCCTGGGGAACCCCCACCCTATCTCTAAGGCAAAAGGCCTTCGAGGTCCCGCCGTGCAAAGGAGAAAAAGTCTACTACGAAAATTATAAAAGGTATATAAACCAAAAATCTTATATATTGTATATTCCTATACATTTCCTATACATTTCCTATACTTTTAATTACCCATGTGTATCTCTTACGTATAATGTGTCTAACTACTCAACAGTGTGGATTCTCTATATACACCTATATACATAAACTGTCCCTATTTTGGGTTTTCCATCTGTTCTAGCAAACCATCAACCTCCATAGGGTCTCTGATCACATGCATTTTATTGTGCCACATTATCTTAAGCGTAGCAGGAAATTTCATTTGGACTTGGGCCCCCTTAGAACGCAACTCATTCATTTTGGAGCCCAGCTCCCACTGTCGCTGAGAGGTTCTTTTACCCAGGTCCGAACGTTTTTGATACGTGACATCCCCGTGCTTTATCTCTCGCTCCTTTAATGCTCGCCCCAACACCAACTCCTTGATTGAAAAAGTTAAGAAGTTAACTACGATTCTTCTTGGGGCCTTTCTCCCCGGGTGCAATCTATAGGGGTCTCTATGAACTCTTTGAAGTTCTTTATCCCAGGCAATATCATTCCTATCCTGAAGCAAATCTCCCAGGAGTTTACATACGAAACCCTTAATGTCCGAACCTTCTGCATTTTCATGCACTCCCAAAATGCGAACGTTGTTTCGTCTAGCATGGAGCTCCAGCCTTTCCAGATCTTCTTGTAAGGACCTATTTTCTTCTCTAAGGCTCGCTATTTCTTTTGAGTTCCCTGCTATGGCCTCGCCCAGCCCCTTCAAGTCCTCCTCCAATGCTGTCGTACGCAACGCAATCCCATCCACCTTTTGCTCAAGAATCCCACATTTGTCCTGTATAGCCTTCTGATTTTGTTCGGAGGTTTCAAACCTAGACATCATATCCTGTCTTAAACTCAGTAGGAGATCAGTCACATAAGTTGTCACGGGGCCCCTCCCAGGACACCATGCTCCATCCTCACCCCGTCTTCATTGGATTCTGGGGGTCCCTCCCTGTTAAAACCCTCCTCTGACACAAGTTGTGGCATCGGCGTTGGCGTAGGGATAAATTTAGGTCCAGGTTTAGGCATAGGCTTAGGCATAGGAGTAGACGTGGGAAGAATATGTGTAAGAGTACTCAGAGCCTCTGGGGTACCAGATATAATTTCTTCTACGCTCTCTGCCCCAATCCCCATAAGAGGAGAGAACCGATTCTCCAGACCCAGTGACTTCTCTGTCCTTACTGGGCCTGCCACTTGCTCCATAATTTTAAAATATGACCTGAGCGAGGGTGGTGGTTTAGAGAATAAAGCTGCTGCTTCTTTTTTACACTTTCTCACTCTTCCTCCCTTTGAAAGTTTCTTGACCGGAGTTATAGCTTGGGGAGTACCAACTTGTTTCACAATGGGACTCCTCCTTTCCGGGACAGAACGCAAAAGATATCTACTCCTTCCAGTTGAAATAAACTGTGTACGGACCTCTTCCAGGGCTCCAGAATTCTCACGGCCTCTGAATGTGTTTGGCCCCTCTGATGCGGGCAACTCCTGCCCCCGAACTCGTTCCGCCTCAGATCCCCCTGTTCCTTTCTCTCCCTCTGATCTCCCAGTGCTCAAAACATTCAGAGGTAGATCCCTTGATGCAGGGTCCTTCTCCTTCTCCATCCACTCCTGGATTTCAATGAACTTTAGAATCTGCTCATATGATGTTATTAAAGGGAGGGAAACTCCCCTAATCCAGCTTCTTTCAACATCCTTTTCAGCCCCCTGTAGTTGCCAAATGCGATCACAAACAATGGAGACACAAGCCTTCCCCTCCGCCCCTCTATATATGCAATGTACCCTTGTTATTGCCTTCCGAGCAGACCTCATAAAGGCCCCTGCCCGAACCCAGCTTCCTTGGGGGGCGGAGTCACGTCCTGCTAAAATCGAACCAATATTGGGGCTCATATGTAAAAAGGGCCCACGATTGTGCCGAAAGTCCGAGAAATAAGCCTACAGGGACCACAACTCAAGATGCACAAGATTCTCCCCGCCACGATCCTAACAAGCAACTACCCGAACCGGCATCCCCGAGGGGGGTGGAGTTGCGTCCTGGAGTCCGGCAAAGCCAAGTGCTGAGGCTTACGGTAAACAAACACAATGAACACAAAAAAGCACTCTGTCCGAAAAGTCCCGGGCAGAGAGACCCATTAAACCCGCCACCTTGCCTTACTTAATCTCAGCATGTATCCGCAGTAGCTCACTCCCCTGCCGCACGGCGTTCCTCCCGACCGGCGCTAGCCAGCCGCCGCCATGTTCCCCAACCACGCGACAGACATTTGAGGTGAACAGATTCAGAGTGTCAATGGTTTTGCAGGGTGCTCTGTATATTAGCTGCTTTCCACCTACATTTGGAAACTACCCAGAGTTCTCTGCTTCCTATTTTGCATATATATATATATATATATATATATATATATATATATATATATATATATATACCAACCAGGCTCTCTCCTCACATACGAAAAGAGTGTGACACTGCTCCGGGGGTCAGAAGAGAACGGCTTTATTTTCTTAAAAGCAATGTCATTGGAAAGTCTCTGGAAACGCAGGGCAGACGCGTTTCCGCCTCAATGGCTTCATCAGTGCCCATTCCATATTGTTTCTTTGCTGTTCCGGGGGATTCTCCTTAAAGTTGTTCCGCCTGTGACCACTCCCAGTCACATGGTTATTAGCCCTCCTACGCCTCACAGGTGCAAGGCACTTGGCGCTCCTCATCCGCACTGCTGCATTATGGTTGGTGGAGTCCTTCGTAAGAGCCCATACAATAACGGGGCCTCTTAAAACACCTGGTGATGTCCCAAACTTGGTTGGCCTGGATTCACACGCCGCCGCAGCCCTGCGGGTGGTAAAATCGTCCTGTGTCCCCCTTATCAGGCAAACAATTTTGCCTCCTCTCTCCCCATGCTGGCGATAAAACTCCTCGTGGAAATTAGACGCCGGGGGCGACGCGTTGCAGTCTCATGCAGGCACCAGAAGTGCAGGTAAGCCGCGTAGCACCATATCGAGAGGGCGTGTCACTCAGCCAGCACCTGCAGCTGGCACAACATACCAACCAGGCTCTCTCCTCACATACGAAAAGAGTGTGACACTGCTCCGGGGGTCAGAAGAGAACGGCTTTATTTTCTTAAAAGCAATGTCATTGGAAAGTCTCTGGAAACGCAGGGCAGACGCGTTTCCGCCTCAATGGCTTCATCAGTGCCCATTCCAGATTGTTTCTTTGCTGTTCCGGGGGATTCTCCTTAAAGTTGTTCCGCCTGTGACCACTCCCAGTCACATGGTTATTAGCAATCCTACGCCTCACAGGTGCAAGGCACTTGGCGCTCCTCATCCGCACTGCTGCATTATGGTTGGTGGAGTCCTTCGTAAGAGCCCATACAATAACGGGGCCTCTTAAAACACCTGGTGATGTCCCAAACTTGGTTGGCCTGGATTCACACGCCGCCGCAGCCCTGCGGGTGGTAAAATCGTCCTGTGTCCCCCTTATCAGGCAAACAATTTTGCCTCCTCTCTCCCCATGCTGGCGATAAAACTCCTCGTGGAAATTAGACGCCGGGGGGGCGACGCGTTGCAGTCTCATGCAGGCACCAGAAGTGCAGGTAAGCCGCGTAGCACCATATCGAGAGGGCGTGTCACTCAGCCAGCACCTGCAGCTGGCACAACATACCAACCAGGCTCTCTCCTCACATACGAAAAGAGTGTGACACTGCTCCGGGGGTCAGAAGAGAACGGCTTTATTTTCTTAAAAGCAATGTCATTGGAAAGTCTCTGGAAACGCAGGGCAGATGCGTTTCCGCCTCAATGGCTTCATCAGTGCCCATTCCAGATTGTTTCTTTGCTGTTCCGGGGGATTCTCCTTAAAGTTGTTCCGCCTGTGACCACTCCCAGTCACATGGTTATTAGCCCTCCTACGCCTCGCAGGTGCAAGGCACTTGGCGCTCCTCATCCGCACTGCTGCATTATGGTTGGTGGAGTCCTTCGTAAGAGCCCATACAATAACGGGGCCTCTTAAAACACCTGGTGATGTCCCAAACTTGGTTGGCCTGGATTCACACGCCGCCGCAGCCCTGCGGGTGGTAAAATCGTCCTGTGTCCCCCTTATCAGGCAAACAATTTTGCCTCCTCTCTCCCCATGCTGGCGATAAAACTCCTCGTGGAAATTAGACGCTGGGGGGGCGACGCGTTGCAGTCTCATGCAGGCACCAGAAGTGCAGGTAAGCCGCGTAGCACCATATCGAGAGGGCGTGTCACTCAGCCAGCACCTGCAGCTGGCACAACATACCAACCAGGCTCTCTCCTCACATACGAAAAGAGTGTGACACTGCTCCGGGGGTCAGAAGAGAACGGCTTTATTTTCTTAAAAGCAATGACATTGGAAAGTCTCTGGAAACGCAGGGCAGACGCGTTTCCGCCTCAATGGCTTCATCAGTGCCCATTCCAGATTGTTTCTTTGCTGTTCCGGGGGATTCTCCTTAAAGTTGTTCCGCCTGTGACCACTCCCAGTCACATGGTTATTAGCCCTCCTATGCCTCACAGGTGCAAGGCACTTGGCGCTCCTCATCCGCACTGCTGCATTATGGTTGGTGGAGTACTTCGTAAGAGCCCATACAATAACGGGGCCTCTTAAAACACCTAGTGATGTCCCAAACTTGGTTGGCCTGGATTCACATGCCGCCGCAGCCCTGCGGGTGGTAAAATCGTCCTGTGTCCCCCTTATCAGGCAAACAATTTTGCCTCCTCTCTCCCCATGCTGGCGATAAAACTCCTTGTGGAAATTAGACGCCGGGGGGGCGACGCGTTGCAGTCTCATGCAGGCACCAGAAGTGCAGGTAAGCCGCGTAGCACCATATCGGGAGGGCATGTCACTCAGCCAGCACCTGCAGCTGGCACAACATACCAACCAGGCTCTCTCCTCCCATACGAATATATATATATATGTGTGTGTGTGTACATATATGTGTCTGTGTGTATATATATATATATATATATATATATATATATATATATACATATATATATATATTTCTCAAGACTCCTAACGCAAATGAAAGCCCTTCCTCACGGGTTAGGGCTCATTGTATGGGCGTCACCATTATCAACATCCAAAAGAAAGGAAACACTCTCAAATCTGGGAGCATAAACACAAGCCAACACAATCTGATAATTAGGCAAACAATCTTTACTTTGGTGAGCAATCCAACATGACGCCAATCCATCATGACACGTCTCGGCATCACTGTGTCTTGATCACATGGAGTGGCCATTTGCTTTTAAACATAAAGACACATAAACAGTAAGAAAAGACTTTGAGTTGACTTCAAAATAAAAACAAAACAAAGGAAAATCCAGTACTTTCTCTTTAAGCAGCGTAATGCACTGCCTGATAGTTACTGTATTATACTTGTTGTCCAACGTGAGCCAGGTACATTTGTTAAAGTTGTTCAATTGTAAAGTGTTTTTACATTCTCAAATGAAAATTGGGATGACCATAATCCATTGTGTCCACTCCGTCGTAATCTCCCATTCTTTGTTTGTTGTAAGGTCTCTCATGCCCCATAATGCTTGCATAAATACACACCCTTTACTTGCCTCCAATATTCAGTTTCATATTGTGCAAAGGTGCTACATCCAGCGTGACTCCCTATGAACATTTATGCAGTCTTAACTGCCATTTCAAAGTCCAAGCTGTTGATAAGGCTTCCCACCTGCTATGGACTAGCTCACCCATCCAATATTGTGCTCATCAGTGATGTCACTGACCATGTTATGACTGATGTAATATGTGAGGTCATAAGCATTCCATTGTGGGGCGTAAGTTGTAGTTAGCTCAGGTAACTATAACTGCTGAATTTCTATGGTTTTGTACGAGTGAAATGTAAGCCTAGCTATAACGTCCCTATAACCTTTTCAAACATTCTAAATTATTTTTATTTTTCCCTGCACAAATGAGCTGTTTTAACATTGCGGCAATTTTGTTTAGAATTACTTTGTGCCTGGTTGTGTCAGTGTATGTATGACTGTGTGCCTGAGTGCGTCATTGTATGTATAAATCTGTGCCTGGGTGTGTCAATGTATGGATGAGTGTGTGCCTAGCTGTGTTAGTATATGAATAAATGTGTGCCTGGGTGTGTCAGCATATAAATCAGTGTGTGCTTCGGTGTGTCAGTGTATGCATCAGTGTGTGTCTGGGTGTGGCAGCTTATGATTCAGTGTGTGCCTGGGTGTGTTAGTGTATGTATCAGTATGTGCCATTATGTGTCAGTGTATGCATTAGTATGTACCTGGGTGTGTTAGTGTCTGTATTAGTGTGTAGCTGGGTGTGTCAGTGTATGCATTACTATGTGCCTGGGTATGTCAGTGTATGCATTAGAGTTTGTCTGGATGTGTCAGTGTATGAATAAGTGTGTGCTAGGGTGCATTAGTGTATATATCAGTATGGGCCGGGTGTGTTATTGTATGCATTATTATTTGCCTTGGTGTATTAGTATCTGCTTTAGTGTGTGCCTGGGTGTGTCAGTGTCTAAATTAGTGTGTCTATAGGTGTCAATGTATGCATTGAGTGTGTGACTAGGTGTCTCAATGTATGCATCAGTGTGTGCATGGGTGTGTTAGTATATGTATCAGTATGTGCCAGGGTGTGTTAGTGTATGCATTACTATGTGCCTGGGTGTGTTAGTGTATGCATTAGTGTGTAGCTGGGTGTGTCAGTGTATGCATTAGTATGTACATGGGTGTGCTAGTGGATATGAGTCTCTGTATCAGTATGTGAATGGGTGTGACACTGTCTGTATGGGTATGTGAATGGGAATGAAGGAGGTCTGTATAGGTATATGAAAAGGTGTGAGAGTTTCTCTTGGTATGTGAATGGTTGTGACATTGTATGGGTGTGTGACAGTCTATGTATGGGTATGTGAAAGGATGTGAGAGTCTCTGTATGGGTATGTGAATACCTATAAGGGTGTCTACATGGGTATGCAAGAGGGTGTGAGAGTCTCTATGGGTATGTCTGAGGGTGGGAGAGTCTCTGTATGGGTATGTAAATGGGTATAAGGGTGCCTGTATGGGTATGTGAGAGAGTGAGAGAGCCTCTGTATGGGTATGTGAATGGATGTGACACTTTCTGTATGGATATGTAAATGGGAATAAAGGAGGTCTGTATAGATATATTTAAGGGTGTGAGAGTTTCTCCATGGGTTTGTGAATGAGTGTGACAATGTTTGCAGGGGTTTGTGAATGGGTGTGAAAGTGTCTCTATGGAGTTGTGAATGGGTGTGACAGTGTCTGTATGGGTTTGTCAATGGGTGCAACAGTGTCTCTATGGCATATGAATGGTTATGGCTGTCTGTATGGCTTTGTCAATGGGTGTGAAGTGACTGTATGGGTTTGTAAATGGGTGTAACAGAGTCTCTATGGTTATGTGAATGGGTGTATCAGTGTCTCTATGGGTATGTAAATCGGTGTGACAGATTCTGTATTGGGGTTGTAAAAGGGTGTGACAGTGACTGGATGGATTTGTAAATGGGTGTCACAGAGTCTATGGGTATGTGAATGGGAGTATCAGTGTGTCTAAGGGTATGTGAATGGGTGTGACAGAATCTGTATTGGTGTTGTGAATGGGTGTGACAGTATCTGTATGGGTTTCTCAATGGGTGTGACAGTGAATGTATGGGTTTGTGAATGGGTGTCACGGAGTCTCTATGGGTATGTGAATGGTTGTGACAGTGTCTCTATGGGCACCTGATAGGGTGACCAACCGTCCGTAAATTTCACGGACCGTCCGTAATTTGGACCTCACGTCCGTTGTCCGTGTGGATCCCTTTTAGGGATGCCTTTTGTCTGTAATTTTGGGCCTTGCAGGAAGCAGAGCTGTTCCCCTGTGAGAGGCCTCAGCTCCCTGATGGGACCGCCTGCACTCATCCTCGGAGCACAAGAGCAGCTCCACCCGCCCATTGTCATTCTGTATGCGGCTGATTGCCACATACAGAATGACAATGGGCCAGTTTGAGCTGTAACAGCATGTGATGGCCTCCTCCTGCCTTACTCTAGGGCTGGGCAATCTGTTAGGGTTAGATGGAAGAAATGTACAAAACAAATGTACAAAAATGCCCATGCTGCTATGTGCCAATTAATGAAAAGAAGCTGGGGAAAGAAGCTAAAAAGAAGAGGTTATAGTTCTTACACAGTCTCATCATTTCAGAGCTGAAGCATTTTTAATATTATACAAGGAAGCCATAGTTGATGCTTTTTTATTAATTTTATGCAACTAACATCCATTGACAAAGCCAATAGTCATGGCTTGTTGTAGGTCTAATGTTACTGGATGCAATGATAGAAACAGCAAAATACCAGTCGGGCGGCACATTATGCTCAGCACATATTTTTAGCTTAGGTCTTTTAAACCATGCCTTTAATTACATCAGACATGCCCCTTGTAGAGACCCGCGGTTTTTTCATCCTAGTTAAAGCCCTGGAAACAACACCAAGTCACAGTCACCTCATGTCCTGGCACTCTGCATCATGCATGACTCATGACTTCCCCGTTTTCAGATTGCCTATGTGCAGGGGCATAGTGAATAGGCACGGGCGGAGAGCTCCGCTCCGCCCGCGGAGTATGCGGAGATGTGCCTACTCCGCGTTCCGCGCAGAATGCAGAGTAGGCAACTCTCCGCACACTCCGCGGCAGAGCGGAGTTGACCTGCCGCCCGCCTCCACCCCCCCAGTAAGAAATAAATAAAAAGGCATTAAATGGAAAATAATAAAGACTTACCTTGACTGCGGCGTCCCCGGGCTGCCGTCCTCCTCTTCCTCGCGTTTCACGGTGATCTGCGCATGTGCATTTCTCGCAAGGAATGCGCATGCGCGGGCGCGCGCATGCGCAGATCACCGTGAAACGTGAGGAAGAGGAGGACGGCAGCCCGGGGACGCCGCAGTCAAGGTAAGTCTTTATTATTTTCCCTTTAATGTCTTTTTATTTAATTTCTTACTAGGGGAGGTAGAGGCGGACGGCGGAGCGGGGCGGGCGGAGCGGAGTTCCACGGAGTTGGGTCGCAACTTCGTGGACCTCAGTGTAGCCCCGCTCCGCCAGCTCCGCCCAGGGTTAATAGTGAACCCTCCCCCACCCCTTGCTTTAGGAACTACAGCAAGGGTGAAGTTCTTTATGGGTCTCTTCTGTCTTCAACTCAGTAGACAAAGGGTCAGCTCATAATTAATGTGAAAAGGTGGGTGAGTGAATAAGTGAAGGAATGGGTAAATGGCTGGATGGATTAGTGAAAGGATGAATGGATGAGTGAAAGGGTGAATGAATGGATAATGAGAGAAAGGATGGATGTGTGCGTGAGTGAAAGGATGGATGAGGGTAAATAGATGGTTGTATGGATGCAAGGGTAGATGGATGGGTAAAAGGGTAGATGGATGGGTAAAAGGGTGGATGATGGGCGAGTGAAAGGGTGGATGATGGGCGAGTGAATGGGTGGGTGGATGAAAGAAATGATAGATGGATTGATGAATTGATAAGCGAAAGGGTGAATGAATGAGTGGATGGATGAGTGAAAGGGTGGATGTAAGGATGGAAAAGTGAGTGAAAGGGAGGGAAGATGGACAAAAGGATGGATAGATGAGTGAAAGGGTGGAGTGATGAAAGAAAGGATGGATGGATGAGTGAAAGGATGGATGGATGAGTGAAAGGATGGATGGATGAGTGAAAGGATGGATGAGGGAGAGGGTCAATGGATGGATTCATGAGTGTATGAGTAAATGGATGAGTGGGTGGATGGGTGAAGTTTGGATAGAAGGATGGGTGGCTAAGAGAAAGGGGAATGAAGAGAGAAAAGGAGGATGGATGGATGAGTGAAAGCATGGATGAATGATTGGCAGAATAGATGGGCGAATGGGTGCCTGGATGAGTGAAAAGAAGAATGCAAAGATGGATGAGTGAAAGAATGCATACATGAGTGAAAGGGAGGGTGGAGAGCTGGAAGAAAGGATGGATGGATGAGTGAAAAGTAGAATGGGTGGATGGATGATTGACTGGGTGGATGGATGAGTAAGTGAAAGGATGGCTGGATGGGTGAAAGGGTAAATGGTTGGATGGATGAGTGAATGGATAAATGGGTGGAAGAGTGGATGGTAGAGTGAAAGGATGGATTGGGTGGATGGATGATGGATGGATGAGTGAAAGGCTGGATGGAGGGATGGATGAGTGAAATGATGGATGGAAGGATAGATGATGGATAGGTTTGCAAATGGTTGAAAAGGTTTGGATATGGATGGGCACACAGATGGAAGGACAGAATGAATGGTGAAAGACTGGATGATGGATGAAAGAATTAATAGATGAAAGAATGTAACTTTGAAATGGTAGATATCAGGGGTTTGATGGAAGGATGAATGGCTAGATCCTTGGACAAGAGAGCTCTTCTGGGGAGGGTTGTGATGACTTACTTTGCTTTCTTGGTGCCATAGGAGCTTTAGTTCAAAGTGGGAGGTATTTAAATTTTCTGGCTACTCCCTTGCCTGTGTGTTACTATTCTGTATTTGCTGGGTGCTTATGTGTGGGATCTATACATCATGCATATGACATTTTGAGTGACACCCAACTGCTACTTGAATGTTACACTAGTAATTGTAAATGTTTGCATGTTTTGTTTTAGGTGTAAGGTTTTAGGGAGGGACTCATAGTGCCATGAGCTGTGCTTGAGATGTATATTGTGTTTGTAGCAATAGGCAAGGCATCAAAAATAAACTATGTAATAGTGTATCGACAGTGCCTTCTTTAAGAAATCTGCAGGGAAAAGCACCTTTGTGACTTCTGTCAGCTAGTGCAACTCTCTGCGAAGCCCACATAAGCAAAGTCAGATTCCATATTTTAAGTTCCACTTGCTGAAACACCCGTAATGCATTCCCTATAGTGGGTTCATCACAGCAATCCTCCCTTTAGTTCACTTATGCGTGCCCCTTTACATCTCACAATGGCACTCAGATATGAGATGCTAGTAACAAAGTCTATCCGAGCAGATCTTCCTAACCACTTCTCTCACCAAACATGCCTGCTCAGGACCATGAGTTGTAAACAAAATACCAGACTGGACAACCCTGTGCAGTAACCATATAAATAGATTATTATCATATGAAATTCCACAAAAAGACCTGCACAGTTGCTCAAAGCTGCATGCATACTGACAAACCGTGAAGTGCACGATTGTCTCAACCTAATATAAACTTATTTTGAATTGTACTTAAGTGGTTGTCTATTTACTTACTTTTATACTATTGCGCAACTTCCTCTGATGTGTCTGGAAAACTTGCTTTTTGTCCCGAAGTTTTGTCCTGAATTTTGACCTCCTGTCCTGAATTTTTGTCCTGAATTTTCACACTTACCGTCCTGAATTTGCACCCGTGCCAGTCGGTCACCCTAGTACGTGAGTGGATGTGACAGTGTCTGCATGGGTATAACAGGGGATGTGAAAGTGTCTGTATGGGACGTTAGTGGGTATGGCAGTATCTGTATGAGTATGTGAGTAGCTGTGAGAGAAGAGAGAGTATATAAATACATATATGTCTTTTTTTTCAGCTGCGCTAACTCTGCGGATCCCCCACGAAGTTACATGGGGGGGCTGCGCTCAGCCTTGCAAGCAATCTGTGGAGTTCATGAACGATCAAAAGAAACATTTGGGGCATTTTCATGGCCATAATACACACTCACCCCTCATTTTAAGCATACACATGGGGTCAGGAAACCTCTTACCTGACCCCTTCACCTAATATTCACTGTAAGGTGACCATTCCCTGGCAAATAAAATGTCGGGTGCAACTTTTCTCTGAAGGTGTGGCCAGCCAATCAGGAGTTTGCTAGTGTGTGCGAATCCGGGGATTACCCGCGGATGGATTCATGGGTAATCCGCATCCCTATATATACAAATTTGTTTCCCAGTTAATATCTCCCAAGCTACTGATGCAGCGGATACAATGAAAACTATTTCTCCTAGGTCACTTATCAGTCATCCAGGCGCGACTTATATTTTCTCACATCCACATGACGATGGGGCCCATGACATCGCCTAACAAACACACACACACCTGGATTTCCTCTACACCTTTATGAATCTATACTCCTAGGAGAAAGAAAAACTAAATGAAAATCATCATGATGTACCGCTGGAAGGAGCCGGAAATACCTTATTTACCTTAACCTATCGCTTTCTTAGTTATTTCTTAAGATATTCCTGCTCATTGTTTTGTCGATGGATCATCTAGTGAAAATCAGTTGATAGTGATCAAGACCAGCTAAATCACAATAACTAATTACTAATTTCACAACCATTTAGTAAATAATCACTGAGTCGTTTGATTTAAGAATCTCAAAATTTATATAATTTTAAAGGCATGGAAAAGAATTTAGACTTTTTATTCAATTATTCATACATTATTAAATCAAATATTTATTAAGCAAAATCAATTTTATTTCAGAAAGGAAATTTTGTCATGAAGAAAAATCCTAATTAACCTGCCTATCTTCCTAATTTAGCCTAATGATTTCTAACCTAAGTTTAAAGTTGAAAAATAACCTGATTCTCATACTCAACTGGAAAAATAAGACAGCAACAGAAACTTCAGCTCGTCAGCATCAGCTACCGCAACCCGTCTCATCTAACAGTCTTTCAGCATCTCCCGCTCAGTAAAATGGATCGATCTGGAACACCAAGCACTGGAAGCCACCAACTACCCCTCCCACCAAGAGTAGGCCTTCTTATACCCTAATTCTAACTTTGCTAACTAAATTGTTGCAACATTAATAACGCGCTTTTCTTTCATTGGTCCACTCAGTTCATTTATTCAGTTTTAATCAAATTCTCCCGGATCCAGCTTGTTCTTCTGGAATGCATATGTTCATTTCCTTTCTCACAGTTCAAGACATGTTTCCATCCGCTTCGATCAGTACATTTGTAACTTCTTTCGATACATTCGAGAACTCTGCAGGCATTGTCCTTTCTCTTAAAACTGTTTCCCACGATTCTCTGCTGATCACCACGGCACACTATCAGTTCAAATAGGTCACATCAGCCTTGACCATTCTTGCATCCTAGCCTTTCAGCACCATCACGTGGTCAGTCTTTCTCCAACTTTTTCTCCCTTGTCATGTGTTTTCTCAGCGCATGCGTACTCTAATAAACGGCAGCCATTTTATATCGCCACTCGATTAGACTTAGAAGCACTATTTAGAAATAAACAAAACATAATTAAAATAGAGAAACATAGCCTTTTCGTTTCCCTCCCGTCATCTACGTACCCCAATTAGTTATTACCTAGCAGAAAGCAACATTTAAGCTGTTCCTTACTTACCATCACTATTGTTTTTGCAACGTCACGTTTTATATTCTATGAAGCACGAATCATGCATTTATTATTTATTTAGTACGCAATTATTTTATGTTATAATTAGACACACAGACATTTGTAAATAGATTATTCAGCACACATACTTGCGTGTTACCCTTCCCTCACGTACATTGCTGATTAATACATTTAAACGAACATATTTATTAATTATTTATAAAATTTGTTAGGGGTTACATTTTTTCATTTACTCTGCTCCATCAACTCCCCCTTTGGTGATTTTTAAATCACCACATAAAACCCAAGTTATACTTCTTTTTCAGGCAGCATATGTCTTTCATCCTTTTGCTTTTTGTTAGTTATACATCTGTTTCCATTTCATCTTGTCTTCTTGTTTCTTTATACATACTTTCTTTCATTTTCTCTAACTCAGTTTCACCCATTTCTCTCTCTCTCTCTCTTTCATTATTCTGTTATTTCTTTTTATCTTATTTTGTCTTATTTTTCTTTTTATACACGTTATTACAATTTTCAACACCATGGCTAACAATATTGCTACAGTTGCTATTATTATAACTTTCCCTATCATTAGTCTACTCATTCTTGTTAACCAATTTGCTACTGAAGAAAACCCTCTACCAAGTTTTCCAAGGACACTTTCAACCTCCAGTGGAACTAGTTCTTTGTGCAAATTTGTAATATTTGTAATATACTTTTGTATATTTTCACTTTTATCAGGAATGTAAGTGCAACAATGTTGGACTTTCAGCATTCCACAAACTCCACCCTCTTTTGCCAAAAGAATATCAAGGGCAAGCCGATTTTGCATCACCATAGCTCTCATGGCAACCATTTTGGTATTTACCATCAAGAACCCTCCCGCAGTATCTGTAGACAAACGATCTACTACTGTGGATAATTTCCGAATTTTAAATGCATTCAAAGATATTCCCACTGCTGGTATTAATGCTCCAAAAATATCACCTACAATTTCTGAAAAACTTTCCCTCTTTCTACGTGTAAAGCTATTAATCATCTTGTATGTTCCTTTTTCTTCTCTGTCCATATGAAAGATTTTTGGAAAGACCAGGCCTTCATAACAAGTTCCATACCAATGGTCCGGTAACCTGTAATAAGCTCTATTCCCACAAATATAATAGATACCTGGAAATATTGGATCTTTTCCACCTTTGAATCCCCAACCTCCCAAAATTTGATAATTGTCATGGCAGATACTGGAACCTACAAAATAATTGTCATAGACTGTCTTATTTCTCCTAATACACAACTTTCCTGTTTGCGGCCAATCTAATGTCATTGCTGCATTTATCTTTTTCCCTTCATGATTTTCTTCCTCAAACGTCCATAGATGTGTTCTTTTCTCTTTTATTGCTTCTCTTTGAAATTTCATTCTTCTTTCTTCAACCATTTCTAAAAATACCTTTTCTTCTTTCTTTAACTCACAGGTAAGGTTGTTTTTAGCTATTTCTTCTAATGTTAAAATTCTATGCTCTAAAAAGAATTCTCCTAAAACCTTTGCTTGTTTTACTTTGTTAAGTTCTGGAACTACAGGAACATTTGCAAAAATCTTATCTATATCAGTGTAATAAAACTCTAATCTACCTGTTTTATAAAATAAACTTGCTATGACACTACATGTTATTCCATAAGTTAGAGGTAGGTGATGATAAGTCACACCTTCTGACACTGATGCAGGCAACTGCATACAAACATAACAATCTCTCACATCCATTGTCTCTACATATTCGTACAACAATTTTGTAAAAACATTTTTTGAAAAATCTGCTACTGACTTATCCTTATGTAATTCTGCACTACTTCTTAAAATAACTGGTTCTTTAATATTAGTTTCTTTTTCTGGTTTAGTATCATTCTTTGCTTCTACTACAGCTATACTAATAGGAATTGTGATTGCTAAAACTATCCATACTGTCATTAATAATCCTGTACAAAAGCAGCACATTTTACACCATCTTTTTAAAAACTCACATTTATCTCTTCTATCTCTAGTATTCTCCATTTTTGTTTTTATCTTTTGTTAAATCTCAGAAAATTGTGTCACTACACCTCAGAAATGACTTAGATGCCACTCTGCATTCAAAAGTCTTTGCTTGGTACTTTCTTTTAATTCTTTTCAGAATTCTTTCGTTGTCACATCCGGTGATTTGTCATATCCAGTAAAATTGTCACATCCGGCAGAAGCACTTTAAGTCTTCACTTCAGGTTTGTTGCACCTCACCTTTACCCATTCGGTTTCTCAGTCTCGGGTTCTCGTGAGTGTTTCTTTCTTCTTTGTAATCAGTTAGAGCGATGTACAACCACTCAGGTGACTTGTATTTCGAATTCACTTTCTTTATTCTTTTAGACTTTTGCAATCGTTTTCCACTTGGCTTTTCTTGTTCCTTTTGACTTGTTATTTCATTCACCTGTTCAGCACTTTTTTCTCCTGTTCTGATTATTCTGTATCTCAATTTTCTTATATAGTTGCTGGGCCAATTGTCTCCTTTTCTTGGCCTTTTGGCTTCACCTTCTTTTTCTCCTCTTTCTGATTTCCAGTTTCTTTTTCTTGATTCAGTTCTTGTTTTCTCTTCTTCTCCGCTTTCTTCAGATTCTGTTTCAATTTTCTCACAATTGTCTCTTATTTTGAAACTTATGATCTCATTTTCTTTTACTGGTGGATCTATTTTCTCCTTCTTGTGTTCCCCTATTACTGTCCCTCCTCGATGTTCTTCCGAATTGGTATTTATCTCACTCTCTGCTTCTAATTTTCCCTGTTCTTTTGTTTCACTATCTGTCCCTATTGCTCCTCGGGGTTCTTCTCGATTTTCTAGCTTTTTAATTGTCTCTTTCCCTTCTTTGTCTATTAATATTACTTTTGAAGGATTTCCACCATAACTTGTACTTGGTTGCTCATTTAGATCATTTTCTTGTTCATTCTCTTCTCTAATTGGTTCAAATCCCCAAGTTCTCCTTCGAAATTCTTCACAGTTTTCAACTGAATCATCAGATCCTGAACTCGTGTCAGATATTTCCAGATGTCGACTTACAGGTCGATCTTCAAGTTCTGGAATTTCTGCAATTTTTCCTTCTTCTTCTTCTTCTTCCTCTTCCTCTATAGAGGTGCTTGCAGTTGGGGTTTCCAGATGTCGACTTTCAGGTCGATCTTCAAGTTCTGGCACCCTTTCTCTTCTTCTTTCTGTCTCAGTCGCTGAACTCTCATCCCACACTTCCAGATGTCGACTCACATGTCGATCTGCAGGTTCTGGAACTCTGATTGTGTGGCTGGCATGGACCCAGTTTTTCACTCCTGCACACTTGACTGCAGTCGTTGTCACTAGGATTACCTGTCGTGGCTCGTCCCAGCGAGGAACTAGACAGTTTCTTCTCCTGTGGACTTTTATGCGGACCCAGTCTCCTGGATTCAAGTCGTGGGCTGGTTTTCTTTCAAGAGTGGTCGCATCCGGTCCAACCTGATGAAACACAGAACGCACCACATCAGCCAGTCCTTTGCAATAATCCAGTACTAGATCATCAGTTATAGTCAGTAACTTGTTGACAGGTACTTGTGCTTGTCTCATTGCTCGTCCCATGATCACTTCATGAGGACTAAGTCCAGTTTTCTTTTCAGGAATACTTCTGATGGTCATCAGGACAAGGGGCAGTGCATCGGGCCATTTGAGTCCTGTAGCTTGACACATTTTTCCTAACCTGTTCTTAATTGTTCCATTTATTTGCTCTACTACCCCAGAAGCCTCTGGTCTGTATGCACAATGCAGTTTTTGTTTAATACTTAATGCTTCACAAATTAATTGAATCAACTCATTTTGAAAATGTGTTCCTCTATCTGTCTCAACCGTGACTGGAAAACCATACCTTGGAATGAACTCTCGCAGCATAAGTTTTGCTACCGTTATTCCATCATTCCTTCTAGTCGGGTATGCCTCCACCCAACGAGAAAACAAACAGACGACCACTAGAACATATTTTAGTCTGTTACAAGGGGGCATTTCAATGAAGTCTAATTGCATTCTAGTGAACGGACCTCCTTCTCGTCCTATTGTTCCTAGACTCACTATTGTCTTTCTTCCTGGATTAAACTGCTGACAAATAAGACATCTTTGACAAAGACTTTCAGCTATGGCTCTGAATTTTGGGTTATACCATGTTTGTCTAAAAAGTCTGATCATTGCATCTCTCCCAATATGAGCTTGTCCATGGTACATCCGTGCCATGTCTGAAATCATGCTATCAGGCATAACTGGTCTTTCATCTCTGTAAACCCACACACCATTGTTTTCTTGTCTTCTACATCCTGCTTTTATCCAGTAATCTTTTTCCTCATCATTTGCAACTTCCTGTAACTGTCTCACCTCATCCCATGTCTCGACAGTGTTAGTAAAAAGCAAAGGAGAAGAGATATGCTCCCTTTCGCGATTCTTATTCAGGGATACCATGTTCTCTGCACAATATTTGGCTATCTCGTCGGCGTAATTATTTCCGACAGTCATGTAATCTTCATTTTTCTTATGTGCTTTGCATTTCACTACAGCTATCTGCCTAGGCAGCTGTATCGCCTCAAGCAGTTTCTTTACAAAATCTCCATTTCTGATAGGTGTTCCTGCAGACGTCAAGAAACCTCTTTGTGACCAAATCTGACCGAAATCATGCACTATACCGAAACCGTACTGGCTATCGGTCACAATCGTAACTCGTACATTTCTTCCCAACTTACATGCTTGAATCAAAGCAATCAGTTCTGCAACTTGGGCAGACCTTATTCCTTTCAGACAAGACGCTTCCATCACAGTTGCCACTGTGCACACTGCGTAAGCTGCGCTTAAAACTCCTTCTTTCGTTCTCAAGCATGAGCCATCCACAAACATGACATAATCTGATTCTTTTAAAGGCTCATCCTTTATGTCAGCTCTTGGTTTTGTGCAATATTCCAGCACATTCAGACAATCATGATCTACTTCATCTTGTTCAATTATACTCTCTTCATCTGGCAATGATGTCGAAGGATTCACATTCATACATCTATCTATGGTCACATTTTCTGCACTCAAGATTACTTTTTCGTACTTAGTCAGCCGACTATGTGTCATGTACTGTGTTTTTGTTCTTGTCAAAAGAATCTCTACTGAATGGGGAACATATACTCTCAGTGGATACCCCATCACTATACCTTCACTTTGTTCCAGACTTACACAAGTAGCAGCAACAGCTTTCAGACATCCAGGCAACGCTTTTGCTATAGGATCTAAAACAGCTGAAAAATAAGCAATTGGTCTCTTCATTGTTCCATGTTTTTGTACCAGTACTGAAAATGCACATCCATCTCTTTCACTGCAGTACAATTCAAAATCCTTTTCATAGTCAGGCATTCCTAAAGCAGGGGCCTCACACAATTTCTTTTTCAACTCTTTGAAAGATTTCATTTCTTCGTCATTCAATTCAAAAGGGTCTTTTACATCCTTCTTGGTCAATTTTTGTAATGGCTTAGCAATCAAGGAAAAACCACTTATCCATTGTCGGCAATATCCAACCATTCCCAGAAACATTCTTACCTCTCTTTGCGTCATTGGTGCTCTCATTCCTTGAATCATTTTTATTCTCTCAGTCGTTATCTTTCGCACCCCTTTCTCAATTTTATGCCCTAAATATTGGACTTCTTTTTGACAAAACTGCAATTTCGAAGGGGACACTTTATGTCCTCTTTTCTCTAGATGGTTCAGTAAAGCAATTGTATCGCTTACACATGCTTCTTTTGTTTTCGATGCCACCAATAGGTCATCGATATACTGCACCATCACTGACTTTTCTGGCATTTTCAAATCTTCCAGGGACTTCTTTAAAATCTGATTAAAGATTGAGGGGCTTTCTGTATACCCCTGAGGAATTCGGCACCATGCCAAAATACGCTCTCCGAACCGGAACGCAAATAATGGCTGGCTATCTGGATGTAAAGGAATAGAGAAAAATGCGTGACACAAATCTATCACGGTGTACCACTCAGCTTCATGTGGAATTTGGTATAGAATTACTGCAGGGTTTGGCACTATTGGACAACAAGGCACAACTATTTTATTGACCTTTCTCAAATCCTGTACTATTCTATATGTTCCGTTTGGCTTTTTCAGTCCCATTATAGGTGAATTACATGGACTGCTCATTATTTCTTTTAGAATTCCCTGTTCAATCATTTTATTTATTACAGGAGTTATTCCTTCAATTATTTCTGGAGTCAATTTATACTGTGGCGTATTTGGGTAAGTTGTTCCTTCTTTTACTGTTACTTTTACGGGATCTACTTCTTTCATCAATCCAATATCTTCTCCTGTAAAATCCCACACATTCTCTTTCACTGCATTTTTAAGTTCTTTGGGAAGTTTTTCTGCATCAAATGCAGGAAACAAACCATTCATTTCAGGTTCCTGATTCATCAATGTTACTTTATACAATACATCTTCATCTGGGGTCTGAAATCCAATTCCATCTGGCGTACAATAAATTGTGCAGTTCATCTTGCACAAAAGGTCACGACCTAAAAGATTTACGGGACTACAATCGCACACTACGAATCTATGCATTTTGCTAAAAGAACCAATTTTTACTTCCACTAATTCAGTAAGTGGTGTTTTAATCTGCTGATTCGCTACTCCAACTACTTGGATATATTCACCTGAGAGAGGAAGGTTTGGAATTTCCACTGATCTAACAGTAGAACGGGTAGCTCCAGTATCGACAAGGAATGTTACATTTGCACCATTCACTTCTCCATCCACAAAGGGACCAGACTGATCTACCTCTAGAGTTGCGCCAAGTACGCACTCTTTTCCCTCTCCTAGGCACCGTCAGAAACTTTCATCCGACTCATCCTCACTCTGACGCAACCAATACTGAGAAATGTTAGCTGCTCGCGGCAATTGTGTTACCTGCTCTCCTCCGTAGAATCCTGTTTCTGTACTGTATCTTTGCTGGTTAACATTGTTGGGAAGTGGTGGTTGTGGCACCTGACCTTGTTGAACAACTACCTCATTCTGCACCTGTGGATTTAATGATTGATTTTCCGGATTAGGTTTAGGTGGGAACTTACACTCGTTTCTCCAATGCCCTAATTTTCCGCAATTATGACATGGCCATTTTTTCTTTGCCTCTTCTAGACTCATTTGACCTTTCCCTTTACCTATGTTAGGTCGGGATTTATTCTGTCCTGTTTCATTCCCATTATTATCCAATTGAGCTTCTTGTTTCTCTGCCACTTTCACCTGTGCCCACATTGCCTTCTCTTTCAATTTACGCTGTCTACTCTCAATATCATCACTACAATACTTAGCATACCTCAGTACCTCATCTACAGTGCCATTTTGCCAGTTAATCATATGTTGTTTAATCATTTCACTAATCTCTGGTTTCAGTCCAAACACAAATCTATATACAAAATGACTCATATCCTTTTCACTCAACTCCTCATATCCACTATACTGCTTGAAAACCAACAACAATCTTTCATAATAGGCATGTACGGACTCCTTACTTTCCTGTGTAGTTCTGTCGATTTTTACCCAATCTGTTTCTTTAGGAGGAATCTTATTTTTCAAAAAGGTAATCACCTTATCATATTTCCTCATCACCTCAGGACCTGGAGCTCCTGTCTTAGGATCTCTTGGATATTCTGTAGTTGGCCAGTCAACTGTAATTTTACATTCAGACCACAAATCAGTTGGCACCACTATGTCAAACAATCCATCTAAATCTATCCACAACACCTTTGAAACCTTCACAAACCTCTCCACTTGTCGATACCATTCAACTGGTTTCTCTCTCAGCTTTGGGAATTCGTTTGTAAATGACAGTATATCTTGTCTAGTCCAGGGAACATGCACATAACTACCACCTGGAGTTTCTCTCATAGGGTATTCTCTTGCAACAGGTTCTTTTTCAGTTATCATAAAAGCCAAAGAAGCCTTGTCTGCAGTTTTCTCATACTTTTTCGTCCATCTGACTTTCCATCTGTCCACATCACCCCATTTTCTCAGTAAAACAATTAACTCTTTTATCTGTGTCAGCCTTCCTGCTGTGTTCAAATTTTCAATATCTTTCTCACAAAAGTCTACTCTGTACGGTTTCTGCAATGTTTTCACTTTCGCAAAATCTACTCCAATTTCACTTGCTATCTCTTCCAGTTTGTCATGTAAATTTTTAGCTCTCCATGTAATACTTTTGCACAGAAACATAATTTCATCATCCTGGTAATTTTTCAGCTTTTCTGTACCAATCGTCCCTAAAATTAATTCTTCCATGTCAATCTTTAACCTAATTACATCTAATGGTTTTTCTTCTGGTTCTTTTATTTTAAATGCCTTCATCCACTCATTTAACTCATCAGGAGTCGGACCTATAGGCGTATTGTTTAGTTCTATCCAATTACCACTCTTTTCAGGGGTCACTGTTGCAGATTCTGTTACCATATGCATTTTCCTACCATTACACTCATTCACTGTCAAATTTGTAGGTGGACTTGGTCTGTAGGTACTAGCCAAATTACTTGTACTTGCACTTGGTTCCATCCTTTCTTTTTCTCTCTGAAATTGTGAATTCATAGGAATCACTAAAGATCGTTCATCAATTTTCTGATTCTCAAAAACTGGTATTACTGGACCTATTGTTACGGGTACAGTCACAGCTTCCATGTTTTTCGTTAATTCCCTAATTTTCTCAGTCAGCTCTTTTGTTGTTCTTGCTAATTCAGTTGCATTGTCACTTTCTACTCCTTCATTTTGTGAAGTTCTTATTTGATCTTGTGACCTATTTATTTCAATTCTTTTTACAGGACTTTTATTTCGCACAGTCTCTATTTGCGGCGCATTAGGTGTCACCACTGTAGAACTCTGCTGATACGGAGGGGGATTTCTATTCAGAATTTCTTCCAGCAATTCATCATCCGTTTCACTCTCATGCATATATTTTTCCCTCTCCATATGTTTCTTTTTCTCAGTACGTTTTCTCTTAGTCTCTTCCTCAACTGTAAAAGCCGGAAACAAACCTCCTGTCATGTTAGCACATCTCCATCGTTTTATTCTATCCTCATGATTTATTCCCCACATTCTTCCAGGCATAAACTCATGATCCCTTAAACCTCTGAATCTCTCTCGCTCATACATCTCATCTTCCCATTCCGTCAACGCTTCAAATTGTGTCGGTCTAGGTCTAGGTTCTAAATTTGTCATCTTTTCTCTCAAATTTCGCAAAACCGCTACACTAAATGAACCATTCTCAGGGAAAGCTAATGCTCCATCATTCTTCGTATACTTTGCCCAATTTTCTAACCATATGCATGTATGATATCCATATTTCAGCATCATATGTGAAGCTGCTGATTTCGGCGGAGGAATTACTTGTCCCTCTCTAGTCACAACCTTTTTGTCTCTCTTAAAGAAATTCTTAATTTTTGTCGTCCATGACGTTCTCTCCCTTTCATACTCATAATACGGCATGTTTTCGATTGGTTTTTCTCTTCAAAACCAGCACTGTTCCGTGTACGGAACTTCAACCAATCACAGCGCGACTCACACCAACACACCAATCAGAACGATTTCCTTCTTCCGCGGACCAACCAATCCTAGCGCGGCACTTTTCTACGTCACTCCTGTCTTTGCGTTCACGTGACTAGCGCACTATCCAATCCTAGCGCGGCACTGTCTATGTCACTCTTGCTCTTTTACCCCTCCTTTACAAAAATTATCGGCAATTTTTCTTTTCAATGTTTCTTCGTTAGTTACAACATTTAAAACAATTCCATAGTCTGATTCGCTAAACAAAAGTGACAGCTTTGTCCTTTTACACAAGAATCCTGTATTTCCAGTAGGCAGCGCTTACCTCTACCCTACCACAGAATTATTAACTTTCGCCGATAAAGTAGCACTTCCCTCTACCTTACCCTTCTTTCAAGCAAACAGTAAACCCGTTTCTCTGGGGATAAGACACATGTGGAGACTATGCTCCTGAGAATTAAGGCCAGAGTTTCACAAGAAAACGTGATTTGCTATCTCAGTTACACACCTTTCGTACAGAAATCCCTAACATAACACAACCTGTGTTATTACCAAAAAATGAATTCAGACCATGTACCAAATTCCATGTGACTTCTCTTGCCACACGTGTTCCACTTCCTACATCCCAGAAGCGTGAAAACTCCCATATAACATAACGCGACTCAACATATAGTATTAGTCATCAAAATAATCAATAATCAATAATCACCAAACTAATCTATAGAAACCATAACTCTGCTACCAAGAAATCTGATGCAGCGGATACAATGAAAACTATTTCTCCTAGGTCACTTATCAGTCCTCCAGGCGCGACTTATATTTTCTCACATCCACATGACGATGGGGCCCATGACATCGCCTAACAAACACACACACACCTGGATTTCCTCTACACCTTTATGAATCTATACTCCTAGGAGAAAGAAAAACTAAATGAAAATCATCATGATGTACCGCTGGAAGGAGCCGGAAATACCTTATTTACCTTAACCTATCGCTTTCTTAGTTATTTCTTAAGATATTCCTGCTCATTGTTTTGTCGATGGATCATCTAGTGAAAATCAGTTGATAGTGATCAAGACCAGCTAAATCACAATAACTAATTACTAATTTCACAACCATTTAGTAAATAATCACTGAGTCGTTTGATTTAAGAATCTCAAAATTTATATAATTTTAAAGGCATGGAAAAGAATTTAGACTTTTTATTCAATTATTCATACATTATTAAATCAAATATTTATTAAGCAAAATCAATTTTATTGCAGAAAGGAAATTTTGTCATGAAGAAAAATCCTAATTAACCTGCCTATCTTCCTAATTTAGCCTAATGATTTCTAACCTAAGTTTAAAGTTGAAAAATAACCTGATTCTCATACTCAACTGGAAAAATAAGACAGCAACAGAAACTTCAGCTCGTCAGCATCAGCTACCGCAACCCGTCTCATCTAACAGTCTTTCAGCATCTCCCGCTCAGTAAAATGGATCGATCTGGAACACCAAGCACTGGAAGCCACCAACTACCCCTCCCATCTAAGAGTAGGCCTTCTTATACCCTAATTCTAACTTTGCTAACTAAATTGTTGCAACATTAATAACGCGCTTTTCTTTCATTGGTCCACTCAGTTCATTTATTCAGTTTTAATCAAATTCTCCCGGATCCAGCTTGTTCTTCTGGAATGCATATGTTCATTTCCTTTCTCACAGTTCAAGACATGTTTCCATCCGCTTCGATCAGTACATTTGTAACTTCTTTCGATACATTCGAGAACTCTGCAGGCATTGTCCTTTCTCTTAAAACTGTTTCCCATGATTCTCTGCTGATCACCACGGCACACTATCAGTTCAAATAGGTCACATCAGCCTTGACCATTCTTGCATCCTAGCCTTTCAGCACCATCACGTGGTCAGTCTTTCTCCAACTTTTTCTCCCTTGTCATGTGTTTTCTCAGCGCATGCGTACTCTAATAAACGGCAGCCATTTTATATCGCCACTCGATTAGACTTAGAAGCACTATTTAGAAATAAACAAAACATAATTAAAATAGAGAAACATAGCCTTTTCGTTTCCCTCCCGTCATCTACGTACCCCAATTAGTTATTACCTAGCAGAAAGCAACATTTAAGCTGTTCCTTACTTACCATCACTATTGTTTTTGCAACGTCACGTTTTATATTCTATGAAGCACGAATCATGCATTTATTATTTATTTAGTACGCAATTATTTTATGTTATAATTAGACACACAGACATTTGTAAATAGATTATTCAGCACACATACTTGCGTGTTACCCTTCCCTCACGTACATTGTTGATTAATACATTTAAACGAACATATTTATTAATTATTTATAAAATTTGTTAGGGGTTAAATTTTTTCATTTACTCTGCTCCATCACTACTAAACAGATTTACACCAAATCATGAAAAACACAATCTGCGTACTGAGATCTAGCTTCCTACCAAATTTGGTGTAATTCCGTACAGCAGTTCGGGCTGTAGTCGTATCTAAGAGTCCTATGGGAATTATCATGGGGAAAACGCGTTTGGGACCCCACCTTTTTCTCGGCCCCCGCTACACAAAATCCCCCAATGAAGAGGGGTTCGCATGTAGGAAGTTGTGGGGGCGAGAATTATGAATGGGGGATACCTACTCCTCACCATGAGTGGTCTCTCCCTCAGATGATTGAGCGAAGACAAGGGATGCACCTTCACAGAAGGACTGTGTAGAAGGTTGGACAGAGGTTCCTGTGGGTGGAGGGCTGTCTGGAGGTGACTGTTGGGTAGGCAGAACCAGCATTAGTGGCTTCTTAGCTAATTACTGCAGACTGGCAAACCTCAGATGTGATGTAGAAGGAGCGCTGCTGCCCAGCCTCAAGTGGCCTTTTTGAAGTTGTTCTGTGTGAAGGCAACAATGTCGTCCTCTTGGTCCAGGCCCTCCTTCTCCTCGACAAGTCCCCTACACCTCCTCTTCCTGTTGAACAGTGCTGGCTGCTGATATTTTAGCTTGTAAGAGGATTGGATTCTCTCCTCAGATTACATGCCCTCCTCCGCTTGTAGATGGTTCAGTATCATCTTGCAGGTCAATGTCTTCAGTATCCGGAAGAAAAACAATTCAACAGAGGAAGTACATCAAATTCAGTTTTGTGCCTAAATTTCAAGACAGTACTTTAATAAACATTTCAATACAAATAATAAAATTTGTACTATGTGACCAAAAGAAGATGAGGGAGAAATTCTAATTACATTGTAGTAATCAGAGTAATTTTGGTAATTTCTCATTACTCTTTTGAGGAGCAATTACTGAAAATTACGTGTTAAAGTTCCTTTGCATAATTATGAATAATTTGACACAAAAATCCTACCAAAGAAGCACAGGAACAAAACATTTAACGAGCTGATTCTGTTCATGTTCTGTTGTGTTTACCACTATTTTCTTAGCATCAAATGTATCTTTGGGTCAATTAGGGCAAGAGAGCTGGTTTTTCACTGAGAAAATAGCATTAAATGCTGAGTTACACTCCTCACATAATTCTGCGTAATCTTGTGTAACTTTGCTGCAATTTTGCATAATTACGCTGCAGCAATAAATGCCCACCTTTGTCCAAGTAGGGACCCTTCTTCCTAGTCAGGGTAAGGGTGTTACACTCGTGAAGTAACCCCTGCTCACCCTCGTGGTAGCTTGGCACGAGCAGTCGGGCTTAATTCAGAGGCAGTGTGTAAAGCATTTGCACATAACCAACAGTAATACAGTGTAAGCACTACAAACGGACACCACACCAGTTTAGAAAAATAACCAATATTTTATATACTCAAGACAAGACCAATTACGACAAAAATCCACAATACTGTACTTTAAAAATGAATGCTTGATACGGTAACTTCTTCTTTGCAAGAATAGTTCAAAAACAAAGTTCGTACGAGTCGGTAGCTCCGTCCGAACCTACCGTGATGCTGAAAACCACAGAGTCTAACAGTTCCAGCCGACCGCGTCGATACGGGCCAGCAGAGTCATGAACAGACTCGGTTACAGTACCTTTCTCGTTGTGGCTGGTACGGAGTGTACGAGCCGGTCGGCGTTCGTCGCGGTTGCGGTGCAAGACGGAGCGATGCAAGGTGCGGTGTCCCTCGATGCGGTGCAGGCAGCGGCTCGATGAGCGTCGTGCAGACGGAGTCGGTGAGTCCAAGGCGTGCGATGCAGGGGTGAGACGATGCTCGATGCGGTGCTGACAGGTTGCGATGCAGGCGACCAAGCCGGAGTGCGGGAGCTGGCGTCGGACAGCGGTGCGAGTCGGAGCGGTGCGTCGCAGACGTGCGAGCGGTGCCCCAACTGCGATGCGGTCACGACTCTTGAGCCAGTTGCAGTGACAGCGTCGGTCTGGTCCGGCTGGCCCAGTGAAGCGATGCGATGCGAACTGCGGTGCCCACAGGTCACGGTGCAAGCAGCGGCTCGATGTTGGCGGCGTCGGACGTCGCCCACGGTGAGACCAGGGTTGCGATGCGAAGCGGGGCGATGCGGTCTGCGGTGCAAACAGGTCACCGGCCAGGGATGGATTCGGTTGACGGAGTCGGTTGCGGTTCCCTTCCTCTGTGGCCACTGAAACAGCGTTCCAGAAGCGGTACCCAGAGGCTTGTGAAGTCTTTGTAGTCCCTGAGACTTCTTAACAGGAGGCCAGCTCGGTTCCAGGCCCTTGGAGATACTCAGCACAAGTTTGTAGAAAGTTCAGTCCAGTCCTTTCACTGCCCAAGGCAGAAGCAGCAGCTGCAGGCCAACCCAACAAAGCAACAACACAGCAAAGGGGCAGTACTCCTCCTGGCAGCTCTTCCAGCTCTTCGTCTTGGCAGGTTCCTTGATTCCAGCGAGATCTAAATTCATGGGGTCAGGGCCCCAATATTTATATCCCAAATTCCTTTGTTCTCTGAAGGCAGAGAGGCCTTTGCCTAGTCCAAACCAGTTCTGGAGCACTTTGTTGACAAGTCTCCGTCCCTCTTTCAGTGAGTAGGCCAGGGACATCAGACGCACCACAGGAGGTGGAGCCAGCATTGTGGAGGGAAGGCACTGTCCTATTCAGGGCCCAGGTGCGACCCCTCCCACCCATCTACATGTAGATCTTGCTATTCAGCCCTGTGCTGACTCACCCTGTCTCCTGGCGTCCCCCAGCCCCTGTCACTCACACTCCAGACAAGGAATACACAACCTCGCAGAGGCAGGCTTGGATGGTTAGACAAGAAAATACCCACTTTCTAAAAGTGGTATTTTCAAACGCAGAATGTTAAAACCAACTTCACTAAAAGCTGCATTTTATCATTCTGAGTCCAGGCATACTAAACTCGAATTTCTACCATGTTCCCGGGGTCAGTTAGGATTATAAACTGTAATAATCAGAACTGCCCGTTCTGGCCTAGGGGGAACAGGTAGCCTTGCAATAGTGAAAAACGAACTAGGCTGTAATTCACTATCAGGACATGCCGCACACACCCGGGCATGTCCTACCTTTCGCATACACCGCACCCTGCCCACAGGGGTACCTTGGGCCTACCTTAGGGGTGACTAACATGTAGCAAAGGGAAGGTTTAGGGACTTGCAAGTGTGTGCACTTGCCAAGTCGACATGGCAGCCCCAGGCTGCGCACAGGCTCTGCGATGGCAGGCCCGAGTTACATTTTACGGGCTGTTTGCGTGGGTGGCACAATCCAGTGCTGCAGCCCACCAACAGCATTTGGTCTATAGGCCCTGGCACTCGCAGTGCACTTTACAAGGGACTGACAGATAAACCAAATAGGCCAATCATGGAAACACCAATCCATAACACATTTTAGACAGGAGCACTTGCACTTTCCCACTGGACCGCAGTGAGGAAAGTGCGCAGAATCATTACACCAGCAAAAACAGAGTCAAAACCGGGAGGTCAGAAAGCAAAAAGTCAGGGGAAACACGCCAAAAGATGCCAAGTCTAACACATGTCCCCTCCAGCTGAAAGTAGGGAGAACTACCCAACCCCATTGGAGTTCTCTTCACTAAGGCGGAAGAACCTGGACAGACCATCTGCGTTGGCGTGTTCTGTACCAGGACGGTGTTCCACCGTAAAGTCCATTCCCTGTAGGGAGATGGACCACCTCAGCAGTTTTGCATTCTCACCCCTCATTTGCATCAACCATCTGAGGGGCCTGTGGTCCGTCTGAACCCGGAAGTGAGTCCCAAACAGGTATGGTCTCAACTTCTTCAGCGCCCAGACCACAGCAAAAGCTTCCCTTTCTATGGCACTCCACCTCTGTTCCCTGGGAAGTAGTCTCCTGCTAAGGAAGACTACAGGCTGATCCAGGCCCTCTTCGTTCAGTTGTGAGAGCACCGCTCCCACACCATGCTCTGAAGCGTCAGTCTGCACGACGAATTCCTTGGAGAAGTCAGGTGCCTTGAGCACGGGCGCCGTGCACATGGCTGCCTTCAGGGCATCAAAAGCTTTCTGGCAGGCCTCAGTCCAGATCACTTTCCTGGGCTGCCTCTTAGAGGTCAGCTCTGTTAAGGGGGCAACAATGGTGCCATAGCCCTTAACAAATCTCCTATAGTAACCGGTGAGACCTAAGAAGGCTCTCACCTCTGTCTGGGTCTTGGGGGTTCCCAAGCCAGAATGGTATCAATCTTGGGTTGTAGGGGCGCCACCTGGCCGCTTCCTACCTGGTGTCCCAAGTACACCACAGAACCCTGCCCGATCTGGCACTTACTGGCCTTGATCGTGAGGCCTGCACCTTGCAGAGCCCTCAACACTTTCTCAAGGTGCTGTAAATGTTCTTCCCAGCTGGAACTGAACACAGGTAGGTGGCACTGAAATCCTCCAGCCCGGCCAACACCTGATTGACCAACCTCTGAAAGGTGGCAGGGGCATTCTTCAACTCAAAGGGCATCACCCGGAATTGGTAATGACCTTCTGGGGTTGAGAATGCTGATCTCTCCTTGGCCCCATCGGTTAAGGCAATCTGCCAGTACCCAGACGTTAAATCAAACGTGCTGAGGAACCGGGCAGCTCCCAACCGATCAATGAGCTCATCAGCTCTGGGGATGGGGTGCGCGTCAGTCCTGGTGACGGCATTGAGCCCACGGTAGTCCACACAAAACCGGAGTTCTGGAGAGGCACGGGGCGCCGCAGCCTTTGGGACCAAGACCACTGGGCTGGCCCAAGGACTGTGGGAGGGCTCAATCACCCCTAACGCCAACATCTTAGAGACCTCCTCCTTGATGCTGGCTCTGACCCGGTCAGTCAACCTGTAAATCTTGTGCTTCACAGGATGGCTGTCCCCGGTGTCCACGTCATGGGTACACCAGTGAGTAACACCGGGGGTCAGAGAGAACAGTGGGGCGAACTGTCCCAACAACTGGCGACAGTCCCCCTGCTGCTCCTGAGTCAGAGTAGGGGAGAGGATCACACCCTCTACTGACCCATCATGCTCCTTGGTAGACAGGAGGTCAGGGAGAGGCTCACTCTCCTCTTCCACCCCATCATCTGTCGCCAAGAGCATACTCACTTCGGACCTCTCGAAGTGGGGCTTGAGGCGGTTCACGTGAAGGACCCTTAAAGGGTTCCTTGGAGCCTGCAAATCCACCAGGTAGGTGACGTCACTTTTGCGCTCCTTTACCTCATATGGCCCAGTCCACTTGTCCTCAAGGCACAAGGTGCTACTGGGGCCATGACCCACACTTTTTGCCCAGGTTGAAATTCGACCAGAGTGGCATTCTGGTCATACCATCTCTTCATTTCTTCCTGGCTTGCTTCTAGGTTCGCCTGAGCGAGTTTCCTGAAGTGGGCAGTTTGGTTTCTAAAGGCCAGCATGTAGCTAAATACATCCTGGGGAGTTTTCCTGGGAGCTGCCTCCCAGCCTTCCTTTACCAAACTCAGAGGTCCTCTGACAGGGTGGCCATACAGGAGCTCAAAGGGGCTGTACCCAAGAGACTTCTGAGGCTCCTCCCTGTATGCAAAGAGTAGGCATGGCAAGAGGACGTCCCACTTATGCCTCATGGGTTCTGTTAGACCCTTGATCATGCCTTTCAAGGTCTGGTTGAATCTCTCCACCAGACCGTTTCCTTGTGGGTTGTAAGGAGTGGTGAACTTGTAGGTTACCCCACACTCCTTCCACAGGGATGTCATATACTTCGATATGAAATTGGTCCCCCTATCAGAAACCACCTCTCTGGGGAATCCCACACGGGAAAAGATCCCCATTAACGCCCGGCCCACCACTGGCGCCGTCGTTGTCCTGAGAGGGATTGCCTCCGGGTACCGGGTGGCATGGTCCACCAAGACCAGGATGTACCTGTTGCCCATGGCTGTCTTGGGATCCAGTGGCCCCACAATATCCATCCCTACCCTTTCAAAGGGTGTTCCAACAACAGGAAAAGGTTGGAGAGGAGCTTTGACCTTCCTCCCACTCTTACCACTTGCCTGGCAAGTTTGGCAAGACCTACAGTGTGCATCTGACTGCCTTCGCATTTGGGGCCAAAAGAAGTGGGTGACAAGCCTGTCAAAGGTCTTGTCCTGCCCCAAATGTCCTGCCAAAGGCACGTCATGAGCCAGACCCAGTAGGAAGGTCCTGAAGCGCTGGGGTACCACCAGCACACGGGCTGACCCAGGCTCAGCAACCTTAGGCTCACTGTATAGGAGACCACTCTCCCAGTAGATCAGATGTGACCCGGACTGGTTACCAGCTGCCTGGTCTGCAGCCTGCCGCCGCAGACCCTCCAGAGTAGGGCACTCGTTCTGCTCCCTGCAGAACTCCTCCCTGGTGGGACCCCCTTCTTGCTGCCAATGGGTCAGCTCAGAGATGTCTCCCAGTTCGGCTACCTGCTCCCCTGTAGGCACCGGGCGTCCCCCTCGAGGTCCGCCTCCTCCCGGTCCGTGGGAACTTCGGGGGCCGGTTTCCCGCGCCCCCTGCCCTTTCTCTTGGCAGGGACTTGGGCCACTGTTTCAGGCTCCAAGTCCTCTTGATCACCCTTTCTGGCTGCCATTGACCGAGTAGACACGCATGCCCACTCTGGCAACCCAAGCATCTCCAAGTGAGACCTGAGCTCCACCTCCTTCCATAAGGACTGCTCCAGGTCGTTTCCTAGCAGACAATCTACAGGCATGGTAGGGCTCACAACCACCCTCAAGGGACCTGAGACCCCCCATTCAAAGGGAACCTGCGCCACCATACACTGGCGCTCAGAGTTGTCGACAGCAACTACTTGGTGGAATGCTCCTGGGACTACTTGCTTCTCAGACACCAGGTGACACCGGACTGAGGTCACACTGGCTCCAGTATCTCTGAGAGCCTCTACCCTGTTCCCATTAATGGTCACCCAGGTGCTATATTTCTTTGTGTTAGGGGGCACCTGGTTTCCTGGGACCATCTCACTGTCCCCTAGTGAGACAAGGGTCATTTCTGCGGGATCCCCACCCTCCTGTGGGCACCCCTCCTCCCCAAGCGCTACACTAGCCAACACTTTGGACTGTCCACCGGTGGGCGGCTGTGTCCCCTTCGGGCACTTGGGGTCCCCCTTAAAGTGACCTACCTGGTCACATGCATAACACTTGCGGGGCCGGTCTCAACAGGCTTCCCTGTAGAGACCCCTTTCTTCTTATCACCGGGGGCTGGGAACCTTTACCCTGGGTACTAGTTTGGGGCCCTTTAGAGAACTCCTGTGCTTTACCCTTGTCCCCCACCTTTCTGCTGGGAATCCTGCCCACCTTTGGCTGAGTCTCCCCCAAACGCTTTCTTGTGGACCCTGGTACTCACCCAGCGGTCCGCTTCCATAGCAAGCTTCCTGGGGTCAGTTAGCTTACTATCCACTAGGTGCTGGCGCAGATCTGCAAAACATAGACTAGACAAGTGCTCCCATGCAATCAAGTTGTAGAGCCCCTGAAAATCTGTTACCCTACTGCCCTTCACCCAACCATCCAGAGACCTGCAGAACACATCCACACATTGCAACCAAGTGTTGGCATCAGACTTCTTACTGGACCTGAACTGATCCCTGTACTTTTCAGGAGTAAGACCATACTTCGTGAGAAGGGCATCCTTCATGTCAGCATAGGTGAGGTGATACCCCTTACCCAAAGCTATCAGAGCATCCCTTGCTTATTCCGGGAAAAGTGGCCACAATCCTGCTCCCCAATTCTCCTCAGGGACCCCATTCATGTGTATGGCTGCCTCATAACCCTGAAACCACCTTTGTATGTCATCCCCCTTCTTGAACTCCTTGCCTACGTTCTTGGGAATGTGTACAATCCTGTCTGCCTTTCTGGACGAATTGCTGCCACCATCTGAGCCTGACTTACTCCTAAGTTCTAGCTCCTTCAGTTCTCTCTCATGCTCTAAGAGCATCTTTCTCTCCTCTATGGCCAATCTCTTCTCCTCCCGCTCACTCTCCAGCCTGAGCTTCTGCAGCTCAAACTGCCTTGCCTCCCGCCTGTCCTCCAGCTCCTCTGGGGACAGACTGCTGCTGCGTGACCTGGCGGGTTCCCCCCTACCCAAAAGCACATCCACCCTGGAAATAGGCTCCTCCACCTCATCACTGAGATCACCAGGCTGCCCATTGGCATGTCTGGCTGCTACCCAGGCCCTCAGCGCCTTCTGTAGCTCCTCCTTCCTTGTGAGGCCTTTAATTTGGACTTTCAGGTTTTTACAAATCGCTCGTAACTCCTTTACGGCGTAGGATTCCAACCTGTCCTCCTCAAAGATAACTTCCAGAGATGCAACGGATGATGCAATTGATTCAGGCATGACAAAAGTCGTGAGTTGAAAACTGGCAAGATCAAAAATAGGCCAAAAGAAAAAGAACCAGTATGTGGTACGTAATGGTCTGCGATATGGTAGTAGTGCACACCAATCACTGTAAGTCAAGTGCAAACACAAGTCCTATCCTCACCGCTGACAACCAATGTTAGAAATGGGATCTCTAGTTGGCAAGGGCTTGCACCTTTGTCCAAGTAGGGACCCTTCTTCCTAGTCAGGGTAAGGGTGTTACACTCGTGAAGTAACCCCTGCTCACCCTCGTGGTAGCTTGGCAAGAGCAGTCGTGCTTAATTCAGAGGCAGTGTGTAAAGCATTTGCACATAACCAACAGTAATACAGTGTAAGCACTACAAACGGACACCACACCAGTTTAGAAAAATAACCAATATTTTATATACTCAAGACAAGACCAATTACGACAAAAATCCACAATACTGTACTTTAAAAATGAATGCTTGATACGGTAACTTCTTCTTTGCAAGAATAGTTCAAAAACAAAGTTCGTACGAGTCGGTAGCTCCGTCCGAGCCTACCGTGATGCTGAAAACCACAGAGTCTAACAGTTCCAGCCGACCGCGTCGATACGGGCCAGCAGAGTCATGAACAGACTCGGTTACAGTACCTTTCTCGTTGTGGCTGGTACGGAGTGTACGAGCCGGTCGGCGTTCGTCGCGGTTGCGGTGCAAGACGGAGCGATGCAAGGTGCGGTGTCCCTCGATGCGGTGCAGGCAGCGGCTCGATGAGCGTCGTGCAGACGGAGTCGGTGAGTCCAAGGCGTGCGATGCAGGGTGAGACGATGCTCGATGCGGTGCTGACAGGTTGTGATGCAGGCGACCAAGCCGGAGTGCGGGAGCTGGCGTCGGACAGCGGTGCGAGTCGGAGCGGTGCGTCGCAGACGTGCGAGCGGTGCCCCAACTGCGATGCGGTCACGACTCTTGAGCCAGTTGCAGTGACAGCGTCGGTCTGGTCCGGCTGGCCCAGTGAAGCGATGCGATGCGAACTGCGGTGCCCACAGGTCACGGTGCAAGCAGCGGCTCGATGTTGGCGGCGTTGGACGTCGCCCACGGTGAGACCAGGGTTGCGATGCGAAGCGGGGCGATGCGGTCTGCGGTGCAAACAGGTCACCGGCCAGGGATGGATTCGGTTGACGGAGTCGGTTGCGGTTCCCTTCCTCTGTGGCCACTGAAACAGCGTTCCAGAAGCGGTACCCAGAGGCTTGTGAAGTCTTTGTAGTCCCTGAGACTTCTTAACAGGAGGCCAGCTCGGTTCCAGGCCCTTGGAGATACTCAGCACAAGTTTGTAGAAAGTTCAGTCCAGTCCTTTCACTGCCCAAGGCAGAAGCAGCAGCTGCAGGCCAACCCAACAAAGCAACAACACAGCAAAGGGGCAGTACTCCTCCTGGCAGCTCTTCCAGCTCTTCGTCTTGGCAGGTTCCTTGATTCCAGCGAGATCTAAATTCATGGGGTCAGGGCCCCAATATTTATATCCCAAATTCCTTTGTTCTCTGAAGGCAGAGAGGCCTTTGCCTAGTCCAAACCAGTTCTGGAGCACTTTGTTGACAAGTCTCCGTCCCTTCTTTCAGTGAGTAGGCCAGGGACATCAGACGCACCACAGGAGGTGGAGCCAGCATTGTGGAGGGAAGGCACTGTCCTATTCAGGGCCCAGGTGCGACCCCTCCCACCCATCTACATGTAGATCTTGCTATTCAGCCCTGTGCTGACTCACCCTGTCTCCTGGCGTCCCCCAGCCCCTGTCACTCACACTCCAGACAAGGAATACACAACCTCGCAGAGGCAGGCTTGGATGGTTAGACAAGAAAATACCCACTTTCTAAAAGTGGTATTTTCAAACGCAGAATGTTAAAACCAACTTCACTAAAAGCTGCATTTTATCATTCTGAGTCCAGGCATACTAAACTCGAATTTCTACCATGTTCCCGGGGTCAGTTAGGATTATAAACTGTAATAATCAGAACTGCCCGTTCTGGCCCTAGGGGAACAGGTAGCCTTGCAATAGTGAAAAACGAACTAGGCTGTAATTCACTATCAGGACATGCCGCACACACCCAGGCATGTCCTACCTTTCGCATACACCGCACCCTGCCCACAGGGGTACCTTGGGCCTACCTTAGGGGTGACTAACATGTAGCAAAGGGAAGGTTTAGGGACTTGCAAGTGTGTGCACTTGCCAAGTCGACATGGCAGCCCCAGGCTGCGCACAGGCTCTGCGATGGCAGGCCCGAGTTACATTTTACGGGCTGTTTGCGTGGGTGGCACAATCCAGTGCTGCAGCCCACCAACAGCATTTGGTCTATAGGCCCTGGCACTCGTAGTGCACTTTACAAGGGACTGACAGATAAACCAAATAGGCCAATCATGGAAACACCAATCCATAACACATTTTAGACAGGAGCACTTGCACTTTCCCACTGGACCTCAGTGAGGAAAGTGCGCAGAATCATTACACCAGCAAAAACAGAGTCAAAACCGGGAGGTCAGAAAGCAAAAAGTCAGGGGAAACAGGCCAAAAGATGCCAAGTCTAACAGTCCCCATGGCTCTGTCTGTAAGTGTGGGCTTCAGGATCCAAAGGACTAGGAGAAAAAAAAAGATTCTACTGTGAGGGCAGAATTTATGTCGTTATACGGGAATGTGTGTCAGGTGTGTCTGATTTCTTATAGGCATATTTAATTTTCCTATTCCTATTCAGTTCCATGAGGGGGGGTCTCCTTTTCACTACCATGCAGAGATCTATGCCCCGAATACGGAAGATCCACCCCAAATGCCGAGGTCTCCTATTCACTATCATACAGAGGTCTCCAGCCTAAGTGCAAAGTTTCCACCACGAGTGCAGAGATCCTGTCACAAGTAAAATACTGTCATAAGTTACTTGTAATAACTATACCTTCATAAATTACGATTATTCTTACTCCACTATCTAAACTGAGGAACTGAAGAGATGTAATTCTACACATTTGAGTAACTTCACATTTGGAAATAGTAAATAGCCAAAAGTAGTAAACTTTTTCAAAAGTGTATAAGTAAAGTTACTTGTGTTACTTACTCACAGGTGTAACTTACCTTTGTGAATAGGCACCATAATTGTCATCAAGGTCTTATTGGATAGCAATACCTTGTTGTTCTGGAGTACTTCCCCTGGCTGTATATATACATTGAACAACATGTGAGTGAGAATACAGTTTTATTACACATCACATGATGGACATAATCTCTAATCTAAATAGATTATCAGGATTTTCTATGGGTCATTGAAAAACTCAACTGTCTTTACTAGGGTTGGTGGAGTTGTGAAAAGAAAGGCAGAAAAAAAACTCACATAAATCAGTGGTTAAGTCATACAATAAATGTGATAGGTCCTATTCATGGAGGTATTATAGGCCATAAATGTAAGTTTACAGCTGAAAATACCACTATTTACGCTTGTCAGGAAATCCCAAAGTGATTCCTGGCAGGCAAGAATGGATTTACTATTGCAGATTTCTCCCTTATATGTGTGGAGAAATCTGCAGCAGTAAACCCTACACAAGCAGTGGGAACACCAACAAATATATTATTTTATGTGCATTAACAAACTGAAATTCATCTTTTCCCACACTGGAAATGTTTGGAAAGTTATCCAGCCAAGGGCTGGAGTACCTCACCTTTACGGATGGGAAGGTGAATGGATGACGGGGGTCTAGGGTAGGGCTTTCTTCACATTGAAAGAAAAATTCCCCTCAACGAAAATAAAAACAAAACAAGCATTGGCAGAGCCAATAGTTCTCGCCTATGCGTGATCTATTGGCTTTACCAGTGTCTTTTAGCTATGTTGTATAGCAGCTTGACTGTTGTTCAGCATGACTAAAAGTTTGTGGTGTGGTGTAGAGTAGAGTGCTGTAGAGTAGAGTAGAGTAGAGGAGAGTGGAGTGGAGTAGAGTGGCATAGAGTGGAGTGGCATGGCAAAGAATAGAGTGGAGTAGAGTGGCATAGTGTGGAGTGGCATAAAGTGGAGTCGCTTAGAGTGGAGTAGAGTGGTGTAGAGTACAGTTGGCATAAAGCGGAGTGGCATAGAGTAGAGTGACATAGAATGGAGTGGAATGGCATAGATTGGAGTGGAGCGAACTAGAGTGGAGTGGCGTGGATTGGTGTGGAGTGGCATAGAATTGAGTGGAACAGAGGAGAGTACTTTAGAGTACAGGTGTCGTGTAGTTCCTATATTACCCATACAGGATCTGGGCATTCGGATAACATAAACTGTAGGATTGGTGGCAGACTGGCTCTGAGCACCCCCACCGAGAATGTTAGCCTTTCTGTTTTAGCTAGCTTACAGTGCCACTAGAATCTCCTCTTATCAGGGAGAGAATAGTTTCTGGCAACCTCAGAACATGACAACCCTGATCCCCCAGGATCGTGGAAACAATATACTACTTTTCGCTCAGTCACTCGTGCTCACTTATTCAGTCTCAGAGAGTTACACAGAAGAAACAGTCGGGCGTGTTACAATAAGAATTTATTGCACAGTTGTTCTTCTAGTGTAAAATAGATGTGCTGCAACAACCGTTAGACAGTAGCAGATATATATAATTAGCAGTGCAGTGAAAATAAAAGGATAGTATAGTTCTACCATCTTAGCATTCGATCAGTAGCAGCACCACCCCCTCTTCCCCCAGCGCCTTGAGACCCTCGCGGGTATGTAGTGCGCTTTATAAGTGACATGATTGATTGATTGATACCATCTTGCAATAATCATGAATACATAGATGAATATAAAATGCATGATAAAAGTGCGCGTACTCCTACGATCCCTATCTAGATGTGCCTAAGTGTACCTAGCATGTGAGTAGGTGTAAAGCCAAGAATCCCTCTAGGATTTAGTCTAACCTCATTACCTCAAGTGAGAGAGTGTGGGACCCCGTCCTGGTCTCGAGTTGGACACCCCGTGAGGGATGTGTTAGACCACTGTCAGCTGGAGCGTCTGCATGCAGGAGCCTCAGCGTCTCTGGTCAGTGTGTCGGCCTGGAAGTCTCGGTCTCCTCTCCCAACCCTAGCAAGATGTGCTGTATTTATACAAAAAGTATCTAGGGTTTCTTTGTCCCTTGTTTCTTGTATTAGCCATTGTTGGATTTGAGGGTGACGTATGGGATGAACCTTGTACGTAGATATTATGCAGGTGGTGTAGCCTCTGCCTGGTTACCAAGAACCCTCATGAATATTCATTCATACTGTATAAATCTATTGATGGAGTTATAGGACGCTATTGTTCAGGGAAAACCCTCCTTCTGTGCCCAGGACTAGAACTAGGTAAAGGTTCAATCCTAAAGGCTTGTTACTGTGTAGAATATAAGGGAGATAATGTAGGTGAAGGTGCATGATATTACCCGGGCCTATATTAGGGTACCTATATGAAACATAACACCCACTCCTCTTCCGAACAGTCAATAATGATAAAAATGCAAGTGAACTACTCTTTGTACTAGGTAGCAGCGCATAAAACTATCAGTGAGCTTCATAAAATATTGTCTTTAAAACCATTTAAAAATAGTCTAATAGGGGAAGAAAAATTATTTTTGAAAGTTTAGTATTGGAAATGTCACTCTAAGCCAAAGTCCTAGTTGAGTTCGTTTATATATTTCGAACCACTACAAGCGTCAGAAGGCCATGCTTTTCCAGCGAAAGTGTCAATTAAAGGAAATGTTCCAAGTTTAGTTGAGTTTTCAAACAAAAAGGAAAAACCGAATTCTTTCCCAGCACACGATGAGCCAATTACAGATTAAGTGTCCTGGCTGGGAGACGTAACATCGCCGTTGCTCGCTGTGGCAGAGGACGATCCCTGTAACACCTCGCAGAGTACGTCAATTGAGCACAGATGATACTCAGAACTGCCAATAGCCGGTGCAGAGGCAGCCGGTGCTGTAGTCGATACCTGAGTGCTAGTGGAAGAGCTGATGCTCAACCCAGTTGTAGCAAAAGGCACCTGCGGGTTCTCGAGGAATGCAGCCATCAAGATAGGAATACGCTGGGGACATTGCCGAGCATGGACCCTCACCGGTTCCAGCATGGTATTCATGTCCGGTGGCGTTGCCGATGGAAGTGTCAAACAGAGATCTACCACGCATTCTTCTCCGCAAAACAGGCATCGAAGAACAGGTAAGATGCAGTCCACCCAGACTGGTCTAAACGATAGGAACCAAGAGGCGCTCAGTTCCCGCAGGCGAGGTGTGCCCAGATGTTGTACCATGCGTTCACAGTATTTACGCTCCAGGAGTGCTTTTGCCATCTCGTTGGTGATTGGGCCGTCCATTGCGTAGCAGAAAAATAACAATCAGAATCCCTGCTATTGAGAGCAGGATCAGCGGAAGACCTCCAAAAATACTTCCCAATACGGAGTGTATAAAGTTTGGAATAACTCCGAGGAAAGTCTGAAAGGTGCTCAGAAATCCTGACCCTATGGTATTAAATAGGTGTACAATACCACTGGTATCAGACATATTAAAGATACGTCCCACCATTTCTGTGAAATGAGAGGGGCAGTTTGTACGTATGAGTGCCTGTATCTAAGCCGAGGTCCTTGCGATTTGAAGATCAAGGGTCTCCCGGGCGGAGGTTAAGGGCACAGTTTGCTGTAAAAGCATGGCTTTCATTCTGCTCAAAGTATCAAACTGTATAAAAGAAACATTTAGCGAAGGCCATAGTGGCGCCTCCCTGACTGTACTTGTTGGGAGAAACAATATTTGCATACAGCAAGTAACCCTGGAGTTCACCGTGACCAGATAGGCAATCCCCGGAAGCATCCCACAACAACCTTGATCATTCAGCAGCAAGTAACTTCCATTCGAGAGCAGCTTGAATACCAGTGTAATCACGGCTGCTGGAGTCCCTTGCAGGTGGCAGGACAAGTTCGCTACTGAACCATTACAAGCTCCGTGTAGTAAAATATCCTGGCACATGAGAGAACCGCTTAAAGCGTTCTTGCAGTTTGTACCGCTTAGAAACACTTCTCGATCCCCACTCTGGCATCGAAATCTCTACGGTAATTCCCAAGATTCCTTAATGTATTCCTTACCCAATTTTTCATATTTGCCTGCCTGTTTTTGTTCAAGGCAATACTGAAACTGAAAAGTCGTGACCGGTAGGATGATGTGGCCTTGGATTAGCCATTCTGTGGATGGCGATTCCGCTACCGTAAATGGTAATCTGTCCAGTTTATCAATACGCAGCATTGTATATTTTGCTTCCCTTTGTGCCATTTCTACCTGTTTATCTGTTAGATTATATTCAGAAAACAGAGACGTACTGTTGATAAAACGCCAAGGCACATAGCCTTCACGCAAAGATTGCAGTGTCCAGCTTAATAACATAATAGAACGTAACTGAGATTGCCCGTGTTGTAATATGGCCAAATCTTGTTCCAGTATCTCTATTGCAGAAGATACAATGTTGCCTAAGGAATATAGGTCAAAAAGGCGGGGACACTGTTCCTAGGGAGGGGTGCGGTGTGTCACTTACTCCCTTAGAAGAAAGAGAAGGAAAAGGAAAGACAGGGATCCTAGGCCTAGAACCCACTAGTGAGAAGGAAGAACAGGTCTTGGCCCTTGTTGCCCTCACACATCCCGAAAGATGTCATGCTTCATCATCGGGCAGTTGCTCCTCGTCGGGCCGGCACTGCAATGCCCTACGGGTCCCCCAAAGGGTCACTTTGTCGGAGATCTTTTGCGAACTGCCGTATGGTGCATGCGGGTGTGCGGGGTGAGTCCTAAGTAGGAGGTGTACAAGTGCGTGCAGTGATTTAAAACTGACTACGGGTTACCAGGAGAATGTGTTTTAATGTGGTGGTACCCTTGTCAAAGTAAAAAACCCGTAGGTTGAGTGTTACCCCACAAAGCGTAATGTGCCCGGGTAACTCTAAAGGTCGACATGTTTCGCGCCTGTAAGGTCCCGTAGGATCCGAGGCGCTTCTTCAGGACCAAGTGAACATGGTGTGGTGTCTAGTGCACGTGGTAGAAAATAGATAATAAACAAAGAAACAAAGAGGGTCAGTCACCCTCTGGGGGATCAGGGCAGGCCCAAAAACTGTGACTCCTACAGATGGGCTACAACTAAATAGTTGAGACTGCTTCCTGATCGTGGCCTAATAAACAATGGAGAAGTACTCCAAGGGCTAGAAACGTGGGGTGCCTGCACCTTACCGGAAGTTTAGCTCGGGTGCCGGCTCATCAGCACCTACCCCATCCTCACGTCTGCCCGAAAGAGGAATATATCCTGGAGGTCAAAGTTGTTAACCCATTATCCACTACCACTAATGCCTTCTCTAAGTTAATACGGTCTATTTCCCGTATTCTCTCTGCGGCCTCTTGTTGGGATATTTTCCAATTTTCATTGTAGGCAGCATAAATGCCAGCATATATGAAACGTTTCTGACGTGATTTCCTGGGACCTAGTAAAAATCCCTAAGATCCATGTCATGTGTGAGTAAGGATAGGTGATGTTTCACTTCTGTGAGTGTTGAGGTTTCTAGCCAATCAAGGCACAACTTCCCAACACTGTAGGATGTCACTACCCCTGGATGTTCTCTTTGTACATAGCGTGGGTCTGACCTATGGATACTGAACCCTTCGGTGGTACCCCAGAATCTTTGCTGACATCTGTTCGTATCTATGGGCCAAACCAACCATCCTTTCCAATTAGGATCTGATCTATTGTACCGAAAAATGTCATCTACTTCTACCCCTTCTTGTGAAGTTGTATTTTGCCACCCCTCCATCTGTGATGGTGCTGGAAACCGAGGTGTGTTCAGGTCCTTGTTCTTGGCTAGTCCAAGACAGGATGTCTGTTGCACAGTGTCATTTAGGAATATCATCTGCTGTGGAATGAGGCATGCTCTAAATAGCGCTTCTGTTCCCTGGACTTGCCAGTCTCTAGAACCCCAGACTGATTTTAAGTCTATTGTGTCCTTCCATAGGTCAAAACCCTGTTCAGACAATCGGGCGATAAAGGAAGCAGAGTAAATCTGTTTGGTGATAGTCAACATAATTTTCTGTGCCGATGTGGGCGTGACTTTATAATAAAATGACTTCGGGTCAGAAATGTTAAACCCTGAAAAATATGAGAACTTCTGTGCAAATATTTGCGAACTACCTTTCGGTGGTGTAGGGCAATGTTCCCACTGGTGGTACTCAAAAACATTTCTAGGTGTTATAGATTTGTGTAGGAAATGATGACCATAATGTTGGTAACAGTACAAAGTGTCATAGTCTGAAGTACGTTCTGAGTATTTCAGTGTGTCGGAAATGCGGCAGTTTTCTCTAAATCAGACAACATGTTATTAACAGTTTCAGAGTCCCAATCATCAGAAAATGTACTGGAGGTAATGATATCACTCAATGAAATTTTAAACACATGAGAAATTTTTAAAAGTTCAGCTGGACCGAATATATTGAAATCAACTTGCCCCAGACTATACCATCTGGTATAGGAACTGCTGTAATGTTCACTGATGACAAGTCTCTTTGTTCACGATGAGAGGATTGATGTGGTTTCAGAATCAAATTTACTTTTTCGGCTGCAGGTCTTTGTTGAAGGTATCGTCCATTAATAAGCATGCTAAAAGTTATAACTAAGCCTAGCCAGAAAAGAAAGAACAGTATCCCAGTAATTACCCAGAGTTCTACCCCAGGCGATACCAGGTAAGTCTTATTGAGAAAGTTCAGAAAGTCCGTAATGTGCTGCTTGCGTGTTTGTTGGGCTGGCATAGTTTCCAGTTCACTTGGATCCAAGGAAAACGTATCAAAGTTCATGAAGTAGCCAGAAGCAGTTCGATCAATTGTTGGAATTGCATCAGGATTTGTTGAAATCGTAGTTTGCTCTCGTCAAGGCATGTTGACGTAGACATCTGTATTAGGTCTTATTGCAACTTGTGTGTTATTTTGAGTTTGATTTTGAAATTCGGGTTCAAGGGGAACGAGTTCCATAGCATTGTTGCATAGTCCTTCATTCCTTACAGGTGGCTCTTCAAACGTGATGAGTCTTTCTGTTTGAACCTCTTGGATTGAAGCTAGAGGAGGGCGTCTGCTACAGCGGAGTCCACGAGGCCTACTGCTCAGTATCGGCCACATAGTGTGGGGTGATTAAGTCGATTGAGACAAATCTTTTCTCCCTTTTCCTGGCAAGAGGCGGTAGAAGTACAATTCTTGTTCCTTGAATTGCTAGGACCGGTACAGGTTTTCTGTAGGATGGCCCAAATTCTTTTTATCCGCTATTTTCTCTCTGACCAGATCCCCGACTTTTGGGATCCAGACAGGTCTTGCTGTGACTGCCTTGACTTCCCCAGTGGCGGTCTGTTTCACGTGGACGTTACTTTGTTGGGTCCTGGATTCATTTAGATCCTGTAAAAGAGCCAAACGATCATGGATATCAAATGGTTTCTCATCCGCCACTGCGCCTTCACAATCAAGATCAGGTACCCACATTCTTGTCCCAAATAGGACCTCGAAAGGAGTGACACCCCCTAGAGAGCTTCTTGGCTGGTTATTGAAAGCTCGTTGTACCCCATATATATGAGTGACCCAACTGCCGCCCTTGCCTAATACCCTAGCTGTTAAAGATTGCTTTAGGTCCCGGTTCTTCCTCTCCACAACCGAATTTCCCTCAGGATGGTACGGAGAGGAGTACCAAAATTCTACGCCCATACGTTCCATGGCCTCTTTGTAAGCCCGAGAGCTAAACGCCGGGCCACGGTCTGAATGTAACGTGCCAACTGCGTATGTCCCGATAAAGACTCGCAAATCTTTGATAACAGTTCGAGCGTCAGCCGAGCGCTGAGGCCAAACCCATAGGAATCTTGAGCATGAATCCACTGCAACCATGATATACTTGTAAGCCCCATCTGATTGTAAGGGGCCGCAGTGGTCCAGATATACACAAGCGAGAGGTCTGTCTGATTTTAATAACGGTGTCTGTGCCGGGCGTGCTATGGTGGAGCCTTTCATCTGCTGGCAGATGTCACATTTCAAGATGTAGTCTTTAGTTTGTTTTGTCAGACTTGGCCACCAATAGCGCTGTTTCAACAATGAAATAGTCGCTGTAACGCCTGTATGCGCAGAGCCCAAACCCTTGTGTGCTGCAATAATCAAACCTTGCCTACGATCCATATTTGGTATTACTCTGTCACCCACTCCAGGAATCTGAGCATATGGAATGTTGTTTGCATCTAACTTGTAGGAGTACTTGAGTGGAAATGTCTTTGGTACTGCTGAGCTGCCTTTGCGTGAAGCAATGACAGCAACCATAATCTCACCGTCTATCCTCGTTTTTGAACGAGTGATTGCAGCTACGGAAGCAGTGCGTACAGCCCCCTTTGCGGCTTCATCAGCCAATGAATTCCCTTCAACGTGAACACCATCACGTTGATGACTCAGTGTATGAATCACGTGAGCAAATGGTAGTTCGTTTCTCAACTCAACTACCTGTTCCCATAGCATTTTATGCTTAATCGTGCCACCTTTTGCGTCTTGGAACCCGTTTAGTTCCCAATGATGTAAATATTCATTGTATGACTGCACACAGTAAAAAGAATCACACACTATCAGTGTGGGGAATTCGTGATCCGTATTCACCAGTGCCAGTATCAGCGCTTTTAACTCTGCCAACTGAGCCGTTCAGTCTCCTAGAGATTGCGTTTTGGTGCAACTTGGATGGAACTTTCCATCCCGCATGCGACCTTTAACGATAGCACATGCTGCGCTGTATTGTTGCTTACTCCCTATGGCCGGTTGAGCAGGTCCGTCAGTGTAAATAATATATTCATACTGACCTAGAGGCAAGATTTCATTCGGCAGAGGGTATTCTTGTTCGTATTGCAGAAATGCTTGTGTTTTTAGACTTGGATCAAACCTGTATTCAACATCCGTTGCAGTAAGAGAATTAGCCCATTGTATCCATCTCGGATGTAAGGCTTTTGCATTTGGAATGCTAGCCTTTGTAACAGCTTCTAAAGCCGGTACCGGTGTTACGACAATTATGCGCTTTCCCTGAGCCAGTGCTCTTTCTGTTGCTACAGCGGTCTGAACTGCTGTCAGGATTTTTTCTGTTGAAGTGAAACACATTTCTGCGTTTGTGTACAGGTGTGATTTGTAAGCGATTGGTACTGTTTCGCCTTCATTGAAGGTTAAGTAGGTGTAACCGCATTGACCCGCTATTACACGGATCACTAAGTTGCGTATGTTTACCAGCGTCTTTAAGTGTTTTGAAGCTATCATGTCTTCTTGTAGTGAACGTAGGATGTTTGTGTGTTCCTGTGTCCATTGTCTAACTGAAAAGTCAGGTTTTATTAAGTCGTAGAAAGGTTTTACTCTTTCCGCGTAATCCAAAATGTATGTTCTGCCGAAATTTAGGAATCCCAGTATTGATTCTAATTTTTTTTAATGATTTTGGAGGTTGGAGCAGCACACACTTCTCTAAAAAATTGGCTGCCAGACTTTTCCCTTCACTTGAAAGCTCATATCCTAAAAACAGGACATTGAGGTGGGCGATTTTTGATTTTTTTAAATTAAATTTGTAGCCCTCAGAAGCGAATTCCATAATTATGGTGCTCACCCTGGTGAAGTGCCTTTTTAAGTCATCGTCCGTCAGATAAATATCATCCACATAGGACAATGCTTCCTCATCAAAATTTTGGAGTAATGTGGTTACTCTTGCTGAAAATAATCCCGGGCTATTCTTATACCCTTGGGGGAGATGACAAAATTGTCGCTGGGACCCCAACACTGAGAATGCGGTCAAATACCTGCTTTCAGGCGCTATATTTTGGCAGAAAAATCCATTTGAGATATCAAATGTAGTTTTGTATTTTTTCCGCACAATGTTATTCATTAATGCGGCACTATGTGCATTTTGAACTGCAAATGTCTTAGTGCAAGTGTTTAAATGTCTGTAATCTAAAACTAGATGATATGTATTGTCAGGTTTCATGACAGGAAACAAAGGATTGTTCATTGATGAGGTGCAATTTTCGATCACCCCTTGGTATTCAAGTTGATCTAAGATCTTCCTGACCTGTTTTTTAGCTTCTTGCGTTATTTGATATTGTCTCTGGGCATTTGGTGAAACTTTTAACAGGATCACGTGGTGGGTTGAATCCTCATCCCATCTGGCATGATTTTTGTACAATGCTGGGGCTAGGGCAACAGCCCACTCCCGTGCATATGTGTGTTTTAAATGAATGGGAACGAGGTCGGAGAAGGCTGAAAAAATTACCGTTTCTCCCCTAGGGCACTCCATAACAAATGCTGGCGGCCAATCTGGTTCAGCTAATAGGATGTCATAACCAGATGACAGATTCTTCCAAAAGAGACCTTTAACTTTCCTGGGCTTGTCCCCCTCCATTTGGAGTGTTATTTCATATAACTTATGTGGGACGCTTACCCTCGTATCTGGTGTTTCCACTGTGATGTAATCATTCAAGTCCGCTGTCACCAGAAATTCCATCAGGTTCTGGCGAGCTATTGTTACTTCTGCCGCACTGTCTAGCATCGTCTGAGCCCATTCCCTGTTCAGAAGTTGTGTCCTCAGAATTCTGGGCATGTCTGATCTTTATACCTGCAACTTTCTTCTTCTTAAACTGAGGTTTTGATTTTGGCTTTTCTTCTTTTTTGGAAGTATAGTCTTGAGCGTGCTGTTTGTCTCTGGACTTTGTACGCTCTTCTTTGTGTTCTGACCGTCCTTCTCTCTCAGAGTTTTTCATCGAACCCTGAAAGGAATGAGAGGAACGTGTATCAGTACCCTGATACCTGTCAGGTTTCCTAATATCCCTATTCCTGAGATTATACCTCCTTTCGGAGGGATTCTGTGGAGGAGATCTGCCTCGGGATTGTGATCTGTTTCCTTTAAAGTTTTGTTGTTTTTTATTACCCCACTTCTTTTTAGAAGAAGCAGGTGTCTGCTTGGAAGTGTCTTTTTCAGGACTGCCCATCAGTTGTGGTTTTAAAGCTTTCCCACCTAAACTGTCTCTGCCTAATTCTGCATATGCAGTTTCAATTATTTTGGGTAGTTCGTGTTGTTGATCTAACGGACTGAACTCCCTCAGGCGTTGGCGGATTGTCACTGAAGCTGCTTCCCTTTTATATTAGCTAGTATTATGGCTGATACCTGATCATAGTTACCTAGTAACCTCATCCCTAAGTTTAGGGCAGGCTCTGCTCTGTACTCATTTTGTATTTGTCTTAATACATCAGGTACTACTGCTAATGAAGGAATACCATGAGTTCTGGTATAAATTGCAGCAAAGACTGTACCCCAAGTGGTACAATCTTCTACTTGTGGTGTTATCCCCATGGGCAAGCAGATTGTTAGCATTCTGTGTTTTTCATACGGGGTAGTATTCGGGAATACTGCCTCGAGCTGAGTTATTTTCTGAGCTACCCAGAATGGCATTTGTTCACGTTTCGTGGGCATTTTGCCCATTACCGCGTGTAATGTTTGTGGTGTGATTTTAGTTGCTGTACCTTGAGATTGAGCACCATTTGTTGCAACTGTTGCAGGTTGGACTGTGAAAGTCCTCATGACGAATTGCGTCAAGTTTCTGTAGATTTTAATTAAATGCTTGAGTTGTATGAGTAAGTCTGCCATTGTGTCAATGTCAGGATGTGGTGTGTAAGCCACTAATATCGGCCATGTTGCCCCCTCTCCTCCGAGCGGGCCTAATCTTACTCTTCTTCTTGTGTGGGGTAGGGCGCCTTTAAACCAGTATAAGTGTTCCTGGTACGTGAGTGGAATCTCTATGTCCTCAAACGGACCATATTCCACTGGTGCATCTCCTTCTGTATAGTAGTGAAATGTCTGTGTTCTTGCATCTGCTGCTGGGAATGTAACCCATGAATAAAATACCTCTGTTTTATTTGATTCGTGTGCCTCAATCACGAAAGCTACTATGCCACCCCTAGCTGATAAACCATGTTCTATCAGTTTCAGGGTGATCGTTTGTCTGAATTTTGGTGCAATTTGTATTGCGTTTGTATCTTCTTCTCCGGCTGAGACGTGTAGATCTACTACTGGGTCCTCCCTGCCCTCAGTCATTTTGTAAAGAAGAAGTTTTTGTTCAAGGGAACTAAGATAAGGTTTTATATGCACAATTTTTAGGAACACTGTGTCCCTCAAGCTTGATTAACCAACAGCCAATATAGTATTTTTCTCCTACTCAGCTGTGGCGGAATTTGTGCCCACCCACTCCAGACGTCTCTGGTGTTTGTGAGTAGGGGTCTCTGAGAATAGCACGACTGAACTACTCAGATTCTACTGTTAAATAGGTACCCAACCAACGTTGGCGGCGCCATGACGTGTAGTTCCTATATTACCTATACAGGATCTGCGCGTTCGGATAACATAAACTGTAGGATTGGTGGCAGACTGGCTCTGAGCACCCCCACTGAGAATGTTAGCCTTTCTGTTTTAGCTAGCTCACAGTACCACTAGAATCTCCTCTTATCGGGGAGAGAATAGTTTCTGGCAACCTCAGAACATGACAACCCTGATCCCTCAGGATCGTGGAAACAATATACTAATTTTCACTCAGTCACTCGTGCTCACTTATTCGATCTCAGAGAGTTACACAGAAGAAACAGTCGGGCGTGTTACAATAAGAATTTATTGCACAGTTGTTCTTCTAGTGTAAAATAGATGTGCTGCAACAACCGTTAGACAGTAGCAGATATATATGATTAGCAGTACAGTGAAAATAAAAGGATAGTATAGTTCTACCATCATGCAATAATCATGAATACATAGATGAATATAAAATGCATGATAAAAGTGCGCGTACTCCTACGATGCCTATCTAGATGTACCTATGTGTACCTAGCATATGAGTAGGTGTGAAGCCAAAAATCCCTCTAGGATTTAGTCTAACCCCATTACCTGAAGTGAGAGAGTGTGGGACCCCATCCTGGTCTCGGGTTGGACACACCGCGAGGGATGTGTTAAACCACTGTCAGCTGGAGCGTCTGCATGCAGGAGCCTCAGCGTCTCTGGTCAGTGTGTCGGCCTGGAAGTCTCGGTCTCCTCTCCCAACCCTAGCAAGATGTGCTGTATTTATACAAAAAGTATCTAGGGTTTCTTTGTCCCTTGTTTCTTGTATTAGCCATTGTTGGATTTGAGGATGACGTATGGGATGAACCTTGTACGTAGATATTATGCAGGTGGTGTAGCCTCTGCCTGGTTTCCAAGAACCCTCATGAATATTCATTCATACTGTATGAATCTATTGATGGAGTTATAGGACGCTATTGTTCAGGGAAAACCCTCCTTCTGTGCCCAGGACTAGAACTAGGTAAAGGTTCAATCCTAAAGGCTCGTTACTGTGTAGTATAAGGGAGATAATGTAGGTGAAGGTGCATGATATTACCCGGGCCTATATTAGGAAACCTATATGAAACATAACACAGGGGGATAGACTGGCATAGAGTGGTGTGAATTGGAGTGTTGTGGAGTACGGTAGCATGGCATTGAGTGGCATGGTGAAGAGGGTGCATTGGCGTAGAGTGGAGTAGCATAGAGTGGAGTGAAGTGGCTTACAGTGGAGTGGTATAGAGTGGAGCGGCGTAGTGGAGTGGCACACAGTGGAGTGGCTTACAGTGGAGTAGCGCAGAGTGGAGTGGCATGGAGTGAAGTGCTGCAGCTTGGTGTGGATTGCTGCAGTGTAGTGTGGAGTGGCATAGAGTAGAGTGGTGATAAATAGGGTAGAGTGTTAGAGTGGTGTAGAGTGTAGTGGCATAGAGTAGAGTGGAATGTAGTAGCGTGGCTTATGGTGGATTGGTGTAGAGTGGCAGAGTGTAGCGGAGTGACGTAGAGTAGAGTGGTGATGAATGAAGTGGAATGGAATAGAGTGGCGTGGTATAGAGTGGCGTAGAGTGGTGTGGAGTGGTGTAGACTAGAGTGGAGTGGTGTAGACTAGAGTGGAGTGGCATAGAGTGAAATGGAATAGAGTGGAGTGTCATGGAGTGAAGTGAAGTGGGATAGATTAGAGTGGAGTGGCATTGAGCGGAGTGGTGTGGAGTGGCGCAGAGTGGCATAGTGTGGCATAGAGTGGAATGGAGTGATGTAGTGGATTTGAGCAGTGTACAGTGGAGTGGTGTAGAGTGGAATGGGGCAGAGTGGCATAGAGTGACGTTGAGTGGAATGGAGGGGCATTAAGTGGAATGGAGTGCTGTAAAGTGGAATGGAGTGGCATTTAGTAGAGTGTTGTAGAGTGAATTTGCGTAGAGTGGAGATGGATAAAATAGAGTGCAGTAGCTTAGAGTAGAGTGACATAGAGTGGAGAGGTATAGAGTAAAGTGAAGTGGCATAGAGTAGAGTGGCGTAGCCGGGAGTGGCATAGAGTGGCGTGGAATGGAGTGGTGCAGAGTGGAGCTGAGTGGTGAAGAGTGGAGTGGTGTAAAGTGGAATGGCATAGAAAGGAGTGGCATTCAGTGGAGTGGCATAAAGTGGAGTTGAGTCGAGTCGACTGGAGTGGAGTGGCATAGAGTAGAGTGGCGTAGAGTGGAGGGGCATGGAGCAGCTTGGAGTGGTGTACATTGGAATAGTGTAGAGTAGAGTGGTGTAGAGTAGTACAGTTGTGGGTGTAAGTAACTTAAACAAGGAACAAAACAGAATCAATGCAAAGTCATGAGGCATAAAGGGGAAGAAGGGCTGAAAGGCAACGAACATACATTTGTGACGTAAATGCGTTTTAATGAGGCATTTATACAATATGATGGCTTAATTCAACCCACGTAAAATATAATTTTATTTTAGTTGTATGAGTAAGCCAAAACATGCAGGTGTACATAAACAATGTCCAACAATGCGTTTAAAAACAGACAAATGGAGAAAGCGTCATGAGAACTGGAAACAGAGGAAGTGTCCAGAAACGTGCACCTCAATAACAGCATGATCAGCGTGCGCCACAGAAAGAAAAGGAAGTGACGGCCGGCCCACACTAGCCAATTAGGAGGCAGCAAAGAAGAGTGACAATGAAGCCAACGAAGGGTAAGCAATGTGCGGGCTCAAAGCCCTTTATTGTAAACAATTTGCTTTGCAAGCAAGAACGCATGCAGTGCTTGCGCTATCACAGGTAAGGCTTAAACATGTTCTTTTACACATTCAGCGGTGCTTCGCACTGTTTGAAATTGAATGGTCTGAAGAATTGTACAATTTTGTACATGAGAAATAGGTAGAAAAGCAAATTTTACATAACAGATGAAACAGTATGTCTGGAAGCCTGCCCCGAAACACCTTTACTGCAAGTGCTGTTTCATTTAGTTGTAGAACTCAGCTCATCCTTTTACACTTTTCTTCATGAATTAAGCCCTGAATCTTATGCTGTTTCTCATATAGGGAAAAACAAGAGCACTTTTGTCCACTAACATTTCCTAAATGCTTACTTCACACCCTCTGCTCATCTTAAACAATGGCTTAAAGCACAGGTGCGGTCACATATTTTTGCTTATTCTAGAACACATTTGAACAGCATAGGGCCTTCAGGAAGGCCTTTGCTTTGTTTTAAGATGCAGCCGAAACAAGCATTAGCAAAGTCAATAAGCCGTCCCTCATAAAAGCAATTTCCGGAGCTATTGGCTTTGTCAATGCTTGTTTCCATTGACATTTTAAAAAAGGATGAGAAGAGGCTGCTGGTGTATCATAATGCATGTGCACACTTTTGTTTGGATTAACCTGTGGCCATCTTGAAGGATTTTTCTCACAATGAAAAATAAATCCAAAATGGCCACTGGTGCTTCATGATGCAAGTGCACGTATGAGCCCTAGTGTGTCTGCGTATGCATTGCCGCCTGTGCATGTGCATGTGTTGTGACACACTGGATGCTATTTTGGAATTTTAATTTACTATTCCTAGATGGTTGAAGGCAACATTTTAGTTGTAATTTAGAGACCAAAAATGCATGCATATGATCACTAAAATGAAGAATCAAACATCCCAGTAGTTTAATGTAGCAGGTAGACCCTCACACATGCAACTGGAATAAATGCTTTATATGTTAAAAAAATAATGCAACAAGCGATTGGAAGGGGCGGTGAGTGGGAGCAGCTGACAAATGGAGGGATGTTTGGGGGATATGGAGTAGACAGAAGAGAGAGTACTTTAATGGAATACTAAAAGAGAATTAAATACTAGTCCTCTCACATCAGCAGAGGAGGATATAAGTAATTCAGTCAGAAACAATGTAATGAAACTATGTTCCACGGGCAGAACAAGCACAAGAATAGGAGAGAAGCCATTGAATATGGAGGAAGGAACTGAGATTGGCAAGAAAGCCATTCATTCACGAGCAAGCGGCTGACCCAAAGGCCACTCTGTGTATCTTATGTTCTAGACCACGGGTACTCATAGTACGGCCCGCGGGCCGGCGGCGGCCCGGCAAGCCTTCCTTGGCGGCCCGCGGACCTTGCAGATATCCTACCTGTGTTTTTTCTTTTTTTTTTTTTTTAAGTGTCAGCAAACACTGCCGGTTGCAGCAGCGCTCTATGGGGCCTGGGCGATTCTTTAAAAGATCATTCACTTGTTAATGAGGCTTTGTTGTAGCTCACCTCTTCTTAGCGCCCTGCATCTCCACTCTGAGTGGAGATGCAGGGGCGCTAAGAAGAGGTGAAATACAACAAAGCCTCATTAACAAGTGAATGATCTTTAAAGACCTGTGAAGTACTCCGGTGCGGCTGTGTGTGTGTGCCCGGGAAGCTGTCTCAGCCGGGGCTGACACACACGCGGGGTGAGGTGACAGAGGGTGACAGAGAGAGGGAGACAGACAGAGGGAGGGAGACAGACAGTGGGAGGGAGACAGAGAGGGGGAGACAGAGGGTGACAGACAGAGGGAGACAGACAGAGGGAGACAGAGAGAGAGGGAGACAGAGAGAGAGGGAGACAGAGAGAGAAGGAGACAGAGAGAGAGGGAGACGGAGAGAGAGGGAGACAGAGGGAGGGAGACAGAGGGAGGGAGACAGAGGGAGGCAGAGGGAGACAGAGGGAGGGAGACAGAGGGAGACAGAGAGGGAGACAGAGAGAGGGAGACAGAGAGAGGGAGACAGAGAGAGGGAGACAGAGAGGGAGGGAGACAGACAGAGGGAGAGAGAGAGAGGGAGACAGAGGGAGGGAGACAGAGGGAGGGAGACAGAGGGAGGGAGACAGAGAGGGAAACAGAGGGAGACAGAGGGCAACAGACAGAGGGTGACAGAGAGAAGGAGACAGGGAGGGAGACAGAGGGAGGAAGACAGAGGGAGGCAGAGGGAGACAGAGGGAGGAAGACAGAGGGAGGCAGAGGGAGGAAGACAGAGGGAGGAAGACAGAGGGAGGAAGACAGAGGGAGGGAGGCAGAGGGAGGGAGTCAGGGGGAGACAGAGGGAGGGAGAGGGAGACAGAGGGAGGGAGAGGGAGACAGAGAGAGGGAGACAGTGAGAGGGAGACAGAGAGAGGGAGACAGAGAGAGGGAGACAGAGAGAGGGAGGGAGAAAGAGGGAGGGAGACAGAGAGGGAGGGAGACAGCGAGAGGGAGGGAGAGAGAGAGGGAGACAGACAGAGGGAGGGAGACGGAGGGAGAGAGAGAGGGAAACAGGGGGAGACAGAGGGAGGGAGACAGAGAGGGAAACAGAGGGAGAGAGAGGGAGACAGAGGGCAACAGACAGAGGGAGACAGACAGAGGGAGACAGAGAGGGAGACAGAGAGGGAGAGAGAGAGGGAGACAGAGAGGGAGAGAGAGGGAGGGAGACAGAGAGAGAGGGAGACAGAGGGAAGGAGACAGAGGGAGGCAGAGGGAGAGGGAGACAGAGGGAGGAGACAGAGGGAGGCAGAAGGAGGGAGTCGGGGGAGACAGAGGGAGACAGACAGAGGGAGATAGAGGGAGGGAGACAGAGAGAGAGGGAGGGAAGGAGACAGAGAGAGGGAGACAGACAGAGGGAGACGGAGGGAGACAGAGAGAGGGAGACAGACAGAGGGAGGGAGACAGAGGGAGACAGAGAGAGGGAGGAGGGTGACAGACAGAGGGAGACAGACAGAGGGAGGAGGGCGACAGACAGAGGGAGGGAGACAGATAGAGGGAGACAGAGGGAGGGAGACAGATAGAGGGAGACAGAGGGAGACAGACAGAGGGAGACAGAGGGAGGGAGACAGAGGGAGAGAGAGAGAGAGGGAGGGAGACGGAGAGAGAGAGAGAGAGGGAGGGAGAGATAGAGAGAGGGAGGGAGAGAGAGGGAGGGAGACAGAGCGAGAGAGAGAGAGATAGATAGAGAGAGAGAGATGTGTGTATGCCGGGTCTGGTGGCTCAGTGGACAAAGGCGTCCACTGCAGGGGCCTGTGTTCAACCTCATGGTCATAGGTTTTTTTTGCTCTAGCCCCGCCCCCTCCCCCATTGACCCCGCCCCCACCGGTGCGGCCCTCGGCCACAAACCACACTGTAAATTTGGCCCCCGAGAGAAAGTTTGTGAGTACCCATGTTCTAGACAATAAAGCTCGGACAGGATGGAGATCTAAAAATAAAATAGTAACGCTTGGCTGGCTGGAACTGCATCATTGAGCGGTACACTTGGATTAAGATTAGGAGAAGAGAGTTTTTTGCTTTCCAAAATTTACTTACAAGGCGTTTTACTATTCTTGGGCTGCACTTGTGACTCCTGAAAGTGTCAAATCTGGCATCTTGCCTTGTACTTTAGAACAAAATGCATCCTCACCTAAATTTTGGAGCTGAGGATGCACGTCATGCTGACACAAACAGCAGAAAAAACACAAGTGCAAAAACAATAACCACTTGCGTTCTGTCTTTCACATTGTCATCTGGTGCGCCCACAATAGGATTTTTACCCAAGTGACTATCAATTACACCAAGTGGCATAATGGTGTTATTTCACAGAATGTCATGTATACAGTGTAAACTGTAATGCTACAAGTTAGGAAAATTATGCAAGCAGAATGTAAATTTCTCCTGGGTCTGTGTAAACTTTGTGGAATAAATCTATAATCTATAGAACAGTCCAGCATAGCTGTTCCTCTTCCAGTTGTTCCTATGTATATCACAAGTGGTTGTGTTGTCCAGTTTATACTATGATGTTGTTTTCGCATTTCCCTTAGAGTGATTGCTGACTCTGGTTTTTCTTTAGCGGAACAGGCAAGAGTTATAGTTTTGTTTTTAATTTTCAATAATTTGCTTATGTGGCGCAGATTGATGTGGAGTGAGAGCTGCTATGAGATGCTGCGAGTTATGCTATAAGGTGCCGCTCTAGTATTGAATGGTTGGTGTGTGTGCAGCGCTGGGATTGATTGTTATGTTATTGGGTGCCACGATGTGAGTGGTCAGTTCAGTGGTGTCATGCTAGTATTGGATCTTGGTGTTGTTGTGTATTGCATTGTCATTGCTGAGAAGTGCCATTATTTCAATTGAAGTTTACTGATTTTGTGGTTATCTGTGCACAGATAAAAGATCACATTTTTCAAGAACTTTAAAGCTTTGTTTAGAGATGATGTGAGAACACCTGTCTGTGAGGAGGACAAGGATGCCCCTCCAGAGGGTATGGTACACCGTCACAGCAGGAATGGAGGGAACACATTATTAGGGGGATAAGGATGTACTCTGCAATAGCAAGGGGAAAAGCAGAGAGAAAGAAATTGAGAGAAGGGAGTGGGAAGAGAAATGAGACTAGTGACAGTGTGCCAAGTGATGACTTACTGGATGATTTGTTGAGTTCCCATTAACCTCCGTATAATACTGTTCCCCAGCCTAGAGGGAACCCATAGCCACTGGTTCGAGTGTGCCCATTGATCACAGACTTCCAGAGGGAGGTTTACCCTTTTTTGCTTCAGGTCTGTTATTGAGGACCAGAAGTACTACGGTCATTATTACTGCCTCAGGGATAGCCACAGTCACAAACGCCCCTGGTACATCAGGTATTGGTACTACTCTAGATATGGGAGCACAACCCCAGACTTGAGGAACTCCCATTGTGAGTTAGCCTGTCATAGAAGCTGAGGAAAGTCCTGAGCCACAAACTGAGGGGAGGGGGGCGCTTCAAGGGGACTGCATGTTGTGAGATTAAAGGCAGAGTTTGAAGAACTTATTAAGAGAAATCTTGAATTGTGATTCATAGATGGGTACAATGAGGAGCAACCCTGTGTTCTTCAGTAAGGAAACTGCTTGACACACTTGTGAAACTCTTGAAACACTGGAGGGGTTAGCTACAAAGTGTGGTGTTGATTTGTCTAAAAATCTGAATTTAGAGAAGAATTTCAAGAATGTTCATAGACAGGACGTGGCTAGCAACATGGCCGAGTAGACTCACATCACGGAGGCTCTGACGGCTCGATAACAATCCTGTCCTTAATCCTGTCTTCCTAGCACTAGCTGCACATGAATCCAGGGCGCGAGTGTGAGGGGAACCGCTTAGAAGGCGGCAAGATGAAGTAAATGCGGAGAAACACCGGAGAAATTCAAATTACACTGAGAGCACTCCCAAATCAGAGGCCACAAGCCAAAATGGCGGCGTCCTGCAGCGGATCCCACCCGCACTAGAGAGGTAAGCCGGGGGATCCAACACCCAAGCAGCCCTGCCGGGAGTTTCAGAGGGACCTCGGTCACGAATGCCCCTTCACCCAGGCAGACCCACCCCCTCTGAAAGCACCCCTACGCCGCTACAGAGAGACAGGTAATGGTCACCAAGGGCTCACCCAGGTGACAGGGGCTGCACAACCCAGCGCGGGGCATAGAAGTGAAGTAGTCTCCAGAGAACCCATCACCAGACCCTTGCCAGAAGCAGACCGCTCCCCCCAGAATGCACGGGGATGACACAGACCCACAACCACGGTGGTACTCGGTTGGGTTTGGCCCCAACATGCGACTCACATGTCGTCCACTGGGCTGGAGCCGTAAGCAAGTCGCAACGCACAACAGGGAAGAGCCAGCAGTCACCAAGATAGAAACATCATCCTAGCTCAGTGCGACCCCCGAACATCAGTACCTGTGCTTGGTCCAGGCAGTGGAGAAGTAGAGGGACACACAACACCCCCCGAGTGGCGCTTGGGCGGGGAGGAGTGACAGATGCTCTGCCTGCAGGGACCACCACAACAGTGGGCAAACTGAAGGAGGCACCTGGGCACGCGCTGGAGGGGGGAACCACGTGACCTCCTGAGAGAAGGGAGAGGCCAGAAACACCCAGGAACACAGCCGCGAGGAGAGGGCCTACACCTCAGACACGGATGATGGGCAGACAAGGACAATGACTGGGAAGAAGCACCCTAAGAGCCGACCAAGAAGGCAAGCCACTCCAGACCCGTCAGATCAGGAACACTCAGCAGAAACAGAGAGTCACCATCTGTTCCTGCAAAAGATTACTCATTTGGAGGAGCCAAACCCAGACACCGCCACCCGAGAAATTACCCTACAAGCAACGCACAAAGGGAGCGAGGAAGGATGAGATGCATGGGCCAGTCGGAGGCCAAAAGGACAGTAAGACGCCACCAGGTGCCTTTCGAGACTCAGTTAGCACATCTAACAGGGGCCCAGGTTTTGCTTCCCTAGACACGACCCACTTTCATTTTGTTGGTTTATTGGTAGGGGGAAGGGCAGGGGGATACAGGCCTCTCAAGGTTAACCTACAACACAGTTGTCATGTTGACAGTTGAGGGAAAGTGCGTGGGCAGTGGGAGAGAGTTGGGAGGGGTGGGTGGGAAGGGGGGGCAGTGCCGTACGAAGACACAGGGTGTTCAGTTTATGGGTTGTAATGGAACAAAGAGACATCAAAATTGCGGGCTTAGAAACAAACCCATGTTTCCAATATTATACACACGTGAGAAATGGCAGGAAAATCTCCACAGACACAGGGTGAGGGAGGATACACTATAATGACGTGGAACGTCAACGGTCTTGGCCACAAAATCAAGAGGGGGTTGGTGGCTAAATATCTCAAGAGATTGAAGCCTGATATAGTTCTCCTCCAGGAAACACACCTCCACGGTACCCATTGCACCTTTCTTGGGAGAGGCACATACACAACCCTTGCTCATGCGGGATTTTCCTCAGGATCCTGGGGGGGTCACCATCCTCATTAGAAAGACGCCACCCTTTCACACTCACAAAACCTGGGTAGAACCAAACGGCACATTCACTGCGGTACATGGGACCTGGGGGCGAAGGGAACTCACCCTAATTATTGTCTACGCACCCCCATGATTGCAACAGCAAACTTTGGTTAAGGTAGCAGAGATTCTACTGGAATCTGAATCCTTAACACACATAGTGGGAGGAGACTTCAACGATGTAGCAGAACCCTACCTATACCGCACAAGTGTGACATCCGGGCTGGCTGGATTCATACATACAGTAGGTCTGACTGACATCTGGGGCCAACACCACCCCACCGACCACACATACTCATATTGTTTGGGTGCTCACAGGGTATTCTCCAGGCTGGACTACCTTCTTGTCCCGGCAGGAGAAATAGGGACGGTAGACAAAGTGGAATATTTGACAAGGGGCCTATCAGACCACTCCTCCTTGTGGCTCACATCAGGAGAACAACCCCATAGAACGCAGAACCGGTGGAGGCTCAACGCATGGGATCTACGAGACACAGAAGTCACACTCAAAATCAGAGTAGACTCCGGACTATACTTCCACGAAAATGAGGGCTCTGTGTCATCAGCAGTGGTCCTTTGGGAAGCTTTCAAACCCATACTGCAAGATAGAGCGCAAAATGCAATAGCACATAAACGGAAGAAAGATGTCCAAGAGATCGTAGCTCTGGAAAGTAAGCTTTTAGAGCTGGAAAGAGAAGTAGGCCCAGATGCTGACCAGCTCCTCCTACATCAGATTGCAGTCACACACAAGGAATATCAAGCGTTAGCCCACCAAGAGGCAAGATCGCTCCTTCTAACCACACAAAAAAGCCTGTATGAGGCGGGAGATAGAGCAGTGAGGATCCTGGTATGGTTAGGTAGGAAGGAGAGGGAATCCATCTGGTGACCGCCATTCAAAAGGGGGGGTGCCATGTTAACAACAGCACAGGGCATAGCAGACGCCTTCGCGAGCTACTATGCAGACCTCTACAAGGCCAGGGCATTGGCAGACGACTCCCAGATTCACATCTATCTATGCAACATCAACCTTCCCACCCTATCCACAGAGGATCAGGAATCCCTCAACAAAGAACTTACCCTAGAGGAAGTTGTGACAGCAATAGGTAAGCAGAAAGTAGGGAAGGCCCCGGGACCTAATGGACTACCGGGGAATTCTTTAAGGTGAATTCTGGCTTACTGAGCCCATACCTACTGAAGATGTATCTAGAAGCACGAACAGAGGGCACACTTCCACCAGACTTTCATAACGCTAAGGTAGGGGTTATTCACAAAGCCAGGAAGCCCACTACGGAGTGCAGATCCTACCGGCCGATCTCGCTACTGAATATAGAAACTAAAATAATGGCCACTATCTTGGCGACTCAGTTGCTACCAGTCATTACCTCCCTTATCCATGCCAACCAGTCAGGATTCATGCAAAAAGGGCGACAAGATTTAACCTTCGTCGATTATCCAACTGGCTAGACAGGATCAAAGAAAGAAACAACCCACATATACTTCTATTCTTTGACGCTGAGAAGGCATTCGATGCTGTGCACTGGCCATTCATGAGGCAGGCACTAAGGAGATTCGGACTTGGGCCAGTATTTCTGGCGCGGCTAGAGCTACTGTACACTTCACTGGGGGCGAGGGTGCGGGTCAATGGACCGATGTCAGCTGCGTTCCCGGGCGAACGACGCACTAGACAGGGCTGCCCATTGTCCCCGCTGATATTTGCCTTAATACTGGAACCGTTAGCATGCCTGGTCAGAGCCCACCCAGACATAAGAGGATTCACAGCCGATAGAGAGATGGGTCGAGATGAGCGGATCTCACTCTACACCAACGACATCCTCCTATATGTCACCAACCCCATAGTGATGCTTCCAACCCCGCTTCATATATTCATTGAGTATGGACTACACGCGGGCTATAGAATTAACTGGGACAAATCCACCCTATACCCAGCTGGGAACTCATAGATACACAAGAGTTCCCCAGTCACCTACACATTGCCTACGAGGGGTTCAGATACTGAAGCCTCTACATAACCACCAACACCTCGCCCACAACATCCGGAGGGTAGTAGCAGAATTCCATAGAGATGTTGAACCATGGAGACTGTTGCCCCTGACACTACTAGGTAGAGCCACAATGTATAAAATGATCACGCTCCCCAAACTACTATATATTCTTCAAAACACACACAATAAGATACCCGACGACGTCTTTAGGACAATCGATAACGAGGTGCATACATTACTATGGGACGGGCGCCAGCCAAGGTTTGCGCTTCAGACACTTCTGTGTAACCAATATAATGGCGGGATCACCCTCTCAGACATATGATCATACTATCGCGCAGCACACCTCATAGTTATCAACGAATGGGGATACCTTCCAGGTGATCACCCCACATATGCACTGGAAAGGCGCCAATTTGAGCCACACACCTACCTCCACTACCTCTACGGGGGCAGGGGCAGGGGATTCAGACAACTATTACCGGTGACCCAGAAGATGATAGAGGCCTGGAAGGGGGTGGAGAGACATATGAGGTAGGACAAGAAACTCACGAGGGAAACCCTGATATGGGAAGGCACATGCCTGCCAGAAATTGGGAAATTGCATGGATTCAGACTGTGGGATGCAATTTGGATATTTAGGTTAGGTGATCTCCTAGAGGAAGGCTCCCTGATTATGTTCAGCTCCCTTCAACGGGAGTAGCTGCTGAGCGATAAACAAAGATATGAATACTTGCATCTACAACACGCATGGAATGCAGAGAGGGTAGATACAGTTAACATAGCCGAATACGCACAACTGGAGGGAAGAATTCTTCGGGGAGAATACCGAAGAAAGCCATTTCATGGACATGCAAGACCCTAATAAATAACATCCCAGATAATCTAAAAGGCCTGAGGACTCAATGGGAGAATACCCTGGGAGAATTAGAGGAAGTGGACTGGGAAGCCGCCCTAATGCACTCAAGAGAGGTCGCCATTAAACTAAGAAATACGGTTGATACAATTCAAAATCCTACACAGGGTATACTTTGATAGATCTAGTCTCCACAAATTAGGGAGGGCGGAAACCCCCGAGTGCCTTCGCTGTAGAGTAGAAAAAGGGACATGCATTCATACCCTGTGCGAATGCTCTCATATACAATTATATTGGGCCAAAATACTAGAAGAACTTAGCAAGATCTTCGGGGCACAGCTGCCAAGAGATGCCAAATGTGCCCTGTTGGGTATACCCTCGGAGGTTGACATACCCAGACATACTCTAACACTATGTATCTTAGGGCTAGTGGTGGCCAAAAGGGACATAACCAAACACTGGGGCCGCTCAAACACCCCAACAATAAACGAATGGAGAACAGGGATGGACCTCTACATGGGGGCAGAAAAGGTGACTTATAAAGCGAGAGGGTGCCAAGGAAATTCTCAAAAATCAGGGGCCCTTGGCTAAGATATTATGGACTTGAGATGAATGGAGAGTCTAGCGATTCTCAACCTCTAACTTCAGATTGAAAGAGGGGGAAGGTGAGCCCTCACTTGTTCAGACATATAGTGGAGATCTACACTAAATAAGTAAAGCCGTCTGATGTGGAAAATGCCAGCACCAATTTGTAACTGTATCACTAATGATTCGATTCTATGTACTTGTTGCCTCACGATGCTCTTTGTTTACAATGCAAAGTTTTGTATTCTCAAAAAATGTATCAATAAAAATATTCCAAAAAAAAGAATGTTCATAGACAAGGATGCTATCAAAAATGTGCAGGTACCGAGTATAAAATTACATGTGAAGGAATTCATTGATAGCACTCAGAAGTGGACCGACATTTAAAGGATCGGTGGTCCCAAAAGGAAAGGAAAAGAGAAAAAAGAAAGATGATACTGGAGGGCCAGATAGGGAGAATAGTAAACCCAATACAGAGGTCAAGGCTTACCCATTGAGAGAGGTGTATGAAGGTGCATATGGGCATGTCCCTTGGAGTTGTGGTGATCTTTTCACATTTACAAATCAATTTCCAATACTGAGAGAAAATCCTAACCTATGGACCACCCAAGTTGAGAGGTTTGTAAAGATTTTTTTTTAAAAAGATGCTTTGGGAAGATTTGAATACTTTCTTTGAACATGTAATCCCTAACGATCTGTGGTCAGAATGGACTGAATCAGTACAGTGGCCAACCAATGAGCCGCCGAGGAATGCTCAAACTCATAAGCCTTCTCCTGTTGTTATGAAAAAGTGTAACCAGGTGATTGCCTTTTTGAAAACTAAGGTTCCACAGAAAGAGATTGATTGGTTGAAAATATCAAGTACTACCCATGAGTCTAAAGAGTCTGTGCATGTGTATTATTGAAGGCTCTTGCTGGTTTTCATATAGCATAATGGCATTGAAAATCCAGAAAGAGGGAAGCTTAGTAATTTTGGGGCATATTTACAAGCCCCTATCGCCACCACAACGTCACTTTCAGCAATGGCAATAGGGGCCTCGCCTTATTTACAAGGTAGCGTTAAGCCACTCAACGTGGCTTAACACTGCCTTGTAAATAAGCACCCTTTTATGCTGTATTTAGCGTGAAAGGGGAGGGCAATGGGTGTTGCGGTGGGCGTTCTAGTGCAACACCCATTGATTTTGACGCTGCCTCCTATTTACAAGGGCAGCGTAAATAGGAGGCAGTGCCAAAATTAAGACCAGGGAAAACCTGGTCTTAAACAGGTAAAACGTGGAGTAGTGCTTTATTTCTCCTCGTTTTTGCTATTTCCATGTGTGCTGCCTTGTGCAGCACACATAGAAAAAGCAAGTTGCCTATGATAGTTTATGTGCAGGAAGGTCCCCCTTCCAGCACATAAACAATCATATTTTTTTTTAAATGCCATTGTGCAACTTCTATGTGTGCTGCATTAAGCAGCACACATAGAAGTTACAAAACGGCATTTAAAGATTGTTTATGTGCAGGGAGGGGGACCTTCCTCCACATAAACAGTCTTCCCCTCAACACAGGCACCCTTGCACTATTGTGCAAGGGTGCCTGCGTTGGCGCTAGGCAGCTAACGTTAGCACCAGCGCAGGGGGAAACGCAGGGCTGCACCATATTCTAGTAAATATGGTGCAGCCCTGCATTTCTAAAGTGACATAGCGTGTCATTAGCCTTCTTGGCTTAAGGACACGCTTCGCCACTTTATTGTAAATATGCCCCTTTGAGTCTCAGTTTGTTCTTGGTTTGCACCCAGAAATTAGCTCTGATGCTCAACAGAATGTGATCTGTTAACAGTCAAAGCCTATAGACAAAGTTCTGCAATAAAAAGTATTACAGTGATGATTTGGAAGTGAGGCAGAAGAGAATTAAGGAGAAATTCATGTTAGCACAAAATTGGCCCAGAAAGGGATTCAGAATAAGGGCGGGCAGAGAACTCCGCTCCGCCAGCGGAGTGTGCGGAGTTTTCCCTACTCCGCGCTCCGCTGAGAACGCAGAATTTAGGCAAAAATCTGACTCCGCAGCGGAGTTAGCCAGCCCCCCCCTGACAAAAATAGGCTCCCCGCCTCCACCCCCTAATAAAAAATATCCCCCAAAAAATTTAAAAAAGAAAAAAGGCACTTACCTCTACTGTGGCGGCTCCGGGCTGCCCTCCTCCTCCTCGCCGTGGTCTCTCTCCCACAAACCCCTACGTCGGACGTACGTCTTGATAGGACGCTACAGTAGAGGTAAGTGCCTTTTTTCTTTTTTAATTTTTATATTTATATTTTTTATCAGGGGGGTGGAGGCGGGGAGTGGAGCACAGTTCCACTGAGTTTTTTCCCAACTTCGTGGCACTCCGCGTAGTGGCACTGCGCCAGCTCCGCCCGGGGTTAATTCAGAATTCTTGCCCATATCTGGCAAATTCCAACTATGGTGCTGATGTTGGTATGGGAATGCTCGGAGGTCGCTATCAAAGCAGTGGCCAGATGATGCAGAATGGGAATGTTATCCTACGGGATTGAGGGCAAGAAATATCTGTTAATCAGAATTCAGGGGTGGATACAGCCATGTCATTACTGTAAAAAAGGTGGAACCCTGGAAATGCAAATGTAGACTGAACCCAAAGGTGGGGCCCTGGAAATGTAAATGTAGGCTGAACCCAAATCAAATGCAAAATAATAACCCAATGCCAAACATGAATGCGATGCCACCACAAATTATGCAAATGCAAAGACCCCCCTAATGCTTCAGGCCTCATCCCAAAGATGCAGCAAAATATAGCCAAACTAAGGTTTAAGCCAAATCTGAACCCAAAGGTTCAGCAAAACTCTTTTACGGGCCTTGACAGTTTCCAGCAAATCCAGATTTTCAACCATTTTGGAGATCCAGGTTATGATCAGTCTTAATGACGGTGGCTGACAGGGGAGGATGATTGCATGCTTGGTGCTGTCTTAGAGGTAGACCAGAGTAGGAAATATGTGGCTGGAGATGTGAATGGCCAATATTAATCAACACTGGAAAATTGGGCCTATTGAGGAAGATCACCAATTTGTAATATGCAATTCGAGTCCGTCAGTCTATTGGCCAGGGATTTATTCTGCAAACTTAATTGTGTGATCTATTGTACACCAGATGATACTGAGCTTCAGACGCATGACTCAGGTGAAACAGACGTTTCATTGATGCAGACTTCAAACTGAGTACACAAGAGTCAGCCAATGGGTTGTTCCAGGCTTTAACAAGAGAGCATTTACCTCCTGACTTAAAAGATTCAGTAAAGGAGGAAGTCTGGGATTTTACTGGCAAGGATATTGGCCTAGTCAAAAACGTTAAACCTGTGAGAATAACTATTAAGCAAAATGCGGAGTATCCTCAGACACCTCAGTACAATCTCTCATCACAGGCAGTGGCTGGAATTACACCTGTGATTGAATCCATGATAAAGTAAGGCATCTTGAAAGAGATACTAGGGAGGCCCTGCAATTCATCTATAATGGGTTTTGCAGAAATCAAATAAGAAGTGAAGAATTGCACAGGACCTGCGAAAGGTCAATAATATTGTTGTCCCATTTTTTCCCATTGTGCCGAATCCTGTTGTGATACTTTTCCAAATACCTTGTGATGGTGAATGGTTCACGGTTACTGAACTGTGTCAAGTATTCTTTTCTATTCCTCTACCTAAGGATAGTCAGTTCCCTTTCACATTCTGATTCCAAAATAAATTCTGGCAGAGGTATACCGAAAGCCCCTCAATCTTTAATCAAATAGTGAAGAAAAATTTTGAGACCTTGCAATGGCCATGCAATTCAGCCCTAGTCCAGTTTATCGATGACCTACTTGTGGAGTCTACAACCCAAGATGCATGTAAACAAGACACCATTGCATTGTTGAACCATTCAGGAGAAAACGTTCACAAGGTGTCCCCTACTTAACTGCAGTTCTGTCAGAGGAAGGCTCCTTATCTGGGACATCACATGTAGAAGGGGGCTAGAAAAGTGTCCCCAGAAAGCATCTCTCCATTCCCTCCTACAACCCAGAGAGAAGTCTGGATGCTCCTCAAAATGGTGGGCTACTTTTGCCGGAGAATGCCCAACTTCTCCATAGTTGCAAAAGCTTTACAGAGACTTACGCACAAAGAAGTGTTAGATCTGCTACCTTGGGACAACAAATATATGAACACCTTCCTCAAACTGGGAGAAAGTCTCTGTCACACCCCAGCTCTATAAAATCACTGATTATAAAAAGGATTTTGGTCTGTATTGCTTTGAACAGGAAGGGTGCACCCTGTCTGTCTTGACACAGACCCATGTAGTATCTAAATGTCCTATAGCCTACTTCTCTGTCACTTTTGACCTGGTAGCTGCAGTGTTGCAGGGTTGTCTAGAGGCAGTGGATGCAGTTGGTGTCGGAATGCAGCAGTGTGAAGGTATTGCTATGGGGTATCTGTTTGCAGTGATGGTCCACCATTCTGTTGAAATCTTGTTGACTCATACTCATGACACATGACCAATAGCAGGCTTACTCAATCTGAGCAGGTGATCCTTGCTGCTGACAATATTGCCGTATGATAATGCATTATTTTCAATTCTGCAACACTGTTGCCTTTGTCTGATGAAGATGATGACGCGGTTGACCGTGACTGTCTGGATTTTACAGAATTGTCTACCAAGCCAAGACCTGATATCCAAGATGTCTCTCTGGAAAAGTCTGAGTGTTCTTTGTTTGTGGATGGCTATTGTTTAAGAGATGGACGAGGATTTCTGAGAGATGTTTATGCTGTTGTCACCTTAGAAGGTGTAGTAGAACCCTTCTTTTACGCAACATTACTTCAGCACAGGTGGGTAAACTGATCGCTCTTACTAGAGCGGGCTGTATCTTTAACCATTGAGAGTTACCATTTATACTGATAGTCAGTATGGCTGTGACGTGGTTCATGATTTCGGATTGTTGTGGTCCCAGAGAGGTTTCATGGCTTCTTCTGGATCCCTAATTAGAAATGGAAATTATGTGAAGGTTTTAATCAATGCTTTGCAGTTGCTCGTTGAAATAGCGGTGGTCAAATGTGCAGCACAAAAGAGGAGATGAGACTTTGTAACAGGTGGAAACCACTATGTGGATGAGATGGCAAGGCACTGCACTCTTAAGTCTTGCACATTGAATAGAGATCACTCCTATGATTTAGAGAATTGTGTTATTTCACACCTAATGTTGACTGTTGCTGATACTTTGGAGGAGATTAAGAGCTTGCAAGACAAAGCCCCAGAAAGGGAACAAGAGAGGTGGGTCAGAGCAGGGTGTGTGAGAAATCAGTATGATATCTGGGTTTTGTCAGATGGGAGACCTGTCCTGCTGGATTCTAAGTTGTCCCCCTGGGTCAGGCATTTCCATGATCCTACTCTTATAGGGAGAGATACAATGGTACATCTCTTTAAAACTTATTGATTGAATGCCCAATTCCCTGTCATTCCAGAGAACCTATGCCACTAATGTGTTACTTGCCAGCAGTTAAATGCAGGCAGGAAAGTTGTTACTATAAGTCACGTAGGAAGATCAGGTGGTCCCTTAAATTACATGTAACTAAATTTTGTCAAGATGCTTATGTGCATTGAGCTCTGTTACATCTTGGTGTTAGTGTACACTGACTCCCGTTGGGTGGAAGTGTACCTAACTAGAAGAAATGACAGCCTCACCGTGGCCAAACTGTTATTGACTGAAGTGATTCCTCGGTTCAGCCTACCGGTTTCTCTGGAGTCAGATTATGGGGCACGTTTTAAAAATGAAGTCATGCAAATGCTGTTCAACATAAAGATCAATTGGTGCACCAACACATCAATGATATAACAATTATGAAATCTGTATCTGAAGTTTGTTCTTCAAGTTCTCTTTTTTATTGGAAAAACATATCAAGTAACATGTAAGGTAGACCAGCCAATGCGTTTCGTCCAATTCAATGGACTTCTTCAGGGCTGTGGAATAACAGATATATACATACATAAATACATTTAAAAACATTTAAAAACATTCACTCACAATGTAACTAACAAACAGTTGAGTTATGACAGTACTAATAGGACAGGTGGTCACCATACCACAAAAATCTTTTAACAAATATTGTCCCATATTATGGGAACAAGAACGACCCACCAAGACAACATAAGAGGAAAGAAATACACAGAAATCCAAAATTACAAATTCACAAGCATAACTATAATAATAAGATCTAGACCACCCCCTGTTTCCTACGATGTTTTTGTATAAAAGAGAGGAAACCAAGGAGAAAGATGAGTGCCTCAACAAGGAGACATTACTCCAAAACCGTAATTTTTCTCCACAAAGTTGAACCAGAAATGTGATATAGGTAATGAAGGTGATTAAAGAAATAGGGAAAGAAAAAAAGAAATATTAAAGAAAACCTTGAAAGGAAAATAACCTTTATCTATCCATAGTTTAGAAAAAAGAGAGAATATATAATAAATCTGTGATCCATTGTGGGCGATTGTCTAAATGAACCCTCCCAGCGAGGTGGAGCCCAAGGAGTGGTAAACACCCCAATTGGGGAGGCCTCCATTACCCACCAAAAGCAAATTCATCTCAAAGTAAGGGGCCAAATTCAATCTGTGGTAAACGCAGATGACTGGAAGCCGGACCGTTCAATCCCTCTGATTAGAGTCTATTAAAAAAGATAATACAAAATATGATGTCTCTCAATATTCATCATTTACAGTATGTTGAGCCGTTGCACACTAGTGGTAAATACCAGGTGACACCGTCTACTCACATAAATTGGTTGCAAGCAGCTATGTCCTAAGGTCTAATACCAGGAATATGCGGTGCTTCACGAACAGATAAAACCTGGAACAAGATTACAATGGAGACGGTCCAAAACAGCTGTCTCAAACAGCTAAGCACCTGAGTATCAAAGGTAATACATTCATCATGACGGCCTGACCTGATTGTAATACGTTAAAAAACATTTCAATAGTTATCATCAGATTCAATCCAACAGCTTCCGTGGAGTTGTGCCCATGTTATTATCATGCAAATGCTGTGTATACCTCTGAAGGTGGAAAAGAAGTTCTATTGTAGTTACAGGTCTGAGACATCTGTCATTGTTGAAAAAATCAATGGGAAGCCAAAGTCCTGACTTGCTAAAGTATGTTTGGCCACATCCCTCAAGTGGCCTTATGCCCTTCCCTTGGTACTGATGAGTCTCTGAAGCACTCCTGAATGGCCCCCGCCATGAAATCTTGATGGAGAGAGCCATGAGACATCCTGGCATGCCTGCAACTGTGCTTCTGAATATATTACGGATTATATGGTTCTTGACTACTGCAAAGGACTAGCTGACATGGTGCTGTCTGTCTCTCAACAGGTCGAGTTGGTGACACCTCTTTCAAGGCAAGAACAGTTTCATGATCTCAGTCTGGGAGACTGGGTTCTGGTGAAGAAGCATGAGAGGAAGTCATGCTTGGAGCCCTGCTGCTGTGACATCTTTCAAGTCATCCTTGTGATGAACACTGCCATAAAGTGTGGAGGCCTCCTGAACTGGGTACATGTCTTTAACACCAAGAGAGTAAGTCGAGATAGTGAAGAAGTGGTGACAACAACCACTGATCTGCAAAGTCCATTCCAGTGCAAACAGAATGCTCAGAGGGGGGAGAAAATTATGCACTAGTGCCTCAAAGTCAACCCAAGGCAAATGCAGAGCCTGTGATGAATGAGCCAAGAGTAATCACAGGCAACCAAGATGAAGAAATTGTAAGTAATTACTCTGAGCTTGAAGAAGGAACTAGCAATTCGACCAGAGGAGGCTGAGAAGAGAAACGTGGCCAAGGAAGGGTGAAAGATTGAGAGCTGTTGTACTGGAGGAACGCATCCCAGAAACAATCTACAAAGAAACAGAGACAAGTGAACAAAGTGATAGTGATGCTGAACAGACAGCCAGTGGCCACAAGATCAAAGAGAACATGGGTGTCTAGATGAACTTACTCAGCTCCTGACTGGACTAACTTTGCTGAGAGTGATCCTGATCCAAGATCATACAAGGCTGAGGATCAACAGAACGTTTTTGAAAAACCTCCATAAATAGAGCTATCATATCAAGATTGATTGATTTTTTATGTTGACTGACTTAATTCAAGTGAAATGTCCAGATGATTGAACACTTATGCTGAAACTTGGCCCATGCTCCAGTAGAAGAGTAGGGTTGCCATTGCTAGAAGGGGCTGGTGTAGGGTTAGGAACAACTTCTGAAACTAAATGAACGTATATATTCATTCTGAGCCAGTCAATGTTTTGCTGATTTGCACAAGTAGAAAATTAGAACTAGAATTGGCTTTTTGATTTTGTGCTCTTTTGATCTGACTCGAGAGAAACCGTGGAGTCTAAATCACCAACCAAGTGTAGAGTGAGAATTTCCTTAGTGGCCAGCATAGATTTAACATGAAGATTTTGTTTAGGGATGGATCTGAGGGAAAATTGACTGACAAAGTTTTCTTTAACCTGTTGCACGAGTACTCTTGTGCTGCGCATGCGCATGATTGCTATATTTGCACCTATTTACCCGCATCTACTACAGTGGGAGTTATATATCACCGCTTGCCTCTCACCTACACAGTGCCTTGTAGCATAATTCTTAGCCTTCTTTATCAGAAAGTTTGTTTTGAATATTATTTTGAAAACTATGACCTACTTTTCAATGAGGTGCCTATGTATATAAATTTGAATCAATATACTAACGCCAGTTACATAGAGAAAGTGAAACATTATGTTAAGTCTCTCACAGAAAATGATGTTCCCTATTTCTTAAAGAAAGGACCTAATGTAAGTTAACAAGACCCACAAAGGATTTTAAAGAAGAATTCGGAAGAGAGAAGGGAAGATATTGAGTTGAAGGCCAGGAGAGGCATTAAGGAGATTGGGAAAAGGAATAAGAAATGTTGAAAGCAGTTGGAATGCCCCCAAAGTTAAATTTGGATTGGCAGCAGGAAGGAAAGCTCTGCTTTATGGAGAGGAAAGAAAAAGTTAGGAATCCTCAGATGGTGGGTTGGAGCGAGTGTGTATAGAGATTTGAAGTTATGGGGGAGCAGATATTTGCAGGAAAGTATCCTGCTGTTCCTGGAATTTAGTATGTATTTAGGAAGAACGCTTATTTTCAGCTTCCTACAAATTGGATAGGTACCTGCTATTTAGCTTTAGTGTTTGCTAAAGTGTACCATGTAGATGAAATAGATGATAAGGGACTAGTGACTCATGAAAGAGCCAAGTGCTGTGCTTCACAAGTAGTTGGTGACATCTTTGGTGCTATGATACCTTCTGTAGGAGTAGTTTTGAATGAATAGAAGATTTGAAAGCTGTCTACTTTGGTTGGCCATCTTGTAATCAATACTGCAGGAGTGCTAACTACAATTAACACTTAGCTTGTTGCAATAAAAGCAATGATTTTACATAACAGGCTTTCTTTAGCTATCTTACTCACAAAAGAGGGTGGACTTTGCTGGATGTTACACGTTCAACAGCGCTGCGCATATGTGCCTAACAAGTGTAGTGCATTTAATACGTTTGTCATTAATATTACTGAAGTTTCTAAAGATTTGAAGGAATTGGATGAGGCAGGTGCCTGGGAAGCAATAGGGAAAGACTTTTCTGCAGTTGGTAGGTGGCTTAGTGGTGTTGGCAGTGAATTATTAGGAAACATACAAACCCCTATACTGATCATTGCAATTTTTGTGATATTGTAATTGTTTTTATATAGGGCTTACAACCCCTGACGAGGCATTGAAGCACTTTACGGGAGTAGCACATTACTCCAGAACCCACGTTTGGCGGTTGATGCAGTGGTTTTTAGGTCTTGCCTACGCAGCGCGCATGCGCTGCATAGGAGGGCCTTTAGCCGTCGCTCTTCACTTTTTCAAGCACTGCACTCGTGCTTGTGGCGGCATCCACATTGCGGGAGCGAGCAGCGGCGCGCCACAAGCACGAGTGTAGTGCTTGAAAAGTGAAGACTGCTCTCCTAAGCGCGCGCGCGCCTCTCTCCTCGCCCACACGTCCTGGCCACTCACTCGCTCCGCCCTCTCCGTCTCCTTTTTTTGCTCGCGCTTCTTGTTTCAGCATGGTGCCCACTTTACGGCTGCCGCGCATCATGTTTTAGCCGTGCCCCTATCTTTTATCTACACGACGCGGTGCCGTTCCCCCCCACCTCCTGCTAAAGTGCAGGATCTGAATTGTACAAGCTGAGGCGCTCCAGTCTGTTCAGTCGAGCCTTACTAGAGGGCGCGGTCACAACGCTCTGCCTGCTGCTTACTGTGTGACACTTGGCTCACAGGCTGTGACTCTTGCATCCTCGGACAGGAAGTAATGACTCTCCTGAGCCGTGGTGCTACGAGCAGACAGCAGTCTGATCACTGCAGTACAACCTTACTAGAGGGGTGCGGTCACAGTGCTCTTCCTGCTGTTCACTCTGTGACCCAGATGAGCAGACACCAGTCTGGTCCCTTCAGTGAAGACTAGAGGGGTGCGGTCACAGTGCTCTGCCTGCTGTTCACTGTGTGACCCTGTGCTCACAGGCTGTGATTCTCGTAGCCCCTCGGACAGGACGTAACGACTCCCCTGAGCCATGGGGCTGCCTCTGGTGAGCGGACACCAGTCGGAACCCTGCAGTACAGCTTTACTAGAGGAGTGCGGTGACAGACTGTGTGGACCTAGGTAATATTCAATAAGTGACACCCTTTTCGCTTATTTATTAATGTGATGGTTGTGCAATACCATCACATATTTATTTGATCAGTATTTCTCTGTGTTGCCCCCCCACACAGAAAACGAGTTGCGTGTGTCCCATCCCCTCCCTACAGTGGGTGACTGAACGTGGTGTGTTCTGCACTGGGTAAACATTTTTTAGACTTCCTCTCTCCATTCACTGCCATTCTATCCACCTGTATCGCATTCCCTCTGTTCTTTGCCTGTTCGCACTCTGCCTGTCTACAAACCCCTCGCTAGCAGCGTGTGCCACTCTTTAACTTTAAGCATGTCTCTCTTTGCTCTTGTATGACTACATGCCTTTCTAAACATCCTCCCTCTCACTCTCTGTGCACACTTCTCTCTGTCCCTGTCTATCGCTTCTGTGCCTGACAGTGTTCACCCTCTGCCTCCCACGAGCATGCCCTTCCCTTTCTCTTCTCTGCTGGCTCACCCCCTCAGCCCTCACTCTGACTCCCATCCCCACACTCGCTTGAGGACGTATCTTACACCTCTACTCCTGGCCTTTCTGCGACTGTCATGACCCACCTCCCTGTCTGTTCCTCCCTCCCCTGCCTGCCATGCTTTCTCTCACTCTAGCTTTGCATGGCTCCCTCCCTGCCTGTGCCTCTTCCTTCATGCCTAGGGCCCAGTAAAGCACTTGAGAAAAAAAGTGTTATAGAGCAAAACAGAACGAATTCTACACCTTGTGTCTAACACTTAAGAAAAGCTGCTTGCTGAGGTATTCATTCGGTGAATGGAAATATTTAACTTACAACTATTAACAAGCATTGGCATAGCCAATAGGTCTCACCTTTGGGACCTTATAAGTGTTTACCCATGCAACAGTTGATGTTGTTGCACCAAGGATATTGTGCTGCATAACTAAATACTTATAAGGTCCCAAAGGCGAGACCTATTGGCTATGCCAATGCTTGTTCAATTAGTCATGTGCTTTCCAGAAAAAAAGGCATGCATTTACTTCTCCTACTTAGTGATAGACTATATTAATGCTAGTTAGGTGTGATCATTAGTGAAGGTTGTGTGGGTTCAGGTGGATGATTGATGAGATAGGCTGGTGGAGATTAGGTAATGTTAGGTTACAGGGATAGGGTTTTAAAGAGGAGAGATTGCTAACTATGAAATGAGGTAACAACCAATTGTAGAATTTCACTAAGAAGAATTAAGGCAGACAGGCATGAGACTGAAGCGCACCTATAATCAGAAATAATAGGCACGCAGATGATGGCATGCAAGAAGAGGGTCACTAGGAAAAAAAAAGGAGAGGAATCATGCAGAGGTAAGTCAGGTCAATGTTATGATGGTTTTAGGAGAATAGTGGGCGAGGATTTTTTAGATAGCAAGCAAGAGGAGGATGCAAGCTGTAGAAATAAACTTTATACATAGTGCTCCATATCCAGGGCAGACAGCGTAATCATGTGTTACCAAAGTGTACACATCATTTAAACATTAAGAGCCCTAGCCTGTTATGTGCCAAGCCTAGGACAGTGTTTTTAAACATAGTCTGGAGTACGCCATCCTTAGTACAGGGTCTGTACGCTGCACAAGGGGAGTTTGCGCCGAAAAAGAAAAAGTCTTGTTCAAAGATCTACCCTCACTATTCTGTAATTAAAGGTTTTTTAACTCACTCACAAAAAAAATTGTTATATGGCACCAGCATCTCGCCAATGTGCAGTCAGATTTATACCCCGTCACCTAATCCCATCCAAGTGTATGTTGTGCATGTTTGTGTATGTGCAATTGTACTATATACATTGTGCCTATAAGCTAAGCCTATCGATGGAGGACTGTGGGTTTCATTTGGAAAACCACTGGCCTCTTTCTGTACACAAGATAGAGGTGATGTTGTTTTCCCAGACAGTGGATGTGTATCAGGAGAGATGCAGGAGGGAGGAGACCTAGACAGTGAAGTGATATGCTTACTCCTTTCATAAGGGGAATTAAACTAATAACTGTAAAGAGTGCTCTAAATGTAATGGAAGAAAGCAGTTGACAAAAGGGAATGGGAGAATAAGAAAGACAGAAGAGGTCGAGCTTGAGGAGTTCCAGAGTCATTATGATGGATTGAGGGATTTAGAGGAGTCTAGACATAAACAGCAAAAGTCAACTACTGGTATATGAAATACAGTTTCAAGAGGATTTATGAATGCAATGTGTGATGACTCCCAGATTCATCAAAGGGAGAATAGATGGGAAAAGATTTTCTATTAAATGCTTTGCACATACATTTATATTAATATGCACCAAGCAACTATATGCATTGCATGATATTCACGTTAAAATTGACCATAGTTAATAAAGGCCTCAATTTAAAATGGCACACATTCTGTTGTCATGTTTTCTGCTTGTCGTGTATTTTCCCCTTTCTAGTTACAGGAGCCAAGCTGTAACAACCATTAATTAAATATATCTCTTGTTTTATTTTTCATGTGAATGGTTATCTTTGAACGGTGTTTGGAGAGTGAAAAAATGAGCAAGCACCTAGGAACAAGAATATCCTGATCCAAATGTATCAGACTGCTACAAATATCCCACTGAAGGTCGTGACGTAGGGGCTCCATGGTGTGTCCGCCGTGGAAAAGAACTGGAGCTTCTTTATCGCAACATGTTCAATCCTGATTGGATCCCTTTATGGGAATGGTGGTAGGTGTAACAGTCTCGACAAGAAGAAGATTTAAACTAATGAACTGTGAAGTTAGTTAGGAGATGCTTTCTTTTCTCCCTTTATAGATGATGTATTTTCTTCTTGCCCGAAAGATAGAGACTCTTGGGCAAATCCCTATTCCACTTCCTTGACTGAATATTTATTTCATTCATTCGATTCTGCCTTTAGAGGCTTCTCATGCTGACACCTTCTGCCTGAGCTCTCCCCAACTTTCCCCACTTTTTGGGTGAAGTAGGGATCTTCCCTTCATGGGAAGGGACTGCTTTGATATACGTCATGACAAATTTAATTAGTCTGCCTTTGTATTTGTGATTTTGAATTGATTTGAACATATTGTCTAAAACATGCATGCACTAACTGCTTAGTTGCAACTAATTTGAATGATTCAAGTTGGTGATTTGCTAATGAACTTTCATGGTTTACAATTCTAAAACTCTCCATCATTTTTGTGGGGGCAAATGTGCGTCATGGTATTCAAACAAAGGGATTTCTTGTGCTAAGCCTCAGTCCGGAACTAAGGGTTCATCTCCTTGAGTTCAGCTTGTACTTCACGGTGCAAACTACTGCAACACTATGCAACTCAAGTGTGCTAGATGTGCTAAATAAGCAAACAATGTGACATAACAGCATGTTCCCTCATTCCCTCCGACCCACTCCCACCGTCCCTCTCATGTCCCACCATCTCTTTCCTGTTCCCCATTAGCACTTAAAGCAACCTGGGAACAGTGTACAAACATCCAACGTGACACGGCGGAGTACACTGGTTTGGGCCACTGATGGGGCTTGTAAAGCCCATCCATGAGGAAGGCTCTAACAGCAGAGTATAATGCTTGTGCGGCGACTGTGTGCCTTAGGTGTGTGTGTGTGTGTGTGTGTGTGTGTGTGCGTGCGCGTGTGTGTGTGCGTGTGCGTGCGCGTGCGTGTGCGTGTGTGTGTGTGTGTTAGAGAGACAGGCAGTGGAGGGCTGGCTGAGGGGGGAGACCTGCATGTGGACACACTACGGAAGGAAAAGCAATATTCTAAGAGGAAATGAAGCCACTGAGATCGATGTGAAACCTGCGGCTAAAACTCCGTTAAAAGGCCTCGGGCAGTGAGTCTGGCTCTTAACACTAAGGAAAACCGAGGAACACCTGGGGTCTTGGTTTTTAGGAAAGCTGCCCTGCTGGAAGAGAGGGGGTTTTGTTTGTAGGGATAATTGATGCCGTGTGTGTTCACTACGTTAAGGAACATATTGTTGATTCCTAACAAGTTACAGTCGAAATTGATATTAAGTCCTGCTGAGCAGTGAAAAAAATCAAGAAATGTCAACCATACAGCAATAGGAAACTCCAAATTCAAAGGTAGCTCTGCTGGTAAAGGTTCAACAGACTCCAGAAGTAAGTGCAGTACACAGAGTTCTTTAAAAACATCGGTGGCGTTTTCTGACCAAGAAGGTCTATTTTTTCGAATTATTTCAGTGACTGAAGTATGTTACTAGCAGGAGTAAGCTGACACGTTTAGTGAGTGCCGTAACTTACGCAAGTTTCACCTCTGGCACCGTTCCCACTGGAATTTAACTATTGCCAAAGGGCAAGCGTTTGCCTGCATCATGAATATAACAGACTGCACTGTTTCGTTCTTTCTTGAAATGCTACTCTCACATGCTCTGAAGAAAAAAATATTTTAATGTGTAACTTAACAAAAAAAAGATGTTTTGTGGAGAGAAAAAATAAAGAAAAAGCAGGATAATGAAGAAAAAAATGTGAAATCCAATAGCCTGCACAGAAGTTCATTAGCGGCGTCGCGGGTACTTGTTTATAGTAAAACTGATTCAATGATCGACGAGAGCCAACTGTGCAGCCATATGTGCCTCAATAAATTGTCCAGAATAGGAGAGTATAACAAAAAAACCATCAGATGGGCAGCAGGGGGACATTACAATTATTATGCAAAACTGCATTGCGACTGCTCTATCTGAAGGTATTTCCTTCTTGGAATTAATGACTCGAGGCTCTATCTGAAGGCATTAGGTTGTCGGGCTTAATGTCTCGAGTGTTTCCACATCAAATACACTTTCAAAGCCGTGCACCTCGACGCTGCGCACTTCAGAATGGCTAGCTGCTGGGAAGGCTTAAGAGTTAGGCTTCTGCTGAGAGTTGTCCCAAACCTCTCTCTCTCAGTTGATTGCAGTCCTCGGGGGCTCGGGGTTCCGTACCTCACGAATGTTTATGACTGGCTGACTTTCTCGCTTCGCCACCTGGATTTGTTAAGGCCTCTCGGTCTCTGCTGGGAATGTGCCCCAGCTAGGACCCGGCTGCTCGCCCCTATCACCCCTCTGACAGATGAACACACAACAGGGTTTGTTGGATGACTGACACATTCCTCCCCTGTCTGCCTCTGAAAGAACTTCATTTAGCAACCCTGGAGTCGGGGCTGTGACTGACAGGTCGGGACGGGGGAAAGACATTCAGCTGGAATAGGCTCTGTAACTGCTGTGAAACAAAACACTCTAAAACGCGGGGTGAAAAAGGAGCAGGAAAGAGCCAGGGCGGGAGCTTAGAGGAGAAAAGTGGGGATTCCTTTCAGGTTCAAAGACACTATTTCTCTTTGCTTTCTGTCTATCAATTAGGGCAGCATTCCCAGAGGGAACACTGCTCCGCTCTCATTGGTGTCATTCAGCTGCCAATCGCCCTGACGTGAACACCAATAGGCCTCATGTTGCGCTGCGGAAACTGTCTGTCAGACAAGCAGCAGCTGCCATGACATCACCTTCTGTGTTTTTCTAGGACCAATGTAGAAAAAAACAGTCCTTGCTGAACCCAAGAACTTCTCTCTTGCTGGCATTCAGATTTTCCTTTCACTCTGACCTTAATTACTGTGTTAGAGAAGCATAGTTTCAGTTGGCTAAAATTAAAGGTGAAAATGTTCCACAGCGGATTTTTAAGTGTGTCTGTGATTGTGTTGAGTGCCTTATGTGAGTTTCTTCTTGCATGTGCTCATGTCTGAGCATATGTGTATATGCATGTGTGTGTGTGTTAGCAGGGCTGGGTTTAGGGCAGTGCGGCCGGTGCGGCCGCACTGGGCGCTGACCTCAGGGTGGGCGCTGTGTTTAGCAAAAACTTATGATTGGAGAAATGAGGGTCACCTTTGCCCGGTGGTAGTGAGAGAATCCGAAGAGGCGGTCATAGGATGCGGGGGCGCCAAAAGTGATTGTTGCACCGGGCGCCAACAGCGCTAAAGCCGGCCCTGTGTGTTAGCATGTGTAAACGTATGTTACAATTTGAGCCGGTGATTGCTGGTGGGCACCACCGGCACTTATTTTTAGGAACCAGCACTTATTTTTTCGTATCAGATATTTACCGAGTGCAAGAGGGGAAAAAACACACAGATTGGAAAAAACAGGGAAGACAAAGAAGGCAAAAAGAGAGCAGAGACCTGCAGGTGTGAGAAAAAGGGGGCAGGGGATGTCTGGTAGTAGAGTAAAGACTTTCGGCCTTGGTATTCGGGCACCAGCACTCACTCTTTCCCAAATTGGGCCCTGCCTCTAAAGAATTCTGATGTAAAGCACTCAGAGCTGTAAAGGCAAGCATGCTTGGCGACTGCCTTGTTTATGTTACAGATTATTCGGTAATGCAGCTATGGATTATTGAGGATCATTGCACGCTCTCACACATTCTTTGTAAGCCTTGTTAAACGAGTGGCTGAATTCTACTGGGCCCGCCTCTCAGAGCTGCACTGCTTTGCAGCTGCATCCGAACTCAGACTATTGTAAATCAGGTGCCTCAAGAGGTCCTACAGTTGCAGGCCTCAGGCAGGCTTTAAGCTAGGACGCCATGTCTGTCTTCTGAATTCAAGAGTTATTTTGTTACACAAGAGGTAACATGAGAGGGAAATAAGCCTCATGGAAGCAGGATGACGCGCCAGAACAGAGGGGTCTGAGGGAGGAGAGAGTGAGAGAGAGAGGGGAGAGGGAGGCGAGAGAGGAGAGTGTGTGAGTGTATGTGTGAGAGATAGGCAATGGAATTAACCTCAGTTTTAGACAGGAGATATCTAACACACAATGCCCATGGTAAATACCCTATAACGCATTTTGAAACTGGAAACTCAGATTCTGATCCAGGTATCCGCAATAAAGGGATAACTGTATATAAATATGTGTACTATAAATATGTACAAAAACTTCGCTGTTGGGTGCAGTTTTATGCTTCAACAAGTGCATGTTCCCTCTCCCCACCACATCATGATTTCTGTAAATGTACTGTATTGTATTGTAATATTTATATAGCCCTTACTACCCCTATGTGGATGTTCTCCTTTTTGCTAGTCAGAACCTCAGGAGAAGTTTAAGTTTAAGTTTAATTAAACATGGGACTCTGAAGCGCTTGCCTACATGAGTAGCACGCTATACCATGTAGGGTGTAATCTAATCTGAACTAGTTTCTATGAGAAGCAGTTTATGTGTTACACTGAAAATGTTCTCTGTAAGGTGCACAGTAGCTCATTGGAGGTGGGCCGTCTATCAGAGGTGGATCGATGTCCAGCCTCTATCAAATACATGAAATGAACAAGTAAAACTCTGTAGAGCTTAATGTGGCACAGAAAAATGCCGAATGGTTTATGTTGGGTCTAGCAATGTTATATGGGCACAATACAGGCAGAGGTGTGTTTGTATTTGCCTCAGTAGAGTAACTATTTATTTATATAGGAAAGCACTTGCACTATTGCCAACAAAAAAGCTAAGGGCCTCATTATGAGTTTGGTGGTGCAGGACTGTCCCGCTCCCGCATCGCCATACCCATATACATACCGCCAGCCAGATTAGGAGTTTTCTGCTGTCTGGCGGGCAGTTCTTTGGCCTTTCTAGGGCAGTGCCTATGAAATTGGTACCGCAGTGGGAACGTCAAAGGCAGTACCTGCCCGGCATGGACTGCTACAGTCCATGCCATGCAGGAACAGGTGTGCATGCACACAGGGGGGCGTGTGCATCCACATGGTGTGAGGCACACCTTTGTTTCCTCACCACCACACTTTTCATGACAGTCGCACTGCTATGAAAAGTGTGGCGGCAAGGAAACTCGTAATATGCTTGGTGGGTCCGCAGCGGCACGCCAAGCACATTGCGGCCTTAATACCGCTGCAACACCGCCAGGGATCTCTGATCCCTGTCAGTTTCGATGGTCCCAGGGCAGCCTGACCACCCTGGTCATAATGGGACAGTCGGAAGACTGCCACCACTGTGCTCCCACATGTCTGGCAGTCTATGGACCGCCAGACTTGTAATAAAGCCCTGAGAGGTTGTCAGTAATAGTGAGACAGTGACACAACAAAGAAGAATGGGGAAAGAGGCCAGGATGTTTAAACATGCATAATTGACATACATTTTATTATGTCAACCTTTAGATATTCACATCAGTAGTTTAGGAGGCACCTCCTTTTGTGCACTCGGATTGGTCAATTTGCACAGTCCTTAGTTACGTCAAGACAATGAAAAAGTGGTTTCTTCTCAATTTGTGAGTGTAATCAAGAAATGCCTATGTTGATGTTGCTCAGTTAGAAAGATGAATGTTTGAGTCAATTTTTTAGTTATTTGTTTTAGTTGTGTGCAGTGTGCACATTTGTTCCACATCTTGCATCCAGATTATCCACCTACATTATTTTTTAAAGTTATGTATTGATTAGTTACCAAAATGATGAATAGACACATGCTGCTCAAGTTAATTGGGAGTATAAGATTTCCCAGCAGGGATGAAAATCAAATCAGATGTTGTTGACACTTTCAGAGTTTTTAAACTTTTTATGAATTTATTTATTCACAATTTCACTAAAGCTATAAAGCAATTGTATTGGGTCCAGAACATGGCAGTACACAAAGTAGTCGACTATAGCGGTTTGATGGTATTGCTGAAAGTAGGTAGCTCCATTGGTTATCAGTGATCATTAGACCTAAATTCAAGGTTCTCAGCATGATCTGCAGCTCATCTACAGCAGTGGGTAAAGCCATCTCTGCATCTTTTACCGGGCAGAGACCAAGCTGTCAGGAATCAAAAATGTCAGCCCCTTTCAAATAGGTTGAAAGCTCTTTTTACACTACTGAGTGCTGGAAGAAGCGAGGTAGTACAAGAGATTTACATAATAAATTGGTCCTAATTGTACTTTTTCGATCTTGCTATTGACAGCTTTTGGTGTCTGCCACAGATAGCACTGTGAGTAATACTTACATATATATTTAGAGTGGTTTTGGGAATGCCCCTTGCTCATGATTGCATGATCCTCTTGTCTATTTCAATTTCATGCTCCTGATTCAACGGCTTCCCTTCCTATTATTGTGTTTGTCCTGCCCCTTGAGCATTTAGGTTGCACCCTGCTTTTTGATAAATTTTGATTGGTTGAGTGTATTCTTGCACTACGGATGTCAGAGAACTTTTTTCTTTTACATGTTTCTCTGGAATTTCAGTTTTAGCACTCAGTGGCATGGCATGTCCTACTCCTTCCTCTCTCTATCTTTCCACTCCCACATTCCCAGTCGTCTTCTGTATTTCTACACAGACACCAATTAAGAAATTATTTTCTTCTACCACTGCTGGCACCAATCACTGCTGTCACTTGGTCTCTCTCATTCTCTTTTTCTCTCTTTCTCCCCTTCCCCCTATTCAACTAAGGGCCATTGGCATGTTGTTTGCATTGCAAGCATTGATAAAGCCAGTAGTGGTTGGTGGCCATCTTGGAATGCTATTTTGTATGCTTTCAATTGACCACTACATTACTCCTAGACATGATATGTTGGCAGATTTGAGATGGTATAACAATATTATTTTGTATACTTATTCTTCCATTACAAGATGGCCATCACATGTCTAGATGAAACATGTCAGCCACCGTTTAGATATAAAAATGAACATTCCATAATGGTCACCCATCACTCTTGGCTTTGCTAATGCTTGGACTGTAATTCTTCAAGTCAAAACCACTACCAGCAGCGAACAATCCCTGGCAAAGAGAGACTGATTGGCTTTTCCAATGCTTGTTTAAAAAAAAAAAACGCAGTGACAACCCCAGCCTTCCCCTTATCAGCGACAGACCTTGAAGATTGAAACAAATGATAAAGTCATTGAGTCTATGAATAATAGCAAGAGCAAAACTCAGTAAAACGAAAATTGGATATTGATAGTCTGGGAATCCAGATTTGAGGTTATGAAGAAGGTCTGAAACTTCTTCAGTACTTTTTGGAGAGAAAAAACGACCATACGGTGGTTTCAGCAGGCCTGGGTAGGCAAAGGATACTTGATGAAAATGTAGGCATTATGAATATTGCACAGGAAAAAGTAACCCAGGCCACTGAAGAAGGGTTTCAAAGTCAGATAGTTCATATTGATCAAGTGAAAACTATTTAAATACTTAAAGCACTGAGGGGAATGTTCTGCCATATTGACATGTAAGCACAGGTGGTCTGATTTTGGTTACTTTCTGTAGTGCTGGACATCTTTGCTCAAATAGCTAGGCACCATTTCTGCTACTATTTTTTTTAAAATAATTATTTTTATTAAACATAGTGAACCGACAGCTCGTTTTACAGTCAAGAGGAATTAATTCAGTTATTACAATGGCAAGCATGTTATCCATTAAGAACAGCACAATAGTACAGTAGGGTTACATTGTTCATGGTGAGGGTGGATCTTCAGTAAGGGGATTGTTTGGGGGGTTACAGATATTCCCTCGGTAGGTGTTCCAAGCGCTCCAAATCAGGGACCATTTTTGGGGGCAGCCCCGTGCCACATACACCGTCTTTTCCCTGAACATACACCAGTCCAGGTCTGCCTTCCAGGCCTCTACTTTGGGTGGACGCGACGCTCCCCACAATTGCGCAATGTTTCTTTTTGCTAACATTAGGCCTAGAGTGACCCAGAGCTTAGTCTTACTTGTCAGGTCCGTTGGCTCCCACACGTTCAGAAGGCATCTCTTCGCCTCTGGGCGGATGCTGAGCGTGAGCACCTCACTAAGGATATCGTGTATTTTGCGCCAGTACCTCTGAATGTGTTCACATTCCCATAGTATGTGCATAAAGGTGCCCTCCCGACCACATAGCCTTCTGCAATCCCCCTCCTCCGTTTTCCCCATTCGGACCAGACAGGGTCCGGTGATATTCACTCTATGCAGAATTTTAAGCTGGACCAGTCTTAATCTGGCCGAAATTGCTACCTCTATAGGTGAGGCTATTGCCATCTGCCACTCTTCATCGTCTAATTCTAGGCCATCCCTTTCCCATTTCTCTCTTGTTTGTTGGAGGGAGTCAGCCGTGTTGTTAACCAGTTTCTTATAGGTCAATGATATGGCTTTCTCCGGAAAGTAGCCGTCAAGCAACCTGTCTTCGAGGGGTGAGGATTCTGGAGGGGTGGACCCTTTTGGTAGGTGTGTGTGTAGTGCGTGCCGGACTTGCAGGTACCTAAAGTATTCCACGTTAGCTAGTTCTTATTCCTGTTGCAGGGAGACAAACGTTTTTACATCGCCTTTCACCCATATGTCCCCGATTTTTGAGATCCCGATTAGATCCCATTTGTCGAACCCTTTAGATGTCCACAGGTTACCTAGTTTCTCAGTATCCCATAGGGGGGTCGCCAGTGTAAGTTTGTGTTCCCACCCCAGACTTCTGTTCGCGGCGTGCCAGATCTGAACTGAGTGTCTAGTTGGCCCTGTTAGGGGCTGGCGCTGGGGCTTTGAATACAGTGCCCTGTTATAGCTCCCACCCGGCAGGAGCCACCTATACATGGTGTAGCCAGGGTCATCTGCGCGTCTGTAGGTTCCGTGATTGATGGCCGCAAGGTGGGCGTCCCAGTAGTATTTCTTGAGATCTGGGAGGCCGATCCCTCCGTCGTACCAGCCAAGGGTCAATTTGGCCAACGCAATACGGGGTTTCCCATTCCACAGCAAGTCTCTCTGAAGTCCTTCAATTTCCCTGAAGTAGCTTGTGGGAACTAGGTCTGGGGAGTTTTGGAGTGCATAAAGGAGGCGGGGCAGGGACATCATCTTAAAGAGTGCCGCTCTGCCCAACAGCGAGAGAGGGAGCGCCCTCCAGCTTGCTATGTCTCGCTTCAATCTTTGTAGCGGTGGGAGCAGATTATGTTTGAATCTGAGTTTCTGATCAGAGGTGACAAAAATACCTAGGTATTTGAAGCCAACTGTAGTAGTCTGTAGAGGGCAGCCCTTGGGTGGGGTGGGCGGGCTCCCACTGAGGACATATAGGAGGGACTTACTCCAGTTGATTGAATATCCAGAGTACCGACCGAATATTGCGAAGATATCTAGAACCCTTCCAAGTGACGCTTTTGGGGAGGCTAAGCCTAAAAGAATGTCGTCAGCATACAAGGAGATGTGGTCCTCCCATGCTGCGGACCAATGCAGTCCCCTCACCACCGGATCTCTACGAATCCATGCCGCCAGCGGTTCCAGTCCGAGGGCGAAAAGGATGGGGGACAATGGACAGCCCTGGCTTGTCCCTCGGCTCAGTGCGAACACTTCCGATTTTTTGTTGTTGACCACCACTTGAGCCAGAGGCTCCGAATAGAGGAGTCTGACCCATTGAATAAAGCTGGGCCCAAACCCCATCTTAGCCAGGACTGCGAAGAGATACGGCCATTCAATGGTGTCGAATGCCATTGTTGCATCTAGCGATACGATTATCGCATCCTCTTGAATTGTAGCTATTCTCCCCATTACCCCATGCACTCTACGCAAGTTCAACGCAGTGTTTCGGTGTGGCATGAATCCTGATTGATCCGGATGCACCAGCCCACTTATTACTTTAATGAGTCAGTTTGCAAGGAGTTTGGCCAGTATCTTGAGCTCCACACTGAGTAGGGAGATGGGCCTGTAGGAGGCACAGTCCGTCTTGGGCTTACCTTCCTTGTGTATAGTGATCAGAGTGGCTACTCTCTGATCAGGTGGGAGAGACCCCAGCCTCTTACTTTCTTCGAACATGTTACGTAGGTGCGAGGCTAGTTTATCTGGTCTAAGCTTATAAAGCTCAATAGGGAGGCCGTTAGGACCTAGAGCCTTGCCTGATTGGAGGCTCCTAATTACTTGTGCTATCTCGTCATTAGTAAAGCCGCTCTCTAGTAGGCTCAGGTCCTCTGCAGATAAGGTGGGGAGTGCAATGTCTTTGAGTAGCGACTGGGAGTCCTCTTCGGTGTATGGTGTACTCGCGCGGTAGACTACGCTATAGTGCTCGGCAAACTTATAGTACCAAAAGCAAGGCGGTGAGGACAAAAGAAGTGTGCACTATAGTCACTGTTCAGTACTTTTCTTCAAAGTTTCCAAAGACGACGCTCAACTCTCCGTAGCCCACCGCTCCTGGCCACAATCCTCAAAATGAAATCACAAAAATGGAAAGGAACGTCTTATAGTGATGTCCATATCAACAATTTATTATTGTATTTCTTCAGCAAACAGTCAGCAGGCCAAGTTCCAATAAAATATTCCAAAATTGTTGCAGATGAATCAATATGTCACATATTCATGAAGTCTTTTCAGCCTACGCGTTTCGTCCTATACCGGACGTCATCAGGGCTCTTTATTCAAATATTACAATCAGTATTGATAGATTTAAGTCTTAATAATTATTCAGTTGGTTTCTTCTTGTACTCCATTCAATTAAGTCTAAATGATGAACAATTCTAATTATATATATTAACCGGTCACCCTCTTCTGGCTCTCCAGACAATTCTAGCCAGAATAATATTCAATTCTTATGAATAGCTGTATTAGCTTATACTCTATTCCAGCTTCCTTGGTATTCAAGTCCAAAGACCCTTAATATATACACATAAATATTCGGTCTTCGTAAGTAGTTTCCATACTGTGGGAATGTAAGGCCGGGTGGTACATAAACAGACATGAGTGTTAACGTGTTCCCCTCCCACTGTCCCGAGATTCCTATGTACCTGCCCAAGTCATCCGACCAAGTGGAGTGCACGGCAAAGGGAAAGGAGTTTCTCAGCATAATACCCACACCCCTTGACCCGGTGGTGAAGCCTGCGTGAGCCACTAATTTATAGCCCCATCTGTTTAATGCCCGACAGGAGTTCCTCACCAGGTGCGTTTCTTGCAGCAGGATAATGTCTGGGGCTTGTCGCTTAATATATTGTAGCACTACACAGCGTTTGACCTTATCTCCAAGCCCATTGACGTTCCAGCTCAGTAGTTTAATACTCTTGTCCCACTGTGTGCTCATTGGATCCTGTGTGAGTTATGTAGTCCTCTTGATAAGTGTAGACTTTCACTGTCGATTCAACAACAACATATAAAACTTTTGAATCCCCAACCCAACTTCCCCCCTCCCTGCTCCCCTGCACTCTGGGCTCGGAACCACCCATTTATACAACTATGCAGAGTGCCTGTCGCCCAACTATAAACTAAAAGTAGAAATGTGGGGGATGTGGTGCCTCGTCCCTCCATCTCTCCCTCACTTTCCAAGTTGGTATGTCTCCCCGAGAGGGGCCATGTCACAGGATCCTTACCCATACACAGTGCAATACGACCCAACAAGCCAGCGTCTTTCTTTCTGCCCAAATACCTGATCTTTTTGCTATTGTATACAAAGTTCGGTGGAAAGAAAGTTTCTGTGTCTCCATGGAGTGGGATTGCCCCTCAGACTAGAGTCCGGCCCGACCGTTCTCTCCATGGGAATGCCGTTCCTTAGTTCCTCTCCAACTCTCCAACCACTCAGAAGCAGTCTCTGGATGGTCAAAGAACCAGGCTCTCCCGTTCGCCTCCACACGGAGCCGGGCCGGGAATAGCATTGCGTACTTCACGCCTTTTTCTCTAAGCTTCTTTTTAATGGCAAGGAAAGATCGTCTCTGTTTCTGGACCGCTTGCGTAAAATCTGGGAAGAAGGTGATCTCTGCATTTTCGTATCGAAGCGTCGGGGCAACCCTGGCGTTTTGGAGTATCACGTCTCTGTCAAGAAAGTTAAGCACCCTGGCCAGCATCGGACGGGGAGGGGCTCCGGGTTTTGGTTGTCCCCCAGAACTCTGTGCGCTCTTTCAATGACGAAGAATTTCGACAGTCCTTTAGGTTGCGGGTGATCGAGGATGAGGTTTTCCACGAAGATGTCTGGTGTCTGCCCCTCCGCCCGCTCCGGCACCCCCAGAATTCGTAGGTTGTTTCGCCTTGTGCACCCCTCATAATCATCTAGCTTACTTTCAGCGAATTTCCGGAAGGTTTGCAGTTCTCGAATTTCATTTTGCAGGAGTGAGGTGTCATCAACCAGACTTTTTGTTGTTATTTCTATCTGCTTGACTTTTTCGTTGATTTTTGTGAGGTCTGCCCTGATAAGTGTCACTTCTAAGGAGATTGTGTCCATTCTCTGTTCCATGGACGTTCTGACCCCAGTTATTGCTTCCATGACATCTTTAAGGGTGAGCTCCGGAGGGTCTCCCTCTGGCCCCCCCACCAATTTATCTCTGGCTTGCTGGTCCTGTAGTGTCGCCTTAGGAAGTGCGTAGCAGTCCAGCTTGCTTTGCTGGCTGTTTTTGGGACCTCTTGTTACCGACATCATGGCACTCTCTGTATTGATCCCAGTTTCGATTTTCCCCCCGCTCATGTGTAGTGAGTCTGTTCGCCGCTCTGCTCTAATCTGCAGGTGGGGGAGTGCACCTTTATAGGGGTCCCTGCCCCTCGAGTTCCACTGGTTTCAGGGGTAAGGGAGACCGGGTCGGGGTACCCCCTCGCTGACACCCCCGATGGTACGCGGCAGCGGGAAGGGTGCTCCCAACTTCGCAGCTGTTCTGACCGATGTTTGCTTGAGTTAATATCACCCTCCTGATAGCTCCCCCAGGACCTCTTCCTCCGCCGCCTGTGTTTAAGGGGGAGATTGCCAGCTATGCGTGGCACTTACAGTTTGGGACCGCCTCTGCTGACTGGGTTCACCAAAAGTGAGGATCCGATCGATCGTGGAGATCTCTCCAGTTTCCTCTTCTCCCAGCATGCAGGCACGTCAATCACCAACCTTTGTCAGCACAAGGTGCCGCCGGCTCGCCAGGCGCCCCCCCTGGGTCGGAACAGGTTTGTCTCAGGATCTCCGTCTTGCCTCGATCCCCCGCCGCTGTGGCCTTGCTTCCCCTTCTTCGTCATGGATCCGCCCCGCAGGGCCGCAATGACGCAGCACAGGAGCACTCCCGTAGGGCCGCTCTCACCTCCGCCGGTGTTCCGTCGCAGGTCTTGAGCTCCGCACCTCTCCCTCTGCATCGGAGGCAGCGCTGCTGCGTCAGCCCTCGCTCTCGGAGCTCAGTGGTGTCAGTCTCGGAGGCACGGGCACAGTCCCCGGGCTTGCGCCAGACGCTCCCCGCGGCGCGCAGCTGCTCCCTCGGCCTCAGCGATCACTCCAGGGCCCGGCCTCTGCTGCGGTGAGGGCCGCGATTTGCGGCGGCTGTAACTTCGGCCACGGAGCTCTCCCAGCCTCGGTTTTCCCCTCGTTAGGGTCAGTATACCGTCCGACGGCTTATACTCCTCACAGGGAACGGATTTGTGTGGCGGATATTCGGGAGGGAGACAGGTTGGACGGAGCGACTCTAGCCTGCGGCCATCGCGCTACGCTGCGTAGCCACGCCCCATTTCTGCTACTATTGATGTGTGAGCAGTCGGCTATGTTTGAGGCCTGGGTATTGTTTCGGTTCTTATTTGTGGTGATCACTGGCGTAGCAAGGGGGGGCGGATGGGGCGGCGGCTAAATTAATCGCCAGCACCCACCCCCCCCCCGCTCTTCAGCGCTCGGCGGTGGCGGCAAAAGGCAGGGACCGCCACGGGCGGCAGAGTCCCTAGCTACGCCACTGGTGGTGATACTTGTTCAAGGACCTGATCGATGCCTGTATTAAAGTCTTCCTGTGCTTCATTACTGGGTGGATATTTATTTATTTGACAGACTTATAATGTGCACAGCTACGAGGGGTTTCCCGGCGCAAGATAGATGGAGATAGCACAACCCCAACAAAGTAGCTAGAAAAGCCAAGTTTTCTGATTTTTACGAAATGCCAATAAAGAATTACAGTTTCTAAGAGTAGCAGGGAGAGAATTCCACAGCTTGGGGCCAAGATAGGAAAAGGAGCGTCCCTTAATACGGGTTAAGCGAAATCTAGGCGTGGTTAACAACGAGTGACTGGCAGATCTCAGCAAATGCGTAGGCATATAAGAAGTCACCAATCCTTGGATGTATGCGGGAGCTAGGCCATGTTTGGCCTTAAACATATAGCAGAGTGCCTTAAATTCAATGCGTTAGTTCATGATTGAAATGCGACTTCAGGGAGTTTAGCAGAACACCCAGATTTATCGTCCACCAAGTCACTGGCCAACACAACAGTCTTTTGTTGGAAGCTTGATAGAAACCAGGATCAGATGATGATCTGTCTAAATAAGTGGTGAAGAGCTAGCAGATAGGGCCAATATAGAGAGGCTTCAGTGCTATGTACAGAAGAATTTCAGGTAACTGTTGCAAGAAATTCGTGTGATAGAAATACCTTTAAAAATAATTAAATATCAACCCTCAAGTAAGATGTATTAAAAAAAGTATATGGCTGACAATACTTTTCATGTTAATCTTTTGTTTCCTGTTATCCCTACGTTTTTTTCGTGTTTGGTCTCTATTTTGTTTTTCCTCCACCGTGGCTGCTGTCACATCTGTCATCTATCTCTCTCACTCTCTCTCTCAATTGCTCTCTATCTCCCTTCTCTCTTTCTGTAATTCGCTATTTATTATCACTTGTTTTGTCTTCCTGTTCTGTTTCTCTCTTTTTCTTTCTCTTACTGTCTCTTATCCTCTTTGCTCTCTCTAGCACCCTGTCTCCCTTTCTCTTTCTAAGCATTTCTTTCTCTTTTTTGCTCTGTTTCTCGCTGTCAAATTCCTTCTCTATTACCTCTTGCTCCCTTCTCTCTCTCTCTCCCCTCCTCTCACTCTCTCAATATCTCTTCCCTTGTTTGCTCTATATATTTTTTCTCTATATATATTTCTCTTTTTTCTCTCCTTCTCTTTCACATTTCTTAGTGTATGAGTTACATCTTAATTAAAAATTCTGCATCTTTCACCCTGTACCCATTTTTATATCGTTGTTAGCTTCTCTGTTTGATTGTTTTCCTGCGAACATATCTATGCGTCTTCATAACTGTCAATCTGTGCATCTGTCTAAGTGGCTGATTATAAACCTGTCGGACAATTGAAATGTGTCTCTTGTCTACCTGTCAGTTTGTTTGTCTCTGCATCTATCCATCTGTCATTCACTCTACATGCCTGTTGGCCTGTCGGTGACCCTGGCTACTTTCCTGTTTATACTTCTTGCTCCCTCCCCACTCCTTACTGCCTCATTCGCATGTTCTCTCTTCTCCACCCATATGTCCCATCTCATATTTTATTGCCAGCAAACTAGCCATTGTATTAGCCCTCATCGCGACCACTTTAAAAAGCAGACCTTAAAAACACAGGGATAATACACAAAATCATTTGTGCTCATAAATCAGATAAACAAGAGGAAAATCCTGGGTTTACAACTGGAAACCTTACAGTGGTAAATCCATATACTCCTGTATGAAATACAGCAATACAACAATTCAATGTAAGTAAATTCAACTCACAGGGAGTGTGCTTTTCAAGGAGTGGTGGGTTTTGCAAGCTTGTTAACAACGTCAAAACATTTTATTTTCAAACGATTCAGAAGTTCTTGGCCGACATTTTCCCACCTTGAAAATGGAATGTGATTCACCCTTCTCACAGGAAAAAGCAAAGCACTTTGAAGGCTGCAAAGAGGAATAAAACACCCCAAAACGTCCTGGGTGTTTAGGATTGTGTTCCACAGGAAAAATATTTTTCCTGTGAAGAAACAAGTAAAAGGCAAAAATAGGCCCTTACACAAAAACAACTAGTTGTACCCAATCCCAAATTGTATACTGAATACGACTTCACATCGGGGACACGCGAATGCCAAAAATAATAATAATAAAACAGAGTTTGCGACCTTCCCATAGTTGCATTTGAAAAGCTGCAACTATCGCAAAATTCGCAGTATCGTTCGGTAAAGTCTTGTGAATTCCTAACTGTAAATCTACGCCGACGCCAGGTCACAGACTTACTGACGTGGATCTACGGCTTTGCTTGTGAACTGAACTCTGCATTTCTGGCTCCGCTGCACTGAAGGTGGAACTGAGGGGTGCTGTTGATCTCTCAGGCCCAACGAGTTTCCCGCCATGACTTGGGGCTGTAGTTCACAAATTGGATCAATGATTTTAGCAGTCACCCTGAAACACTTGCACAACAATCCTGTTCTTCTGTCTCTCCTGGTCACATAGTCTCTGGTTTCACAGTCAGTGAGGGGGCGGGGCCAGTGACTCCTTGGTCTCACAAACCCACATGCACCAGCTGCGAGGAGACATCTCAAAGATGCTGGGCACAAAGCAGCACTGCTGAGCACAAAGCATGGAATAAATTACTCTTTTCACAGCCAGCCTCAGCTAGAGGCAAGCCACTGGTGGAATTTGCACCCATTTAATCAGCATAAGAGTAGAATTGCAGCTGTAAGTTGTAATCAGAGGACGTGTTTATCAATTGACATTTATTACGAATCCCGCATCAAAATAAGTGTTGCCATCTCCCCCATTCCTTTTAATAAAACTTAAATTAAACGCAGAACACCAGGAGAGATTACCAAGCATTGTGTAATTCGAAGGAACAAATAGATTTGAAGCTGTTGGCATTTCATAGTATGTTTGGCGAATCCTCTGAACAATAGAAAACATAATTTCGCCTAAGCAAAGAGCGGTAGTGAAATCAAAGATAATAAACGTGATCATGGGCCAGCATTTTTTCAGTGACCACCTGCACTCACTAAATCAAAGAATGCTCATTTATTTATTTATTGTTGAAGTTTATATAGAGCGAACCCAGTGGCGTAGCAAGGAGGGGTCGGGGGCGGTCCGCCCCAGGCGGCACGAGTTTTGGGGGTGGCAGAGACCCCTCCCTCCGCTCTTACCTGCGGCCGTTGCAGGAGGCAAACGCAGGATCGCCAGCACCCCTGAACCCCCCTCCGTTCTTACCCGTGGCCGTCGAGGGGCGGCAAACGCAAGGGCCGCCACAGGCAGCAAAAGGTCTAGCTACGCCACTGAGCGAACTTGGCCTGAGGGCATTAGAGCACTTTTCAAGAGGACAAAAAAAGAGTATGGATAACAATCATCATAAAAATAACTGATAAGCAACAAAGAAGACACATAGACCCAGCAGTTCTAATCAGGGGAGAAAGGTCAGGCAGAATGGATAAGTCGAAAAGGGGATGCGAGATGTGATCAAAGCTTCATCCAAAGAGTTTCTCAAATAGAAAGATTTTAAGATCCTTTTTAGAAATGGCAAGACTCGGGGTTGTGGGAAGAGCTGGTGGGAAAGACTTCAAGATCATTTTTGCACTGACAGAGAATGCTTGTTTCATAAAATGTTCTTGCCTGAATATGTGCAAAAATGGGAAGAATTTGAGAAGTACAATAAGAAATGGTGCAGTACTACGGCTTTTCCAATGGTATTCCAGATTTTGCAACTCGGAATTTCATGGTACAGGTGTAGTAATACCTCAGTGGCGGCTCCTCTGCTAAGGCGGAGGAGCCTCACCCCACTGCTTTTAAGCAGTGTGAAGAAAGGAAAAATAAAATAATAATAACTTGTTGTTATCATTTTATTGTTTCCAGCTGCTTTGACTGCGGGCGGGGCTGCTCTGCTCTCAGAGCAGGGCAGGGGAGGAGTGGTTTGCCCACTGTAAGTGCGCATGAATGCTTGGCCGGCCCTCCGAGGCCGGCCAAACAGTCCTGCTCACTTTGCATGTTCTTCACGCAGGCTGCATTACAGCCTCCGTGGAGAACATGCCCAGGCTTCTGTCTCCGTCTGAGCGCTGAACCACAGCACTCAGACCAATCACAAAGCTGCATTGCAGCATTGTGATTGGTCAGGGGAGCCTGGGTGCTTACCAATCACAACGTTGCATTGCAGCGTTGTGATTGGCCAGGAGAGCCTTGGTGCTAACCAATCACAACGCTGCATTGCAGGGGTGTGATTGGTCAGGGGAGCCTTGGTGTGCTTCCTGGTTGCTGTTCCGGCCCGAGTCCGACGGAGGAGAGACGGAGCAGAGACGCGGGACGCGGCGATAAGGTAAGTGTTTTTTTGTTTTACATTTTTTTTACATTCCCCTCCTCCCCTGCCTCCCCGCCATGCCTGATCCGTGCTGGCCGCCACTGTGCCTGGCATTGATAATACTAGGTGTTTCAGCCTCTAAGTCACAAAAGAAACAACATTAACAATTTACTTTCTTCAGTTTGTCTATGCCACCACTTTAGGTAATGTATACACCCTGGCTTTAAAGAGATTTCCTCCAGTGAAGCTGGTTTGATGCTAGGTTTCCCATCACAAACATCAGTTAATGTTTTCTACTAGTGTAAGGAAGGTGATAAGAGAGTCTGCTGAGGGACTTTAGCATTTCAAGTACTGTGTTAAAAATATGCGAAGTATCGGGACACTATTGTCCCAGGGGTGAATTTGTCAGTTACCAAATGGACAGTAGTCGGGGAACCTTTGCTCCAGCCAGAGTGCAATCAGAGTTGGATAAGTCTAAGATGGCCTTAGAGTGACCCTCAGGGAGTTCCATCAGACAATTTCCAAAGATGATAAGTGTAGCATTCCGGAAGGAGTTTTTAGAGACAGAAGCAGAATGGAAGTCCACGGTTCGAAGATGCATTCTACATAAGTAATGTTTTTGGCTTTTTGCAATAGTATATGAAGTGGCAGCCAACACAAAGAAATACCGGCGGGGAGGGTGGAGTGGGGTGCGGGGGGGAGGGGGCAGCGGAAATCACGTGGGTGAGCTCGGGGGTTAATGCTAAAAAAATCATAATAAAATAAACCATTTACCTGGTGCTGCCAGCCTCCTCGCTCTCCTCTGCTGCAGTTCCTGTCCCAGGAGTCCCTGGGAAAGCATCACGACTCCCACCCAATCCCGTGCTGCTCTTAAGCATGAGAGCAGCATGGGGATTGGCCTGAGGGGGCTGAAAAGACGCTCTGCCCAGGACAGGGAGTCTGTGCAGTTTCTCCAGGCCGACAGTGTAATGCAGCCGGGCAGGAGAAACCTAAGTGCACATATGGGTTTGGCTGGCCTAAGGCGGTCGGCCAAACACATATGCGAACTTGGAAGTGCACATAGAACTCCGCCTCTCCCCTCTCAAGCCCCGACCCCACTGCTCCCTGCACACACTGGCTCAGAGCCAGCAGCTGAAAAATAAAACAATAGTAAGATATTGTTTTATTTTTTAGATGCTGGCTCTGAGCCAGTGGGGCGACCCTCCTCTGCCATTGCCGAAGAGCTGCCGCTGAGTATAAGTGCTTGGTCAGACGTTTGCTTCTCAGCACAAAGGTAGAGGGTTTTTGGACTCTCCCATAGTCCAGCACTAAATTTGCTGGGCCACAGTGGGTCAAAGCTGTGTTTCTAAGCATCATGGGCATATATGTGCAGAGACGTTTTAAGGCATAGGCAATGTGAGCAATTGCTCAGAGCCACCGCCTTTCAAAGGACCCCATGTCAGGTGAGAGGCATAGGCAAAATTCCTGCTATAATAACGTTGCTAATAAAACCAGCTTCTTTTTCCAATTTGACAGCCGATCATAATTAACAGAAATCTAGGACCATATTTGCAAAGGCTTTGCAGAGGGAAAGCCACACAAAGTGATGCAAAGCAGTCAAACTCTTGCAAGGGTATTTAATTTTTCTGAGCTGGAAAGGTGCTATTTTCGCACATCAAATAGTGCTTTGCAGTGCTTCCTGGCACTTTATGTCAAGGGGGTGTCACTTGGGTGTTTAGCGCAAGCACCCATAGTTGTTGACGCAAAGCACACCCACCAAGATAGAAAACCCGGCTTTGCATCATAAAATAAAGCCTTCTTGAAGCAGGGGCCAAACTTGGAGAAATGTTTGAATTTCTCCAAATATTTCACACATTGCATGTAGTCTGCAATCTACAGCCCCCACAATATGTGACATGTTTAAGAATGTGTCTAGTCATAGGATTTTGTACTAGAGGGGTAATGCAAATCCTAAGCTTGACAGCTGACCTGCACATCTCTGCACCACGATGAAAAGACTGCGCATTGTGCTACACTGCCATCGTAGGGTAAAGATCAGCAGTAGACCGTTTTTAATACATAAATGTATATTGCTCTTTGCTGCTTTCCCCCTCTTCTAAACTCTGGTTGCTGCACTGTGTTGCACTAAAAATAATAAACCGGTCTCTTAGTGAGCATGCCTGGCCTGGCCTGCCCAGCATTAACCCTCGTACTCGCAGTTGGTGGCAATTCCATTGGAAAATTATCTTTGTGTTTCATTTCTTCCCAAACCTCACTTCACCTCTTCTACATTAACCCTCTCTCTTAACCTCTCTCTCTCTATCTCTACTTCCCTATGTACCTCTCTATCTCAGCTCTCTCTTCCCCATCTTTGACTACCTTACCTCTCTCTCAATATACCCAATATACCTCATTCAACTTCATCTTTCTGTACATCTTTCTCCTTCCTCTCTATATCACTCTCTGTGCCTACATCTATATCTATCACTCTCAATCCCCTCCCTGTACCTCAGATCTCTGTACCTCATCCCTCTCTTTATACCTTGTTGTTCTTTTTATATCTGACCTCTCTGTATCTCTTCTCCTACTTCACTTCTCACACAACGTCATCTCTATCTGTTCCTCACCTCTCTCCATGTCTCTACTACCTGACCTCTCCACATCTCTTGCTGCACTTTTTCTACCTCGCCACTCCCCCTCACATCTCTGTTTCATTTCTTGCTCAACCTCACATACTCTCTCTCCTACTACCTAACCACTGAAATTACCTCACTATTAGTTCACTACCTCACCTTTCCACTACCCCTTTCTCTCATTCTACCTTGGTCCCTTCCTTTATCTCTCTAAATATCTTAGAGTACAAAGAGTTTTGGAATTCACAAACCCTCTGATTAAGTAAATCAGAAGGGTTTGCAAACACTAACACCCTTGTTCAACTATGTTCAGCAAAGGTTTTCCGAATCACTAAATGGGTTTAGAAATGGTTTTAGAATCGCTATTTTAAACGGGTGTGTCCCTTCCAAATAGCGATTCTGACCCTAATGTATCTATGTTTTGCGAACGTAACCCGGTTGCAAAATATTAAAAGGTTACTGACTGCCAAGTTGGGGTAGTAACTGGCTCACAAAGGGGAATGGGTACCCTTTGGGCCTTTCTTCTTTGTGAGTCTTGCAAAATGTTTCATGGAGATTTGGCAGTGGTCCATAGGACCACTGCCAACAGTTAGTGAAACTTTTTGACATGAGAAAACGTTTTTTAAAATGCAGTCCTATTTCCTTTAAGGAAAATATGTTGTATTTAAAAAATGTTTTCTTTACTTAAACACAATCACAGACATGATGGTCTGCTGACTCTTGCTGGCCACCATCTTTGAAATTGTGACCAGTAGCAACGGGTCGCAAATTTAGACCTACTCATTAGGCAGGTCATTCTGCAACCCCTGTAATTTAGTATTTTGTGAACCGACCTATTTGTTCATTTCATGAAATCAGAATTGTTTCGCATAAATTTGGTGCACAATTTGCAACCATTTTTTGCTAATCAATTTTTAGTACACAAAGCTCATATTCCTTTCTGGCTACTTGTATTTCTCTACCTCTACCCCTTTACTCTATTAGCACCTCAATCCTCTCTCTCTCACATACACAAACACATCTGTATCTCTGGACATTCTCCACATGAACTCAGCCCCTCTACCTCAACTAACTCACTAAACGTCTTTCTTGATGGATTTCTCTACCTCACCATCTCTTCCTCTCACATTTCTCTATATCTGTAAAATCCTCACCTCTCTTTTTCTAATTCAGGCATGTCTTTGCACTTCCTCTTTCTGCCCCACATTTCTCTTTCTACTCTTCAAAATGTCCTCTAAGCCACTAATCTCTTTTCCTGATCTGTTTTTTTAAGCATCTTATTTTTGTATCGCTCTATCTTGCTGTTATGCTTTGTAAGTGTCTGAGTAGAATTCAGAATGCCGTATTAGAGCATTACCACATGGTTCTAATCCTGCACTGGCCTCAGTCACATTACACTGTTGAGCAGTTGGAGTAGTGCTGGACGAGAGCAAGGTGATGGCTCCTTGATGGTGTGTTTTACTTATTGTGAATAAAGTCTTCTTCCCCACAACTTACTTGCTTATTGCGTCGTTCATCATGACATAATTTGGCGACAAGCAGGAGCCACCCTACAGAGCCCATGATGCCATATTCTTGTTGTGCAAGGAGCGGAGTCGGCGTGGTTCAAACCTTAACATTCACCCTGGAAGTGCCTGAGAAGGATTATTATTATTCATCCGACTCTGCTATTCATCAACTTTTCAGGTCGGTCATTATATTTCTAATATAGTTATGCAGAAATGAAGGTCCAGCTCGCGTTGTATCTCAAGCGGCTCAACTTTGCCAACGTCACTCTCTGGATCTCATCCAGTGCAGCACAAGCACATTCTAACAGGCATTTCTAGCCGTGAACCTTTTGGGTGCCTCCAAGGGTGGTCGACCAATCAGATTATCTTCTCTGCATGCAGCATTATGACCAGCATCACAAGCATTGATTACCTAGCAACCAGTACTCATAGCAACTAGCAACTCCATGCTACTTCAGCTACGTTGCTTTGGAAACGTGACGCAGAGTCTATACGCCATTTAAGGTAACTGGAGCTCGGGGAAAAAAATATATATAAACAGATTTCAATGTGTCTTCAAGATAAGAAATCAACGTTGACACGCACACCGATCTCCATTACTGATTTTATCTTGGTGGCACACAAACCTCTTGGACTACATTTCATACAGTGACGCACACACCACTTCCTTTCAATTAAATTGGGGTGGCATGTTTCATCAGTGACACGCACACCTTATTTAACTCTAATTAAACGTGTGGCATTTGTCAGTGGTGATGCGCACACCGTATTCTATATTGCAAACCTTCCAGTGTGTCGCAAACTGCTTCGGTGACACGCACACCAGTAGTTGAAAGCATATTTTCATTCAGCGTATTCAAGGCTGGTGTCTGCTCTGCAATTTGAGAAATATAATTACCTGCATGATTTGCATTTCCATGACAATACCCTTAAGGGCATTTATAATAGTACATTTTGATCAGAATATGCATGATTTGATGCCAATAACATTTGTTAGAGCTCATTGACAATACAGTACCTGGGTTAGCATGCAGGAGTGTTTTTCACTACGTGTCCAGCAGCACATGTTCACACCTAGTTGTGCTAAAGCTCAATTTGATTACATTTTTGATATCTGGAGTATTTTAACACAAGTCTACGTATATGTAAGTGTTGCATTAATCTTTGAGAGATTAGTTGGTGTAACAAGTTTAAGTATATGTGAGGGTTGCATTCAGCTTTGAGGGATTAGTTGGTGAATACACACATGCAATCAGTAAATCCTTCACCTCCATTCTTAGAGTCGCCAGGTAATCCGACCATTCCCTGGAAACAATGGTTTGACGCCTTTGAAATGTATCTTGGAGTGACTGGGGTGTCTCGCTTCAGATCAGAAAGAAAACAATTCTTACTACTTCATTCATTAGGGATTAAAGGTAGAGAAGTTTTTAAACATCTTCCAAATGTGGTTTTGACTGAGGGTGAAGAGTTAGATGACTACCAAGAAGTAGAAAAGAATTAGTCACAAGGTTCAACGTGCACCCATTATAGTAGTATTACATCATAAATTTTTCAAAAGAACGCAGATGCAGGATGAAAATGTTGATGCATATATTAGCACCCTAAGAAAATTGTGTTCACAATGTCAATTTTGAGCTTTTCACGATCAACTGGTAATAGACCAGTTCATTGGACTCTGTTGAGACAGACAAATTCAACAAAAACTATTAATTATGGGGGATCCAACTTTGGAAGATGTGATTAAGGTGGCTCAAAGTGGCTCAACTATCACTTAAAGAATGAAGTGCACAACCTTCAAAAGGTAATGTTAGTCTTGTAGCCAACATACATCCTTTATGTAAAGATATCAAAATTACAGCGAATAGTCTTTTCAAATGTACCAACATATGTTTTAGATGCAGAAATATCCCACATGGTAAGGGAAGCAAAGGGTGCCAAAAATGTAGCATGTCGTAAATGTGGTAAAGTAGAACACTTTGCAAAAGTATGCCAGATTGGTCAAAACAAAAGCACTAAAGTTAATAGTGTGGTTGATGAGGTTTGTCCAAATGAACACAACATAGTAAAGGAATTTCAGGACATGATAGTAGTGGTGACTGATGAAGAAGTGGTCAGCGGTGATCCGAGCGAGTGTGTAGACCCCTATGTTGACATAGTGGTGGAAGATAAAGTTGTGCATTTGTTGGTGGATTCAGGAGCGCGTATAATGATGTTGACGTCAGAGCTATTTCTTAAGGCATGGGGGGACGTGGTGTTGTTCCCTCCTGATAAAGCACTAGTTTCTTATGAAGGTAGGAAGAAAGATTTGAAGGGTTATATTGAGGATATCTTAGATTTCAAAGGACACAAAATCCAAAGGAAGATTCATGTAGTAGTTAGAGGACTCTATATTTTAGGGTGGTTTCACCAGGATCTCCTTGGGATAGTGCTCAAACCAGGAGCTACTGAACAAGTTATGGTCATCAGACTTATCTTCATCAGTGGTGATTGAGAATGATTTTTCCAAAGTTTTTTCAAATAATTTAGGAAAAATTGTTGGTTTCAAACATAAAATAAAGGTAAAAACAGGGAGCAATACCTCTTAAGCACAAGATAAGATCTTTGCCATTCAGTCTCAGGGAGGACTTAAAACGTGAACTAGATAAATTACAAGAGAAAGGAGTAATTGAACCTATTGAGTTGTCTGTGGTTGTCACCTCTAATTGTGGACCGTACGCGCAACGGAGAAATGCACTTGTGTATTGACTTGAGGAGTATCAATAAAGAAATCTGGGTAGATTTCTATCCCCTACCCAGGATTAGTAATCTTTTAGAAGAGCAAAGAGAGGTGGCGGGGTTCTCCAAAATTGATTTGGCGTCAGCATACCATCAGGTGATGTTGGACGAATCTTCCCATCATTAAACTGATTTCAACTCACCTTTTGGATTTTTTCAAATTTTCAGAATGCTGTTTAGGCTGGCATCTGCCACCTCTGTGTTTTAGAGAACCATGCAGCAACTGTTGGCAAACATTCAAGGGGTCCTAGTGTTTCAAGACGATGTCTTGATTCTCGCAAAACATTTGGAAGATCATGATAAGGTGCTCAGAGCAGTACTTCACATTTTAAAGAATAATGGGGTAGTGGTGAAAAGAGAAAGATGTGAATTCTGGAAGAGGAACATAGAATTTCTAGGACATAATTTCTCATGTGAAGGCATTAGAGTCCGAAGCCGGGGCTAGTCAGGGCAGTGGTTGAGTGTCCCAGTCCCAGGAATTAAGATAAATTATGCTTGTTTATTGGGCTTTGTGAGTTTTATGCCAGATTTGTTCCAGGATATGCAACAAAGATGAAAAATTTGACTAACATGTTGGTGAACATAGTTCCGTTTGTGTGGGACAAAGATTGCCGGGATACATTTAACATGGTTAAATCAGAAATGATAAATGCCAAGGCTTTGAGAACTTATGATCCATGCATGCCTTGTACCATTACTGTGCATGTGAGTTGGTATGAATTGGGTGCTGTACTGACTCAAAATATGTCAGATGGAGCGGTTACTATCAGCTATGCATCAAGGGTACTCCGTGAACCTGAGTTGAACTACTCTGAGAATGAAAAGGAGTTGTTGGCATGTTACTGGGTGAGTGAGAAATTCAGAAGTTATGTGTGGTGTAGGAGGTTTGTATTACAGAGTGATCACCAGCCAGTTATCTACATTTTGAATGGTAACAAAGTCCATTACACCACTCTCCGCATTTCCCGTCTCTCCTCTAAATTACTTCAGTATGATTTTGATGTCAAATGCATTCCTGGTAAAAAGTATGTCACAGAAGATTTGTTATCAAGATTACCGGTTAGTGATGTGGAGGTAGCAGACCCAGAAGATGATAAAGAGGATTGCTTCATAGCATTGGTAGATGCAATTGAAATCAAGGCATGTGCTGAGGTTGAGTGGAAGAAAGCAAACAATGATGATGTCGTGTTGGGGAAAGTGCAATAATTTATTATCAATGGTTGGCCAAAAGAAAGAAATGTAAACACTGAACTTCAACAGCAGGTTGCTGATTAACTTTCTATAGAAGATGATGTCATTAGGAGGTGTGATAAATGTTAACCACCTTACGCCATTCGTGCATTGTTAATAAATAATGCTCATGAGGCACACTTAGGTTTCACCAGGACAAAAAAAAGAATCAGGTCTCATTATTGGTGGCCCACCATGGACAAAGAAGTAGACATGGTTGTGAAGCATTGTGTCATGTGCAGTAAAGTCAAAGGGACTTAAAATTGTGATGCCTACGCTACAACCCGTAGCTGTACATGAGAGGCCTTGCATGAAAGTAGGAATTGACATGGTAAGACCGTTCAACTTTCTACCTTATCGTTTATGTTATGCCTTTGTGCTAATGGACTATCATAGTAAGTGGCCTGAAGTTTGGTTTTTCTACAACCACTGCAGCTAATGCTGTTAGGTTTCTGAAAGATATATTGATGAGAGAAGGTTTCCCAGAATTTGTATTTTCAGAAAATGGAGTACAAGTTGTTAGTCATGAAATAGAAGTGTTTTTGAATGAGTCTCGCGTGAAACATCTCAGGAGTTCACTTTACCACATTCAAACCAATGGTTTGGTGGAGAGGATGAACAGAGTGGTAGTAGATTGTGTAAAGTGGGCCAAGAACAACAATTGTGACACAGAAAAAGCCATAATATATACGGTATGGTTTTATCGTACGATGCCACATTCCCTAACCAAGATGTCCATGTTTTAGTTACTTAGGGGACGTAAATCTACTTCAATTCTCTATCCTTCATGGTTATGTAAGTCTGTACAGAACAAATGTATGAATAGTGTGGATCGTACAACCATGCTGAGTAGGGTGATGTACAGACCGAACAAGATGAAAGACAGATATAATGTATTAAATAGGGGTGGGCGATGAATTCCACTCGAAGTTTGCGGCGTTTTGCCCACTTCGCGTGGGTAGCGCGGAGTCCCGAAAAACTTCGCAAAGTGGCGCAGAGCAGAGTTTTTCCTCTTACACGGCTCACCAATGTCAGGTTTGCGAGCTTGAGAGAGAAAAATCATACGCTAGACCACATCCCTGCGATATTTCTCAACACGGGCGGTCGCGGCAGGTCACTACCACTCACGTTGAGAAATCTGCCACACGCGTAGAACATCTACTTGAGCAGCATAAAGAAGCAGCGCCCTCTTGCTCTGCACGTTGCGCCATTTGCGATGAGTTTACAGCAAGGGCCAAACTCCCAGCATTAAAAATCACTGGGAGCAGTGCAACTTGCCACACTCAGCCTCTTGCGCAACTCCACAGAGCGCAGCAGAGTTTTTTTGCCACCGTATAACTCCATGAGCTCCACCCAGGCCTAGTCTTAAAGTCTACCAAACAGACAACAGTTCATCCAGGGGATGTTATACAGATAGAGAAATCACATTTTGTAAAATAAGGAGATGCCAACTATGGTGATCCAGTGAAGGTAAAAAAAAGTATGTGGGAATGCTGTAATGGTAGAGGGTGGTCATTGGTGGAATGTTGGTAAGATTGTAAAAATACAGGATGATACTTCACAGACGTCATGTAGTAAAGCAGGAGTGGCATCAAACCACAACTTGATTAAGTCGAGTGAAGTCTCCACTGAGGTGCGATTAAGGAGGTCCACTCGTGTAAGATACATGCGGTGGAAGTTGAGATCATAGTTCACACATACTATCCACATGGTGTTAAATATTCAACTGATCTTGTTATAATTCCATTTTGGAAGTGTTTCTGTCTGTTGTACATTACAGCTTGTTTTATTGTTTTTTTTAGTTTAGTTCTTTCACTATTTTCTAGTTATATTGTGTTTTAATTTATTTGTTGAAAAAGGAGATAATAGTTTATGCCTTGTAAGTGTCTAAGTAGAATTCAGAATGCTGTATTAGAGCGTTACCACAAGATTCTATTCCTGCACTGGTCTCAGCCACATTACACTGTTGGGCAGTTGGAGTAGTAGTGGATGAGAGCAAGGCGATGGCTCCTTGATGGTGTGTTTTACTTACGGTGAATAAAGTCTTATTCGTCACAACGTACCTGTTTTGTGCATTGTTCATCACAACACTTGCATCTCTTTGTTTTTTCTGAAGTCTCTCTGTCTACCTCTTACTGCACTTACATTTCTATCTCTATCTCAGTCTACCTCTCAACTGCACTTTAAAACCTTAACTATTGCTCTACCTCTCTTTCACTACCTACATCTTCCTCTTACTAATTCAATGTATCTTTTCTTCTGGCTTCCTCACCTTTCTCTATTTACTTTACTTCTCTTCCTACCTCACATGTCGTTTTACATCATCTCCATGTATACCCCTTCGCCCTCTACTTCACATCTAAAATTAGACTGTTCTTTTTCTGTCTCTATCTATCTCCTGTATCTTGCCACATCCCATTCATTTTACTCAGCAGGGTAAAAGGCATCTGTCTCACCACAGAAGTGCACACATATAAAGTGGAGCAGAGGAACAAATCAGAAGAAGAGAAATTGGGAGAAAGTTATCCAGTTTTAACTAATGGACAGGTGAAAATCTTAAGAGCAGCATCACTTTGAGAACCACTATTGCAGCAAGAACATCAGGAGGGATTAGGATATGTTTACAATTACACATATTTGGCAACTAAACCTACAGTTTCAAGTATTATGTGCATCTATTTTATTTTAATATTTTGCACTGGTCCACTAAACATCTCCTTAGCATGTCTTTCCTACATGGGACTAGCAGGTTTATTAGACACTGAATTTCACATAAACTATTTTTGTTGCAAGTAAACAAATTCTATATCCAAATTATCAGATACCAGCCAGCTTGAATTCTCGGCTGCTTTTGTGTGCCTCGTTTTCTGAAGGTATAATTATAATTCAATAATGTTTGGCATCACAAAGGTTTAAATGAGCTGAAAAGGGGTAATAAATGTAAAGTTGTTCCAACCAGTGGGCCCAAATCATATCTTGTCTGGGATCCTAAAAAACCTTAAGATGTCATCGTATCTGAAGGCTCGCCAAAAGGTCCCTTGAGGTGTCCTTTTGGGGCCTTTGTTCTCTCTTAACTTGAGAAATTGTGAAATACCAATATTAGGCTCTGCTCACCGCTCCTTCAAGTGACGATGGAAATAAGTTAGGGAAAATCTGATGTCAAGTTGGACCTTTATCATAACTTATACTGGTGCACTGAATTTAGTACAGGTAGATATCACACTGCCACCAATGTAAAAATGCAAGGTCAATTAAAGTTAATAAGGCAGCAGAATACTGACTTGTGGTTTACCAATCTGTGCACTCTGCTGAGGGTTTACAGCACAGGATACAGTTTCAGGTTTGGTAAAAATATCCGGGCACTTTCTTTACGCTGGAAGAGATAGATTGTGGCTGTCAACAGATGGTTACATCAAATACACCTTTTAAAAACAACCATGCCACTGTAGGCGTAAAAGACTGTAATATTGTTGCCTGCACATGGTTGCGTATACCTATGGCTGAACAATAAAGTTGGGCAAATTTAACATTTCACTGCAGGTCTCATTGACTTCTACCATTCACAGTGGGCTGCCCTTGAAAGTATCTAAAAAATATAGGCCCCAAGTCTTGAGATTAGAACTAAAGGGGGGGAGTCGCGCGAGCGCGCAATCCAAGATGGCCGCCACGAGTGAGCTCCGCGATTTCTGCCCGTTATTCGCCACGTTTTATAGCCAAAAGGGCTATTTTCATGCTAATGATGGTACCTGGAGTCTTCTGACGTCGTTGGGACCCGTTGGAAGCGTTTTTGTCCGGTTTTGGTGGAGGTTGAAGGTGAAATTTGAGGAAGCTCATTTCTGCAGTACTTCTACATAGGTATTGCCTATTTTCTCTGTCAGGAGGGTGGAACCACAGGCAGGAAAGGGTGCAGCTGTGGCCTGGATATTCCCACAGCTGGTTTTAGCTGCTGCACAGTGCAATATTATACTGCATCATTTCTAAGGGCTTGGAAATTATAATTTGAACAGATTACTGCCTCAAATAATTAACTTGTTACTATGGAGGGTAAAAATACTCCTTTGGTTCTTAACAAACGTAAAAAAAATACTACTTCACCTCCACCAGTCAAGTCCAAAATTGTAGACTCTTCTGAGCCTTCCTTAACTGATTTGTTTGATGAAATGCAGGCTATTCGTACTAACACAGATACTATTGCGTCAGAATTGAAAAATGTGCGCAAAGATATGGCATGTATTTCAATGAAAGTTTCTGACAATACAATAAAAATTCAAGACAACAAAACAAAATTAGATGCTCTTATTCCTGTTGCAGCGAAAATAGAACCAATGAATAAATTATTGCTTGATTTGGAAAATCGTAATCGGCAGTACAATTTAAGAATTTTCAATTTGCCTGAAGATGTGGAAGGTAATGACTGCAGAATGCATTTAGAAAACCTATTGCCTGGCCTGTTAAGACTAAAATGTAAGGAAAAATTTGAGATCGACAAAGCTCATAGAATTCCTTCATCACCATCTTGTATTAATACAGAAAGCGTCAAGAGAAATTCCATCTTTAATGGTTAATGGTAATAAAAATTTTATTCATCAAGACTTAGCCAAGGAAACTGTAAAAATCCGTAAAGAATTTACTGATATTCGTCCAAGATTGAGAAGTTATGGATTCAAATATGGACTTTTCGGCCCGTCAACTATGCAAATATGGAAAGATGGCTTCTCAAGGTCCTTTGAACGTCTGGATGACCTTCTTCTATACTTAGACCAACACTTGCCGCTCTCCATGGATACCAACGAAAATGTTACTTGAGTTACTAGATTATTAAGCATCTATAGTTAGCCTAAATTGATGTATTTCTTTACTGGGCACGTTTTGAGTGGTTATTCTTGTCATGCGTGTGTGCGATTCAAGAATTATATTTCTGTCTATATGTTGTATTTGTTATATGTTGGTCCATTTTTTTTTTCATTTCTTTTCTTTCTTTTCTACAGAACTACGTATATTTGGTCATTTCTTTAATTCTTTATTTTCTTCTCAACTTAATTTCTTTTAATGATGTCTAATATTCATGGTATTAAATTTGTGTCTTTTAATGTTAAAGGGTTACGACATCCGGTTAAGCATACTAATGTTTTGGATTATCTGGCTAGATATAAGGCGGATATTGTTTATTACAGGAAACTCATGTTGATGACACTATTCTAGCGTATATGAACAAAAAGTGGGTGGGTAATATTGTTTTCTCACCTGCTCTCAATAAGAACAACGGAGTTGCTATCTTATTTTCAAAAAAATTAAATCTTCAAATGTTACATAAGTATTCCGATTCTAATGGTCATTTTCTCATAGTTAAAATTAAAATTGATGACATGGTCCTGCACTTGATTAATATATACGGTCTCACGAAGGATGACCCTGAGTTTTGGTCTCTTTTTATGTCAGAAGTCTTAAAATTGGGGAATGTTACACTTATTATTGGAGGTGACTTCAATCTTTTAAATGATCCTTTATTAGATAGATGTTCTCAAATCAAATATAGTCCTCCCAAAGGTTTTTTTGTTTTTTTAAATCAACTAAATTAGTGGATATCTGGCGTTTACATCATCCAACGGACAAACAATTCACTTTTTTGTCCAATCCTCATAATTCATATTCTAGATTAGATGTTTTATTAATATCCCGTCATTTAGTTCCCTCTATTTCTGAACCCACTATCCAAAATATTGATATTTCGTATCATGCGCTTGTTTCATGCATTTTACATTCTACGGTATCTCAACAATTTCGAGGAAGATGGCGCATGAACACAAATAATGTTCTTGATAATGACAACAAACCCAAAATTCTATAATCAATTCATGAATATTTTATGTTTAATCCCGAAGGTTCTACATCAATTATAAACAGATGGGATGCCTTTAAGGCATACATTAGGGGGGTTACAATTTCCATTATGGCCCATACAAATAAGACATTTAACACACGAATTAACGAATTAGACAAACAAATTGTTAAATATGAACGTCTTTTTATTACATCCAGTGACATTGAATACAAAATACACTTGCAAAAACTTCGCTATGAACTGAACTCTATATTAAGTACAAGAGCAGGCATACAAATCTCTAATTCAAAAGCTAAATTCTGTTTTAATGCTCATAGATCTGGAAGATTTTTAGCAAACTATTTGCGTATTAAGGAAGATAAAACTCAAATTAGTGCTATCCACAAATTGGATGGACAAACAGCGATATCTCATACAGCAATAGTGAATGAATTTATGAAGTATTATTCAGAGTTATATAATAAATCTCCCACAAGTGATTTATCATTTATTGATACATTTTCAGAGAAGTCTGATTTACCTCAAATTTCTCAAACAGTTAGAGATAATTTGGATATGCCGATTTCTATTGATGAAGTACTCTCAGCTATTAAATCACTCAAGTTGCGTAAATCTCCAGGCCCGGATGGTATTCCTGCAGAGTTTTATAAAGAATTTGCAACTCTCCTGTCACCACATTTATTCAAATTATTTACTCATTTTCGTCTTGCAGGAACAACGTCAGGGTCTTTTACAGAAGCTTTAATTATAGTCCTTCCAAAACCAGATAAAGACCCCTCAATGGTTTCAAACTATCGTCCTATTTCCTTGATTAATCAGGATTGTAAACTTTACGCAAAGATCCTGGCAACAAGAGTAGCTTCAGTATTGCATTCCATTGTGCATATTGATCAATCAGGTTTCATGAAAAACAGACAGTCAATAAACAATGTAAGATTATTACTCCATGCAATTGAATGTGGTGCATCTTAACTCAACCTGCTGGCCTTCTAGCCTTAGATGCAGAAAAGGCTTTTGACAAAGTACATTGGCAATATCTCTTTCATACATTGGCTGCATTTAATATGGGTTCCTCATTTATTCGTATGATTTCAGCTTTATATTCGGGTCCATCTGCTCAACTTTTTATTAATGGTCAGAGGTCCGATACATTTTTACTTTACAGAGGTACTAGGCAAAGATGCCCGTTATCACCTTTACTTTTCTTACTTGCAATAGAACCTTTGTTACTTGCGATTAGAAATTCCAAAGAAATTGAAGGTCTTACTATTAACAACGTTCCTATTAAAACCTCTGCATACGCTGATGACTTGCTTCTCTATATTGGTAATCCGGCTTCGTCAATTCCTTCATTATTAAATTTAATTAATGCTTATTCTCAATTTTCAGGATACTCACTAAATACTAAAAAAGCAGAATTTTTTCCCTTAAACGTTCATTGTTTACCAGTTATGGTTCCCAACAAAGATATAATTTGGGCCGCTGACAAAATCAAATAGCTGGGTATATTATTTTCACATAATATAAAACAATCGATTACGTTAAACTGTGAATGTATTTTAAAATATATCAGAGAAAAATTCCAAAAATGGTCTGCACTCCATTTGACCTGGTGGGGGAAGATAGATTCTATTAAAATGGTTATTGCTGTGAAAATCTTTTACTTTCTATCCATGATGCCCATACAGCTTCCTCTTAAATTCTATAAAACTTGATAGCAGTAGTACCAGATTTATTTGGAATAACAAACCTCCTCATATAAGCTATAAGAAATTGAAGGTTGTCAAGAATAATGGTGGTTTAGGTTTACCTGATTTTGTAAAGTATCATAAAGCTTTCATTTTAAAGCAAAGTACATTATGGTTTCAAACTGTGACACCTAATAATACTCCTACTTGGCTTAGTATTGAACAAAGCTTGGTTGCCCCGTTTCCGTTGCCGGCATTAGTCAACATGTCTAATTCAACAAGTTTGCTCCGGAAATCAACTATTGTGAAATCTACAAAATTGATATTAAATGATCTTGATTCAATTTTTCAATACACGATGGCATTTACATTACACTCATCATTATGGTATAATCCTAGACTTAATTTAAATAGATCCACAACATTTTGGAATACCTGGATTAAAGCTGGTATTTTTTACTTGAAAGATATATACCGTGACAATACTTTTTTATCTTTTCAGGAACTACAACAATTGTTCAAACTGAAATCTACAGATAGTTATAAATATGATCTATTGTGTAATTCAATACTAGACTCTTTCCATAATCATTTTCCCCAGAATGTGACATCTGATTTGGCTGTATACATACAAATCCTCTTCCCATGCTGTATCTCTCTTTTATAAAAAATTAAATGGAAGTACAAATGATAATATTATTTCCCTAACTTCTTTTTGGAATAAAGAATTAGATATTGTATTATCCTTAGATATTTGGTAGAAAATCTGGCTGAATAACGTCTCGGAATGGTTGCCCGTTTCTATATATCAAACAAATACATTTATTTTATTCAATTGCTTATGGACTCCTTTTAGGTTATTTAAAGCTAAATTATTGAATTCTTGTGTACGTTGGAATTGCTCTCAACAAGAAGGACTGTTAAAACATATGCTCTTTGACTGTCCAAACATTAGTAAGTTTTGGAATGATGTTTGGAATATAGTAACAAAAATATTGAATATTACTGATATATTGTCTTATACTATAATCATTTGTAAATCAGTTTTTATTACAACAAAATTGACAGATCTTGAAGGCAAGCTTTTTGATTTTTTAATTTCAGCTGCGTTGAAATCTATTACTGCTAATTGGAAACATGCTTCATTACTGTCAGTACATACGTGGTGGGCATGGATTATTTTTTCCAGAAGAGGAGCCAATTTATCCCTTACAGGTGTTATTCATAACACTTCTAATTGTCATTTATTTTGGAAACCAATTGATAATTATAGAGCTTTACAGCCATGACTATATCTAACCTGTTGAGTAAATGAATAATTATTTAACTATTCTTACTACATCTACGTGGTTCTGCTCACATTTTACTAGAGTTATAATACCTTGTAATATTTCGTTCTATTAAAGTATTTATCTATTTTCTATCTTTTATTCTTTTCCATTTTTATTATTCTTGTCTTCCTTTCTTTTCTTTTATTATAGTATATAATTATATTCATGGAACTTAAGATTGTTTAGCCGATATTAAAATGTTAAATAACTGTTTGATAGTTCACTAGTTAGCAAATTATAACATATGTGTACCTTTTTCCGATGCTCTTTTTTGTATGGTCTTATTTATATATGATCAAAATCAATAAAATATTTGAACAACAAGAACTAAAGGGGGTGCAATCAAGGAACAAAGGCAGCTGGAGTACACTGCTGGTAGTTTAGCGTGCTGAACCCTATTCCAGAGCTTGATTTAATTATATGTGTGAGGAAATCATAACAGAGCACATCAAAAAATGTGAAAGCCGTTCCCTTTTTGAAAATGTAAATACTTCAATGCTTCATATTTTAGAAGAAGATGAGTTCTGGAACTTGAAATGCCAGTCATTAGGTTTGTAAGAAGGTTTGCGCTGTAGAGTTGCACGGTAACACCAACGAGGTTTACATAGAGGTATGGCCCACACATATTTTTGCATACAGTGCAACTCAATGAACAAAGTTATATAAATCACTTTATTTTTCATTAAATTGTGTATTTTCAGGGATTATACAGTGGTATTCAAGCACCAGACTAATTACAATTGTGGCATAAAATTAACACATCCAGTTTGGCTTAAGTATTTGCAAAGGTCAGGAAAAGCAAAGGCTCCCATTGTGAAAAGCCCGGAACTTTATCCCGAGAGAGGCTACTACTTCGGGCAACTCCGATTGATTCAGCGTTTCTGTCCCAAAATTGCGAAGCCATGGAACAACAGACTCGGTTGTACTGGGCGCAGATCCACACCTAGAAATACTATGGCTGGGAGAGAAGCAGGAACTGCAGGCAGTGACACAGCCTGACCCCTTCCCTGCTGATTCCAACACTATGCTTCCCCACCATCCACATGTCGTCCCACCTCTGCCCAATACTCCTTACCCACTCAGCACACCCCCAGATATTTACTACCTGATCAGAAACAGACGGCACATATCAACGTCAAACTCCCTGGAATCAGGTAAAACCTGCCTTAAAGAAACTAGTAATTCTAGATCTGGCAGGTTAGTCCCCTTTATTCAGAGTTTAACTTGTGATTTCTATTAACACATGGGGAGATACTGGACCAGAATCACTAATCCTTCCCTTGATATATCCGCGTTGAGTTTACAGGGGACTTAGAGTCACTGCCATACTCACCAAACCCAGCAGAATAGTTTTTTTTTCTCTGCTCATCCGTCCATGGCACCTATTCAAAGTGCCACTGCTCATGGTGTGTCAATTTCTGGGTTTACTTCTACAGAAGAAGCCTTGGAAACAGTATGATTGTAAATGATCCTATACCACTTAGCAAAGAGGGGCTACTGTATATTCCATTGAGGATGTTGTAATGGTCCAGTTAGCAATCCCGGTCTAGAGAATTTATTAGTTAATGAGGCATCAGTTTTCTCTCACATAAAGTTCTAGTTTTAAACAACAATTTGATAAAAAGAATTGCATGCTAAACACAGATTGCACAGATACCACAGGCAGCCCACATTATATAGAGCCCTGGTAAGGGACTTCAGCAAGGTACTTTGGTAAAAGGACTTTTTCCTCGAAGTCGAGATCAAGAAAGAAGCACAATGACCTGTGAAAGGATGTGCCTTGGTATGGGGACATCAAGGGAACCTTAAGATGTATATTTATTTATTAACTTATTTATTTATTAGCAGATTTTTATAGCATAGGCAAGATCAAGGGAGTAGTAGAGTATTTTACATAAGGTCAGTTTTACAAGAGCAATCACAAACCAAATAATATAGTTACATAGGTGGCACATTGTCAGACCTCTTTCAGAAGGCCAGTAGGAAGCCAGGGGCTTCAGGGCCCCAAATGCATTGGTTGAGGTTGTTTGCCACTGGTGTTCTAGGGTCAGTCCTACTATGGTTCTGCAAATAAGGATGTGCAAAATTGGCATAATTTGGTTTTGTGCAATTATGCAACATTTCAACAAAATTATGTGAAATGCAAATTCATCATTTTGTGCTATATTTTAGTACAAACTGTGTCCTCGCTTCACCATTTGGCTAAAAAATAGTGCACAAATGCTTAGTGAAAAACAGCTGCATGAGTTCTGTTATTCCTGGGAATAATTTGAGGTAGATTTGTTATGCAAATGAGCTGTTCATTGTAAATTTTTACATGCAAATGGTGTGTCATTATGCAAAGTGGCGTAATGGCAATGTTTGGGGAATTTTGTATTACAAGCATAATGTGATATTCTCAAAATTATATGAATATGATGCGTAATTTAGAATTCACCCAGGCTGCTTTGCAAATTGGGCCAAGTACACCCTTTTGGCACTTGACTCTCACAGTACCTAGGGCAAGCAGTGCAAGATTTTTTTGGGAGGCAGTCTGGGAGGCAATAATTCATTGCCCAGCTCAGTGCTTACCTTAGTGAAAATAAAGTATTTTAATAAAACAGCAAAACATAATACTATACTATGGGGCAGAGCTACATGGTGGTGATTCCAACAACAATTCCTAGGTAAGTGTCTCTCTAGGACATCCTCTTCCCATTCTAGGAGCTTCTCTAGTGACAAAGGGACTTCTGCCCAAGTTTGGCATAGGCACAGATTAGGCACAGTTGCTGTTCACTAGGTTTCTACTGATGTAGACAATTTCGTAATTCAGTTCAAAGGTTTGTACTCAAAATGAAATTATTTAAGTAACAGTCAATTTTCCCGCTGCAGAGCATACTCTGCACTTCTAGGTCAGCCTTTTAAGTTTGAGGCCCTGTTACTTCCTCACGTTTCTGCAGTCATGCAGTACTGGTGGGTGTTCTCCTGGCCTTTCAGCCATGGCTCCGCTGACCTGGGGCTATAGTGCTGGCTTCACTCAGTACTTGGGATGTGGCGAGTGAGCAGCATGGCAAGCCTGCTTGGTGGACCCCCATCTTGGAATTAGACAACAGCATCAGATCTTCATGGTTTGGATCCCATTTTATACACATTTTCAAGAAAAGGGATGTGCCTGAACTAAGGTTTCAGAACCAGTTTGGTATGATTCTCTTTCAAATGTCATTTTCTGACTGTTAATTTCAGAAAGGCTTTGTGCAAGGTGATAGGTCTCACAACAGATAATAATGGGCCATGGTACAAACAGGAGTATCCAAAACAAGGCCCCAATGAAGTGTAAGATTTCTACACCTGGCTGTCATTAGCCTTCCTGAGGCAGTAATTGGGGATAGATAAAAGAGCAGACCATGCCTAGAAACTTCCTCACCCTGAAGAACAGAAACTACAGGCCCTCTCCTCACTTCTATCATCTAACCAATAGTAGTACACAGGAAGAACTAATCAGTAGCCTTTATTAACAAGGTCCTGATATAATTATAAAGGCTGCTCTGTCTCCATCCTCCCTCATTTCAGTTTCTGGATTTTCACCATCCAACCAGATGGCAATACACTTTCACCATCTGGGGAAGCTCTTTTTTTTTTTTTGAGTTTAGAAAGCTTTATTGAAATTAGTAAACATAGTAAAACATTAGTACAGACGCTTATGCACATAAATGGAAAATAGGATGGAAGAAAATGCATTTTATGCAACCATTCCCAAAAAAGGGAAATAGAAACTATACTTAAGAAAAAATTGCCTTTTAAATTTTTAAGGAGGAAGGGAATTAGGAGAAAGAGGAGAAGGGTAGGGAGGAAGGGGCGTGAAAAGCATTTACAAATGACGATTACTTCTATGAACAGTTAATAATAAACCAGTTAATAAAATAACAATTGGTACACTCGGAGAGGGAAGGGCAACTAGGCGGCTAGTCTGGAAAGAAAAGTGGTTAAAGGTAACCATACCAAGTCCTTTTTGATTTGCAAAGGAACCGTTGTGGCAAAAGCACGATCAAGCCTGTGGTGATGACACAATAGGTTCCACCATGCATAATAAGAGATTTTTGATGTATCCTTCCAGTTAGTTGTGATGATCTGCAGTGATATGGCAAAAAAGAGGTCTATGAATTTACGTACATTGTTCTGAACTTCCCATAGAGGTGAGGAGCCTCCCAAAAATATGTGGACAATATCAAAGGGGAAATCTGTGGATAGGATATCATTTAATTTAGACCAGATACGAGTCCATAAAGTTTTAACCCTTGGGCATTGAAAGAACATGTGAATAAAATCACTGTCCACAGCAGAACAAGACCAACAATTCTTGTTCTCTAGTATTCTAAATTTGTGAAGTACAGCCGGGGTAAAAAAAGTCTGTTGTAGAAAAAATATAGAGTCTGTGTGGTGCTAGCGGAGCGTGAAGAGGTGTGTATTTTGGACCAAATAGAGTCCCAAGTCTGGAATGAGAATTCCTGGACAAGATCACGTTCCCATAAGAGCTCTATTTTGGACTTAGATCTGTCTGCTAAAGGACGGGAGAGGAGTTTATAGATGACAGCAGCTTTATGGGGTGTAGAGAAATCGAGCGAGGAGGAAGAAGCCGAAACCGGGGGTACTGGAGGGCACCTCTGAGCAAGAATAAGTGATAAAGAGGCCTTCAGTAAGGGATATTTGGGAGCATATGTGTTTGAGATACCAAACTCTTCACAGATATCAAAAAAATCCCTCGGAGACTTGTCTGTCAATATGTGATTAAACGTGATAATACCTTTGTCGATCCACTCCTTCCAAAAAGCGCCCTATTGTTGATCTTTAAGGATTTGTTGTACCAGATGGGAGTTAGGGAAAAAGATCTTCAAAAGTAACATGTGAACGACACAGAGAAAGGGCAAGGGCCTTGGAATGATTGAAAATAGGGGTAGAGAAACGCTTTGGAGGTTGGGATAAGCGAATCGCTGTTGAGAAGGAAAAGGGTAGGAGTTGTGCAATTTCTAAAGAGCTCCATGCCGTTAAGGGAGAAAGAGAGGAATCGATTAAAAACGGCCATATTTGTTTCAACGTGAAAGCAGAATGATATCGGCTAAGGTTAGGAAAGTTAACTCCACCCGAGTCTTTGGGAAGTTGAAGGCGGGAAAGAGAGATCCTAGCTTTACGATTATTCCATAAAAACTTTGTAAGAGAACGGTTAATAATACTAAAGAAGGAGAGCGGGAGGAAACAGGAAGCATTGAGAGGTAGAAGTTAATGATGGGGAGAAGCATCATTTTAATTGTGGCCAGTCTACCCCACCAGGACAAAAAAGGGGGGACCAGCTCTCAATAAGAGCGGAGATCTTTTTAAGTATTTCAGCATGGTTAATACGAATTGTTTCTCTAATGGTGTTGGCATAAAGAATACCTAAACATTTGATATTTCTGGGACTCCATTCGAAGTCAGAGCCATGAAACATATGGGGAAGACAAAATTTATTTAAGGGTAACACTTCAGACTTATCAATGTTCAGCTTATAGCCAGAAACGAGGGAATATTCTTGTAATAACGAGAACAGTGAAGGCAGGGAAGTGGACGGATTGGAGATATAAAGTAAAATATCGTCAGCATAGGCGGTAAATTTAATGTCAATATCATGAAATTGTAATCCTGTGTAGGAAGAGGAACGCCTGATTTTTTCTAGAAAGGGCTCTAAAGCAAGTATAAAAGAAGCGGGGAAAGGGGACAACCTTGTCTAGTACCTCTATAAAGAGGGAAATATTTAGATTGACATCCGTTTGCCCAGATAGAGGTAGAGGGTGCTGAGTATAGCAATTGGATATATTGGATAATAGGAGGACCAAAACCATGCCATCTCAGTGCCCCAAACATAAAATCCCAGCTAACCCTATCGAATGCTTTTTCAGCATCCAGTGTAATGGCCGCCACCGGAGACTCCATTTTGGAAGCAAGGTGGATGATGTTGAGGAAAGTTCGTGAATTATCGGTGATTGATCTGCCTTTGATAAATCCAGATTGGTAAATGTTAATGAGTTCAGGTATAACTTTATTAATGCGAAGCGCGAGTATTTTAGCAAAGATCTTACAGTCAGTGTTAATTAAAGAAATGGGCCTATAGTTTTTACAGGAGCAGGGGTCTTTATCCTTCTTGGGGATCAAGCATAACATTGCCTGGGTGAAGGATCCCTTCGATTCTCCTGCAATAAGAAAATAATTGATTAATGAGAATAAATGAGGTATTAAAGTGTTTTTGAAGTGAAGAAAGAATCGCACCGTGAAACCGTCAGGGCCCGGTGTTTTATCTTTGGGTAGAAAATTGAGAGCATTAAATATTTCATTTTCCAAGATTGGAGCGTCAAGGGATGTGAGGTCCTTAAGATGATCAGGGGTTTCGAAATGGAATTAAAGAAGGAGTCGATTTGTGCCGGGGTAGGGTTGGACTCCGGAGTATATAGGGTGGTATAGTATTTGACAAAACAATCAAGAATTTTATCATCCTTGGTATGTCGAACTCCGAAGTTGTCTGTTATGGCTATGATTTTGGATCTCTGTTTTTTTATTTTAAGGTAGTTGGCAAGAGATTTGCCGGCCTTATTGCGTCCACCATACATTTTGGCGTTAAATTTAAGGAGATTGTTGCTTGCAGAATCCCAGGAATTTTTATTATATTGCATTTTAGCCTTGATAAGAGAGGATAAGCAATTTGTGGAGTTAGAAGTGAAATATTGGTGCTCAAGAACTTTAATTTGTTTAAGGATGAGAGAAGAGTCTAGAAGAGCTTTCTTCTTTTTACGAGAAACAAAATCAATAATGAAGCCCCTAGCGGAGGCCTTAAAGGCATCCCAGATAAAGTGGAATTGAGGAGAAGAGGCTAGGTTATTGTGAAAAAATTCATCAATAAAAATCGTAAATTGATCAACAAATTGAGAATCTAAGAGAAGAGAATTGTTAAAGCGCCAACGACGGGATTTAGGAGGGGGTGAAGGGAATTCCATATCTAAGATAACAGGAGCATGATCTGATATAAGAATAGATCCAATTTCTGAACTAGTCATAAATTGCAGGGCATGGTGAGTGAGAAATATGTAGTCAATACGGGAGTGAGATTTATGGACGGGGGAAAAAAAGAGAATTCTAGTGTATCAGGGTGGGAGATTCTCCATGAATCTGCTAACCCTCTGTGAACAATGGCTTTGTGAAAAGCTTTCTGCATTTTATTAGGAACATATTTGGCTTGTGATTTCCGATCCAAAAAGGGGTCCATAAGCTGATTACAATCTCCACCCACAATCAAGTCATCAGCAGTATGTGCGGAAAGGAGAGTCGAAAAATCTTTCCAGAAGTTTAAATCAATACCAGTGGGACCATAAATATTACAGAAGGAAAGTTGGGTGTTGTTAACCTTGGTATTTAGAAACAACCATCTACCATTATCATCATGAGACTCATTTAAAATCTGAACATTAAGAGACTTATGAAATAAAATAACAACACCATTTTTGTTATTCACTGCCGGGGAGCAGAAAATTTCTCCCACCCATTGTTTGCGCAGTGAAGACAAATCTTGCAACCTTAGATGTGTTTCTTGCAGCAGAGCAATATGACAATTAAGTCTTGCTAGATGGGATAAAACACGTTGCTTTTTGACTGGATTACGAATACCCTTGACGTTCCATGAGACAAGACGAAAACCAGTCATCGGTAACTTTTAAATAAGAATAGAGAAGGAAATAAAAGCTTATCAAGAAATGAGAGGAGAGAAAGAACTCCCTGAAGAGAATTGGTGAACAATAAAAGATAACATGAGGTGTAGTAAAGAAGAAAAACTTGTGCAAAGACACCAAATATATGTAGGAATGAGTGAACAATAGAGTACCAAAAGCAGGAAATGAGATGTTGGAGATATGCAAATATGTATAAGAAGAAGAAAAAGCAAGAGAAGTGAGAAAGAAGGGAAAGGACAGGGAAGAGGGAAGTAGGAGCAAGGGAACCCAATCGCCATGGGAGTAATAGGAAAGAAAAGATGGCCAAAAGCCCAGAAGCTTTAGCCATAACAGTCAAAAATACAAAAAACATTGACGGGGGGAGGGGAGCGGCAAAAACCAAGACAGCCACCCCGACGGAGCAACACCGAGAGAAAACAGGCAGTCATAACATAACGATATGAGGGAAAGGGAGTACGAAAAAAACTCCAAGAACAACTACTTAGACAATTGAAACAAGAAGGAAGGGAACTTACCATACATTAGGGGACAAAGCAACGGAGTGAGTCAGACATTATGAACACGTAGGTGAGATGGACTAGAACCTTCGATACAAAGCGACACAGTAAGGACCTAAAAAATACAAATAAGAAAAGACAAGGAACCAATTAACAGCCACCAACAGAGTACAAACGTGTAACAGAATAATGAAAACAACAAAGACATGACAATCAATGTTTGCTGAGTTCCATGGATTCTCCACGATGATCTTGAATAAACCTCCGGAGGTCGGCTGGATCGTCGAAAGAAAATGTTCTATCCTTATAAGTCACTTTGAAGAAGCAAGGATGTATGAGGCCGTAACGAGCATTCATGGATTTCAAGGCTGGTCTGAGATCGAGGAATTCTTTTCGTCTGCTAGCTGTTGGTTTAGATACATCCTGACTAAAAAAGATTTTGTGCCCAGACCAGAACATCTGCTTGTGCTGTTTAGCGGCATTAATGATTGACATGAGGTCAGAATACAACAGGAAGTAGGCAATGATGCCTCTTGGTTTGGTGGGCGAGGATGCAGACTGGGGACCCAATCTATGCGCTCTCTGAATGTTAAAGTCCATTGTTTTGGGAAGGCCAATAATCTGCAAAACTTGAGTTTTTAAGAAGGAAATGATGTCAGAACCTTCGGAGTTTTCTGGAATTCCGTAAATGCGTAGGTTATTACGCCGATTGCGGTTTTCCAAATCCTCTGTAGTCTTCTTGAGCTGGGCGACTTCTTTAGTTAAACCCTCAACTTTAGCAGTAACATCTTGCGCGTCGCTAATCCTTTGCTCGACATCTGAAAGTCTCATATCCAGGCCGGACCACTTGTCCTCTATTCTCTGGAGTGTAGCTGAAGTATCTGACATAAAGGGGCGAATAAGGCGCAACTCCTCCATGACGTCCTCTAACGTGAGGGGGAGAGGTGATTTCGAGGGAGATGATGGGTCCTTCTTGACTCGTTTGTTGGTGGTGGTAGCTGCTGAGTCTTTACGCCCACCGCCAGAGGCACCTGCAGCCCCGTGAACTCTGTTAGACTGCGTGTGATCCATAGTGAGGGGGCAAGTGAGTCAAAGTCAATAATGCAAGCTGTGAGGGCGAAAAGATCACAATAAAAATATCCAGTGAACAACAAAAGCCTGAGACTGCGGAACAGCAGCGTGTGGGCTAGAGAAGGAGACTTCCAGGCAGACGAGGCTCCACCGCGTAGCAGATACAAGAAAATGTAGCAGCCAACAGACATGTAGACAAGCAGAAAACTCCTGACGGTCTGGAATAGACGATGCTCTTGTCAAATAAGGCGTTAGCAAAGCTCTACCAAGTACCAGACAGACGGCTTGACAATGCCATCACCATGCCAATCCACCCTTTGGCAGAAGGAGGTATCGCGTAGATAATTAGCTTATGCGTAGAAGTGGCGCAGTTACTGTGCGAGGAGAAATAAAAACTCCAATACATATTGACTAGACCAAGAATGTTGCATTATTTTGCTGAACTGGCCCCAGATATACAATTGACACATGCCAAAAGGAAAGCAGTCAGGACCTCCCGAGAGAAAAGAGACGTCAAAACGACTGTACCACATCCATTTGCGGGACCGCTGCGAGAAGGGAGAAACCTAAAATGGCGGCCATTAATGTTGAAGGCTCTGAGGCGCATCGGCCAGGCAGACAAAGGGGGTCAAAAAGCCCATAATGTCCAAAGGAAGACTTGCCTCAGCATTCCCAGCCACCTCCGACGAACATGACACCCCTTTGTGAGTGTCAACGTTGCGGTAGAAAGGACCCTTCAGCAAAAGGAAAGTCCCGGTGTTACGGAGCTCCTCAAGTGGCGGCCATCTTGTCGCCGCCGCCGCGCGCTCCTCATCTGGGGAAGCTCTAATACTCTACATCTTGTGCTATGCTAAACCAGGGGCAATCCACAGTGGATAGTACTGGTTCCAGTGCTCAGATTCATACCATACACAGGATCCTACTACCATAGATGTGCAAACCTCACTGCACATAAATGTTCTCATCATGCATACTGAATGCCACAACAACAAAACTTTAAATGAGAGGGGTCAGTAGAGCCTCTCCTCTCCCTGCCACAGAGCAAAAGGTCTGTTAACACTACTGATTTACGAAACTCTGTACCACTGGTTACCGTGTTTCTCCTACAGCATTGACAGTGATCCAGCGCTAACAATAAAAATAATTCTCCTATATGCTTCGGTCATCCAGGTGCAACTATTCCTCTAACACACACACTATATCCATATGACGGTGGGGCCCATAACACCGTATATACATTCACTTACTCATTTATTCCCTGGATTTCCTCCGTCATTAACCTAGGAGAAAACGATTCGCTGGAAGGAGACGGGATACCTCTTTTAACATGACATAATGTTTCTCATTTGCTTTAAGGTATTCCGCTCATTGGTCGATGGACCAACTAGTAGGAATCAGTTGATGGTGATTAAGACCAGCTCAATCACAATAACCTCTTTATCAATTTACCTTAATCATTGAGCTAAAGAATCACTGAGTCATTTGTTTAAAGAATAATAAAGTTTTATATAAAGTTTCGAAGCAAGAAATAAGTTTACGTTTATTATTCAGATCTTTACATTTATCATCATTATAAGAATAAATTGAAAATTGCAATGCATATCTATTAGACGGAAAAATAAGGTTATCATAGCAAGAACTCTAAATGATCAATCTATCTGTCTTGGAAAAATCTAATTGTTCTAACTGAGAATTTGATCAGGAATAAAAAGGTTCTCCAAAAGCAGCATCTTATACTCAACTGGAAAATAAAAATAGCAGCATCAGCTCGTCAGCATCAGCAACCGCAACTTCACCCATCTACAGCATCTAATTTCTCCAGCATCTGCTCTCCAGCAACTAACCCCTCCCACCAAGAGTAGGTCTTCTTATACCCTAATTCTAGCTTACTGAATAAAATGTTGCATCTTCATGGTGTGATTCTTTCTCATTGGTCAACTCAGGCCCATATACATTTTAAGCAAACTTCCTGGTCTTAACCAGTTCCTTGTGGAATGTCCATGCTTGCATCGTTTCCCACAGTTCATGTCATTGCTCATCCGCTTCGATCAGTCCAATTTGTATCTTTTTCTGCTACTTTTTAGATTTAACAGTTCCGTCCATTTATTCAGTTTGACTTCTCACGCTTCTTGCTGATCATCTTGGCACACATCTGCTCAGAAAGGTCACAATAGCCTTGACCATACTTCCATCTTAGCCTCTCAGCACGAGCACGTGATCATCCCTTTTCCCCAGCCTCTCTCCTCTACCACATGGTTTCCTGCTCATGCGTACTCTAGCAAACGGCGGCCATTTTATATCGCTGCTCGACAGGCCTAAGCGCACTATTTTTAAAGATAAACAAAATATTGTTAAAACAAAGAATATAAACCCTTTTGTTTCCCTCCCGTCTTTCTACGTACCCCAATTAGGTATTACCTAGCAAAAAGCAACATATAAAGCCGTCCCTTACTTACCATCGCTTTATTTTGCAACCACACGTTTTATTTAAAAGCACAGATCATGCATTTATTATTTAATTAGTACGCAAATATTATGTTATGTTAGACACGTAAACAATTATAAGTTGATTATTTTGTACACTGAATAGCGTGTTACCTTTAACCCTTCACATGTAACATACATTGTTGGTTATTTACTTAAACGAACATGTTTATTAATTATTTTACAAAAATTATTAGGAGGTTAAAAATTTTTCATTTATCCTGCTCCATCAACTCCCCCCTTTGGTGATTTTTAATATCACCACAAAACCCAAGTTATACAATTCTTTCAGACAGCATATATCTTTTATCCGTTTGTTTTTGTTAGTTTACACAACTGTATCCCTTTCAACTTGTCTCTTCGTTTTCTTGTACATGTTCTCTTTTATTTCTTCTAACTCTATTTCACCCATTTCTCTCTCTCTTTCCTTGTTTATCATGTTTTCTTTTTCTATTTTATTCTGTCTTCTTCTTCTCTTTATACATGTTATTACAAGCTTCAGCACTAAAATTATTATTATTATCATGGTTGCTATTATTATAACTTTCCCTATTATTAATCCACTCATTCTTGTTAACCAATTTATTACTGAAGAAAACCCTTTACCAAGTTTTCCCAATGCACTTTCAACCTCCAGTGGAACCAGTTCTTTGTGCAAACTTGTAATATTTGTTATATACTTCTGTATATTTTCACTTTTATCTGGAATGTAAGTGCAACAATGTTGGACTTTCAGCATTCCACAGACTCAACCCTCTTTTGCCAAAAGAATGTCAAGGGCAAGTCGATTTTGCATCACCATAGCTCTCATGGCAACCATCTCGGTATTTACCATCAAGAACCCTCCAGCAGTATCTGTAGATAAACGATCTACCATTGTGGATAATTTCCGAATTCTAAATGCATTCAAAGATATTCCCACTGCTGGTATTAATGCGCCAAAAATATCACCTACTATTGCTGAAAAACTTTCCCTTTTCCTACGTGTAAAGGTGTTTATCATTCTGTGTGTTCCTTTTTCTTTTCTGTCCATATGGAAAATTTTTGGAAAAACCAGGCCTAAATAACATGACCCATACCAATGGTCCGGTAACCTGTAATAAGCCCTATTACCGCAAACATAATAGATCCCTGGAAATATTGGATCTTTTCCCCCTTTGAATCCCCATCCGCCTAAAATTTGATAATTGTCATGGCAAATACTGGAACCCACAAAATAATTGTCATATCTTGTCTTATTTCTTCTAATGCACAACCTTCCCTGTTGGGGCCAATCCAGAGTCATAGCTGCATTTGTCTTTTTCTTGTCATGATTGTCTTCCTCAAATGCCCAAAGAGGTGTTTTTGTCTCTTCTATCACTTTTCTTTGAAATTTCACTCTTCTCTCTTCAACCATTTCTAAAAATACTTTTTCTTCCTTCTTTAACTCACAGGTAAGGTTGTACCTAATTATATTATCTAATGTTAAAATCTTATCTTCTAAAAATATTCACCAAACGTTTTTCCCTCTTTTATTTTGTTTAGCTCGGGAACTACAGAAACTTTCGCAAAAATCTTTTCTATGTCGGTGTAATAATATTCTAATCTACCTGTTTTATAAAATAAACTTGCTAAGACACTACGGGGCCGATTCCGATTCGGGCTGGAATTCTCTCCGACCGAGCCGGACCTGGAGAGAATTTCGACCGACTCGGATCGTAGCAGTCCGACCGAACAAGTACGATGCGTTCGCATGCCATCGGACTTGATTCGGTCGGACTCCCATTGAAGTCAATGGGAGCCTGGCGTACGACGCGTACGCGGGCTCCCATTGACTCAATGGATGCGAGGCGGTCAAGGGCGCACCCTACTGCGTGTACGCGTCCATGCGCATCGCGGCGTACATGCACAGGTAGGGGGGACCCATGGGTCCCCCCTGTGTGCGACTCGCGCGCCTACGCGTACAGGGGGGTCCGACGTGGACCCCCAAAGTCCAGCTCCGACAGCTTTTTCGAGCCTGACGGAGCGAGTCGATCGGACTGCTCGCGGCGCGCATCGTACTTACCCGGCCGGGAAACGTCTCCATAGAACGGTGTGAGTCGTGTCCATGCGAGTCGGTCGGAGCGTGTTGAAGCCGCGTTCGAGTCGGTCGGAGATTTCGCGGGTGCCTGCATCGTACTCGCTCGGCCGGACCGCGTACGATTCGGTCGGGAAACAGGGCTCCGAATCGGATCCGGTAAATCCGAATCCGATTCGGAGCACTACCGGCCGAGATCGGAATCGGCCCCTACATGTTATTCCATACGTCAAAGGGAGGTGATGATAAGTCACACCCTCTGCTACAGATGCAGGCAACTGCATACAAACATAACAATCTCTTACATCCATTGTTTCTACATACTCATATAATAATTTAGTAAAAACATTTTTAGAAAAATCTGTTATCGATTTGTCCTTGTGTAATTCTGCACTACTTTTTAAAATAACTGGTTCTTGAGTGTTAGCTCCTTTTTCTTTCTCAGTGTTATTAGACGTTTCTGCTACAGCTAAACTAATTGGAATAGTGATTGCTAAAACCACCCATACTGTCATTAATAATCCTGTACAAAAACAGCACATCTTACACCATCTACTTAAAAACTCACATTTACATTTTCTATCTCTAGTATTCTCCATTTTGTTTTATAACCTTATTTATTTATTTGCCTGAAAATTGTGTCACTACACCTCAGAAATGACTTATTTGCCACTCTGTACTCCAATGTTTTGTCTTTACTTGGTACTTTCTTTTAATTCTTTTTCAGAATTCTTTCTTTGTCATATCCGGTAGAAATTCGTCAGATTCAGTGTTTTGTCAAGTCCGGTAGAAACTGTTTAAATTTCTTCAGGTTTGTTGCACCTCACCTTCACCCATTAGGTTTCTTTGTTCTGGGTTCTCGTGAGTGTTCTTTTCTTCTTTGTTATCAGTCAAAGCAAGATACAACCATTCAGGCGATCTATACTTCGGATTTACCTTCTTTACTCTTTTCGTTTTCTGCAAGTGTTTTCCACCTTGTTTTTCTTGCTCTCTCTGACTTGTTATTTCATTCACTTGTTCAGCACTTTTCCCATCTAACCTTATGATTCTGTATCTTAATTTTCTTACTTCGTTGGGCCAATTGTCTCCTTTTCTTGGCCTTTTTGCCTCACTTCCTTTTTCCTCTCTTTCTGTTTTCCAATTTCTTTTTCTTGACTCTAGTTTTTGATTTATTTCTTCTCCACTTTCTTCAGACTCTGTTTCAATTCTTTCGTTATTGTCTCTTATTTTGAAACTTATAATCTCATTTTCTTCCTCTACTTGTGGTTCTTTTCTTATCTTCCTTCGTTCACCTATTTCTGTCCCTCCTCGAGGTTCTTCCGAATTTGTGTCAGTCTCTCTATCTGCTTCTAAATTTCCCTGTTCTCGTGTTTGACTATCTGTCCCTACTGCTCCTCGGGGATTTTCCGAATTTTCTAATTTTCTGCTTGAAACTCTCCCTTCTTCATCTATTAATATTATCTCCGAAGGATTTTCACCACAACTTGTACTTGGTTGCTCACTGTTACTATCTTCTGGCTCAGTTTCTTCTCTTATGCTTTCAAATTTCCAATTTCTTTTTAGAATTTCTTCACAATCCGAATGATCTGTATCAGATTCTGAACTGGTATCTGATATTTCCAGATGTCGACTTACAGGTCGATCTTCAAGTTCTGGAACTTCAGCTATTTCCTCTACTTCTTCTGTCGTTGCACTTGTAGTTGGGTCTTCCAGATGTCGACTTACAGGTCGATCTTCAGGTTCTGGCACCCTGTTTGTTTCTTCTTCTGCTTCTGATGCTGAACTGTTATCCAATACTTCCAGATGTCGACTCACATGTCGATCTTCAGGTTCTGGAACTCTGATGGTGTGACTGGCATGCACCCAGTGTTTCACTCCTGCACACTTGACTGCAGTGGTTGTTACCAAGATCACTTGTCGTGGTTCGTCCCAGCGAGGAACCAAACAGTTTCTTCTCCTGTGGACTTTTATGCGGACCCAATCTCCTGGATTCAAGTCGTGAGCTGGTTTTCTTTCAAGAGTGGTCGCATCCGGTCCAACCTGATGAAACACAGAACGCACCACATCAGCCAATCCTTTGCAATAATCCAGTACTAGATCATCAGTTATAGTCAGTAGTTTGTTGACAGGTACTTGTGCTTGTCTCATTGCTCGTCCCATAATTATTTCATGGGGACTGAGTCCAGTTTTCCTTTCCGGAATACTTCTGATTGTCATTAAAACTAATGGCAAGGCATCTGGCCATTTGAGTCCTGTAGCTTGACACATTTTTCCTAACCTGTTCTTAATTGTTCCATTCACTTGCTCTACGATTCCAGAAGCCTCTGGTCTGTATGCACAATGCAGTTTCTGTTTAATACTAAGTGCTTCACAAATCAGTTTAACTAATTCATTTTGGAAATGTGTTCCTCTATCTGTTTCAATCGTGACTGGAAAACCATACCTCGGAATGAATTCTCGCAGCATAAGTTTTGCTACCGTTATTCCATCATTCCTTCTGGTTGGGTATGCTTCCACCCAACGGGAAAACAAACAGACGACCACTAGGACATACCTTAGTCTGTTGCAAGGTGGCATTTCAATAAAATCCATTTGCATTCTAGTGAAAGGACCTCCTTCTCGTCCTATTGTTCCTAGACTCACTACTGTCTTCCTTCCTGGATTTATCTGTTGACAAATAAGACATCTCTGACAAAGACTCTCAGCTATGGCTCTGAATTTTGGATTATACCATGTTTGTCTAAAAGTCTGATCATTGAATCTCTCCCAATATGTGCTTGTCCATGGTACATCCGTGCCATGTCAGAAATCATGCTATCAGGCATAACTGGTCTTTCATCTCTGTAAACCCAAACATCATTTTCTTCATGTTTTCTACATCCTGCTTTTATCCATGTATCTTTTTCCTCATCATCTGCAGCTTCCTGTAACTGTCTCACCTCATCCCATGTCTCAACAGGGTTAGTAAAAAGCAAAGGACAAGAAATATGCTCTCTTTCTCGACTTTTGTTTAAAGAAACCACATTCTTTGCACAGTACTGTGCAATTTCGTCAACATATTTATTACCGACAGTTATGTAGTCTTCCCCATTTTTATGTGCATTGCACTTCACAACAGCAATCTGTTTAGGCAGCTGTATCGCCTCAAGCAACTTTTTCACAAAATCTCCATTTCTAATGGGCGTTCCTGCAGACGTCAAGAAACCTCTTTGTGACCAGATCTGACCAAAGTCATGCACCACCCCAAAGCCGTACTGGCTATCTGTCACAATCGTAACCCGTACATTTCTTCCCAACTTGCATGCTTGAATCAGAGCTACTAGTTCTGCGACTTGGGCAGACCGTATCCCTTTCAGACAAGACGCTTCCATTACAGTTGCTACTGTGCAAACCGCATATGCTGCACTTAGAACTCCATCACTCGTTCTCAAACATGAGCCATCCACGAACAGAATATAATCTGATTCTTTTAAAGGCTCATCTCGTATGTCTGACCTTGGTTTTGTGCAATATTCAAGCACATTCAGACAATCGTGATCTACTTCATCCATTTCAATTATACTTTCTTCATCTGGTAAAGATGTTGAAGGATTCACATTCATACATCTGTCAATGGTCACATTATCTGCACTCAAAATTACTTTTTCATACCTAGTCAGCCGACTATGTGTCATGTATTGGGTTTTCGTTCTTGTCAAGAGAATTTCCACAGAATGGGGAACATATACTCTCAGTGGATATCCCATCACTATGCCTTCACTCTGTTCCAGACTCACACAAGTAGCAGCAACTGCTTTCAAACATCCAGGCAACGCTTTCGCTACAGGGTCTAAAACAGCTGAAAAATATGCAATGGGTCTTTTCATAGTTCCATGTCTCTGTACCAAAACTGAAAATGCACATCCATCTCTTTCACTGCAATACAACTCAAAATCTTTCTCATAGTCAGGCATTCCCAATGCTGGAGCTTCACACAATTTCTTTTTCAGCTCTCTGAATGCTTTCATTTCTTCATCATTCATTTCAAAAGGATCCTTAACATCCTTCTTTGTTAGTTTTTGCAACGGTTTAGCAATCAGCGAAAAACCGCTTATCCATTGTCGACAATATCCAACCATTCCCAGAAACATTCTTACCTCTCTTTGTGTCATTGGAGCTCTCATTCCTTGAATCATTTTTATTCTTTCAGTCGTTACCTTTTGCACTCCTTTCTCAATTTTATGCCCTAAATACTGGACTTCTTGTTGACAAAACTGCAATTTTGAAGGGGACACTTTATGTCCTCTTTTTGCCAAATGATTCAGCAAAGCAATTGTATCATTGACACATGCTTCCTTCGTTTTTGATGCCACCAGTAGGTCATCAATATACTGAACCATCACTGACTTTTCTGGCATTCTTAAATCTTCCAACGATTTCTTTAGAATCTGATTAAAGATTGAGGGACTTTCTGTGTACCCTTGAGGAATTCGGCACCATGCCAAAATACGCTCTCCAAACCTAAACGCAAATAATGGCTGGCTATCTGGATGCAATGGAATAGAGAAAAATGCATGACATAAATCAATTACTGTGTACCATTCTGCTTCACTGTGGAATCTGGTATAGAATCACAGCAGGGTTCGGTACTATCGGGCAACAAGGCACAACAATTTTGTTTACCTTCCTCAAATCCTGTACAATTCTATATGTTCCGTTTGGCTTTTTCAGTCCCATTATTGGCGAATTACATGGACTGCTCATGATTTCTTTTAAAATCCCTTGTTCAATCATTTTATTTATTACTGGCGTTATTCCTTCAATTATTTCTGGTGTCAATTTATACTGGGGCGTATTTGGGTAACTCGTTCCCTCTTTCACTGTTATTTTAACGGGATCTACTCCTTTCATTAATCCTACATCTTCTCCTGTAAAGTCCCACACTTCTTCTTTCACTGTCTTTTTCAATTCAATTGGGATTTTCTCTGCATCAAATACAGGAAACAAATCATTTACTTCTGGTTCTAAATTCACCATTGTCATTTTATACAATACATCTTCATCTGGGGTCTGAAATGCAATTCCGTCTGGAGTACAATAGATAGTGCAATTCATCTTGCACAATAAATCGCGTCCTAAAAGGTTCACGGGACTACAATCGCATACCACAAATCGGTGCATTTCACTAAATGGACCAATTCTTACCTCCACTAATTTAGTAAGAGGCGTCTTAATTTGCTGATTTGAAACTCCAACTACTTGGATATGTTCACCTGAGAGAGGAAGGTTTGGAATTTCCACTGACCTAACAGTAGAACGGGTAGCTCCAGTGTCAACAAGGAATGTTACATTTGCACCATTCACTTCTCCATCCACAAATGGACCAGACTGATCTACCTCTAGAGTTGCGCCAAGCACGCACTCTTCCCCCTCTCCTAGGCACCGTCAGAAACTTTCATCCGTGTCATCCTCATCCTGTCGTAACCAATATTGAGAAATTGCAGCTGCACGCGGCAACTGTGTTACCTGTTCTCCTCCGTAGAATCCTGTTTCTGCACTGTATTTCTGTTGGTTAACACTCTTGGGAAGTGGTGGTTGTGGCACCTGACCTTGTTGAGTAACTACCTCACTCTGCACCTGTGAATTTAATGATTGATTTTCCACATTAGGTTTTGGAGGAAATTTACACTCGTTTCTCCAATGTCCTAGCTTTCCGCAGTTGTGGCATGGCCACTTTTTCTTTGCCTCATCTATGCTCATTTGTCCTTTTCCTTTACCTATATTAGGTCGGGATCTAACCTGTCCTGTTTCATTTCCGGTATTACTCAATTGAGCTTCTTGCTTCTCTGCAACTTTCACCTGTGCCCACATGGCCTTTTCTTTCAATTTACGCTGTCTACTCTCAATATCATCACTGCAATACTTAGCATATCTCAAAACCTCGTCAACTGTGCTATTCTGCCAACAAATCATATGCTGCTTAATCATTTCACTTATCTCTGGTTTCAATCCATACACAAATCTATATACAAAATGACTCATATCCTTCTCATTTAGTGTCTCATAACCACTATACTGTTTAAAAACCAACAACAGCCTTTCATAATAAGCATGCACTGATTCTTTACTTTCCTGCGTTGTTCTGTCTATTTTTACCCAATCTGTTTCTTTAGGTGGAATCTTATTCTTCAAAAAGGTAATTACTTGGTCGTACTTCCTCATCACTTCTGGTCCTGGCGCTCCTGTTTTAGCGTCCCTTGGATATTCTACAGTTGGCCAATCAATAGTAATCTTACATTCTGTCCACAAATCAGCTGGCACTACTATATCAAACAATCCATCCAAATCTATCCACAACACCTTTGAAACTTTAACAAATCTCTCCACTTGTCTGTACCATTCTACTGGCTTTTCTCTCAACTTTGGGAAGTCATTTGTAAATGACAGTATATCCTGTCTAGTCCATGGAACATGCACATAACTACCACCTGGAGTTTCTCTCATCGGGTACTCCCTTACTACTGGTTCCTTATCTGTCACTGCAAAAGCCAAAGATGCTTTATCTGTTGTTTTCTCGTTCCTTTTCGTCCATCTATTTCTCCATCTATCCACATCACCCCATTTTCTCAGTAAAACAATTAACTCTTTTATTTGGGTCAGCCTTCCTGATGTGTTCAAATTCTCTATATCCTTCTCACAAAAATCTACTCTGTATGGTTTCTGCAACGTTCTCACTTTTACAAACTCCACTCCTAGTTCACTTGCTGTCTCTTCCAATTTGTCATGTAAATTTCTAGCTCTCCATGTAAGACTTTTGCACAAAAACATAATCTCATCATCCTGATAATTTTTTAATTTTTCTGTACCAATTGTTCCTAAAATCAATTCTTCCATGTCTATTTTCAACCTAATTACATCTAATGGTTTCACTTCTGTTTCTTTTGTTTTTAGCGCTTTCATCCATTCATTTAACTCATCTGGAGTCGGACCTACAGGCGTACTATTTAATTCTATCCAATTATTACTTCTTTCTGGTGTCCCTGATGCGGACTCCGTCACCATAGGTATTCTCCTAATCTCATTCTCATTTATCGTCAAATTAGTAGGTGGGCTTGGTCTATAGGTACTAGCCAAATGGTGTGCATCTTCATTATTCAGTTCCATCCCTTCTCTTTTTCTTTGCAAATGTGAATTCATAGGAATCACTAAAGAACGTTCATCAATTTTCTGATTCTCAAAAATTGGCATTACTGGACCTATTGTCACTGGTACAGTTACAGCTTCCATATTCTTTGTCAATGCTCTTATTTTCTCAGTCAATTCTCTTGTCGTTTTTGCTAATTCAGTTGCATTGTCACTTTCTATCTCTTCATTTTGTGAAGTTTTTAATTGATCTTGTGACCTATTTGTCTCATCTCTTCGTTCGGGATTTTTATTCCTCCCAGTTTCCATTGGCGGTGCATTAGGTGTCACCACCGCAGAAGTCTGTTGGTATGGAGGTGGGTTTCTGTTTAAAATATCTTCCAGCAATTCGTCATCCGTTTCACTACCACCATACACATACTTTTCTACCACTATATGTTTCTTTTTCTCTGTACACTTTCTCTTTGCTTCTTCCTCAACTGTAAAAGCTGGAAACAAACCTCCTGTCATATTTGCACATCTCCAACGCTTTATTCTGTCCTCATGATTTACTCCCCATAACCTTCCAGGCACAAACTCATGATTCTTTAATCCTCTGAATCTCTCTCGTTCATACATCTCATCTTCCCATTCCGTTAAAGCTTCAAACTGTGTCGGTCTAGGTCTAGGTTCTAACATTGCCATCTTTTCTCTCAAGTTCCGTAGTACAGCTACATTAAATGAACCATTCTCAGGGAAAGCCAATGCTCCATCATTCTTGGTATATTTTGTCCAATTTTCTAACCATATGCATGTATGATATCCATATTTCAGCATCATATGCGAAGCTGGTGATTTCGGCGGAGGAATTATTTGTCCCTCTCTAGTCACTACCTTTTTGTCTTTCTTAAAGAAATTCTTAACTTTCGTCATCCATGACGTTTTCTCTCTTCCATACTCATAATACGACATGATTCACAATCTCTTTTCTCCTTAAATGATCCGCAATTCAACACTGTTCTGTATGCGTTATTCCAACCAATCCTAGCGCGACTCACACCAACACTCCAATCACAAACTTCCACGTCACTAGGTTATTCTGACCAATCCTGTCGCGACTCACACCAAAGCTCCAATCAGAGCGATTTCTGTCTACCGCGCACTGACCAATCCCAACGCGGCTTTTGTCTATGTCAGTTCTGCTCCTGTTTCCGTGTGACTAGCGCACTGACCAATCCCAGCGCGACTCTTGTCTACGTCACTTCTGCTCTTGACCCCTCCTTTACAAAATTTATCGGCAATTTCTTTTCCGACAATTCTTCGTTAATTACAACATTTAAAACACATTTCCATTGTCTGATTCGCTAAACCAAAAAGATAGCTTTGACCATTTACACAAGAACTCTGTATTTTCTAGTAGGCAGTGCTTACCTCTACCCTACCACAGAATTTTCAGTTTCGCCGATAAAGTAGCACTTCCCTCTACCTTACCCTTCTTTCAAGCAAACAGTAAACCCGTTTCTCTGGGGATAAAACACATGTGGAGACTATACTGCTCCTGAGAATTAAGGCCAGAGTTTCACAAGAAAACCGATCAGTATTTCACTTACACACCTTTTATACGGAAAATGTCCCTATCATAACACAACCTGTGTTATCACCAATATGTACTCAGACAATGCACCATTCCATGTGACTTCTCTTGCCACACGTGTTCCACTTCCTACTTCCCGGAAGCGTGAAAACTTACATATAACATAACGCGACTCAACATAATAGTGTTAGACATGAACTTATCAATAATCAATAATCAATAATCACCAAACTAATCTATAGTAACCATAACTCTGCTACCAAGAAATCTGATCCAGCGCTAACAATAAAAATAATTCTCCTATATGCTTCGGTCATCCAGGTGCAACTATTCCTCTAACACACACAACTATATCCATATGACGGTGGGGCCCATAACACCGCATATACATTCACTTACTCATTTATTCCCTGGATTTCCTCCGTCATTAACCTAGGAGAAAACGATTCGCTGGAAGGAGACGGGATACCTCTTTTAACATGACATAATGTTTCTCATTTGCTTTAAGGTATTCCGCTCATTGGTCGATGGACCAACTAGTAGGAATCAGTTGATGGTGATTAAGACCAGCTCAATCACAATAAACTCTTTATCAATTTACCTTAATCATTGAGCTAAAGAATCACTGAGTCATTTGTTTAAAGAATAATAAAGTTTTATATAAAGTTTCGAAGCAAGAAATAAGTTTTAAGTTTATTATTCAGATCATTACATTTATCATCATTATAAGAATAAATTGAAATTGCAATGCATATCTATTAGACGGAAAAATAAGGTTATCATAGCAAGAACTCTAAATGATCAATCTATCTGTCTTGGAAAAATCTAATAGTTCTAACTGAAAAATTTGATCAGGAATAAAAAGGTTCTCCAAAAGCAGCATCTTATACTCAACTGGAAAATAAAAATAGCAGCAGCAGCATCAGCTCGTCAGCATCAGCAACCGCAACTTCACCCATCTACAGCATCTAATTTCTCCAGCATCTGCTCTCCAGCAACTAACCCCTCCCACCAGGAGTAGGTCTTCTTATACCCTAATTCTAGCTTACTGAATAAAATGTTGCATCTTCATGGCGTGATTCTTTCTCATTGGTCAACTCAGGCCCATATACATTTTAATCAAACTTCCTGGTCTTAACCAGTTCCTTGTGGAATGTCCATGCTTGCATCGTTTCCCACAGTTTATGTCATTGCTCATCCGCTTCGATCAGTCCAATTTGTATCTTTTTCTGCTACTTTTTAGATTTAACAGTTCCGTCCATTTATTCAGTTTGACTTCTCACGCTTCTTGCTGATCATCTTGGCACACATCTGCTCAGAAAGGTCACAATAGCCTTGACCATACTTCCATCTTAGCCTCTCAGCACGAGCACGTGATCATCCCTTTTCCCCAGCCTCTCTCCTCTACCACATGGTTTCCTGCTCATGCGTACTCTAGCAAACGGCGGCCATTTTATATCGCTGCTCGACAGGCCTAAGCGCACTATTTTTAAAGATAAACAAAATATTGTTAAAACAAAGAATATAAACCCTTTCGTTTCCCTCCCGTCTTTCTACGTACCCCAATTAGGTATTACCTAGCAAAAAGCAACATATAAAGCCGTCCCTTACTTACCATCGCTTTATTTTGCAACCACACGTTTTATTTAAAAGCACAGATCATGCATTTATTATTTAATTAGTACGCAAATATTATGTTATGTTAGACACGTAAACAATTATAAGTTGATTATTTTGTACACTGAATAGCGTGTTACCTTTAACCCTTCACATGTAACATACATTGTTGGTTATTTACTTAAACGAACATGTTTATTAATTATTTTACGAAAATTATTAGGAGGTTAAACATTTTTCATTTACCCTGCTCCATCAACAGTAGTCCTATACCCATTATGAAGGCACACTTTTTGCACCACTGTTGGTCACAGAATAGATTATGGACCTCTCATTACCAGGGAAAGGCCTAGGCTTCGGTGCACATGCTAGATTAGCATGATGAAAGGACCAAGATAAAAAGTAGGATACAAGTTTCACATGCATTCATGCACTCAAGGCTGAGGAACATGCCCGTTTTACTTGCAGGGGGCATTTCCATCCCAACACACATCATATGGAAAAGAAAAATGCAAGCAGCACCATTTTATGTACAAATAAGGAGAAAAATGTGAGACCAAATCACAGGAAAAACAATGTGTACAGATGTATCAGCAGTTCTGATCATAGATAGAATTTCTGTTTGGGACAATTCTCTACCCCAACTATGGGACCTATTCTCAAAGTGCATTTTGTAGTACATTTAGTATTCCTACAATAATACTACTAACATCCTACAAAATACTATTTACATACCTGCATGCGGAGGTCTGTGCCTCCCTCGTTTCCTATCTTTTATGTGCAGAGATATCACCCAACTGCGGAGATCTCCTCACAGCTAAGCATATGTTTCATTAGTAAATATGGGATGGACAGAGGAGAGTGGCTAGAAAACAGTCAATGCTTACTATTGAAGTGGGGGGTCGGTTAAGGGATTAGTAAAAAGGCATTTAGACGAGGGTTAAAGAGAGGTCAAGAGAGGAGCAAGCACCCACCCACAAAAGAGCAAGCCTGTTGCTATTTACAAACTGCCCTTCTTTAGTTACTACGGCCAAAAAGGACCCAAAATAGTTGGAAACGTACTGTAGTTCAGAGCTGGTGTCAGTGCAGCACCACACTTGGTCTCCCACCCAATACTGCAACACCCTCCCATAGAAAACAAACATTGGCAAGGCCAATAGATCTCACCTATGTGAGAGCTAATGGCTTTGCCAATGTGTTTTAGCCATGTTGTTCACCAGAGTGGCTGCTGTTCAACATGGCTAAAAGTCAGTGGCGTAGTGGAAAGCGTGTAGAGTAGAGTGGCATAGAGTGTCGTACAGTGGGGGGAGTGGAGTATCGTACATTGGAGTGGCATAGGCTGGCGTAGACTGGAGTAGAATGTCTGCTTGGCATAGAGTGGGGTGGCATAGAGTGGACTGGTATAGAGTGCAGTAGAGGGTTGTAAAGTGCTGTAGAGTGTCTTAGAGTGGAGTGGCATAGATTGGAGAAGAGTGGAGTGGCACAGAGTGGTATAGAGTGTTGTGGAGTAGAGTTTCATGGAGTGGAGTAGAGTGCTATGGTGTGGAGTAAAGTGTTGTGGAGCGGCACAGAGTGGAATAGAGTGGGTTGAGTGGAGTAGAGTGGAGTGGAGTAGGGTGGAGTGCAGTGGCATGGAGTAAAGTGGAGTGGAGTAGAGTGTGCTAGAGTGGATTGGCACAGAGTGGTGTGTCACAGAGCAGCGTAGAGTGAAGTAGAATGTCGTAGAGTGGAGTGGCGGGGAGTAGCGTGGAGTGGAGTGTCATAGAGTGGTGTAGAGTGGAGTAGCATAGAGTAGAGTGTCAGAGTGAAGTGGCATAGAGTGGAGTACAGTGTCGTGGAGTGTCATAGAGTGAGGTAGAGGGGAGTGTCATAGAGTGTAGTGGAGTAGAGTATCGTAGAGTGGAATAAAGTGAAGTGGAGTACCAAAGAATGGATTTGTATAGAGTAGAGTGGACTGTCGTAGAGTTTTGCCCAGTGGAGTGGGGTAGAGTGGAGTACAGTGTCATAGAGTGGAGTGGCATAGAGTGGAGTAGAGCATCGTAGAATGGAGAGGCGTAGAGTGGAATAGAGCATTGTAGAGTGGAGTAAAGTGACATAAAGTGGAGTAAAGTGGCATAGAGTGGAGTAAAGTGGAGTGGTGTGGAGTGGGGTGGGGTGGGGTGGGGTGGGGGGGGGTGGACTAGAGTGTAGTAGAGTGGCATAGAGTGAAATAATGTCTGAGTGAAATAATGTGTCGTAGAGTGACGTGGAGCAGAGTGGGTTGGAGTGTTGAAGATTGGAGTGGCGTAGAGTGTTGTATCGTGGAGTTGCATGGAGTGGTGTGGAGTGGAGTACAGTAAAGTGGAATGAGGTATGGCGTAGAGTGGAGTAGAGTGTTTTAGACTGGAGTGGCGTAGAGGGGAGTAGAGTGACACAGAGTGGCATAAAGTGGTGTAGAGTGGAGTAAAGTGGCATTGAGTGCTCGTGAGCCTTGTATGTTATGGAATGGTATGTTATGGCTTGTTATTGTGTAATTTACAGTTATGTACTGTGTGTGTTTCCCTCAATTTCACTTTGGAGAACGGGTCATTTCCAAGCCCCAGCCATCCTTGAAGAGGTACACCGGAAGGCCACAAAAAGTGCAGCCCAATAAACAGACAGCAGTGCTAGCAACATCGAACCACCTTCACACAAGCTAACTTGTATCATTAATAAATACCTACCCAAAACCTATGTCATTATGTTCCCTTTAGGAGGAAAAACATATCACGCAGTTGGCTTGTTCCATTCCCTTGTTAAAAGGGTAGCCCCTGACGCTAATAAAAGTTTCAGACATTAAACCTTTAGCACAATGGAGCTGAACACATGGAAGGAATATAATTTAAAAATACCTCCCGGGGCTGGGCCATTTTTGCTTCATCCCTTGCCCATTTCATCTTTCCTTTCCAGTGAGCAAAGCTGATAAGAGAGGAGGAGGAGACAAATGGAGGAGAGTTGCAGGTCCCAGAGGAAGATGAAAGGAAGGAATGTGTTGGAAATTTACAATGGTGGCCAGAAAGGATGGAGCAGGGCTGGGCTTTTGTGGGAGAGCAATCTGATGCACTGGGGCGCTAACTGAGGACCAGGCTACAGGAACAGTGCAGGGTTAAGCATTCATAGCGATGGGGGCTAGATGAGAGCAGAGAGAGCGTTGGGGAGGAGATAGGAGGGCCTATCTAATTATTTGGGGCAGATTGCCAGCTGTCAGGGGCCCAAATGCCGCGTTTCGAGGCTTACAAGCCTCTTCCTCATAGGCAGCTTGGAGAATGTTACACGGAGAGCTCTGATTACGTCATTGATTGCATGCTGTTAATTTAAACATTTCCCCCAGTGGCACTAGCAAAAGAAGAGGATAAAAACAAATTGGAGGAATTAAGGGAACAAATGAAGAAGCGATTGATAAAATATGAAATGAAAATAAAACAAAGGAAACAAGAAAAATTTGAACGAGATGAGAAAGATTATTTGCAAGGAAGAGTCTTGACCTTTGCAAAAACGTTTGATGGACCTAGAAAGGAATTGTCTTTGAAGTCAAATAAATCCATCACTGAAAGAGTGGAAACATCAGAGTCAGAAGTAACAGAAAGTGAACCATCGGGCGACGAAAATGCGGGTATCTCAGGGAATAGAGGCAAGAAAACACCTTTTCACGAGGAGTTTCAACTAATCCGCCAGTCGTGGCTGAGAGGAGGAAAGAGCAAACCGCCAGAAAACACCACCGAAGAACGCGAAGGGGCGGGTGGCGCAGGAAAAGGAATTATGTCCCCTCGAGTGACACGCAGCAAAAGGGGCAGGAAGTGGCAATAGATGGAGAACATCTAACTGTGGTTAATCTCACACCAAGGGTCCTCACAGCCACAGAAGAAGAAGTTTTAAAACTTGGACTCACTTTCTGTCCTAACAATCAAATGGAGTACACCCAAACTAGAATTGATCTCTTCAAAATTGTCTGAAAATTAAAATGACACAAGTACTTTAAACTGAAACCCACATCGAAAGCCATAAAAGGGAGACAATCTTTAATAAAAACAACTGACATTTTAACGGTTAATGATCTGTCGCTTTAGAAACGTTGGAACATTTACGGATGGGAGAAGATGGTAACCAAGTTAACATTCATGATATTGCACAAAGGACAATGCAAGTGGGCATAGAACAGCAAACGGTGGAGAGCCCATTCAAACCTGTGTCTCAATTTGTTCCACAAATGCCCTTAGATGCTATTGACGTCTTTTCAGAAGCGGTCAATAATGATTTATTGAATCTCAGAACAAAGGGATCTCAGATCAAGAGAGGGAGAAACATCACGAAAGAACAAAAAGAGGCATTAAAAGATTTACAGATGGACACCTCATTGGTATGCAAGCCTTCCTATAAAGGCGGCAATGTGTGCTTCTTACAAAAGAACAGTATTGCAATGAAGCCTTAAAGCAATTATCGGATCGCAGAAATTATGAAAGATCTTCAAAAGAAAAATACAATGAAACTGTTAAAAGTTACCACTCCCTCATCAAAAAATGGTATGACAAGACAATGTTGGGCACAGAGGAGTACTTGTTTCTTTGGAACTTGAACCCTATAACACCTACTTTTTATCATATCCCCAAACTTCACAAGAACAGTGAATGTCCTCCGGGGAGACCAATCATTTCCTCGCAAGGAAGTTTGACGGAACACTTATCAATGTTCATAGATCATTTTTTATTTCAATCGGTACTACAGCTGACTTCTTATGTAAAAGACACTAAAGACTTTTTAAATCAGATTGACAAATTAAGTTGGGATCCATCTTACCAACTAATGGTACTGGACATCACTAGCCTATACACCTGCATAGAACATTCGAATGGACTTAAAGCTGTACAGTTTTATTTAAACAAACGTCCATTGAAGTTTGCCGAGCACAACTTAATGTTATTAGAGTTCACAGAATTTTGCCTTATGAATAACATTTTTCTCTTCCAGAAGGATTACTATAAACAGATCTCCGGGCCGGCCATGGGCACCTGTTTCGCACCCAGCTTTGTGAATTTATTCGTAGGCTGGTGGGAGGAGCAGGTGCCCTGGTCTTACCAAGGGGAGAAGGGATTGGGAGAAGTTGTGTCCTGGCACAGGTATATAGACTACCTATTTTTAGTTTGGAAGGGTACCACGACATCCACCTATGAATACATAAAAATCCTAAATGATAATACTTTGAATTTACATTTCTCAGAGGAAGTTAGTTCAGTGGCAGTGAACTATCTTGACCTAAGGGTATTCATAGCAGACGGGAAAGTGAACACATCACTATATAGAAAACCTACGGCAGGCAATTCAACACTTCACGCCTTTAGTAGTCATCCACCAAAGTTAGTGCAAAGCATCCCGTATGGTGAACTCTTGAGGCTTAAAAGAAATAGCTCAAGGAATTGCGATTTTGAAGCAGCAGCAAAGGAATGCATTACCAGATTCACCAAGAGAGGATATGATACCCTTCTTTTAGAAAGAACACTAAACAAGGTCAGGGCTATTTCTAGACAAAAATTAGTCTGTGAAAATAAAAATCAGAAAAAAGAAACAGAAAAATCAGAAACAAGAAGGAAAATTCAGAATGATCACCACATTCTCTGAGGGAGCGAATGTCTTTAAAAAAATCCTAAAGAAAAACTGGCATATCCTTAAAACGGATACTGTCATTTGCAATGACATACCAAGCTTTCCCTTGGTGACATTTAGAAAAGCTAGATCTATAAGAGACATGCTTGTCCATAGTCATCAGGGTAAGGACACACAAAAGAGTGGCACTCTCAAGGAGATGAGAGGCTTCTTTCCATGTGGAAAGTGTAAAGCTTTAAACAAAAGCAAGAATGTTTTAAGTTATGATATTTCCGATATTAAAAAAGCGAAGATACATAACAAAATTCATAATTTACAACACCGCATATTCAGTGTATTGTTTATTGTGTCCTTGCTGTTTAAGGTACATAGGCAGCACCATCCATCCAGTCAAGGTCCGCATTTTAGAACATATGCGGGCCATTGCAAAACAAGATGAGTCTTATCCAGTGGCAAGGCATTTTGCTAGTGCACATCAGAGCAACAGGGACCTGTTGCAATATTTTGGCCTGGATCATGTCCCAGCCAGTATTCGAGGAGGTGACAGAATCCTGAAATTACGCAGATTGGAATCACGTTATATAATTGATTTGCAAACTAAATCCCCAAAGGGTCTGAACAGTGGGGAGGAGCTAGCAGTGCTTCTGGGCAATTGATTTATGGTTTAGCCGATACACGGCTTAATGTGAAGTGTGTAAATATGTGAAGATAAATTGATGTCAGTAAACTGAATTTGACAATGACATAAGACCTGGGTAAAACCCTATAGAATATTGCACAAGTGTTTTTTGAGCCGATATACGGCATGAATGTTATCTTTGGGCAGATATACTGCACAATAACTGTCTCAAATGAATAACCATTTCGTGCCGATATACGGCGATAATGAATAAGAAGTCCATGCAACTAAATGATTGTTTGAAAATTCTTGAGACATATGATTAGTTTTATATATATGAAATGAACTATAATGATGACATAATATGAGCAAGTGCAATATTGTGATGATATTTAAACATGTTAAGATGGCGCTTAATGAACTGAATCAAATTTGGTCCTTTCTCTATGTCAATATGTTTACATTGGTCCTTTAAAAATGTCCGCGTCGTGTGCGTCAGTAACACTGACGAAGACGCAATGCCGAAACGCGTTTGTTTGTTGCTTTGAGGAAATAAACTTTTGCAACTACCCCGTGAGTGCTGGCTTCTGTTCACCGTAAGGGGAATAGTGGAGCTTTGATATATATATATATATATATATATATATATATATATATATATATATATATATATATTTATACATTCATATACCCGTTTCTTCAGCACAAAAGTCACGCACTGTCAGAGAAATGCTTTTACCAAAATGTATTCGCCGCATATAAACAAAAGAAACTTGACAGAAGCGCTTCGGCCCTTGGCCTTTGTCAATGTCATAGAGGCCGGCGTCATTTTATTATTTTTACCACGTGCATGACTTTACAACGCATGCCTTTACCACACATTTAAGGTAAGTTGGGGGTGTGGGGAGTCCCCCCCCACAAACACATTGTTTTTATATATAAAAACAATGCGTTTTAATGGCATGCGTTATATAAGCATATGCGTGGTAAAAACATGCGTGGCAAAGGCAAGCGATATATTTACCTGCGTTGTACCATCGTACAGCCCAAATATGCACTTGATATGAACAAAGGGTACAGCATACGCAAAATATGCTCAATTAATTCCATGAGAGTAACAATATAACATATATATTGCGAGGCCCACATAGGATTAAGACTCGCATCCCATACACAATGATTTCAGCAGACATTTTATAATGACTAAAAAGACTATTTACTCACACGCTGTTCTGCGAATACCAGCAAGCAGGGGTGATCCGTCAAGCGGGGGCTGAGAAAAGGGGGGGACCCAAAACGAGTTTTCCCCATGTTAATTCCCATAGGAAATTTTAAACAAGGCTACAGTCTGAACTGCTGAATGGAATTACACCAAATTTGTCAGAAAGGTAGGTGTTGGTCCAGAAAGCAACCTTTTTGTTAAATGGTGTAAATCTGTTCAGTAGTTGCTGCGTTATTTAAAGAAATTTCCAGTTGTATATATAGGGACGTGGTGGATCCGTGACCCATCCCAATCTCGTGCTGAGATCTGATTGACTGCCAGCACTTCAAACCAGGAAGTGTTGGTAGCCATCTTCTGACTTGGTTGAATGGAGTCACAGGAAAAAACATTAAAAAAAAGAAAAGGGGGCAGGATAGAAATACCCCAATCTCCTAGGCCTTTTGGGGGTGTTCCAAAGGGACCCCGCAAGGCCAAAAAACGATTTTTTTAAAAACAATTTTGGCGGGAGTCGCGCTGGATTCACAACTCCCACTGCTCCAGGGACCACCACCTCCCCAGGGCAAAACATGACAAATGCGGGGGGCATGCAGCCCCTCCTCAGCCCCAGGGACCTCCTCCTTCCCGGGGCTAAATATAATATTAATGTGGGGGGGTTCTGCCCCCTCGCAGCCTCGGGTACCACCACCACCCGGGGGCAAATGATTATAATTAAAGTGGGGGGCACATGGCCCCCAAAGCCCCGAGGACCACCACCTCCCCAGAGTAACTCAAACAAAGGAGGCGGCCACGCAGCCCTCCTCGTGGAGCCATAGATGACCCTGGGGACCACCACCCCCCCAGGGCCAACTCCAGCAATGCCCCAGGGTGCCCAGTCCCGGGACATTGCTGTTTGCTTTGGCTTGGCAAGAGCATTACAGCTCCCGCCAAGCCATAGCACACTCTGCTCTGGTTTGAGTAAGCAAGAGCATGTAAAATGCTCTCGCTTACTGAAAGCAGAGTAGAATTGCTTTTGGACAGAGGGAGCTGCATGTTCAGCAGCTCCCTCTGTTCAAAAGCAATGTCGGCTCCCGTAGGACGCGGGGATCCGTCAGGGACCACAGGAGCCTTTGGGCTCCCCCCGCGGTCCCCAACGAAAATGACTGGGTGCCCTGGGTGGGACCCTGGCACCCAGTATAGATGCCAGGCCCTGGGGAATGGGGTCCCCGGGGTCAAAATCTGCCTGAGAGGGGGGCCGCGTGGGCCCCTCTCCTATGTTTTTAAAAATAAAGGGCAGGCCTCTGAAGGTCCTTGGGAGCCAGCAACCCCTCCTGTTACCTCCAGTAAGTCCCACACAGTGGGATTGCTGAGAGGTGTTCGGAGGCCACGCTCCCTTTCTCCACCACTCTGCAAATGTACCTCTCGGTGCACTGCTGGTGGAGGGATAAAGTCCGCTTGGCTGCTGAGGGTCCTTGGGGGCCAACAAGACCTCCTGTTACCTCCAGTAAGACCCACACAGTGGGATTACTGAGAGGTGTTCGGAGGCCATGCCCCCTTCACCACTCTGCAAACGCACCTCTTGGCGCACTGCTGGTGGGGGGATGAAATCCCCTTGGATGGTGACAGTCCCTGTGGGATAACAAGCCCTCCTGTTACCTCCAGTAAGTCCCACAGAGCGCGATTGCTGAGAAGACTTCGGAGGCCATGCCCACTTTCTCCACCACTCTAAAGTCCTCTTGGATGCTGAGGGTTCTTGCGGGCCCAGAAGCCCTCCTCTTATCTCCAGTAAGTCCGACACAGCAGGATTCCTGAGAGCTGGTCGGAGGCCCCGCTCCCTTTGTCCATCACTCTGCAAACGGGACTGCTAATTAAAAAAAGCATAGAAATTCACTTAAAAAAACAAAGGTTACAGGAATGTTATAATTAGGAAATTTATTTTGAAAAACCTTAGAAATTCACTTAAAAAACCAAATGTTACAGGGGCGTTATAGTTAGCAAATTGAATTTAAAAAAACCTTAGAAACTGTGAATTGGTATGTGAGTGGTTGTGTGGGTGCGTGAGTGGACGTACGAGAGGTTGTATGAGGTGTGAGTAGGTGTGTGAGTGGTTCTGTGGAGGATGTCATCAGTGATGTTATTTGGTCTTCAAAGTGTCCATTGAGCATGATGGGTTTTTGTATCTGTTTAAGAGCTCTAGCACACTTAGGTATTATAGAAGGGGCAGTAGATGTTTGCGTGATCCCTTTTTAAATGCCAGTTGAACGGGTGCAAAATTAGTTTTCTCTAATTGGCTTAAATGAATGGCCACACACAGGTATTGAAATAACTTTGTGCCTATCCCTTTTCCATATTACTGGTGCTGGTGGTAATGCAAAAAGGTCACCAAAAACTGTGATAGCTGTGCACCAATCAGGAGGAGGTGCACAGTAAGTACACTCACCCAGGGCACCATTTAGAAAGGCCCTAGGGACACCACTAAGATAGCCCTATGAGTGTGAATTAATGGATTTGTCTCCTAAGGTGACACCTGCCCTCCCCCTGCAAAGGCAAGCATTGAATGTCCCTGCAAATATACCGACGTTATAGCAGAGGTCATACTGTCATTTACGTGCAAAGTAATGCTGCACGGATCCCACCAAGGTTTCTGCAAAGAATGGCACCAAGCAGATAAGTGAATGGTTGTGCCTGTGTGCCTATGCCATAGTGAAGATGCAGTGATACAAGCAAAAGGGCCTTAACTGGCATATATGTGCTCCAACATGGAGGTTCTGTGCTGTAAGTGCACTTACCCATGTTGCATTTTGAATGGTCCCAGAAACACTATAAGGACATCTCCATGTGGCCAGTAAAGGAGGCACCCAATGGAGGTCTCTGCCCCTTTAAAGGCACAGTGGGCGTGTCCCTGCAGAGAAACTGGAATACTGGCAATGGATGTACTGACAGTGTCTGTGCAGGGTCAACGCTGCACCCAGGCACCAAGCCCAGGACTCCAAGGGGGACCCTAAAGGCACCTACAGGTGTCTGTCCACTGTTTATTAAATCTTTCCTTGCTGTGGCCTTCAAGGATCCCATAATGGTTGCGAGCATAGGAACTGAAATACAGGCAAGCCACTATCTTATGATCCCGTGGTGTGCTCTCTGCAGCCCATCTTTTACTTTAGAACTTTAGTAAATGCACTGCACACACCACTTTGTTTTTGGCAACGAGATGTAAATCAGGACCTCAAATCCATTGATAAACAAAAGTTATCTTCTACTATGTGCATTAACTTACAAATTCAGTCCCAGTGTTTATAGGCCCCAAAGAGGCTGTTTTTCCCTGACAGGGTCAGGGATCTTTTGTCATTAGGAGAAGGTGTGTGTGTAGGGGTTTAAGATTTTGCCTGTTGATCAAGTAGTTGGATGCTTATTTTTGATCATATCTGATACTTGAAGAAAGGCTATTAATGGTTAGAGATCACCCTTCAAAAGCACGTGTTTCAAATTGCTGGAAGGGCACATGGTCAATTGTTTGATGGTAATCATTAGGTTTGGTAGTTATTGTCATGTGTGAACCAAAAGAGTGGATTAATGGGGCACTTTTCCATCTGCCCATGAAGATATCTACTTATGACTTATTACCCAGAGAAAGGGGCATAGCCACAATCCTTCTACCTGAGAGACCTCAGTCTTGTAGACAAAAAAGACCCGCAGTATTTTAGTCAATCACATTGGCCACCTGGTGACTAATAAAACTGATCTAAATAATGAAGTAAAGGGCCTATAGAGGGTAGGGGAAAAGAATAAATTGTGTTCCTATTCCATGATAGGACATACACAAACGTTGTTTAAATACCCCTCACACATCAAAAGGACCCTTGATGTCATGCTTCATCATTGGGGTCTTCCCATCCCACTGTGGGATGGGGCGTGCTACAACCTGCGACTGCGCGGGAGCACTTATCTAAAAGACTATGTGTGGTGCAGGGGTGGTGAGAAGAAGGGTCAAAAGGTGAAATTAAAAAGGAACTGGCCTCATGGACATAAAACAATTTAATAGGTCATTGAGGCTGAACCTGTTAAAATAGTGATTTGGAAAAGTCATGCATATAATGAGCTGACTTTCCTAAAAAGTCAACATGTTTCGAAGCTCAAGGCTTCTTCATCAGGACTAAGAAGATCCCTTCTGCGCTCACTTATTGCTTTAAGAAGTGAAAATAATCATATACAAAAAGGAAATGCAGTTATTCATGCAGTATAAAGTACCTGTTTGTACTTCTAAATGTAAATCAGTAAGTACTATATGTTAATCTGTAAAAAAAGGGAAAATATTGAAGTATTAATAACGCCATACACGGCGTTGTCTCACGAAGACCTGCAAAGACAACACATGTGTCAAAGTGACTGTTAATACAACATAGTGCTATAGTGGTGCATGGACCTGTGAAAGAAATCGGGAAAAGGGAAAAACATACAATGACACACAACATATAACATAAAACACACACTCTATTAAGTGACTATGATAATAAAGAGGCAGTATGTATAACAATGTATATACACAATACATACAATGTATGAATGGGTGTATTGCCCCATGAGCCTCAGGTACGGATGAGCAGGAAGAAGTCACTCGTTACTATGAGGGAAAAAGATGGTATAAAAATGAAGAGAGAGACACGATCAGGTAGTGCGCGTCCTCTTGCCGAGTAAATAATGAAAATTAATGAAAATTTAACGAAGAAAACTCGGACCATGACGGCTAAGCCGTACTCACATGCTGTCAGACAGAATTTGCCCCATACTGCTCACCCGCGGCTCCGCTGTATGACTAGGGAGTGCGGTAGCGGCTTATTTATACACAAGTAACGAGAGCAGACCAGAAACACCCGTGAAACTGGCGCGAGACATACCGGAAGTAAGCTAATCAGCTCGATTTTCCCAAGGCACTAGAGCGCTGACTCACTTGCACAGCGGAAGTGAGTATTCCGTACGTGTGTAACAACCAAGTGAATGTCGTACTATAGAGCTGCGGCATGGTTATCGACCATCACGTTTAGTTCTCAAATGAAAAAAATGAATGGAAGTGAGGGTAGTACAGCAAGAAGGTACTGCATATAAGATGCAACCCTGGAGCTTGAATTAATACCAATTCAATAAGCAAATAAAAATAAACGATTCTATAATGCGGTGTGGTTGATGCCCATCATCGCGTGTGGTTATCTACGAGAGATTTACGGGACATTGCGATAAGTGATGTTGTAGTGAAAGCCCTGTCAATGTATTGATGCGTTTCAAGAAGTAAAAATTAACACTCATTGAACAGCGCAAGGCACAACAGGTGTCAGATAATAAAGACGATAATGGTGAAAGGAAAGCTAGCGAAATCAGGCAAAATCAAGGATGTAAAGGAAAATACTGATGTATCATTAGGACCTCTACATACAGGGACTAAAACGCTGAGATACAGTTAGTGCCCTGTGTATAGTAATGAAGGGGAGTCAGGTGTAATGACTACTTTAACCTATTAGCTGGGCCCACGGAATTTCGTCATTCAATCCCTGGTCATGTGTCCCCAGACGGAATACCCAACGTTGTTCCTTCTCCAGAAGGTCCTTTTCATGACGGATTTGTTCGATCACTGTCCATTTTATGTCGTCAACGTTGTGGTTGGTTGACAGATAGTGGGTTGCCATTTTAGTAGTACTCTTCTTGCACCTCACATTACTTCTATGTTCACCGATCCGTATCTTAACTGGTCTGGACGTCATCCCGATATACTCCATATTGCACGGGCAAGTGATCATGTAGATTACATTTTTACTATTACAGTTAGTAAATCGTCTTTGTTCCCACACAGACCCATTAGAGAATGTAATTTTCTTACTTTTTGTAGTAAGGGCACAGGTACTGCAATTTCCGCAGGGATGATGACCCTGGATAGGTTGGGAATTGAAGGGAGCCAGGTTAGTTTCCCATGTGGTATGTGGCCTCGTATGCACAAGGATATCTCTCAGATTTCTGCCTCTTTTGTGAGAAAACATAGGTTTTGGAAAAGAAAGTTTACCACAGTTCAGTATTCTCCAATGTTTATTAATTATCTTGGATACTTCATTCGAATGGGTATTGTATGTTGTGACACAGATTGGTCTGGTCTCTCTTTCCCTTGGAGGATTGTTATCCAACAACGCCTCTCTATTGTTATGCCTAGCTCTTTTCTAGCCCTGTTTAATGATTCTTGGTGGATATTCACGTGTTAGTAGTTTATTTTCAAGATCAGTAGCTTGGTTTTGAAATCCGTAATTTCCGTACAGTTCCTTCTTAAGCGTAGGAACTGTCCAAAAGGGAGATTGTCTCGCAAATGTCGTGGGTGGAAACTACTATAAAGGAGAAGACAGTTCTTTGCAGTAGGTTTGAAGTGAGTAGTGGTTTTGAGCTTGCCATTCTCTGGGTAAATGTTAAGCTCAAGGAACACCAAGTCAGTATTGGATACTGTATGTGTGAATTTCAAGAACTGATTTTGTTGGTTAAGCCATAGCATAAAGGACTCAACAGAGTGAGTATCGCCTTTCCATATTACTAGGATATCATCAATGTACCTTTTCCAGGTAATGATGTGCTCATTGAAAGGATTATCTAGGTGCAGTATCTTTGTTGTCTCTAGATGATGCACGTAAAGACCTGCAAGACTAGGAGCGAAGGTGCTTCCATGCTAGTCCCATGTTTTTGTAAATAGTATGTATCTTTAAAGAGAAAGAAATTTTCTTTTAATGCTAAGGAAATGCATTCCATAACCATGCTGCGTGGTGTGTGGTATTCCCATGTGGTTGCATGTAAAACTTCCTCTATGATACCAATGGTTTCATCATGAGGAAGACTAGTGTACAGACTCTCAACGTCTAAACCAAGTAGAAGATGTTGACTTATGTCAAAGTCCTGAGTCGCAAGTAGTTGTAAGACTGCTTTCGTGTCTTTGAGGTAAGTACCTGTTTTCTGAACTAGCGGTCGCAAAAAGCATCAGAGAACTTGGACAGGGGTTCTAATATAGAACCGATCCCTGAGACGATAGGACGTCCTGGAGGATCATCCAAGTTCTTATGGATTTTAGGAATGGTGTAGAAATAGGGTGTTATGGGAGATTTTTGTATGAGAAATTCAGATTCTTTTTTTGATATCCAGTTGTGACAGACCGCTTCCTCCACCATAGTTCCTATCCGTATTCGAATCCTTTCTGTTGGATCGTCTTGGATCACTTCATAATTGCGTAAGTCGTCCAATAGTCGTCTACACTCAGTGTCGTACTTGGGAGTGGTTTGTAACACAATGGCTCCGCCTTTATCCGCTGGTTTGATAGTGAGATCACTGTTATTAGCCAGGGTTCGTATAGCTTCCTTTTCCTCTCGTGTTGTATTATGAAAGGTTTTTTTGTCTGTATTAGACAATTGCATGATTTCACCCATAACAGCTCTCTCAAAGGTGAGCAACTCCACTGGAAGGGTTGGATCCGGGGGGGTGAAAGTGGATTTAGGTCGTAATCCGGTGTCAGAAGACTGTTCCTCTGTAGTCATTGTGGAATCTCCCATAACACCCTATTTCTACACCATTCCTAAAATCCATAAGAACTTGGATGATCCTCCAGGACGTCCTATCGTCTCAGGGATCGGTTCTATATTAGAACCCCTGTCCAAGTTCTCTGATGCTTTTTTGCGACCGCTAGTTCAGAAAACAGGTACTTACCTCAAAGACACGAAAGCAGTCTTACAACTACTTGCGACTCAGGACTTTGACATAAGTCAACATCTTCTACTTGGTTTAGACGTTGAGAGTCTGTACACTAGTCTTCCTCATGATGAAACCATTGGTATCATAGAGGAAGTTTTACATGCAACCACATGGGAATACCACACACCACGCAGCATGGTTATGGAATGCATTTCCTTAGCATTAAAAGAAAATTTCTTTCTCTTTAAAGATACATACTATTTACAAAAACATGGGACTAGCATGGGAAGCACCTTCGCTCCTAGTCTTGCAGGTCTTTACGTGCATCATCTAGAGACAACAAAGATACTGCACCTAGATAATCCTTTCAATGAGCACATCATTACCTGGAAAAGGTACATTGATGATATCCTAGTAATATGGAAAGGCGATACTCACTCTGTTGAGTCCTTTATGCTATGGCTTAACCAACAAAATCAGTTCTTGAAATTCACACATACAGTATCCAATACTGACTTGGTGTTCCTTGATCTTAACATTTACCCAGAGAATGGCAAGCTCAAAACCACTACTCACTTCAAACCTACTGCAAAGAACTGTCTTCTCCTTTATAGTAGTTTCCACCCACGACATTTGCGAGACAATCTCCCTTTTGGACAGTTCCTACGCTTAAGAAGGAACTGTACGGAAATTACGGATTTCAAAACCAAGCTACTGATCTTGAAAATAAACTACTAACACGTGAATATCCACCAAGAATCATTAAACAGGGCTGGAAAAGAGCTAGGCATAACAATAGAGAGGCGTTGTTGGATAACAATCCTCCAAGGGAAAGAGAGACCAGACCAATCTGTGTCACAACATACAATACCCATTCGAATGAAGTATCCAAGATAATTAATAAACATTGGAGAATACTGAACTGTGGTAAACTTTCTTTTCCAAAACCTATGTTTTCTCACAAAAGAGGCAGAAATCTGAGAGATATCCTTGTGCATACGAGGCCACATACCACATGGGAAACTAACCTGGCTCCCTTCAATTCCCAACCTATCCAGGGTCATCATCCCTGCGGAAATTGCAGTACCTGTGCCCTTACTACAAAAAGTAAGAAAATTACATTCTCTAATGGGTCTGTGTGGGAACAAAGACGATTTACTAACTGTAATAGTAAAAATGTAATCTACATGATCACTTGCCCGTGCAATCTGGAGTATATCGGGATGACGTCCAGACCAGTTAAGATACGGATCGGTGAACATAGAAGTAATGTGAGGTGCAAGAAGAGTACTACTAAAATGGCAACCCACTATCTGTCAACCAACCACAACGTTGACGACATAAAATGGACAGTGATCGAACAAATCCGTCATGAAAAGGACCTTCTGGAGAAGGAACAACGTTGGGTATTCCGTCTGGGGACACATGACCAGGGATTGAATGACGAAATTCCGTGGGCCCAGCTAATAGGTTAAAGTAGTCATTACACCTGACTCCCCTTCATTACTATACACAGGGCACTAACTGTATCTCAGCGTTTTAGTCCCTGTATGTAGAGGTCCTAATGATACATCAGTATTTTCCTTTACATCCTTGATTTTGCCTGATTTCGCTAGCTTTCCTTTCACCATTATCGTCTTTATTATCTGACACCTGTTGTGCCTTGCGCTGTTCAATGAGCGTTAATTTTTACTTCTTGAAACGCATCAATACATTGACAGGGCTTTCACTACAACATCACTTATCGCAATGTCCCGTAAATCTCTCGTAGATAACCACACGCGATGATGGGCATCAACCACACCGCATTATAGAATCGTTTATTTTTATTTGCTTATTGAATTGGTATTAATTCAAGCTCCAGGGTTGCATCTTATATGCAGTACCTTCTTGCTGTACTACCCTCACTTCCATTCATTTTTTCATTTGAGAACTAAACGTGATGGTCGATAACCATGCCGCAGCTCTATAGTACGACATTCACTTGGTTGTTACACACGTACGGAATACTCACTTCCGCTGTGCAAGTGAGTCAGCGCTCTAGTGCCTTGGGAAAATCGAGCTGATTAGCTTACTTCCGGTATGTCTCGCGCCAGTTTCACGGGTGTTTCTGGTCTGCTCTCGTTACTTGTGTATAAATAAGCCGCTTACCGCACTCCCTAGTCATACAGCGGAGCCGCGGGTGAGCAGTATGGGGCAAATTCTGTCTGACAGCATGTAAGTACGGCTTAGCCGTCATGGTCCGAGTTTTCTTCGTTAAATTTTCATTAATTTTCATTATTTACTCGGCAAGAGGACGCGCACTACCTGATCGTGTCTCTCTCTTCATTTTTATACCATCTTTTTCCCTCATAGTAACGAGTGACTTCTTCCTGCTCATCCGTACCTGAGGCTCATGGGGCAATACACCCATTCATACATTGTATGTATTGTGTATATACATTGTTATACATACTGCCTCTTTATTATCATAGTCACTTAATAGAGTGTGTGTTTTATGTTATATGTTGTGTGTCATTGTATGTTTTTCCCTTTTCCCGATTTCTTTCACAGGTCCATGCACCACTATAGCACTATGTTGTATTAACAGTCACTTTGACACATGTGTTGTCTTTGCAGGTCTTCGTGAGACAACGCCGTGTATGGCGTTATTAATACTTCAATATTTTCCCCTTTTTACAGATTAACATATAGTACTTACTGATTTACATTTAGAAGTACAAACAGGTACTTTATACTGCATGAATAACTGCATTTCCTTTTTGTATATGATTATTTTCACTTCTTAAAGCAATAAGTGAGCGCAGAAGGGATCTTCTTAGTCCTGATGAAGAAGCCTTGAGCTTCGAAACATGTTGACTTTTTAGGAAAGTCAGCTCATTATATGCATGACTTTTCCAAATCACTATTTTAACAGGTTCAGCCTCAATGACCTATTAAATTGTTTTATGTCCATGAGGCCAGTTCCTTTTTAATTTCACCTTTTGACCCTTCTTCTCACCACCCCTGCACCACACATAGTCTTTTAGATAAGTGCTCCCGCGCAGTCGCAGGTTGTAGCACGCCCCATCCCACAGTGGGATGGGAAGACCCCAATGATGAAGCATGACATCAAGGGTCCTTTTGATGTGTGAGGGGTATTTAAACAACGTTTGTGTATGTCCTATCATGGAATAGGAACACAATTTATTCTTTTCCCCTACCCTCTATAGGCCCTTTACTTCATTATTTAGATCATTACCCATATGGTGGATCTTGATGTTTTGATAACCTTTGACCTGAGGAGGACGTATCCACCGTCAGTGTCCCTAGGGGCACTACCTCTTCTCTCCCTAACTTTGTTTTTTGTAGTCTTCTAGACAGCGTGTAGCTGTGGGAGTTCATCCAGTATTTCTGGGATTCAGGCACTATCGTTCAGTGTACCGTTTTTTTGCCTTGTATATATTATTATTTACTACATTTAAATTCTCTTCACACACACTTCCTATATACACACACTCACACGAATATTCACAGTCATGGCCGAGACAGCAGGTCTCACGTTCAATGAAGACGAGGTGGACAGGATCTTAGCTGCCCTCAACCCTTTTGAAGGGCTAAGTAACTCAGACCCAGGACCTAGCAGCTCAGATTGGGATGAGATGGCTAATCTCAGAAGAACCCAGATCAAAACGGCTCTGCATGGCCTATTAATGACTGAGTACTTAAGGGCCAATGCGGCACCTCATGGCCTAATTGTCCGCAACGAACCATTCATTTTTCAGCACGACAAGGCATTCAAAAAGGATTGGTCACTTATATCCTGGCACTGCACTAGAGATTGGCTGGTCTTGATAATAAAAACAGCAACCCGTCTGGCACAAGAATTAAAAATTGACATACAAAAGTTGGAGGTGCAACTTAAGAGCTACCAATCTCATACAGTATTAAAAAGAGATTGGATGAATTGAATCAACAGATGAGTGAGTACGAGATTACCTTGAAACAAAGCAAGTTCAAGAAATTAAAAAAAGACACTGCAGCCTTTAGCCATGAACGTATATACCCCTATATACGTGAGGATTACGTAACAAGGAAAGCCAATAGTGAACAAGACTCTGATAGCGATATATCAGACACCGGCTCGAACGACTCATATTCCAGCCGGGGTAGCAATTCGAGAAATCAGAGAGGAGGAACATGGAAACAAAGACCTTACCAACCTAGAGGGAGGTGGAACCACTACCCTAACCAACCAATTTTTGCCCACTATCCATATGGTCCACCACCAATGGGAGGACCCTTCCAACACTGGGCACCAACACCACAGGAGTATGATTATTATGGACCACTTCCTTTTTAGGCACACGCCCAGGACCTCAAAGAGGAAGGAATCGACGAGGCAATCATGTCCACTGGAGGAACGACCCAGAAGATGCAGTCAGAGTGTCAACAAGGAGCATGACCGGAACCGCGAACCAACCAACAACCAGCAAGTAGGAAACCTAGTGGTCAACCTTACATCATTGGTTCTCAGTGAACCACAAAAACTGGCCTTAAGTAAAGGTCTTGGTTTTGTGCCCACTAATAAAATGGACAATTTCAAACTATGTTTGGAGGTAAAAGAATTCGTAAGAAAACTTAAACTACGGGCTTTCTTTGACAAGAAGGATTCCACAATGACTACAGAGGAACAGTCTTCTGACACTGGATTACGACCTAAATCCACTTTCACCCCCCGGATCCAACCCTTCCAGTGGAGTTGCTCACCTTTGAGAGAGCTGTTATGGGTGAAATCATGCAATTGTCTAATACAGACAAAAAAACCTTTCATAATACAACACGAGAGGAAAAGGAAGCTATACGAACCCTGGCTAATAACAGTGATCTCACTATCAAACCAGCGGATAAAGGCGGAGCCATTGTGTTACAAACCACTCCCAAGTACGACACTGAGTGTAGACGACTATTGGACGACTTACGCAATTATGAAGTGATCCAAGACGATCCAACAGAAAGGATTCGAATACGGATAGGAACTATGGTGGAGGAAGCGGTCTGTCACAACTGGATATCAAAAAAGAATCTGAATTTCTGATACAAAAATCTCCCATAACACCCTATTTCTACACCATTCCTAAAATCCATAAGAACTTGGATGATCCTCCAGGACGTCCTATCGTCTCAGGGATCGGTTCTATATTAGAACCCCTGTCCAAGTTCTCTGATGCTTTTTGCGACCGCTAGTTCAGAAAACAGGTACTTACCTCAAAGACACGAAAGCAGTCTTACAACTACTTGCGACTCAGGACTTTGACATAAGTCAACATCTTCTACTTGGTTTAGACGTTGAGAGTCTGTACACTAGTCTTCCTCATGATGAAACCATTGGTATCATAGAGGAAGTTTTACATGCAACCACATGGGAATACCACACACCACGCAGCATGGTTATGGAATGCATTTCCTTAGCATTAAAAGAAAATTTCTTTCTCTTTAAAGATACATACTATTTACAAAAACATGGGACTAGCATGGGAAGCACCTTCGCTCCTAGTCTTGCAGGTCTTTACGTGCATCATCTAGAGACAACAAAGATACTGCACCTAGATAATCCTTTCAATGAGCACATCATTACCTGGAAAAGGTACATTGATGATATCCTAGTAATATGGAAAGGCGATACTCACTCTGTTGAGTCCTTTATGCTATGGCTTAACCAACAAAATCAGTTCTTGAAATTCACACATACAGTATCCAATACTGACTTGGTGTTCCTTGATCTTAACATTTACCCAGAGAATGGCAAGCTCAAAACCACTACTCACTTCAAACCTACTGCAAAGAACTGTCTTCTCCTTTATAGTAGTTTCCACCCACGACATTTGCGAGACAATCTCCCTTTTGGACAGTTCCTACGCTTAAGAAGGAACTGTACGGAAATTACGGATTTCAAAACCAAGCTACTGATCTTGAAAATAAACTACTAACACGTGAATATCCACCAAGAATCATTAAACAGGGCTGGAAAAGAGCTAGGCATAACAATAGAGAGGCGTTGTTGGATAACAATCCTCCAAGGGAAAGAGAGACCAGACCAATCTGTGTCACAACATACAATACCCATTCGAATGAAGTATCCAAGATAATTAATAAACATTGGAGAATACTGAACTGTGGTAAACTTTCTTTTCCAAAACCTATGTTTTCTCACAAAAGAGGCAGAAATCTGAGAGATATCCTTGTGCATACGAGGCCACATACCACATGGGAAACTAACCTGGCTCCCTTCAATTCCCAACCTATCCAGGGTCATCATCCCTGCGGAAATTGCAGTACCTGTGCCCTTACTACAAAAAGTAAGAAAATTACATTCTCTAATGGGTCTGTGTGGGAACAAAGACGATTTACTAACTGTAATAGTAAAAATGTAATCTACATGATCACTTGCCCGTGCAATCTGGAGTATATCGGGATGACGTCCAGACCAGTTAAGATACGGATCGGTGAACATAGAAGTAATGTGAGGTGCAAGAAGAGTACTACTAAAATGGCAACCCACTATCTGTCAACCAACCACAACGTTGACGACATAAAATGGACAGTGATCGAACAAATCCGTCATGAAAAGGACCTTCTGGAGAAGGAACAACGTTGGGTATTCCGTCTGGGGACACATGACCAGGGATTGAATGACGAAATTCCGTGGGCCCAGCTAATAGGTTAAAGTAGTCATTACACCTGACTCCCCTTCATTACTATACACAGGGCACTAACTGTATCTCAGCGTTTTAGTCCCTGTATGTAGAGGTCCTAATGATACATCAGTATTTTCCTTTACATCCTTGATTTTGCCTGATTTCGCTAGCTTTCCTTTCACCATTATCGTCTTTATTATCTGACACCTGTTGTGCCTTGCGCTGTTCAATGAGCGTTAATTTTTACTTCTTGAAACGCATCAATACATTGACAGGGCTTTCACTACAACATCACTTATCGCAATGTCCCGTAAATCTCTCGTAGATAACCACACGCGATGATGGGCATCAACCACACCGCATTATAGAATCGTTTATTTTTATTTGCTTATTGAATTGGTATTAATTCAAGCTCCAGGGTTGCATCTTATATGCAGTACCTTCTTGCTGTACTACCCTCACTTCCATTCATTTTTTTCATTTGAGAACTAAACGTGATGGTCGATAACCATGCCGCAGCTCTATAGTACGACATTCACTTGGTTGTTACACACGTACGGAATACTCACTTCCGCTGTGCAAGTGAGTCAGCGCTCTAGTGCCTTGGGAAAATCGAGCTGATTAGCTTACTTCCGGTATGTCTCGCGCCAGTTTCACGGGTGTTTCTGGTCTGCTCTCGTTACTTGTGTATAAATAAGCCGCTTACCGCACTCCCTAGTCATACAGCGGAGCCGCGGGTGAGCAGTATGGGGCAAATTCTGTCTGACAGCATGTAAGTACGGCTTAGCCGTCATGGTCCGAGTTTTCTTCGTTAAATTTTCATTAATTTTCATTATTTACTCGGCAAGAGGACGCGCACTACCTGATCGTGTCTCTCTCTTCATTTTTATACCATCTTTTTCCCTCATAGTAACGAGTGACTTCTTCCTGCTCATCCGTACCTGAGGCTCATGGGGCAATACACCCATTCATACATTGTATGTATTGTGTATATACATTGTTATACATACTGCCTCTTTATTATCATAGTCACTTAATAGAGTGTGTGTTTTATGTTATATGTTGTGTGTCATTGTATGTTTTTCCCTTTTCCCGATTTCTTTCACAGGTCCATGCACCACTATAGCACTATGTTGTATTAACAGTCACTTTGACACATGTGTTGTCTTTGCAGGTCTTCGTGAGACAACGCCGTGTATGGCGTTATTAATACTTCAATATTTTCCCCTTTTTTACAGATTAACATATAGTACTTACTGATTTACATTTAGAAGTACAAACAGGTACTTTATACTGCATGAATAACTGCATTTCCTTTTTGTATATGATTATTTTCACTTCTTAAAGCAATAAGTGAGCGCAGAAGGGATCTTCTTAGTCCTGATGAAGAAGCCTTGAGCTTCGAAACATGTTGACTTTTTAGGAAAGTCAGCTCATTATATGCATGACTTTTCCAAATCACTATTTTAACAGGTTCAGCCTCAATGACCTATTAAATTGTTTTATGTCCATGAGGCCAGTTCCTTTTTAATTTCACCTTTTGACCCTTCTTCTCACCACCCCTGCACCACACATAGTCTTTTAGATAAGTGCTCCCGCGCAGTCGCAGGTTGTAGCACGCCCCATCCCACAGTGGGATGGGAAGACCCCAATGATGAAGCATGACATCAAGGGTCCTTTTGATGTGTGAGGGGTATTTAAACAACGTTTGTGTATGTCCTATCATGGAATAGGAACACAATTTATTCTTTTCCCCTACCCTCTATAGGCCCTTTACTTCATTATTTAGATCATTACCCATATGGTGGATCTTGATGTTTTGATAACCTTTGACCTGAGGAGGACGTATCCACCGTCAGTGTCCCTAGGGGCACTACCTCTTCTCTCCCTAACTTTGTTTTTGTAGACTAATAAAACTGGCAAGCAAATGGCACAAAATCTGACCAGAGTTTTCATAGGGCATTACCTTGATTGCCTGATTTTTTCATATTATGTGAAAATCTGTTAACATCTAGGAAGAACGTCACATCACTGTGTACTGCAAAAATGAATATGTTCTAAATAAAGTTGTTCTTCTTTGATTAGATTAGAAAACAATGGCTGGACAAGGAAAATACTATTTTGCATATCAGGTAAGCAAGTTCAAGGTAGAAATAATAATAGGAAAATTATGCACCCAGAAGTAGCTATAAGGCAATCTTTTCAGTATGTTTTGTTAAAAAAATAACATAACACGCTGAGAAGCCCAAGTTCAAGCAATGTTTAATGCAAAATAGCAGGCAGCCAAACAAACTATCAAGAGACAGTTGCCATTACAGCTGACCAGGGCTCTTGCTAGAATATGGTCAATTGGAGCAGTGTGCTAAAAGCATTTAAAATTCGCTCTAGAATGTATACATTTTCTCTTAATACAAGTCAATGTATCCCATGACAGCAATTAGTTGGTTTCAGCAGAAACTTATCTAGTGTGTAGGTGACTGGATATTTCCTTCAAGGAAGTGCTGGATGGTCTTCGGGGAGAGATATCATTCATATCCAAAAATACTAACTCTATTATTCTCACAAAAAACCACTTCCCTTCCCAGGTTTGAAAATGAGGTTACTCTTACTGAAAATGTGCAATGACAATATGAGGGATCATGGTTCCTCAGCCTACAGTTATCAGATAATGTAATACTGTGTGATGCTTTAGAGGAGAAAAAAACAAAGGGTACTCCCTCAGGGTGACGGAGTACTTTACTCTGCCACCCTGACAGAGTAAATACCAATTTGCCAAAGTCTAAATTAGGCCCCAAATGTTTTATCTACATTATGGAGAAACCTGCAACATACAAGTGCGCTGAATACCTTTAACATGTCAATTGTGGAATTTCTTACTCAAAATGGATGTTCATTCGTAACCTTTGTAGATGCTTGACTTATCAGGGAGATATAATAAACATAAGAGAGAGAGAGAGAGAGAGAGAGAGAGAGAGAGAGAGAGAGAGAGAGAATGGAACTCGTCCGTCTTCCCTGAGCTAAATCAACAAAACAAAAAGGAATGAGCTCGCTACCTACCTATCCCAAACTGTTAAAGGGTCTCTAGCTCAAGACCAAATGAGGGGGGAACCCTCACTCACCAGCCTAGTCGTTGACATACTTCATCATTGAGTTCCCACCCTGGTTGCGGAATGCTTCCAGAGTGGCTTCATTGCCTGATTACAGCGGAGCTGGTTTTTTGTGTGCATTGCAGGTGTAAGTTGTTTAAAATTGACTCAGAGTCTCCTACCTCTAGAGGTATTTTAATAGCGGATGCCTTGGACAAGTTTTAAAAACAGCGAGGGATACCTATAAGAATCTAGTAGTCTCCTGTATCCGCAAATGTGGTTAACATGTTTCAGCCATCCTTACTCAGAGCCCCTGTGGGTTAATATGGCTTTCATCAGGACCAAAAAGGAATCACATGCACGCTACGACATGCAAAGAAAACTTGGATTTCGAGCTTATAGAGAAGTGGTCCCCTCTGGCGACAATTTCTGCAATATAATGAAAATGAGAGAGCCAAGCACTGGCAAAGCAAGACTGATTGGCTTTTCCAATGCTTGTTTTTGTCTGTGCTCTCTTCCAAATCCCTCATTTAATTTGCCTTAGCTTATTTCTGTGTACTCAAATACACACCCTTGTTGCTATAGAAATGCACTCTCACAAAACACGGCTGTCCTTAGCTGCAACGGATTCCTCACAGGAGTATAGCAGTTGTTTTCCAGTTTAAGTGTATTTCTAAAGTAAATATGGCGTGCTTAAGAGGTGGTTTGTCATATGATGGAGAGACAGACTCCGTGCCAGTCCCCACGCAGTCTTTGGCGTGAGTCTTAATTCTGGTGTTTTAATTACCTTTTTTGAAGATATCTAGAGCAGAATGGCGTAGTGGGGCACAGGACGTTCACAAAATTCACTAGCAGGAGCTTGCACAGTAAACTCTAACTCCAATATAGCGCAGATGCGTTTCACAGCCTGTGATTAACAAAATCACAGGATTTACAACTAAATGAATACAGGTCAGGATGTACTCAAGACTCATTGTGAGTTGAAAAAGTCTTTCTTACTTGCAGTGTTCTTTTACCGACCCATACCAAATCACAAAGGGGATCCGGGAAGCCTACTTAGGGGTCCGCGACTGCTTAGAAAAATAAATAATATCAACAGATTAATACAGATTATGTGAATAAAGAAGCAAAATGTGCAATTGAAAATTTTAAAATGCTACGTAAATGTGAAGGAATTTGAATTTAGAGGATGAAAATTGTTAGAATCCTCAGATTGAATCATGAGAGCAGGGCAAGTGCATCAGACAGAATATAGTATGGATGATGAGTGGCCTCAATTGAATTTAGAAAAGTTCTTTCCCATTAAAATTAAAGTTTTTTTTTTTTTTGTTTTTTTTGTGCAAATTTAATAAAATATTTAATCATTTGTTTATTTTTTGATAAATGTTTGTTTCAGTATTTTGTGTGTATTGTTTTGTGGTTCAAATCATTGAAAATGCTTATGCCGGCACCCCCGACTTCCAGCAAAGACTCAGTGGGGGTCCCCAGATTCCAATAATGATTCAGTAGAGGTCTTTCGGTTCCAGTAATGATTACATGGGGTCCACAGAAGTCAAAAGGTTAAGAACCACGGAGCTAAACAATGCATTTGGGGAATGGAAATGAAGGGTTGGACATCTTCTGTTCCTTGCTGGTCTCCATCCCTACATGTGTAGCCATTCACAGGGTGTTGCAAATGGGTTCCTGCCTCATATATATAAATAAGGCAGAGGTTTTTGAAATCTGCAAATGGCTATTTTGCACTGTGACTTATTAGTACTTTAACTTCAGAGCAAAATAAAGTTGAGGCCGCAAACCAGTCACTGAGCAAAAACACAGACTACTTTGTACCCATAGAGAGAAAAGGGTCTTTCAGTTATATTACATTTACATCATCTTTTTGACGTAGTCCCTAAAAAGTGGTAATCTAAGGACTTGTATTAGTCTCCAAATAGTGTTCTAGTAAAGGCAGTACTATAGTGTGAAAACTTTCTTTAATTTTGGTACTGACTACATTATGCAGTGTCATTGCAATGACATTTACAGTTGACATTCCTCAATCCTGCCCAGGCCTTTGACTCTATAAAACGAAGACATTTTTGGCAAACCTTACATAACCTTGGGATGATTGGGCCTGGATGCATGAAACAGAGTTTTCATGACAGGACACAGGATATCAATACACATCGGTGCTGTTCATGTCCCTATGCGTAGGCACTCAACTATTCTGTGTAAAACAAATAAGGGAGACAGGATTGTTCGTTAGCACTATTCCATTCTTACTTTGTGTGGCTGATTTCCAAAGTGGAGTAAATACACAGAACAACTAAATGCCTAAATTAAGCAAGCTTTAGGATTGCTGCCCAACCTTAGGCCAATGATACAGTTTAGCAATCCCTAATGCAAAGAGGATTGCAGAAACAGCTCACAGAGGTATACAGCAGTTTGAGTTCAAGGAACTAAAGCTACACAAGCTCAAAACTAAAATGGTGCACTTTGACAATGGAAGATGCAAAGACTTATGGTCACTCGCTAAAAAGCGGTTCTTCTGCTCCATACCATTCTTTGGGAGGTCAGACGCTCAGAGGTTTTCCTAGCCATCATCTGCCATGATGTCCATAGAAAGTCTACAGGGATGGCAAAATCGGTACTGGGGAATTGTGGGCAGTTTACATTTTTAGGAAATTCTTAATCATTCTTTGTGGTCCAATACGCATATATGGTGGATTTTTCCTACAAGAATTTATAAGAAGGAATTGTTCTGGCCAAGTTATTATTCAAGAAATTGCTGGCTATACCTGAATACCAACAGAACAGAAAAGTCCAGCTACAACATATCACACCTCAGAATCACTGGGCCTTGGAGTACCAGGCTGCTGACACGGATACAGCACCTGCTGCACCACCTTCATTAGAAGTACAATTACAGTTAGCCTCGCTAAGCTGCAGAAAACCGGCCCGAATTAAGAAGTCCTACGTTACACCAGGTGCAGATAAATTAAGTCGACCGCATGTGTGGTGAAGTGTTATTTCCTTGTCACCTGATTTTTTATCGCTCCATCAGCAAGTGTCACCAACGCTGCTTTAGAAAATATTTCTGTTCATAATTCTTTCCATAGCCCTGGCCTGGGACTGGGGCAGCGCCTTCCTCTTCCTGCCCAATAAGTGCCTTTTACGTGCAAAACAGCTTTTCTCTGCCATGGTCGGGCCTCATTCTTGCATGGTCTATTCCAACTGATTGGCGGCCGCTGTGGGATTAAATTGGAAATTACAGCTTGGCACACCACCTTCCCCACCCACACGCCCTCGTTTTCCTTCCCCTGGCACAGGAAATGTTTGCCTTTAGTGTTTTCCAGATTCACACGTATGAGGCGTTTCTCCCAGTGGAGCCCGCTTTCTGTGCCCATGTGTAAGTTCTGGTGTGGTCATTCCTTGGAGCCTTCAAGGGTCTCCTGTGTTCGAAGCACACATTGCCAGGCTCTGGTTTCCAAACCCCTGGACCGAAAGCTAAAATGTGCTGATGACTCACTGATTATTACCTAAATTTTCCAGAGTCTACTTGAGCACTCCAGGCCTGGATGTTGTGGTAAATGAAACTGAATGAATAGCGGCAAGAAAAACACTCACACCTTTCCACCACCTGCTACCTGTCTGTACTGCTCTGCTGCCCCCCTCTGAGCTTTCCTTCTTTCTTTATTCAATCTTTCTCAATTTGGAATGTATTTTCATTCATCCGTCTTCTACCTCTTCCGGTCTTCATTCCCTCTGACTTTATTCCTTTCTTTGTTTTTTTTTTACCTCAGTACTGAGGTATATATATATATATATTCACTGAAAAAAATATAGGTTTTAGGGACAGTTAGAGTTAGTTGGAAATTTCACTCGTACAAAACCATAGAAATTCCCCCGTTATAGTTAGTTCAGCTAACTATAACTCGCGCCCCCGCAATGCACTGCTGATGACGTCACATATTACATCACTCATGACATGGTCAGTGACATCACTGATGACATCACTGATGACATCTCAAATGACATCACTGATGACATCATCCAGTGACTGTGTGTTTCTGTAAAGTTTAAATATGTTTAATATATATAGGGAAAGGCGTATTGAAGAATGAATGGGTGAATAAGTGTCTGAATGGATGATTTAGTAGGTGCGTGACTGACTCTATAAGTGAGTGATTAAACGTATCTTACTGAATGCATGGGTTAGTGACTAAACTGTGTGAATGTCTGTATCCGTCTGTCTGTTGGTGTGTAAGCGGCTGCATGGGTTTGCGAATAGCTATATGAGTGTCTACATGGGTTATTGATTGGTTGTCTGAGTATCTGTATGGGTGCCTGAGTGTTTGTGTGGGTGGTGTGTGTGTGTGACTCTGTGCATAGATGTGTGAGTGGGTGATTCACTGGGTGCATGGTTTCAAGAGTGCATCTGTGATGGACTGTATGGGTGGGTGAGTGTGTGTATGGGTGTGTTAGTGAGTGAATGTATATCTCAGTGATACATGTGTGAGTAACTACATATGTGAAAGGCAGTATATATGTGTGTTGGAGTATATAAATGGGTATAAGTGAGAGTGTGTGATTGTGAGAGTGGCTGTATGGATGAGTGTGTACTTGTATCAGTGATTGTATAAGAGCATAAGAATGTGCTAGTATTTGTATGAGTAAGTGAGCTGGTGTGTGTATAACTATATAGGTGACTAAATGGCAGTGTGATTAATTATTTGCATGACTGACTAGGTGTGTGAGTACCTCTATGGATGAGTGACGGTGTGTGAGTGTCTATATAGGTGTATGAGTGCATATGATAGTCCTGTACTGAGTGACCATAAGTATGAGTGACTGTACGGGTGAGTGAGTGGATGTATGTGTAGACCTAAGAATCAGTGAGTGTGTATGTAGTTATTGGTGTTGGAGTGTCTATGGTTTTGACAATGGCAGTCTGTAATTTAGAGTGGGTGTATCAAAAGTTATATTAGGGTGTGAGAAGATGCATCAAATTATCACATGGATGATGTCATCAGTGATGTCATCAGTGATGTCATTTGAGATGTCATCAGTGATGTCATCAGTGATGTCACTGACCATGTCATGAGTGATGTAATATGTGACGTCATCAGCAGTGCATTGCGGGGGCGCGAGTTATAGTTAGCTGAACTAACTATAACGGGGGAATTTCTATGGTTTTATACGAGTGAAATTTCCAACTAACTAAAACTGTCCCTAAAACCCATGGTTTTTTCAGTGAATTTCTAAGGTTTTTAAATGCTAATTTCTAACTATAACGTGCCTGAAACCTATGGTTTTTCAGTGAATTTCAAAGGTTTTTAAATGCTAATTTCTAACTATAACGTGCCTGAAACCTATGGTTTTTTCAGTGAATTTCAAAGGTTTTTAAATGCTAATTTCTAACTATAACATGCCTGAAACCTATGGTTTATAAGTGAATTTTAAAGGTTTTTAAATGCTAGTTTCTAACTATGCCTACAGAGGTAGGACATGTGAAGAAAGAAGAAAAAACGCACAGAAAGAAGCAAAAGAAATGCAGAAAGAAGCAACAGAAGTCCACAAAGACGAAGAAAAGAGCAGGAAGAAGCAAGACATGTGCAGAAAGAACCAACAGAGGAGCAGAAAGAGGCCTTGTTGCAAAATCATCCTGTGCCCACAACTTTTTCAGACGGGTACTGGTGGTAACTGACTCGGACTAACCAGGCCTAGAGCCAGTGCTATGCTAAAAGACACTTAGAATACAGTGAAAACACCTACATACACTAGGGAACACTATGCGTTGGGGTACCCCTGTGATTAGCATGACCTCCTCTGTAAGGCCCTAGTACATAATAGCAAAAACAACAGTTGATGGACAGAATGCAGAACAATGTCATACATTCACCCCAGTACAGAGATCTGGGCCTAAATCCATTGTTTTTTTGCTCACCATGCCATTCCAGTTTGGACCCAGCCATATGCAAATCAGTCTTGACCCTGTGCCTCATGGGAACAGTCCAGGCCAAACTGCCAAGCCAGGTCCTCCCTGGACTGGAAACAAGCATCCTAGGACCGGTTTCGGGGTTTCACCCCTCTTCAGCCAGGATAGCTTGATTCCAGTGGCATGGAGAGCACAGGACCCACGTCTGGGCATACCCGTCCCACTCGGGGTGACAAATGCAAAAACAACAGTTGATGGACAGAATGCAGAACAATGTCATACATTCACCCCAGTACAGAGATCTGGGCCTAAATCCATCGTTTTTGCTCACCATGCCATTCCAGTTTGGACCCAGCCATATGCAAATCAGTCTTGACCCTGTGCCTCATGGGAACAGTCCAGCCCGAACTGCCAAGCCAGGTCCTCCCTGGACTGGAAACAAGCATCCTAGGACCGGTTTCGGGGTTTCACCCCTCTTCAGCCAGGATAGCTTGATTCCAGTGGCATGGAGAGCACGGGACCCACGTCTGGGCATACCCGTCCCACTCGGGGTGACAAATGCAAAAACAAAAGTTGATGGACAGAATGCAGAACAATGTCATACATTCACCCCAGTACAGAGATCTGGGCCTAAATCCATCGTTTTTTTGCTCACCATGCCATTGCAGTTTGGACCCAGCCATATGCAAATCAGTCTTGACCCTGTGCCTGATGGGAACAGTCCAGCCCGAACTGCCAAGCCAGGTCCTCCCTGGACTGGAAACAAGCATCCTAGGACCGGTTTCGGGGTTTCACCCCTCTTCAGTCAGGATAGCTTGATTCCAGTGGCATGGAGAGCACGGGACCCACGTCTGGGCATACCCGTCCCACTCGGGGTGACAAATGCAAAAACAACAGTTGATGGACAGAATGCAGAACAATGTCATACATTCACCCCAGTACAGAGATCTGGGCCTAAATCCATCGTTTTAGTACATAATAGGGCAGGGGGATTAAAACTTCCTCTTAAAACTCGCCCCGGGGCGCGTTTGCACAGTGGTGAAGGGAGGGGGGGGCCTGAGGTGACATGTGTGCAAACAAGCCCTGTGGCCGTTTTAAGTTGGGAGATTAAGTCCCCTTGAATCCTGAGGGTCCCTGGGGTCCACCTAGCCCACTAGGTACCTCCAGTAAGCACCACAGAGCTGCGTTGCACAGAGGTGTAAAAAGGGGGCGTGGCCTGGACCACCTCTCTGCAACGCAGCCCTGTGGCGCGCACTGGAGGTACCTGGTGGGCTAGTTGGCCTCCAGGGTCCCTCAGGATTCAAGGGGAATTAATTCCCCAACTTAAAACGCGCCACAGGGCGTGTTTGCACACATGTCACCTGAGGCCCCTCCCTTCACCACTGTGCAAACGCGCCCTGTTCCGCGATTTAAGTTGGGGTATTAGGTCACCTTGAATCCTGAGGGTCCCTGGGGCCCAACTAGCCCACCAGGTACTTCCAGTAAGCGCCACAGGCCTGCGTTGCAGAGAGGTGGTCAGAGGCCACGCCCCTTTTTACACCTCTCTGCAACGCAGCTCTGTGGCGCTTACTGGAGGTACCTGGTGGGCTAGTTGGCCCCCAGGGACCCTCAGGATTCAAGGGGACTTAATCCCCCAACTTAAAACACGGTACAGGGCATGTTTGCACACATGTCACCTCAGGCCCCGCCCCCTCCCTTCACCACTGTGCAAACGCGCCCCGTGGCGTGTTTTAAGTTGGGGGATTAACTCCCCTTGAATCCTGAGGGTCCCTGGGGTGCAACTAGCCTACCAGCTACCTCCATTAAGCGCCACAGAGCTGCGTTGCAGAGAGGTGTAAAAGGGCGTGGCCTCAGAACACCTCTCTGCAACGCAGCCCCTGGCGCATACTGGAGGTTCCTGGTGGGCTAGTTGGCCCCAGGGACCCCCAGTATTCAAGGGGAATCGTTCCCCATCTGCAAACGCGCCAGGGCGCGTTTGCAGAGTGCTGCAAGGAGGGGGCGTGGCCTCCGGCGCGATGCCGGTATTGTATTTTATTTTATTTTTAAGAAGGGGGGCTGTGTGGCCACCCTTCTTTTTCTAATTTATTGGCCCTGGGGACCCCATCCCCCAGGGCCTGCCCCTAATTTTTTTTTTTTTTTTAAATACAATTTGGAAGGGGGCCGCGTGGACCCCCTCCCGAGGCCTTAATCGGCCCCGGGGACCCCATCCCCCGGGGCATGGCCTTTTTTATATTTTTAAAATCTTTTGGAGGGGGGCTGCGTTGCACCCCTCCTCAGGCCACTTATGGCCCCGGGGACCCCATCCCCGGGGCCGGCCTTTGTTTTAAATTTTTTTTTTTTCTGATAATTTTGGGGAAGGGGGCCACGTGGCCCCCCTCCCGGGCCACTTCTAGCCCCAGGGACCCCATCCCCCGGGGCTGGCCCTCTCCGTTGGGGACCGTGGGGGGGTCCCCAATCCCCCCACGGTCCCGCCGGCTCCCCGCGTCCCTCGGGAGCCGGCATTGCTTTTCCACATGGGGAGCTGCTAAGATGCAGCTCCCCGTGTGGAAAAGCAATCGTCTTTGGTTTTTGGAAGGGAGAGCAGGTTTCCTGCTCTCTCTTCCAAAAACCAAAGCAGTTTGCAACCAAAGCAGTTTGCAATGACAGGACGGGAGCCGCGAGGTTCCCGCCCTGCCATAGCAAACTACAGTGTCCCGGAGGTGGGCACCCTGGGACACTGCAGGAGCCGGCCCTGGGGGGTGGCGGTCCCCAGGGCCATCAAGGGCTCCAGGAGGGGGCCGCACTGCACCCCTCCCAACATTTTCAAAGCCCCAGGGGGTGGTGGTCCCCGGGGCTTGGGGGTCCATAATGGACCCCCCAATTTCACTATTTAGTGCCCCGGGGAGGTGGTGGTCCCCGGGGCATGTGGTGGTGCTCAAGCCCCCCCACACAGGTTCCATTATTTATTTTTAAAAAAAGCCCCGGGGGGTGGCGGTCCCCGGGGCAGCGAGGGGCCATGTGCCCCCCGCTACACCATTATTTTTTTAAAGCCCCGGGGCTGGGGGGCCCCTTTGGGCCCCCCAACCCAATACTACAATTGCCCCCGGGATTTGGCCCACCCGGGGGCTGAATATTAACGAAGCGCTTCGTTTTTTTTCCCCCTCGGCTGGATCCGCGCACCCAGGCCTAGGGGGTCAGGGTGTTTCTACCCTGCCCCCTTTTTGCGTTTTGCGCACTTGTTTCTCTCATTTCTTGTGCCTCAGTTCTACCGAGGCACAAGATGGCTGCCAACACTTCCTGGTTTGGAGTGTTGACAGCCAATTAGCATACAGCTCGTGATCGGGAGGGTGCGCGGATCCTCCACGGCCATAGATATATATGTGTTTTTACTTTTGATTTTCTCAGCAACTACTGAACGGATTTACACCATTTAACAAAAGGGTTCTTTCTGAACCAAGAACTACCTCTTTGCCAAATTTGCTGTAATTCCGTTCAGCAGTTCAGGCTGTAGCCGTGTCTAAAGTTTCCTATGGAAAATTGCATGGGGAAAACACGTTTTGGGACCCCCTTTTTCTCGGCCCCCGCTTGCCGAATCACCCCGAAACTTTCAGGATAGGAGCGGACCGGAGCGCCCCACGAGTTTTGAAAATTACGCGAAGATTCGTCAACCGGCGCCAAAGTTATTTCAAATAGAATGTTGTGAATTTCCTATGGACGATAGGTCCTAACTATAACTATCTACTGTCGACCGCCAGTAGATAATATATATATATATGTACATATATATATATATATATACATATATCCAAGAACCCGGGTACTCCTACTGGAAACCGGAGACCCAAGGGAGGTGGCGCGAAAACCGGTGGAGCAACCGGTAATTAAATCCAAGTACGAGGCACAATATAACGCGCTTTCAGAGACCACACCAAGACTTCAAAATAGTCGATTTATTCCTTCATAAATCAAAACGTGACGCGTTTCGGCCGTCAAGCGTGTGATCAAGGCCGCTTGACGGTCTAAACGCGTCACGTTTTGATTTATGAAGGAATAAATCGACTTTTTTGAAGTCTTGGTGTGGTCTCTGAGAGCGCGTTATATTGTGCCTCGTACTATTATATATATATATATACATATATATATATATACACACACATATATATATATACATATATGATTCCCAAGGTGCCTCGGATCTTAGAGACGCACTCCACGAGGTAGTAGGTTTCAAACCTTCTTTATTAAGAGAGCTGCGCACCACAGCTGTTGAGTTGAAAGTCCCGACGCGTTTCGAAGCTCACGCTTCTTCCTCATGGGACGGCCATTTTGTTTTTCGGAATCAAGGTTTCCTCTCTGGGCTTTTTATCAATTCGTTTTTTGCATTTGTCTAGCGTGGTCTCTCTATATCCTCTTACTTTGAGTCTATCCATGGTTTCCTTAATTTTCTCTTCTGCATCTTGAGTTTTGGAGCAGTTCCGTTTCATCCGCATAAACTCCCCATAGGGGATGCTCTCTATTAATGGTTTGGGGTGAAAACTTGTCCCATGTAAAAGACAATAGTGGAAATCCTTTTTTTGTAAATAGTGTTAATAAAGTTTTCAATTTGAATTGCACTACAATTCCCATAATGCCACATGAAGGCTAAATGGGTATATAGAGTGCAAGAGAGAAAGGACTCACTAACTGTGATCAAAGCCGTGGGAGGGCTGAAACACGTTGGTGGAGTGTTGCCATGAATAAATTCTTCAAACTCAACTCCGGAGTGCTGCGTCCTTTGTAGTACATATTCAAATCAAGGGCCAGGATCCGGCCCCCACGTTGTGCACCCGCTGTTGAGCACACTGAACTTTCAAGGATCACATTGCAGGCAATATATATATATATATTACCTACTGGCGGTCGCCAGTAGGTAGTTATAGTTAGGACCTCGTTTCTATTCAAAAAGCGTTTTTTGTTTTGCCAATAACTTTGACGTCGTTTGACGAATCTTCGCGAAATTTTCAAAACTAATGGCCCGCTCCTGTCAGCCCATGTCTTGAAAGTTTTGGGGTGATTTGTCAATCGGGGGCCGAGAAAAAAGGGGGGTCCCAAAACACGTTTCCCCATGTTAATTTCCATAGGAATTTTAGACAAAGCTACAGCCCGAACTGCTGAACGGAATTACACCAAATTTGGCAAAAAGGTAGGTCTAGGTCCAGAAAGTGACCTTTTTTTTAAGTGGTGTAAATCCGTTCAGTAGTTGCTGAGGAATTAGAAAAATAAAAATATCGATATCTGAGCACCGAGGAGGAGTCGTGACTCCTCCCGAGCACGAGCTGACTTCTGATTGACTGCCAACACTCCAAGCCCCGGGGACCGCCACCTCCCCGTGGCTTTTTTATAATTAGGGTGGGGGGGCCTCGCGGGCCCCCCAAGCCCTGGGGACTGCCACCTACCCGGGGCTTCATTAAATAAAGAGGGGGGCCTCGTGGGCCCCTCCAAGCCCCAGGGACCACCACCTCCCTGGGGCTATGCAGATAAAGAGAGGGGGGCTGCGTGGCCCCCCCTCGTGGAGCCCTCGATGGTCCTGGGGACCACCAACCCCCAGGGCCAGATCCTGCAATGACCCGGGGTGCTCACCCCCGGGACATTGCTGTTTGCAACGACAGGGCGGGAGCCGTGTGGCTCCCGCCCTGTCATTGCAAACACTGCTTTGGTTCTTGGAAGCGAGAGCAGGAAATCTGCTCTTGCTTCCAAGAAGCAAAGCAGTATTGCTTTTGGGCAAGGGAAGCTGCATGTTAGCAGCTGCCCTTGTCCAAAAGCAATGCCGGCTCCCGCAGGAGGCGGGGAGCCGGCTGGGACCATGTGGGCATTGGGGCGCCCCCCACGGTCCCCAAGGGTATGCCTCGGGGGATGGGGTCCCCGAGGCAAAATTAAACAATTTAAAATAGGGGGCATTTTTTTTTCTTCTGCGCGCTTGGAGTCGCGACTCCATCGCGTCCAGCATGGCCCCCCAGTGTAAAAGCGATGGGTTCGCGACTCCAAGCAAAATTGTAGAAAAAAAGAATATGTATGTTTTTAATAGGTAAGATTCACTGTTGGGTTATAGGGTGGCTCTAAAAAGAGCCCTTGTGTTCATTATGAGTTTGTTGTAGCTACATGTAAGTGCGGATGCAGAGCTTTAGGTTTCTGAGAAAGACTCTGTTTTCCTGATCTGTAACGTGCACTCCATCACTCCTGTAGATGCCCTCCATATCAAAACGTAGATTGTTGTTATATATGGAGCCCATCCTATGGTCTCTAAGATAAGCAGAAACAGCTTTATTGAAATTTTTTCTAGCTTTCTCAATCTGTGGACAGAATTGATTTGACCACTTCCATTTTTGTATTTGGCATATGTTAGAGTATACAAAGACAGTTTGAGGTAAAAGCAACATCAATTGTGCAAAGGTGTCCTTCATTAGCATTTCTAGACCTACCCCGGTGAATGTGCCTAGGTCATTGCCACCACAGTGTACAATCATGAGGTCAGGGGGTTGGAGATGCAAAGAGGTTGTAACCAAAGGCATCAATTGGTGCCACTTTAATCCTCTCTGTGCAATCCATTTAATGTCCACATTTTGCAAAGCTAGGTCTTTGTCAATACCTCTGCGTTCAGCATACCTTTTGCACCAGAAAATATAGCTGTGCCCAACAATCCACACTGTAAGCATCTTGAAGGGATGTCTGGAAGTAATGAAAAGATGTCTGTAGCTGAGGTAGTCAGTTGGTAGAATGAGAGGTATCTAAAATGGTGGACAAGATGCTGTGTTTTTAAAAAGTAGAGAATTGATTGGGTGTTTAAGAACATTGTAGATTCAAAATTAGGGTGCATTTAACTTTTTTTTAAAAGCATATTTCTTATTGGTTAGTAAAAAATGTTGGAAAGGTACAGTAGATAGGATAAGCTCAAATTTTGGAAATGTCAACCACACCTGCTGTTTGCATTTGCAACATTGTGTGGTGAACTTGAAAATATGGTGAACTTGTGACCTGTAAAAAAAAAAAAAAATGTAAATGTAAGTCCGTTTTTATATAGCGCAGCTACTCACCCTTACGGGTCTCAAGGCGCTGGGGGCCGTAGTGGAAATTAAGTGAGCTATTGCCCAGAGTCACATGGTGCTGAGCTGCCACAGCCGGGGATCGAACCGTGAACCCTGTGCTCTGAAGTCAGCTGCCCTGGCAGCTGCACCAGACCTCTCCACTGTCAGTTCAGTTGAGTGTTCCATGAACTGTTACTATGGAAACTGGGATTAAGGAGAATGGGGGTAGGGTTAAAAGTTAACTGTGGCATTAAAATGTGAATTTGTAATTTATGTAAAATTAATGTTATTACAGTGACATTTCCCAAGTCAGTGCTATCTTTAAAAGTGGTGTATTATTAAAAAATAGTGGTAAATTTATTTGTAATATATTTTTGAACTCCCGTATAGATTCGCGGTTCCATCGCTTTGCTACTTAGTGGAGTCGCGACTCCCAAAAATTCCAGAAGCAGGTTTGGGTACTTTTAGAAGTCAGTTGGTAAGGGTTGATATGTCTAACCAATAGAAATGTGTTTTAGAATTTGAAATAATCTGGGAAGCAATGTGATTTGTTACTTACATGTATATGTGTGGAGAAAGAGAGGGAAACTTTGCCATTACTGGTTTTGCCTTGCTGAGAGCAGTGCATTACATTGATTGTGTGCATAAGAAAATCCATTCTGAGTTTCTGATATTTCATATTCTACAAATCAATTTGGAAGGTGAGTTATAAATTTGTGAGGTGTATTAAGTGTTACCTTTATTTTTAATGGTAAAAAATTATTCATGAACTTTGATGTTTGAAATATATTATTAAATGTAGAGATGTTTATTCTAGTTTGTTGTAATGTAGTTAAATGTTGTTTGAAATAGATTTTGTATAGTATTATGTGTATATTGGAATATGGATTACTGATTATGGTAGTTTGTTTTAGTGTGTGGATATGTATATTTGTAGTATACCGCATAATTTTAGCTGTTCCTTTAAGTTTGGAGGTGGAGTCTGTCAAATATTAAGGTGTGCATGGAGTTCTGTCTCATGTATGTTTCTACTTGTATATGTATTTTCATATGTCTTATACATTTTATGGTGCATGATGTTTAAGAATGAGCTGTTGTTGCTTTTTATTTGGTAGGGTCAAGAGTGTGAGTACTAGTAGAATGGTGAAGATGCAGCATAAAAGTATGGTTTTAAAGATGCTCACATAAGGTGTTATTAATTAGGCTTCTTTTTTGGTAGTCTGTACAAAGGTATAGTTGAATGATGCCACATAATGTTAGATAGAAAGGTGAAGATTCAGCACAAAAATGTGGTTTCAAAGATGCTCATATAAGGTGTTATTAATAAGGCTTCTTTTTTGTAGTCTGTACAAAGGTATAGTTGAATGAGGCCGCATAATTTTAGATACAAAGGTACTAAATTGTGCTTTTAAGCATGCTCATATAAGGTGTTATTAATTAGGCTTCTTTTTTCTAGTCTGTAGAAAGGTATAGTTTAATGATGCCGCATAATTTTAGATAGAATGGTGAAGATACAGCACAAAGTGTGCTTTTAAGAATGCTCATATAAGGTGTTGTTAATTTGGCTTCTTTTTTCTAGACTATAGAAAGGTATAGTTTAATGATGCCGCATAATTTTAGATAGAATGGTGAAGATGTAGCACAAAAGTAATGCAGCAGATATTACCCTTGAAGGCATATAATCATCCAGGGTCCAGTTATGTACTTTCCCTATAGTCATGCAATTATGCAGGCTGTATGTGTATACCACCGACGACACCCTCAGCACCGCCGAACACATGCACTTCCAGATCCACACCGATCCCAACACCACCCTCAGAGGAACCCTCATCTACAGACCCCCGGACCCCGACCACAGTTCAGCGATTCCATCGCTGACTTCGTCAGCACACACGCCATCGCCTCCACGGACTACATCCTCCTCGGGGACCTGAACTTCCACCTCGAGAACAACAAGGACACCAACTCCACCACCCTGATCGACAACCTCGCCACCCTCGGACTCAGACAGCTCGTGACTACACCCACCCACGCCGCCGGCCACACGCTAGACTCCATCTTTTCCGCAAGCCCACACGTCTCCTTCAACCACACCTCCGAACCCCACTGGACTGACCACCACTGCATCCACTTCACCTACAGGAAGCCCACCACGCACCACCGCACCGAACAAATGCCTCGCCGCTGCTGGAACAGAGTCACGGAAGACCAGCTAACCACAACCCTCGCCCTGAGCCCACCCGCCGAACCCTCCGACCCCGACACCGCCGCCCGCAACCTCAGACAGTGGATCGACGACTGCGCCAACACCCTCGCCCCGCTCAAGAATCCGCCCAACAGCCACACCAGCAAGAAAGCCACCTGGTTCACCGAAGACTTCCAGGCCTCCAAACGAACATGCCGAAAACTGGAGAAGATCTGGCTCCACGAACGGACAGCGGACAGCTACGCCGCCCACAAGAGCGCCACCCGCAGTCACCATCACCTCATCAGATCCGCCAAAAGGGCCTCACTCAAAGACCGCCTAGACAACAACGCACACAACAGCAAAGAGCTCTTCAACATCGTGAAGGAACTCTCCAACCCCAGCTCCAACACCAACGACATCCAGCCGTCGCGAGACCTGTGCGACTCACTGGCCACCTTCTTCCACCGCAAAATCGCCGACATCCACGACAGCTTCAACACCACGACCGCCCCGGCAACCACCGAGACCACTGCCCCCACAACCACCAACCGCCTGCTCTCCTGGACCAACATCAACGATGAGGACACCAGCGAGATCATGAACACCATCCACTCCGGTTCACCGCTAGACCCGTGCCCTCACCACATCTTCAACAAAGCCAGTACAGCCATCGCGCCCCATCTCCGGAAAATAATCAACATCTCCTTCGAGACAGCAACCTTCCCGGAAAGCTGGAAGCACGCCAAGATCACCGCCTTACTCAAGAAACCCAAGGCAGACCCCAAGGACCTCAAGAACTTCCGACCCATCTCTCTGCTCCCGTTCCCCGCAAAGGTCACCGAGAAAATCGTCAACAAACAACTGACCCGCTACCTCGAGGAGAACAACATCCTGGACCCTTCCCAGTCCGGCTTCCGCAGCAACCACAGCACCGAAACCGCCCTCATCGCCGCCACCGACGACATCAGGACCCTGCTAGACAACGGAGAAACAGCAGCCCTCATCCTCCTGGACCTATCAGCCGCCTTCGACACGGTCTGCCACCACACACTACGAACACACCTTCACGACGCCGGGATCCAAGAGAAGGCCCTGGACTGGACCACATCCTTCCTTTCCGGCAGAACACAAAGCGTCCGCCTCGCCCCCTTCCGATCCAAGGCCACCAAGATCATCTGCGGCGTACCCCAAGGCTCCTCCCTCAGCCCAACGCTGTTCAACATCTACATGGCACCCCTCGCCCAAGTTGCCCGACAGCACAACCTCAACATCATCTCCTACGCCGACGACACCCAGCTGATCCTCTCCCTCACCAAAGACCCTCACACCGCCAAAGCCCACCTCCACGAAGGAATGAAGGCCGTCGCCGAATGGATGAGGACCAGCCGCCTGAAGCTGAACTCGGACAAGACGGAGGTCCTCATCCTTGGTTGCAACCCTTCAGCCTGGGACGACTCCTGGTGGCCAACATCACTGGGAACAGCCCCGCCACCCACCGACCACGTACGCAACCTAGGGGTCATCCTCGACCCCACCCTCTCCATGACTAAGCAGGTCAACGCCGTTTCCTCATCCTGCTTCAACATCCTCCGAATGCTCCGCAGGATCTTCAAGTGGATCCCCACCGAAACAAGAAAAACAGTCACCCAGGCCCTCGTCACCAGCAGGCTGGACTACGGAAACGCCCTCTACGCAGGAACGACGGCTAAGCTCCTGAGACGGCTGCAACGCATCCAGAACGCCTCTGCACGTCTTATCCTCGACATCCCCCGACGCAGCCACATCACACCCCACCTGAGAGACCTGCACTGGCTCCCTGTCAACAAGAGGATAACCTTCAAGCTCCTCACCCACGCACACAAAGCACTCCACAACTCCGGACCAGCCTACCTCAACAGACGACTCAGCTTCTACACCCCCACCCGCCAGCTCCGCTCGACCAGCCTCGCCCTCGCCACAGTCCCCCGCATCCGGAAAACGACCGCCGGCGGCAGATCCTTCTCCCACCTCGCCGCCAAGACCTGGAACACCCTCCCCACCAACCTCCGACAGACCCAAGACCTACTGGCCTTCAGAAGTCTCCTCAAGACCTGGCTCTTCGATCAGTAGCAGCACCACCCCCCTCTTCCCCCAGCGCCTTGAGACCCTCGCGGGTATGTAGTGCGCTTTATAAGTGACATGATTGATTGATTGATTGAGTCATATAATAACTTATATACTAGCCTTGCAGTTGTAGAATTACCCATGCCCTTCTGTTGCATTCATCTATTCATTTAGGCAGTACTCAATGACTCATTAATCCTTTCAAGTGCTATTTATACACATATCCATGCAATCAAAGAGTATGTTTGCACTCATGAAAATAGCCAGTCACTTTTCATCTTGTCCTGTACTTACCCAATGAGTACTCTTGCACTCATACAATTACCCAAGGAGAACCCATTGAGTGTTGGGATTACTTAGTGAGATCTATTACGTGTGTCAATTTCTTGGTTTAAATAAGATTCAAAAATATTGTATACATATTTGTTTTGCATATCATGGTGATTTGATAACGTAGAGAGATATGTATGCGTGCTTTTAACTATATGGAAACACTTATAGTTGAGTTATGGAATAGTGTGCTGGTTTATATTTGACTAGGCCCAACTCTTTTGCAGTTTAAAAAACACCCAAGTACTCACCATGCAGTCTTACAATGATGCAGGCGTTACATATGCAGTGCTGTAATCACTCAGGCATTACTGCTGCACTGATGCAATCATTTATGCAGTATCTATGTAGTTATGTAATCACTAAGGTATTACTCATGTACTTATGTAATCGCCCAGGCACTACTGCTGCACTGCTTGAATCAAGGAGCCACTACCTTTGTGCTCATGTAATCACTCAGCCAGTAGTCATGCTGTTATGAAATCACCCAGGCACTACTTTTGCACTCTTTTATTTACTCAGGCTCCACCTCAGTAGTCCTGCAATCACCCAAAGAGTACCCATGCACTTATAAAATCACCCAGTCACTTGGTATGTAGTCATGTCAATCCCTAGACATTCTCCCTGTAGTCATGCAATCAGTGAGATGTTAACTATGTAGTCCTTTAATCCCCTTGTGCTCTTTCAATCAGATGCACACTTTTTTTGTACTTATGGAATCACTCAGCCAGTAGTCATGTACTTTTAAAATCACCTAGTCACTACCTTTCCACACCTGTAATCACTCAGACAGTATCTTAGTAGTTCAGTAATCACCCAGGCGGTACTCATGAACTTATAAAAATCAGCCAGTCACTTGTTATGTACTTCAGTAATCCACCAGATATTACCCTTGCAGGCATGTAATCATCCAAGGTCTAGTTATGTACTTTCCCTACAGTCATACAATCATGCAGGCTGTACCTATGCAGTCATGTAATAAGCTACACACTACCCTTGCAGTTATAAAAACACCCAAGTACTCACCATGCAGTCTTACAATGATGCAGGCGTTACATATACAGTGCTGTAATCAGTCAGGCATTACTGCTGCACTGATGCAATCATTTACGCAGTATCTATGTAGTTATGTAATCACTAAGGTATTACTCATGTACATATAATCACCCAGGCACTACTGCTGCACTGCTTGAATCAAGGAGCCACTACCTTTGTGCTCATGTAATCACTCAGCCAGTAGTCATGCTGTTATGAAATCACCCAGGCACTACTTTTGCACTCTTTTATTTACTCAGGCTCCACCTCAGTAGTCCTGCAATCACCCAAAGAGTACCCATGCACTTATAAAATCACCCAGTCACTTGATATGTAGTCATGTCAATCCCTAGACATTCTCCCTGTAGTCATGCAATCAGTGAGATGTTATCTATGTAGTCCTTTAATCCCCTTGTACTTTTTCAATCAGATACACACTTTTCTTGTACTTATGTAATCACTCAGCCAGTATTCATGTACTTTTAAAATCACCTAGTCACTACCTTTCCACACCTGAAATCACTCAGGCAGTATCTTAGTAGTTCAGTAATCACCCAGGCGGTACTCATGAACTTATAAAAATCAGCCAGTCACTTGTTATGTACTTCAGTAATCCACCAGATATTACCCTTGCAGGCATGTAATCATCCAAGGTCTAGTTAAGTACTTTACCTACAGTCATGCAATCATGCAGGCTGTACCTATGCAGTCATGTACTAAGCTACACACTATCCTTGCAGTCGTAGAATCACCCATGCCCTTCTGTTGCAGTCATCTATTCACCTAGGCAGTACTCAATGACTCATCGATCTCTTCAGGTGCTATTTATACACTTATCCATGCAGTCAATGTTTATGTTTGCACTCATGCAATTAGCTAGTCACTATCCATCTTCTCCTGCAATTATCCAGTGACTACCCTTGCACTCATACAATCACCCAAGCACTAACCATGAAGTTTTGGAATCACTGAGGCAGATGTAGTACATGTCTCTCTTTCTTGGTTTTACTATGTTACAGAAATATTGTATACATATTTCTTTTAGATATCATGATGATTTGAAAAGGTAGAGACATACGTATGTATGCTTTTAAGAATATGAACAGTCTTATAATTGAGTCATGTAATAGCGTGCTGCTTTATATTTGGCTAGGCCCAACTCTCATGCAGTTATAAAAACACCCAAGTACTCACCATGCAGTCTTAGAATGATGCAGGCGTTACTTATGCAGTGCTGTAATCACTCAGGCATTACTGCTGCACTGATGCAATCATTTACACAGTATCTATGTAGTTATGTAATCACTAAGGTATTACTCATGTACTTATGTAATCACCCAGGCACTACTGTTGCACTCCTTGAATCACAGAGGCACAACCTTTCTACTCATGTAATCACTCAGCCAGTAGTCATGCTGTTATGAAATCACTCAGGCACTACTTTTGCAGTCTTTTATTTACTCAGGCTCTACCTCAGTACTCCTGCAATCACCCAAGAAGTACACATGCACTTATAAAATCACCCAGTCAGTTGCTATCTAGTCTTGTAAATCCCCAGACATTATCCCTGCAGTCATGCAATCGTCGACTTGTTACCCATGTAGTCCTTTAATCCCCTTGTACTCTTTCAATCACATACGCACTTTTCTTGTACTTATGTAATCGTTCATCCAGTACTCATGTACTTTTAAAATCACCCAGTCACTTCCTTTGCACTCCTGTAATCAGTCAGGCAGTATCTTAGTAGTTCAGTAATCACCCAGGCGGAACTCATGAACTTATAAAATCACCCACTCACTTGCTATGTACTTCAGTAATCCACCAGATATTACCCTTGCAGACATGTATTCATTGAATCACTCATGCGTTTCTGTTGAATTCATGTATTCACCTAGGCAGTAATCAACGACTCATGTATGCCTTCAGGTGCTATTTATACAGTTATCCATGCACTCAATGTGTATGTTTGCACTCATGAAATTAGCCAGTCACTTTTCATCTTGTCCTGTACTTATCCAGTGAGTACCCTTGCACTCATACAATTACCCAACCACTACCCATTGAATGTTGAGATTACTTAGTGAGATCTATTACATGTCTCAATTTCTAGGTTTCAACAAGATTCAGAAATATTGTATAGATATTTCTTTTGCATATCATGATGATTTGATAATGTACAGAGATATGTATGCGTGCTTTTAACAATATGGAGACACTTATAGTTGAGTTATGTAATAGTGTGACTAGGCCCAACTCTGATGCAGTTATAAAAACACCCAAGTACTCTCCATGCAGTCTTAGAATGATGTAGGTGTTACATATGCAGTGCTGTAATCACGCAGGTGTTACTGTTGTACTGATGCAATCATTTAGGCACTATCTATATGTCTTTTGCCTCTTTATACACCTCATTTGTTTTTTTCTATACCCCTCTTACATCTTTCTGCACTCTTTTTGCGTATTTCTGCACCTTTATTCCTTCTTTCTGCACTTGTTTTGTTTTTTTCTGCAGGTTTCTTGCTTCTTTCTGCATCCCAATTGCCTTTTTCGCCATCCCTCTTTCTTCTTTGTGCACTTGTGTTGCTTCTTTCTGCACTTATCTTGCTTTTTTCTGCACCTCACTTGCCTCTTTTGCACCTATATTGCCTCTTTCTGCAGTTGTCTTGTCTCCTTGTGCACTTCAATTGCCTCTTTCTGTAACTCTTTTGCCTCTTTCTGCACCTCTCTTACGTCTTTCTGCACCTCACTTGCTTCTTTCGGCACCCCTTTTAACTGTTTTTGCAGCCCTGTTCCCTTTTTGTGGAAGTCTGTTGCTTCTTTCTATACCTCTCTTCCCTGTTTCTGCACCCCTTTTGCCTCTTTTTGTACCTCTGTTCCTTCTTTCTTCATCTGTTTTGTCTGTTTCTGCACCATTCGTGCCTATTTTACTACCTCTGTAGCTTCTTTCTGCAATTCTGTTCCTCTTTCTGTATCCCTCCTTCCTTTTTCTGTAACCCTATTCCCTTATTTTGCATCTCTCCTACCCCTTTTTGCACACCTCTGCCTCTTTTTCCACCTCTGATGGTTCTTTCTGCACCTCTTTTGCTTCATTCTGCACTTCACTTGCCTTTTTCTGTTCCCCTGTTGCCTCTTTGTGCACCTATGTTGGACCTTTCTGCACTGCTCTCTCATCTTCCTACAGCTCTGTTCCAAATTTCAGCCTCCCTCTTCCTTTTTTCTGTACCTGTGTTTCCTCTTTCCGCACCTCTCTTGCCTCACTCTGTCCACCTGTTCCCTCTTTCTGTATCTCTTTTGCCTGTTTCTGCAACTCTCTTGCGTCTTTCTGCAGTTCTGTTGCTTCCTTCTGTACCTCACTTGCTTCTTTTTGCACCTCTGTTGAATTTTTTACACTGCTTTTGCTTCTTTCTGCACCTCTTTTGCAAATTTCTACAGCTCTCTCATGCAGTTATAAAAACATCAAAGTAGTCGCCATGAAGTCTTAGAATGATGGAAGCACTAGATATGTGGTACTGTAATCATTCAGACATTACTACTGCATTTGTTTGGTCTGCACCCCTCTTCACTTATTGTGCAGCTCAGGTGTAATTGTTACCATATTCTGAAAACCATATATGCATTTGTTTGTAGCTTTTAAACAGAAAGCATTTCTTGAGTTATAGATAAGAATATTTGTATATAATTATTTAAATAATATGACATTATTTTTAAAATTCTTTTTTTCAGATATTCTGCATTATTATTAAGAAAGAAAAGCAGGAATTACATGAACAACAACATGTGGCAAAAAAGAAAAAGTCTTGTGGTAAGAGAACAAAAGATTTTATTAAAAGAATTTCAAGGACTGCAAAGGATTTTGTAAATAGTGAAAATAGAAAGAATACTTGTAGAATGAAGAAGAATGAAATGAATAAAGGACAAATTAATGGAAATTCCGGAAATGAGAAAACAATCTATGTTGAAAGAAGGAAGAAACAATATCATGATATTAGGAAAAATATGTATAAAAGTAGAGTTGTAAAAAATTTAATGAAGGATGGCAAGAAATATAAAAGAAGATCTGCATTTTATAAAAAGAAAAAGAGATTGAAAGTATAGTCGAAAAGGCTGTTGAATTGAAAAGAAGATTGTTCCTTTTAGTTTTAAAGAGAATGCGAACATTACATAAACCAATGCATTCTATGAAGGACAAAAGTAAAAGGAAGAGAGTAATCAACAGAACTAACTTTTGTAAAAAAAAATTGGGTGAATGGAAGCATACTTCTAGTTCTGAACCTTTTTTTAATGAAGAGAGCTATTTTCAAACCAATACATTAGTTCACGCAGTTGATACCAGTGGTCGTGCTTATGAAGTGAAGAACGGTTGTGCAATTGAAAAAGAAAAGATGGTTCCCAGAAATGTGGAAGAAGTGATAGCTGAAGAAGTTCAAGGGAGACGTACACGAGCTCCAGTGTATACGTGGGGTTGTAGTAGTATTTGTAGTATACAACAGGAGTCTATTGATATTTTATGAAATTTCTTACGACAGTATACTAAAAAAAGTATTAAACAAAAGATTAAGATGTTGCAAGGACTTGATCCTTGTAAAGTGAGAAAAAATACTGGCTTGCAAGGTCATTCTCTGGCTTGTCTTTCTAGAAAAGTGTGTCAAAGTATTTTTCATCATTTGAGAATGTTAGGAGTACATCACTCTGCAATGAGAAAGTTTGTAAGAAGATTGTACTTTGTAAAGAGTCCTGCATTATATTTAAGTGAAATAAACAGTGCTCTTTTGCATGGGACAGTATCAGATGTAAAAAAAGTTTGTGATGATATTGAGTTTCGTTTCTTCAGTACTGGAGAAGAGTGTACACAAAGTGAGAGTTTAATAAGTGTAGGTGTTGAAGAGGAGGTAGAAGATAGTACTACTGAAAAGTTTGTAGAAGAAATTTCAAAGTTTAAGGTAATTTGTTCTGAAAAGCCAAACTATGTTTGTATTTGTTGTCGACGTACTCACTATAGAAATCAAACTAGGAATGTTGATCTGTATTTAAAAAGTGAAAAGGAAAACAATGATAAGTGGCAGGAATTTGGTGCTTATTTGTTAGTGGAAGGTCGTTTTGAGTTGGGTAGTGATCAACGTATTTGTAAATATTGTTACAGCAAACTAGAAGAGAACAAAATGCCAGTTAGAGCTGTACATAATAACCTAGAGTTGGTAGCTATTCGTGTAGAACTGGTAGATTTAAATACGTATGAGTCCATTCTGATTCAATCTGTGCACCCGTTTCAGGCTATTGTTCGTATGGAGCCTAAAACAGGTAAGCTACCTCCATCAGATTTACAAAGAGGCTTAAAAGGAAGAGTTGTGTATTTACTTTTAGATTTAAAGAAAAATATTGAAACTATTGGTGTAGAGAGAGAGGAAACTGAACCTGTAGTTATTCTAGTTAATGATGTTCCAACAAAGAGTCGGAAAATATGGCAAGAGTTAGTAGATCAAAAGAGAAGGGTACGAAGTTCCTTGGTGGTATACTAACCACCCTGTGTATGTACTCTAGGTAGTGAGGAGGTGGAGAATTCCTCCTATCGGAACTAGGGCCCTCACACACCCAGCAAGCTAGGTGTCATGCTTCATCATATGGGCCTGCTCCTCGTCCGGCCAACGCTGCAATGCCCGACGGGCACCCATAAAGGGGCTCTTTATCGGAGATCTTCTGTTCCTTGCCGTATAGGTGCCGTGGGTGTGAGGGACCTAAGTGAGCGTAGATGTGAAAAGTGAGTATTAAAACAGGTGAGGGAGTCCTCTATGGTAAACTTTATTCTGAGAGGGTCCCAACCTGGTTAAAAGGAGAAGGGGGGGACGGCTGTTTTGTTATAATGTGACAAAAATTGCGCTCATCCCCCAGATGGTCAACATGTTTCTCGCCTCAGGTTGTCAAAAGTGATCAATGGCGATTCTTCAGGACCGAGTGAATGATAAAAACTATCTACAATGGGTGGCAAGGTGCAACGCTACCTACCACTTATTGTTCCCATGGGACAGTTACCCGAAGGGAAGGAAGCCAACCTAGAGTAACAAAGAGAATAAAAACAGAGTAGTTCGAAAATTCCCATGTGAGTTCAATCATTATGATGATTACTGGATGTGTGCTTGGTTCACATTATCAAATGTGACATTTAAAAAAACAAAAAAACACAATGCTATGAAATGAAATTTGTAAAGCGCACCCATACCCCCAAAGGGGTGTCCAGGCGCTGTACGCATACCGCTGTGGAACCCTTCCTGGCTTTTCCCTGTGAAATGTCCACTCCTGGGCACCCCCAGGGTGAAGCCAGGCATCCCAGCGCTGTTGGGGCCGTTGTGGAGATTAAGCAAGCTATTGCCCAGAGTTGCAGAGTGGGACCCATGATTAGAATAGGCACCGAGGCGAGAATTATCAGGTCTGAGGAAATTGAGCCCAAGACCCGCCGAGGCGGGAATTGAACCCTGGTCCCGGGCCAGATCTCTGCATCAGGGTCTGCCGCTCTAACCATTGAGCCACACTTCTCCACTCATGCAATTCATTATAGCGCTGTAAGTGACTCTGTATGCAAACCCCTGTGCACACATACACAAAAGTGGTAATAAAGCGAAGTGGTGAGTGATTGTTAACTCACCTATTCAAGGTATCTAGTTGTGCCTCATCAGTAGCAGCGAAGTGTTAAGACACAGAATGTAGTGTCTCTATAAATTAGAGAGAGACACATAGCACCATGAGAAGTTTTGGTCATATGTATACTGGTTTGTTGCTCAAATAATGGCCCCGATGCAATAGACTATAAAGAACAAAGGGTCCGGGTCAGATAGGATGTTGCCTGTAAACGTGACCCTAAACCACCAACAAAATCAATGTTAAAATTGCCTAAACTGGGCCAGTGTGCCTGGTAGGCTGATATCCATTGCATCGAAACTCCGGAGGCTCAAAGGAGCATCCCTGGTGTCATGACTACAATGAACAAGCCCCCAAGGACCCGACCGCGTCGAGGACAGATTACCGATTAAGTAAGGCGTTCGTTTCAGATTCAATAGCTTATGCAGGGCAGTCCCTGGCGCCGGTACCCCTTACCTTCATTCGTCGTGGTTGTCAGGCTGAGCCTCCAACGAGTTATACATACTCACCTGCTCCCGCTCGGAGCCTCGTGGCAGACCTACCCGCTCCGCTGCATCCAGGAAGGTATCTTGTCACAGCAGTGGACTGTTTTAAATACCCGCCGCGGTTCCGGCAGAGACGCGCGCGGGAGAGCCAAGCGGCCGCAGCTGGTGTTGGGAGAGTCACGTGGTGGTGAATAGGTGATCGAGTTACTGAGGAAACCATGGCGGCCATCTTGGAGTGCGCATAAAGATATGCAGTAGGGTTAAAAGGCACCACATGATCATATATGTGGGGATGTAATATTGGAGTTTGAAGGTGGTATATAACCCTTTATGGCATTGGAAACTATGAATCATAATCAGACGTGAGATGACATATTACCCAGGTATCATTTAGTAATTCAGAGTACCCCACGGGATTTCGTCGTTAAGGCCACTGTTGGCTGAGTCAAGACGAAACGCCCATCTCTGTTCCATCCTGAAAAGGGCTGAGTGTGTTATCTGTTGGTGTGTTTCAAGGACCACCAAACGCAAGCTTTCAGGAGGATGTCTGTATTCAGTGAAGTGGGTGTAGAGTTTCGTGTTTGTCTTAAGGCAACGGATACTGCTTTTATGTTCGGTTATTCTGGTCTTTATGGCCCTCATGGTCATACCGATGTATCTTTTATCACAGGGGCATGTCAACAAGTACACACAACGTGTTGTGTTGTAATTAGTATGTTTCGTGATCTTCCATGTGAACCTATCAGACAGTTTGAGCTCTTTTGTTTGTTTTGTCTGAGGACAAACGGCACATGATCCGCAAGGATAATGACCTGTGATAGGTGGAAGATCCCATAGTAGTCTCTGGTTGGTGCTAGTTCTGTTTTTTGGTCTTGTGTGTATCAACATGTTTTTAAGATTGTTTGTCCGCTTAAACGCAAATCTGGGTTTAGGGATTTCGAGAGAGCCAGTGTTCAAGATGCCCCAATGTTTGTTCACGGCTTTCTTGATCATGTTAGATCTGGGTGTGTAGGTGGTTACACAGGTAAGAGTGTCTGCAGGTTCTTTTTCATGTACCTCTAATAGGGTCTCGCGGTGGTTATTTCTGGCTCTTTTCATGCATGTCATGACTTGTTTTCTGGGGTATTGTCTTTTCAGTAAGCTTTCTGACAGTGTCTCAGCTTCAGTTTTGTAGTCATTTATTGAACTACAAATCCTCCTTATTCGGAGGAATTGGCTGAAATGTAGATTGTCTTTGAGGGTCTTGGGATGATAACTGCTATATAATAGCAAGCTATTCCTATCTGTAGGTTTCTTATACAGGGTCGTAGTGAGTTGACCCTCGTGTAATCTGATAGTAAGATCCAAAAAAGGAATTTCTGAGGGTGAAATTGTATGGGTAAACTTCAAGTACTGGTTCCTGGTATTGATCTACCCACAGAATTCATTGCAAGTTTGTAAGTCACCTTGCCAGAAGATGAGTATATCATCTATATACCTCTTCCACAGTCTCAGGTTAGCTCCGAAGGGGTTGCTGGCGTGCAGAATTACCTCTTGCTCGAATGCCGCCATGTATAGGCAAGCTACACTGGGTGCAAAGGTACTCCCCATCAAAGTGCCCTGAGACTGGTGGAAGAGTTGTTTGTTAAACTCGAAAAGAAATTCTGTTAGTGCTAAGGTGGCACATTGCATGATGAACGGGATGGGGGTAGGTGAGACCCATTCATACCCGTTAGTGCGGTTTCTATCACTGTCAGTGTCTCTCTCTGGGGGATATTGGTGTACAGTTGTTCTACATCCAGGGTGACTAATAGGTTGATGTCAGCAGTGTCTTCCAATTCCCCAATGATACGCAGGATATCAGTAGTATCCCTTACGTAAGAGGAGTCTGTTTTACCAGTGGTTGCAGATAGTAGTCGCAGAATTTGGACAAGGGTTCCAGGAGAGAGCCAATCCCTGATACTATAGGTCTGCCTGGGACTGGAGTGGTCCCCTTGTGAATCTTAGGCAGATTGTAAAAAATAAGAGTTAGTAGATGTCAGCAAAGTTCAAAAGGCTACGTTATATCTCATAAAAAACAATATTTATTATAAAAATGTATATCTGGAAGAAGAAGAAATAGTTTTAGGAGATGATAGTGAAATTTCAAGTGGACAAATCGAAAAAGTGGACATGTCCAGGAGTGAAGAAATGTATGAACATTATAGTGTACATCCTTTACATTCAAAGGAAGTGATTGGAAATACTATTGAATTATTCCAAATGAAGAAAGCGAAGTTAACTCCTATGAGTGTTTGGGAAAGAAGTTTAGAAGCCCGTTGTTTTCCACAGCTCTTCCCCACTGGAAAAGGTGGACGATATGATGAACGACCTGTGCAGATTTCTGCTTCGGAATATCGTACAACAAGATTGTACTCAGAAGATCCAAGATTTCGACAATGTATTCCATATATATTTCATCTTTTGTTTGAAAGTGACTTGTCTGGACTTTCATATGCAGTAAACCATATATTAAAAAAAGGAGTTCATCTTCAACATGTTTCTGCAAGGGAATTAATGAACAAAGTACAACAGAGAGACGATCATTTAGAATCTCAATTGATTAATTTTATGGCGTGTCAACGTGGTACTAATGAGTATTGGTATCGTCGTCACGGAGAACTTGTATGTTAAGGAACTTAGGAACCCCTACATGGTTTGTTACACTATGCTGTGCTGAATACGCATGGGACGATTTACTTGAATTTCTACGAGAAGCAAATTCAAGCATTAAAAACATTGAATTCAAGACAGCTGGAGAACTGTGTTCCTTGGATCCTGTAAACGTGTGCAGATATTTTAATCATAGGTTTCAAGCTATGATGTCTTTTATCTGCAATAAAAACAACCCACCTCTTGGAGACGTTATTGATTTCTTTTGGAGAAAGGAGTACCAAGCAAGAGGTGCTCCTCATATACATATGCTTTTATGGATCAAGGATGCACCTAAATTTGGAACTGATTCTGATGAGACTGTTTTATCTTTCATTGAAGACTATGTTACATGTGGAATTCCAAAAACAGGAGAAGAAAATACCTCAAGAGAACAAGTTTTACGGTTTCAAACTCATCGATGTGGAAAATATTGTCGACGGAAATACAAGTCAAAGGAAACTTTTTATACAAAATGTCGTTTTGGATTCCCACGTCCAGTAATTTCCAAAGGAAGAGTCAACAATTTCATGTCAGCAGTGAGGCATACTATAACTTGAAAATCTCCAAAGAATACTTACAATATGAAAAGAAGTGAAAATTCAAAGTATATTAATGATTATAATCCAGTAATTTTGACGATGTGGAATGCAAATATGGCTATCCAGTATGTTGCAGATAATTCGATAGCTGTTGCTCGCTATGTTACGTCATACATAACAAAATCTGAAAAGACAGAGTTGAAAGAAATTTCACAAGAGAAGACTCTTAGTAACAAATTGTACAGCTTTAGGTTGAAGATGCTTTCCCATCGAGAGATTGGATCCTACGAATGTTCGGATCGGTTGACATCTACAAGTTTATATTCAAAGTCAAGCGGAATAATTTGGGTAAGTCTAGGTCTTGCTGCAACACGAAATCGAGTATTGAAATCTGTACAAGAAATTGAATACTTAGCACTGAATGAACCGGAAAGTACAGATATTGTTAAAACAAATATGTTGGATACGTACTATCCTAAAAGAAGTCCGCATCTTGAAAACATATGGCTCTATGAAATACTGCAATATTACAGCTTTAAGAGAAATATTACAGAGAACATAAAAGAAGAAAAATATGAAGTCATTGGCTGTGATGGGTGTTTGGTGAAACATACCAAAGGAAATCTCATTAATCACATGAAACTCAGTTGCGAAACTCCAGATAAAAGGGAATTTTACTATTTAGCACGTCTGCCACTGTTCAAGCCTTGGCGTACTGAAATGGAATTACTTAGAGATTTTCAGTGCTATGAAGATTCTTTTAATGCATGTAAAGATAGCATTGAATGCACAGTTTTTCCAAATTATCTACAAATGTTGAATGAAGAGATTTAACAAGAAGCTACTATTGCAGCTGAAATTGCTAGAGACCGTTCTCAAGACAGTCAAAGTTCTGCTCCACTGAGTCAAGATCCACTAGGAAATCCAATTCTTGAAAATGAAGCAGCAATCGCCATGAGTGAAGTAGAAACAGCAATGCATCAAGCTCAACAGGATATTATGGAGTTGGGAAACTTGGAAGAGCAACTAAATATTGAACAGAAAGAAATATATCCGCAAGTTACACAACAGATAGACCATGGTTTACTTCATGAAAAAAAAGAATGCAACTGCACATCATTTAAACCTATTCAAATGTATATCAGTGGTCAAGCTGGTACAGGAAAAAGTTTCTTAATTAAAGTTTTGATCAGTTATCTACAGAAAACCACTGAATCACATTTATCTTGTGTTGTAACCGCTCCAACTGGGTTAGCAGCACACAACATTAAAGGGATTACATTACATCGTTTACTGATGCTACCTGTTGAACATGAAAACAAGTTGGAATATCACAAGCTATCTGGAGAAGCTTGTTATGAAGTTTCAAGAGTACTAAAGAAAATGAAACTTCTGATCATTGATGAGGTGAGCCTGGTCTCAAACTTAATGCTTGCCTTTGTACATTTAAGAATGCAGCAGATTTTAAAAACAGATTATGATGTTTTATTTGGAGGAAAACATTTAATTGTATTTGGCGACCTACTACAACTTACTCCTGTAAAAGGACAACCAGTTTTTAAAACACTTGTGCATGAAGACACCAGGAAATCTTTGGGAAGTATTGGAAATGTCAACATTTGGAATTATTTTGAATATAAAGAACTTACTAAGAATATGAGACAAGCAAGTGATGAACATTATGGAAGCATTCTTCAAGATATAAGAATTGGTGTTTTGTCGAAACATGGTAAAGAAGCTTTGCAAACTCGACTATTTAGAAACTTGTTTCCAAATGAAAATGTTGTTCCTGAAATAATATATTAAAAAATTGGAGAAAATAAATCCATAATTTGCCTAATGCCAACACTGCAAGAGTGTTCTACATTCAATGAAGAACTTTTAAAGCTGGAAAAACAACAAATAATAAAAATTGAAGCCATTGATAAAATAGAACACAAAGGAATTACTATTATTTTGTCAGAAAAATTAAAATCAAAATTGGATTCTTTGGAAAAGTCTATATCTAAGACTGCTGGTTTAGAAAAGAATTCATATGTATGTGAAAACTGTCGGGTAATTTTACGGCGTAATTTGGATGTAGAAAAAGGTTTAGTAAATGGAGCAATGGGGAAAGTTGTTGATTTTGTTAATTATTCAAATAGAGATGGAATTGAATTTTTGAAGATTAAATTTGATCAGATTGAAGAGGTAAAACAGATTGGACGTTGTGCTGTTCGTTTTTTGCTTTTTAAAGACTTGTATGGTCGTAGAAAACAGTTTCCTCTTTCTTTGGCATATGCGGTGACCATTCATAAATCTCAAGGTTTAAGTGTAGATAATGCTTTGGTAAACATTGGAAGTACAGTGTTTAAAGAGGGAATGGTATATGTTGCATTGTCTCGAGTAAGAACATTATCTGAATTGTATTTGATTGATTTTGATGAGAGAAAGATTAGTGCAGATGCAAATTGTGTAAGAGAGTATAATCGGTTAAGAAGACTGTATGCTCCCAACTTAGGTGAATATCCCGTATATGAAAAACGTGTAGTATGTCCAAAATGAACATATGAGAAACACTGTAGTGAGGTTGGAAAGAAGAAAAAAATCAAGAGAATGGTGAGACACCAAAGAAAATGAAAATGGACACTGTTCATGATATTGGAGGATACCAGTTAGAAAATAGTTCAGGTATCAACTGCTATGCTAATGTAATTGTGAACGTCGTGTTTTTTCTAGAAAATCTTCATTATCAAATTATGGAGAATCGAGAAAAAAGATTGTGTTCTTTGTTGCATGATATTTTTGAAAAATTGACAACTGATAAAACTAAAATCCAAAGTGCTTCTGGCATTCGGCATCTTTTGGACATATGTTCTGGTTCTTCACAATTTACACTTAATGTACAACAAGATGCTCAAGAATTTCTTATGTTTATGCTTGCAGTATTGGAAGATGAAGGAATACAATTGAAAATCTGTTTGGACTTCGTTACAGATGGGATCATAAATGTGATAGCTGTTCTTTTTCTTCTACCACTGAAATAGACACTGAACGATTCATATATTTGACAATACCAGTGTCTTTTAACAAATTAGTAAAAACAGCTAATCAAGATATGAAATGTACTCACTTCAAATCAGAAATGTTGTCAACATTATTTATAGAAAGATTTGGACAATATGTCATTTTAATGCTACAACGTTGTAGAGCAGATGGAAGAAAATTGGAAACAAGAATTAAAAATGTTGTGGCAAGTCAAGTGTCATTTTCAGGAAGAACTTTTAAAGCGGTGGCTATTATTAACCATGATGGACCTAGTACAACATCTGGACACTATACTGTGTATTTAAGATGCAATGAAGGATGGACACATTGTAATGACGCCCATTTAGAATTTAAATGTCGGTTGCCCTATGAATTACCAAATTCATATCTAATATTTTTGATGCCAAAGTTCTGAAAACATCATTTGGCCTATTGGGAAGATGTCAACATGGATTAATACGTTTATTTTGGATATTTTCAATACAAACGAATTCGGTAACATCATTAGGCCTATTGGGAAGATGTCAATATGAATTAAGAAGTTTATTTTGGATATTTTCAATGCAAATGATTTCTGAAAAATCATTCGGCCTATAGGGAAGATGTCAACAATTACTGTTTCAATTATCGTTTCTGTTCATTGATATTGTATTTAGAAAATTGTGTTTGAAAGAAGCAGTTCATATATTTGATCTTTGTATTATATGCAATGTTAATGAGAGTGTTTATTTTTGAAAATGTAAACAGATGAGTTTGTTGTAAATATTTTGAATTCAGATTTTTTTTAACAATCTTATTGATTGTATTTTTTTGCCCGCTGTTACATGATGATCAAGATTGAAATCACTGTGTATGGTGAAATTCAAAAGAATCTGAAAACAGCAAAAAAGGCAAACTGAATATGTTATGATTATGTTGTGTTCTTAACCCCTTCGCTGCTAGGCCTTTTCCTCCCCCTGTGCTAAGCCTTTTTTTGGCTATTTGGGGTAGTTCATGCTTAGGCCCCTGTAACTTTTTGACCACATAAGGTATCCATGCCAAATTTGCGTCCTTTTTTTCCAACATCATGGGGATTCTAAAGGTACCCAGGGTTTGTGGATTCTCCTGGAGGGGACCCAGAAATTAGCCAAAATATAGCTACATTTTGTTTTTTTGGGGAAAAATGGGAAAAAAGGGCTACAGATGAAAGCGTCTGGTTTTTTCCCTGCAAATGGTATCAAAAAAGGGGTTGTGGTGCTGAAATCACCATCTTCCCAGCTTTCAGGGACAAGCAGACTTTTTTCAGAAAACCAAAAATTTTTACACAGGTTTGCCATTTTTCTGGGACATAGCTTATTTTTGCTATTTTTTGTGCTTTCAACCTCCTTCCAGTTAATGGTAGAAATGGGTATGAAAGCAATATTGGATCCTAGAAATCTATACATTTTAGAAAAGTAGACAAAATTCTGAATTCAGCAAGGGATCATTTGTGTAGATCCTTCAAGAATTCTTTATAGAAACAAACAGTTAAATATAGGAAAAATTGAAAATTAGTTGAAAAAAACAGCCATTTGTGTCAACGTTTTCACCTGTAACTTCTTCTAATTATGACAGCTGTTTGAAAGCAATATACCGTTACATTTGCTGGACCTTTCTGGTTGTGGGGATATATAGGACCTGTAGGTTCACCAAGGACCCGACGAACCCAGAGCCAATAACTGAGCAGCGTCTTGCAATGGTTTTTTATTATGTACCGGGTATATAGCAATTATTTTGGGAAAATGTATACATGGAAAAATCAGTATGAAAGACACCTATGTATTTCTGAAATGGGAACAAAATATAGAATTTAGAAACAGTAGATATTTGCACATTTACGAAATTGGGAGTACCCATACTAGCATGAGAATTATAGGTCATTTTTCAAAATGACTTCTTTTTTACACATTGTCTTTCATTTGGAAGGCAGAAATGCATCGAAAGTCAATAGGTAATAACAGTTGCTCTACACTTCTGTGTTACCCTAAGTCTCTCGATAAAAATGGTACCTCACTTGTGTGGGTAGGCCTAGTGCCCACGACAGGAAACGGCTCAAAGCGCAACGTGGACACACCACATTTTCACAATGAAAAATTACCCTTTTTTTGCAAAGTGCCTAGCTGTAGTTTTTGAAAACCTAGCAAACCTATACATTTTTGAAAACTAGACACCAAGGGGAATCCAGGATGGGGTGACTTGACTGGCTCTCACCAGGTTCTGTTACCCAGAATCCCTTGCAAACCTAAAAAATTGTCAAAAAAAACAAATTTTCCTCACATTTCTGTGGTGGAAAGTTCTGGAATCTGCGTGGATCCACAAAATTACAACCACCCCGCGTTCTTCAGAGTCTTCAGAGAAAAATGGTACCTCACTTGTGTGGGTAGGCTTAGTGTCCGCAACAGGAAACGGCCCAAAACGCAACGTGGACACACCACATTTTCACAGTGAAAAATGACCCTTTTTTTGCAAAGTGCCTAGCTGTAGTTTTTTAACCCTAGCTCTGCCGGGAAACCAAGCAAACCTATACATTTTTGAAAACTAGACACCCAGAGGAATCCAGGATGGGGTGACTTGACTGGCTCTCACCAGGTTCTGTTACCCAGAATCCCCTGCAAACCTAAACAATTGTCCAAAAAAACACATTTTCCTCACATTTCTGTGGTGGAAAGTTCTGGAATCTGCGTGGATCCACAAAATTCCACCCACCCAGCGTTCCCCAAAGTCTATCGAGAAAAATGGTGCCTCACTTGTGTGGGTAGGCTTAGTTCCCACGACAGGAAACGCACCAAAACGCAACGTGGACACACCACATTTTCACAGTGAAAAATGACCCTTTTTTTGCAAAGTGCCTAGCTGTAGTTTTTTAACCCTAGCTCTGGCGGCACCTAAGGAAACCTAGCAAACCTATACATTTTTGAAAACTAGACACCCAGGGGAATCCAGGATGGGGTGACTTGACTGGCTCTCACCAGGTTCTGTTACCCAGAATCCCTTGCAAACCTAAAACATTGTCAAAACAAAACACATTTTCCTCACATATCTGTGGTGGAAAGTTCTGGAATCTGCGTGGATTCACAAAATTCCACCCACCCCGCATTCCCCAAAGTCTTTCGAGAAAAATGTTACCTTGCTTGCATGGGTGGGTCAAGTACCCGCGACAGGTAAGGGCCCAAAACCTATTGAGGCGACATCAAAATTACCTATCGCAAACCAACCTGGTTTTGCAAGGGGGGTACCATTTGTTTTTGGCCCGGGGCTCGGCAGCCATCCAGGAAAATGTACCAAACCCACACATTTCTGAAAACTAGACACCCGGGGGAGTCCAGCGAGGTATGGCTAGCGTGGGTCCCCCAACATTCTCCTACCCAGAATCCCCTGCAAACCTCAAATTTAGCTGAAAAAAATCCCTTTTTACTCAAATTTCTGTGAGGGAAAGTTCTGGAATCTGTGTGGATCCCCAAATTTCCTCCCACCCAGCGTTCCCCCAGGTCTCCCGATAAAAATGGTACCTCACTCGCGTGGGTGGGTCAAGGACCCGCGACAGGCAAGGGCCCAAACCTATTGAGGCGACATCAAAATTACCTATCACAAACCAACCTGGTTTTGCAAGGGGGGTCCCATTTGTTTTTGGCCCGGGCTCGGCGGCCATCTAGGGAAACCTACCAAACCCACACATTTCTGAAAACTAGACACCCGGGGGAGTCCAGCGAGGTATGGCTAGCATGGGTCCCCCAACATTCTCCTACCCAGAATCCCCTGCAAAACTCACATTTATCTGAAAAAATCACTTTTTTCTCAAATTTCTGTGTGGGAAAGTTCTGGAATCTGTGTGGATCCACAAATTTCCTCCCACCCAGCGTTTCCCCAGGTCTCCCGATAACAATGGTACCTCACACGTGTGGGTGGGTCAAGGACCCGCGACAGGCAAGGGCCCAAAACCTATTGAGGCGACATCAAAATTACCTATCGCAAACCAACCTGGTTTTGCAAGGGGGGTCCCATGAGTTTTTGACCCGGGGCTCGGCGACCATCTAGGGAAACCTACCAAACCCACACATTTCTGGAAACTAGACACCCGGGGGAGTCCAGTGAGGTATGGCTTGCATGGGTCCCCCAACATTCTCCTACCCAGAATCCCCTGCAAACCTCAAATTTTGCTGAAAAAAATCACTTTTTTCTCAAATTTCTGTGTGGGAAAGTTCTGGAATCTGCGTGGATCCACAAATTCCCTCCCACCCAGCGATACCCCAGGTCTCCCGATAAAAATAGTACCTCACTTGTGTGGGTAGGAATAGTGGCTGCAACAGGAAATGGCCCAAATCGTACTGTGGAGACTTCAAAATTACCTATAACAAAACTACCTGGTTTGGGGGGGGAACCTGGGGTTTTGGCCCCGGGCTCGGCGGCCATCCTGGGAAAGTACCAAACCCAAACATTTCTGAAAACTAGACACCTGGGGGAGTCCAATGAGGTATGGCTTGCATGGATCCCCCAACGTTTTCCTACCCAGAATGCCATGCAAACCTCAAATGTAGCTGATAAAAATCACAGATTTTTGTGTGGAATCACCGTGCCGGCACAAATGTCCTACCCCACAGCGTTCTCCTTAGTGAGGAGAGGGTTGTGAGCATATGTTCCTCCTTTCCAAATACATCGTTCTCCTTAGTGTCCCGAGTAAAATGATACCTTACTTGTGTGGGTGTCTAATGCAGAATTGGCTAAAAACGTATTTTAAAAAAACAAATTGCGCTTAGAATTCTCTGTGCTATACCCTTAATCTCTATGTTTTGTGCTCTTCCCAGTCACAGGCCCTTGCCCCACCCACACAAGTGAGGTATCATTTTACTTGGGAGACTCAGGGGAATGCTGGGGGTTTGGAAATTTGTTGTTACTTTCTGCAGCGTGAAAATTTGGGCACAATAATGCAAGGAAAATGTGACAGTCACATTTTGAGGTTTGCAGGACATTGTGGGTAAGATAACTTGTTGGGATCCACAAGAGAGACATCACCATGTACTCCCATGGGTGTTTAGTTTACGACAATATCTACAGTTGGTAGGTTTTTCTTAGATGAAATGTACACCTTGGCAGAGAGACAAAAAAGACAAAGATTACTGCACAGCCATCTATTCATCAAGCAGACACACATACTGGTTGGATTTGGCACGAGGGCGAGTAATGGTTCAGTATATAAAATTTTATTAACAAGAGATTTCACAAAAATGAAATGCACTGTCAATAATTGAAAGGACAAAAAACTGAACCAGTGACTCGCAGCTCGTGAGCTGTAAAGCCACGTCAAAGCCCCAACCGCTTTACAGGCCATTCACACACCTTTCATACGTGATACACACAAGACCATTCACACCACCAGGCACGAAACCAACACATTACAACATTCACAAAAAGGGACAAGGTACACCCTGCTTGAGAAAGACAGAAAAGACAAATATTTCTGCACAACCACCTATTCCTCAAGCACACATACATACTGGTTGGATTTGGCACGAGGGTGAGTGATGGTTCAGTATATACAGTTGTATTAACCAGAGATTTCACAAAAATGAAATGCACTGTTAATAATTGAAAGGACGAGAAACTGAACCATTGACTCACAGCTCGTGAGCTGTATAGCCACGACAAGGCACCAACCTCTTTACAGGCCATTCATACACCTTTCATACGTGTGACACATACAAAACCATTCACACCGCCAGCCGCGGGCCCAGCACATTAAAACACTCACACCAGCAGACAGTGCCATTCAAGGGCCCATCACTTTCACACGCCCACATTCCTGACACAGCAACCACACCAGCTCACGGATTGCGTGGAGTGGCGTTTGGCTAGCAGTGTGTGTAGTGACCAGCAGCAAGTCACTACTCACACACAGCCAGCCAAGCACCAGTCCACGCACACCGCCAGCCAAGCACCAGTCCACGCACACCGCCAGCCAAGCGCCAGTCCACGCACACTGCCAGCCAAGAGCCAGTCCACGCACACTGCCAGCCAAGCGCCAGTCCAGGCACACCGCCAGCCAAGCACCAGTCCAGGCACACCGCCAGCCAAGTGCCAGACCACGCACACCGCCAGCCAAGCGCCAGTCCACGCACACCGCCAGCCAAGCACCAATCCACGCACACCACCAGCCAAGTGCCAGCCTACACACACCGCCATCACATTTAGGATTTTTTTATACAAAAAAGAAAACACAAACAAATTGCAAATAGATATAAATCTACTAACACAAAATCTGAAACTAAATACATTGCACAAATGCCAACCTTGAAACTGAACAAAAAATATAAAACAATAGAGACCAGGCAGTTCACTTTACCACTCATGGATGCTCCCAAAAATTCTTTTGCGTGTGGTACATTCTAAAACAAGCAGGCACACACAGCGCAGGGGTAGAAGGACACTCGGGGCAGTGCATATGAGTCTCCTTCTGCGTACCTGTTCGCCAACAGACTCTACATATCCTACTGGGAAAGTCTTTTGAGGGTGTGGGAGGAATGTGATCATGAAAGTGGCGATCTTTCAATCTAGCCACATCCTCCCCCACTCCAACTCTAGGAACACTTGCCTGTTCCACTACAACAAGGCTGCCTATTACAGACTCCTGAAACTTAGCAAAAGTCATCTTTGTCTCAGGACAAGAATCCTTGAATACAACAAAAGCATTAAAGGTTGCCAAGTGTAAAATATGGATAGCCAACTTCTTATACCAAATGTAAGCCTTACGAAGAGCAGTGTAAGGTTCCAACCTCTGATCTACTCTATCAACACCACCCATGTGCCTATTATAGTCTAAAATGCACACAGGTTTGCACGCTTCAGCAACCTGACCCCAAACAGTCACAGGTGAAGTGCTTTCATCATGGATGGTAGTCAGCATGTAGACATCTCTCCTATCTGAAAACTTCACAGCTAGAAGTTCCTCGCAACGCAACGCACTGCACTGTCCCCGCATAAGCTTTTGACAAACAAGTTCTTTTGGGAAACCTTTACGGTTGAGCGGATTGTGCCACAAGCAACAGTGTCCACTTTGACCAATTCCCTGAACAACCGCACACCAGTGTAGAAGTTATCTACATATAAATGGTGACCTTTGTTAAAAAGTCCTCTACCAAATTCCCACACAATTTTCTCAGTCACTCCAAAAGTGGACGGACAACCAGGGGTTAATCCTGGATTCCTTACCGGTGTACACCCTGAAATTAGAGACATATCCAGTCCTACTGTCACACAGCATATACAGCTTAATTCCATAGCGTGCCCTCTTACTAGGAATGTATTGCCTAAAAACCAAGCGGCCCTTGAACAAGACCAAAGACTCATCCACTGCTATTTCTTTCCCTGGAGCATAGATCTCAGAAAATCGATCTACAAAGTGATCAATGACAGGCCGAATCTTAAAAAGACGGTCACAATCAGGGTGATCTCGTGGCAACGCTAAACCATTATCGACAAAATGCAGCATCCGAAGCAGAAGCAAATACCTATCACGACTCATGAGTGCCGGAAATATAGCCGTTGCCATCAAGGGACTAGTAGACCAATATGAAGACATTGATGGCTTCCTTAGCAAGCCCTCAAAAAAGTTAAATCCAAGAACTTCTTCATCTCTTCCAGATTTGTGGGAGTCCACCGGGTAGCTCTAGAGTGGGGCCTAAGGCTGGCACTGTTGTCCCTCAAAAACTGTTCGGCATACAAATTAGTCTGCTCAACAATCTCTGCCAAAAATACATCGTCCATAAACAACTGAAAAAAATGTATCGGCAAAAATATTTCTGTATTCACTCTACACCCTGGAACACCAAGAAAGTCTGGCAATGCCGGCTGCACCATGCCTGGGGCAACCCAGAGGTCATCACTTCAAACTGGAAGCCTTGCAGCCCCAGGCTGCAGCCCAGATGCCTCTTGCTGCACTATCGGCACATCAACGTCCTCCTCTAAAACAGGCACTTCATCCGCACTAAGAGTAGCTTCATCCGCACTGAGAGTAGCTTCATCATCCGATGATTCCATGTGGAGAGAAAACTCACTGCCTGAATCTTCCCCTCCCTCCTCTGCCTCAGATGCAGAGTCAGTCTCTGAACCATGGTCAGAGGAAGACTCAAAAGCATACCAACAACCTGCTGAGCAGTAATCCTGCGGCTAGCTATTATCCTTACTAAGAAAGGAGACTGCACAAACAAGTCAACAACAACCAACACTGTGCAAAATAAGTAAGTAAAAAAACATTGTGACTTTATCACAAAGATCTATATACTCAAAAACTATACGATTCACTTGCAAGAGACAGCTACACTCACCAGCACCTACTCTGCAGAGAGACAGCAAAAACCAACGATATCCCACTAGAAAGAAAAAAACAAAACCAATTACTCACAAGACAACAAAATACACATCGAGCACAAATGCAAAAAGTTTTTGACACTCAAAAACAGAAGCCAAACATACTGCTATTATTACACCATTTGCAAAAACACATTCATGCAGAGAAATGAAACTCATTTACATTGTCAAAAAGTCTCTTACCAAACACATGCAACTACACAAACAGCAGAACCACCAGTAACAAAACCGCAACCTGGAACAGTCTAAAGAGCAAAAGCCTTGAACTAGAAAAAAAAGGGAGAAATAAAGCATTACAATTGCAATTCACAAGAAATAAAACAATTAACAATAGAACACGCTATGTCACTACCCAAATGGTCAATCTGCCAGATGGGCCTTCAAATAGGGCTGAGAAAAATGGGGGTGATCTTGCCCAAGGGATCGGGTGAGGTTGTCTGCCAGGCCGATCTGTCCCCCAGGTGGGGCAGAAAACAGCAGACAGAAATGTGCCCCCTTGCAAAAGAAATAAATCCCTGGTGCCTAGTAGGGTTTTCTGCCTCCCCCTCCCGCCTAGGGCAGAAAGGCCAAAAAAGGGGCAGATCTGTCCCCAGGAGGGGCAGAAAAAACATTAACCAAATTTTACCCCCTTGGAAACAACCATGTCGCTTCCATTACACACAAAACAAAATCCCTGGTGCCTAGTGGGTTTTCTGCCCCCTCCCCCCCCCCGGGGGCAGAAAGGCCAAAATAATGGGCCGATCTGCCCCCGGGGGGGGCAGAATACACATATAAAAAGAATCTGCCCCCTGGAAGCAACCCTTGCCCAAGGGGTCGCTTCCATTTTAATTTTAAAGAAGTCTCTGGTGTCTAGTGGGGTTTTCTGCCCCCCCCCTGGGGACAGAAAGGCCCAAAAAAAGGGCCGATCTGCACCCAGGGGGGGCAGAATACACACACTAAAAAAATCTGCCCCCTGGAAGCGACCCTTGCCCAAGGGGTCGCTTCCATTTTAATTTTAAATAACTCCCTGGAGTCTAGTGGGGTTTTCAGCCCCCCCTGGGGGCAGAAAGGCCAAATAAACAGGCCGAATACACATTAAAAAAATATGTCCCCTGGAAGAGACCCTTGCCCAAGGTGTCGCTTCCATTTTAATTTTAAAAGCCCCCTGGGGCCAGAAACGCCAAAACATGTAAGCAATCTGTCCCCAGGGGGGCAGAAAAGTCTTACAATTATTTAGGCCCATAAGGAAGCGACCCTTGCCCAAGGGGTTGCTTCCATTTAAATTTTAACTCACTCCCTGGTATCTAGTGGGGTTTTCTGCAGAAAGGCCAAATAAACAGGCCGATCTGCCCCCAGGGGGGGCAGAATACACTTAAAAAAAAATATGTCCCCTGGAAGTGACCCTTGCCCAAAGTGTCGCTTCCATTTTAATTTTTAAAAGCTCCCTGGCTCTAGTGGCTTTTCTGCCCCCCCTGGGGCCAGAAACGCCAAAAAATTCAGGCGATCTGTCCCCAGGGGGGGCAGAAAAGTCTTAAAATAATTTTGCCCCCTAAGGAAGCGACCCTTGCCCAAGGGGTCGTTTCCTTTAAAGAAAAAAACATCCCTGGTGTCTAGTGGGGGTATTCCTGCTGCACGATCGCGACGCTGTGCGCAATCGTGCAGCAGGAATGCCCTGCATTGAGACATCAGGGGAGAGGAAAAACTCTTTCCTCTCCCCTGATGCCTCAATGCGTAAAGATCTGCCCCCCCGCCCCACCGGAGCAAGGAAACATACCTGTTTCCTCTCGAGACGCCTGGAAGCAAATGGCTTCCAGACGTCCGCGCGCGCTGTGCGCGCTGACATCACAGGATTGCCGAGGGGGGGGGGCGGTCGGGGGTGGCAGCGGAAACTCTTCCGCTGCCATCCCTGCTTGGGGGTGCAGATGGGCTGCCCATGGGGGGTGGGTGCCATGACGGAGCGGTTCCGTCATGAGCACACGCCCACCGTGGCTCATGACGGAACCGCTCCGTCATGAGCACCGAAGGGGTTAAAACTATAATATTATATGCAATAAAAGTATTTTTTCTTCTCTTTTACAGAAACTAATTCTAAAGTTTGAAAATATTTTAAATTTAGATTATAATAAAAAAACAGAAGAAAATGTTTAAATGAGTTTCATATCTACTTCAATAATAAAGGTAAGATAAAGTAATGTAATAAGCATAATGTTATGAATTTATATCTACAGTCACTTTTATTGCAGTCATTCATATTTTTAAAACTGAATTATCTCACTCATCAAATTACTTGATGACAACCTATGGTCTTCTTCAATCTCTGAAATATAACCTCTGTAGTTACAAAATCACCAATGCATTACCAATATACAGTATTGTTCACTGTGGTAGTACCTGAACAGCTCTGTAATCACCCAAGGAATACCCGTGCACTTACAAAATTACTCAGGCACAACTGATGTACTCCTGCAATCACACAGGCACTAGTTATCCACTCATGCAATAACTCAGGCATTATCCATCGGGGGGTGGGGGATCGGGGGCGGAGCCACGCAGCGAAATGGCCGCTGCCTGATCGAGCTCCGCCGGCCGAGCCAAGATCCGGCATTAATCCATCCTTCAGCTGCACCTGTAGTGTCACTCTTGCTGATATTTGACCACCCGTCGCGACGTGTAGCAGATCGGTACCACTCCTGGGGCGAAACGAGCTCTGCCTGTCCCTGTGAATGCACGCCGCGCTCAGCCCGGCTCTGCATAAAACGGCCGGTATGGTGTGTGTTTCGTGCGCTGGCACAAGTATGCGCCAACATCAGCGGAAATCCGGCGGAGGCTATTGCAAGCTGTGGGGTCGTGGTTGCCCTGTCTGCGGTGCGGCTCGTGCTTGAGGGCGGTGAGCTGATCGGGATGTGGGGACTCCGACTGCTGAAGAAGCTGCTGCCGCCATCTTGTGGAGCCCGGCCGGGACGCTACGCCGATCCGACTTCGCCACTGGATGCATCCCTGGAATGGGGGTTGCGAATGAGCTGCCCGCCGATCGAATATCAGCGCTAGTAAGTGGTAACAGGGGGAGCCACGGGAGGGGAGGACTGTTCCGTTCTGCCCGACGTCCTGGGGCTGGCACGGGCCTCCCTAGCTGGCGAACCCCTGCAGCTACCTCGAGACGGGCGGCAGCTTCCCATAGGCTCTCAGTGGAAAATGGCAACCTGTGCCTGGATATAGAAGCGGGGCCCACGGGGATCACGGAGCTGACCCTCTATATTCTTATGTAACTCTGCACTTACTTTCTAAGCGGAGCTCACGGAGCCTGACTCTTTATTGGCGCCCACCAATGTATTTTCACCGGTATGTGAAGATGTCCCATCTGACAAGGGGGTCCCGATGTTCCACTAGAACAATGGGCTTAGCTGAGGAAACAATCCTAAGATCTAGAGACAATACCACCTACAGAGTCTTGGAGATCAACAGACTCGATTTGCCTGACATTAAGATGGCTGCCAAGCTACACTCCCCTTCCAAACCTGCCCCCCTTGCCAGCTCCACCAGCCCGTCTCAGATCTCTAGACTTTTGGGCCCTTCCTGATCCTCTTTTTATCTGGCGGAGTCCGAAATGTATGTCCGATTCCCGGTGGAGCTGCTCCAACAGCTATAGGGGAGACAGGCTCTGGCACCCCGCTATGGCCGTCACCTACCCAGCCGGACCTCGGACTTATGTCTCATCTCTTTCTCCGCTGCTGACTCCCCCCCGTGGACTCCCTGCTCTCCCTGGCCTTTCTCTTTTTTTCTTTTTTTGTGCATCTTGTTGTTCATGGTCGCTAATAACTCCTGCATTGAATTTGTAACCTTTCTGTAATTAATTATTTTTGTAACTTGTAACACGCTGTTTCCTTATGTAAAGTGCTCTGATACCTCCGGGTCTAGCCAGCGCTATATAAAAGTCAAATAAATAAATAAAATAAATAAAATAAAATCAATGCACTGTTCCAATGATCTATCAACTACCCGTGCAGTTCTGTAATCATCTAGACACTACTCATTTACTCTTTCGAATACCCAGGCACTACCCATGCACTCATTAAATCCCCCAACCACTAGCCATGCACTTATCCAATCACTCTGCCAATACCCATACACTTATAAAATCACTATACACTATCCTTGTGGTTCTCTAATCACCCAGGCAGTACCCATGTACTCATGATATCACCCAGGCACTAAGCATGTATTCAAGCAATCATCCAGACATTACCTATAAAGTCATGTAATTACCCAGGCATTAAGCATGCACTTGTAAAATGAACCAAGCAATACCCATGCACTAAGAAAATCATGCAGACACAACACATCTACTCCTGGTATCACCCAGGCACTACTCATGCAGTTATGCAATAACCCAAGCACTACCCATGCACTGCTCCAATCACCCATGCACTACCCTAAGCAGTCCTCTAATCACCTAGACACTACTCATTCACTTCTTCAATTATGCAGGCGCTTCCTATGCACTCCAGCAATCACCCTGTCACTACTCATGCACTCCTCCAATCACCCAGCCAGTACCATGTACTTATCCAATTACTCTGCCAATACCAAAGCACTTTTGAAATCACCATGCAGTATCCCTCCACTCCTCGAATCATCCAGGCAGTACCCAAGTATTCATGCAATGACCCAGACTCTAACTATGTATTCAATCAATCATCCAGACATTACCTATAAAGTCATGTAATTACATAGGCATTAAGCATGCACTTGTAAAATCAACCAAGCAATACCCATGCACTTAGAAAATCATGCAGGCACTACACATGTACTTGTGCTATCACCCGTGCACTACCCCATGCACTACTATAATCACCCAGCCAGTACCATGTACTTACCCAATCACTCCGCTGATACACAAGCACTTATAAAATCACCATGCAGTATCCTTGCAGTCCTCTAATCATTCAGGCAGTACCCATGCACAAATTATACACATATCCATATATTCCACTTACTACAATTCATACACTTACAAATTTTTCCTTTTTGAACCAAATAGGTAGTTCTGAAAAGAACTATTTTTTTTCTGTTTTATAATTTTTTTGTATTTTTAAAACTCTTTTTTACATTTTTTGGGTGTTTTTTTTTATAAAAATCTTTTTAAAAAACAGAACCAACAAGGAAAACATTGAAAAAAGTATGCAATTAAAACTCATTGCATAAACAAAAAAAAAAAAAACTAACACTTGTGGTTCTCAATTGCAATGAGGATTGCATTAACTGACTGCTCCCCTACACACAATGATTGTCCACACTTCAAGCAGCACTGCTTTACACGTGAGAAAAGTGGATGGACATTGATCACAGAAGTTGTTGTTCCACCGGTAGAGGTACTGGGTCCACCACTTGTATTATCAGCAGCATCCTTCTCCTGCTGGCGTCGTAGTTGCTCTCTTGCAAGCCGTCGAGGGTGCATGGTTTACAGATGCTTTAGCATCGACGACGTTCCACAAGAGTATTTTTTCTCCGATCCACGTGATAAAACAGTGTCACAGATCATGCAGGTAACCTTCCTGGCATTAACTTTTTTCTCACCAGGTGGGAAGGTAAAAAATGCCCAGACAACACTTTCAAATCGCTTCTTCGTCGGCTCTTCAACATCTTCCTCATCCTCAGGTGCAAGCTGCTGTGGTGGTGGTGGTCCAGCTGCAATTTCTGCTAAGTTAAAAAAAACACCAAACAAATGTAAAATAGAGCTCTAAAAAAACCAGGTCTGTCTCCTTAGATGCTCCAGAAAGAATGAAAAAAACTGGTTGGGTTCCTTCAAGTTCTAGAATCAAAAGGCTCTAAACCAATGAAAGTCTTTCTTTTAAAGTCACATGGGGTTCGCGCACCAGGCGCGCAACGTAAGCGAGCCCAGCGTGATTTCCGAAAAATACATTTAACAATAATATATCTTTATTCCAGTTACAGTTACATGATATATACAATTATAGTAAATGATGTCTTTGTATAATATATATTATAATGGTATATACATATAGTTTTAAAAGTTAAAGATTTGTGGTGGAGTCGCGCACCCGGCGCGACCGTCGGAGCCACGTACGTGACATTACGCGGGGCCAGGACCGCGCACTGGTCGCTGACGAAACGCGCATTCTACATGACTTAACCAATATGGTGGAGAAATACTTAGATTCGCGCACGCATCGTGATAGGAACACAATGGGTGCGCAAATTCTTTTTTTTTTTTATATTTGTAATTTAAAAAATAGAAAATATTCTAATATTTCTATAAGATCTTAAAATCTAAATAATTTTTTTTTAGACATTATACTTACAAAATATTATTTAAAAAACCTTAGAAATTCACTGAAAAAACCATAGGTTTCAGGGACGTTATAGTTAGAAATTTTCATTTAACAAAACCTTAGAAATTCACTGAAAAAACCATAGGTTTCAGGGACGCTATAGTTAGAAATTAGCCTTTAAAAAACCTTTGAAATTCACTGAAAAAACCATAGGTTTCAGGGACGTTATAGTTAGTTGGACATTTCACTCGTACAAAACCAGAGAAATTCGGCCGTTATAGTTAGTTGAGCTAACTATAACTCGTGCCCCCGCAATGCACTGCTGATGACATCACATATTACATCATTCATGACATGGTCAGTGACATCACTGATGACATCACTGATGACATCTCAAATGACATCACTGATGACATCACTGATGACATCATCCACGTGATAATCTGATGCACCTCCTCACACCCTAATATAACCTTTGATACACCCACTCTAAAATACAGACTACCATTTTCGAAACCATAGACACACCACTACGAGTTAGTACATACCCACTCACTGATTCCTAGGTCTACACACACGTCTACTCATTCACCCATACAGTCACTCATACATGCAGTCACTTATCAATACAGCACTATCATTTGCACTCATTCACCTATACAGACACTCACACATCGCCACTCATCTATAGAGTTACTCACACACCTAGTCAATCATGCAAAGAATCATTCACACTCCCATTTACTCACCTATACAGTTATACACACACCACCTCACTTATTCATACAGATACTAACACATACTTACTCTCTTATACAATCACTGATACAAGCACACACTCATCCATATAGCCACTCTCACAATCACTCACTCTCACATATAGTCATTTATGTACTCCAACACTCACATATACTGCCTTTCACATATGTAGTTACTCACACATGTACCACGGAGACATCCATTCACTCACCAACACAGCCATACACACACTCACCCACCCACACAGCGCCTCACAAACGTACTCTTGAACCCATACACCCACTGAATCACCCACTCACACATCTGTGGAGAGAGTCACACACCCCCCACCCACCCACACAGACACTCGGGCACCCATACAGATACTGAGACAACCAATCAATAACCCATATAGACACTCATGTAGCTACTCTCCATCCCATGCAGCTGCTTACACACCAACTGACAGACTAATACAGACATTCAGACAGTTTAGTCACTAACCCATGCATTCAGTAAGACACGATTAATCACTCACTTATACAGTCAGTCACGCACCTACTAAATCATCCATTCAGACACTTATACACCCACTCATTCTTCAATACACCTTGGCATATATATATATATAAAACATATTTAAACTTTACAGAAACACACATTCACTGGATGATGTCATCAGTGATGTCATCAGTGATGTCATTTGAGATGTCATCATTGATGTCATCAGGGATGTCACTGACCATGTCATGAATGATGTAATATGTGACATCATCAGCAGTGCATTGCGGGGGCGCGAGTTATAGTTAGCTCAACTAACTATAACGGCTGTATTTTTCTGGTTTTGTACGAATGAAATGTCCAACTAACTATAACGTCCCTGAAACCTATGGTTTTTTCAGTGAATTTCAAAGGTTTTTTAAATGCTAATTTCTAACTATAACGTTCCTGAAACCTATGTTTTTTTCAGTGAATATATATATATATATATATATATATATATATTTTCACTGAAAAAACCATAGGTTTCAGGGACGTTATAGTTAGCTGGACATTTCACTTGTACAAAACCAGAGAAATTCGTCCGCTATAGTTAGTTGAGCTAACTATAACTCGCACCCCCGCAATGCACTGCTGATTATGTCACATATTACATCATTCATGACATAGTCAGTGACATCACTGATGACATCACTGCTGACATCTCAAATGACATCACTGATGACATCACTGATGACACCATCCACGTGATAATCTGATGCACCTCCTCACACCCTAATATAACCTTTGATACACCCACTCTAAAATACAGACTACCATTTTCAAAACCATAGACAAGCCAATACCAGTTACTACATACCCACTCACTGATTCCTAGGTCTACACACTCATCCACTCATTCACCCATACAGTCCCTCATTTGAATTTCAAAGGTGTTTTAAATGCTAATTTCTAACTATAACGTCCCTGAAACCTATGGTTTTTTCAGTGAATTTCAAAGGTTTTTTAAATGCTCATTTCTAACTATAAAGTCCCTCAAACCTATGGTTTTTTCTGTGAATTTCAAAGGTTTTTTAAATGCTAATTTCTAACTATGCCTACAGAGGTAGGACATGTGCAGAAAGAGTAAGAAAAGCGCAGAAAGAAGGAAGAGAAATGCAGAAAGAGGCAACAGAAGGCCAGAAAGACGAACAAAGAAAGAAGCAAGCGATATGCAGAAAGAACAAACAGAGGTGCAGAAAGAGGCCTTGTTGCAAAGTCATCCTGTGCCCCCAACTTTTTGCTGACTGGTACTGGTAGTAACTGACTCTGACTAACCAGGCCCGTGGCCAGTGCAATGCTGAAAGACACTTGGAATACAGTGAAAACACCTACATACACTAGGGTACACTATGGGTTGGGGTACCCCTGTGATTGGCACGACCTCCCCTGTCAGGCCCTAGTACATAATACGGCAGGGGGATTAAAACTACCTCTAAGTCAGAGGTGCAGAAAGAGGCAAGAGAGGTGCAGAAAGAAGCAACAAAGGTGCCAAAACAGGCAAGAGAGGTGCAGAAAGAAGCAAGCGAGGAGCAGAAAGAGGCAAGAGAGGTGTAGAAAGAAACAAGAGAAGTGCAGAAAGAGGCAGGAGGGGTGCAGAAAGAAGCAAGTGAGGTGCAGAAAGAAGCAACAGAGGTGCAGAAAGACGCAAGAAATGTGCAGAAACAAGCAAGAGAAGTGCAGAAAGAAGCAAGAGCAGTGCAGAAAGAACCAACAGAGGTGCAAAAAGAGGCAAGAGGGGTGCAGAAAAAGGTAGGAGAGGTGCACAAAGAGGGAAGAGAGGTACAGAAAGAGGCAGGAGGGGTGCAGAAAGAAGGAAGAGAAGTGCAGAAAGAAGCAACAGAGGTGCTGAAAGAGGCACAAAGGGTGCAGAAAGAGCAAGAGAAGTGCAGAAAAAAGCAACAGAGGTACAGAAAGAGGCAAGAGAGGTGCAGAAAAAGGCAGGAAAGGTGCAGAAAGAGGGAATAGGGGTGCAGAAAGAGGAAAGAGAGGTGCAGAAAGAGGGGAGAGGGGTGCAGAAAGAGGCAAGAGGAGTGCAGAAAGAAGCAAGTGAGGTGCAGAAAGAGGCAACAGAGGTGCAGAAAGACGCAAGAGAGGTGCAGAAACAAGCAAGAGTAGTGCAGAAAGAGGCAAGAGAATTTCTGAAAGAAGCAACAGAGGTGTAGAAAGAAGCAAGAGAAGTGCAGAAAGAGGCAAGTGAGGTGCAGAAAGAAGCAAGAGCAGTGCAGAAAGAACCAACAGAGGTGCAAAAAGAGGCAAGAGGGGTTCAGAAAGAATCAAGAGCAGTGCAGAATGAACCAACAGAGGTGCAAAAAGAGGCAAGAGGAGTGCAGAAAGAGGTAGGAGAGGTGCACAAAGAGGCAAGAGATGTAAAGAAAGAGGCAGGAGGGGTGCAGAAAGAAGGAAGAGAAGTATAGCAAGAGGCAAGAGAATTGCTGAAAGAAGCAACAGAGGTGCAGAAAGAAGCAAGAGAAGTGCAGTAAGAGGCAAATGAAGTGCAGAAAGAAGCAAGAGCAGTGCAGAAAGAACCAACAGAGGTGCAAAAAGAGGCAGGAGGGGTGCAGAAAAAGGTAGAAAATGTGCACAAAGAGGCAAGAGAGGTACAGAAAGAGGTAGGAGGGGTGCAGAAAGAAGGAAGAGAAGAGCAGAAAGAAGCAACAGAGGTGCTGAAAGAGGCGCGAAGGGTGCAGAAAGAGCAATAGAAGTGCAGAAAGAACCAACAGAGGTACAGAAAGAGGCAAGAGAGGTGCAGACACAGGCAGGAAAGCTGCAGAAAGAGGGAACAGGGGTGCAGAAAGAGGCAAGAGAGGTACAGAAAGAGAAAAGAGGGGTACAGAAAGAGGCATGCAGAAAGAGGCAAGAGGGGTGCAGAAATAAGCAAGTTAGGTGTAGAAAGAGGCAACAGATGTGCATAAAGACGCAAGAGAGGTGCAGAAATAAGCAAAAGAAGTGCAGAAAGAGGCAAGAGAATTGCTGAAAGAAGCAACAGAGGTGTGGAAAGAAGCAAGAGAAGTGCAGAAAGAGGCAAGTGAGGTGCACAAAGTGGCAAGAGGGGTACACAAAGTGGCAAGAGAGGTACAGAAAGAGGCAGGTGGGGTGCAGAAAGAAGGAAGAGAAGTGCATAAAGAAGCAACAGAGGTGCTGAAAGAGGCGTGAAGGGTGCAGAAAGAGCAAGAGAAGTGCAGAAAGAACCAACAGAGGTAGAGAAAGATGCAAGAGAGGTGCAGAAACAGGCAGGTAGGCTGCAGAAAGAGGGAACAGGGGTGCAGAAAGAGGCAAGAGGGGTGCAGAAAGAAGCAAGTTAGGTGTAGAAAGAGGCAACAGAGGTGCATAAAGACGCAAGAGAGGTGCAGAAACAAGCAAAAGAAGTGCAGAAAGAGGCAAGAGAATTGCTGAAAGAAGCAACAGAGGTGTGGAAAGAAGAAAGAGAAGTGTAGAAAGAGGCAAGTGAGGTGCAGAAAGAGGCAAGAGAGGTGGAGAAAATGGCAAGAGAACAGCAGAAAGAGGCAAGAGGGATGCAAAAAAGGGAAGAAGGGTACAGAAAGAAGCAAGAGAGATGCAGAAAGAAGCAAGAGAAGTGCAGAAAGAGACAAGAGAGGTGCAGAAAGAGGCAAGAGAGGTATAGAAAGAGGCAAGGGAAGTGCAGAAACAGGTAAGACAAATGCACAAAGAGGCAAGAGAGGAGCAGAAAGAGGCAAGAGAGGTATAGAAAGAAGCAAGAGAAGTGCAGAAAGAGGCAGGAGGGGTGCAGAAAGAAGCAAGTGAGGTGCAGAAAGAGGCAACAGAGGCGCCGAAAGACACAAAAAAAGTGAAGGAACAAACAAGAGAAGTGCAGAAAGAGGCAAGAGAATTGCTGAAAGAAGCAACCGAGGTGTAGAAAGAAGCAAGAGAAGTGCAGAAAGAGGCAACTGAGGTGCAGAAAGATGCAAGAGCAGTGCAGAAAGAACCAACAGAGGTGCAAAAAGAGGCAAGAGGGGTGCAGAAATAGGTAGGAGAGGTGCGCAAAGAGGCAAGAGAGGTACAGAAAGAGGCAGGAGGGGTGCAGAAAGAAGGAAGAGAAGTGCAGAAAGAAGCAAGAGAATTGCTGAAAGAAGCAACAGAGGTGTACAAAGAAGCAATAGAAGTACAGAAAGAGGCAAGTGAGGTGCAGAAAGAGGCAAGAAAGGTGCAGAAAGAGGCAAGAGATCTGCAGAAAAAAGCAACAGAGGTGCTGAAAGAGGCAAGTGAGGTGCAGAAAGGGGCAAGAGGAGTGCAGAAAGAGGCAAGTGAAGTGTAGAAAGAAGACAGTGAGGTGCAGAAAGATGCAAGAGAAATGCAGAAAGAGGCAAGAGAGGCACAGAAAGAAGAGAGGTTTGTGCACCATTAGTACCAATTTAACACCCACATTTTCCAATAAGTAACACATGACCATTCCAGCTTTGCAAAAGGCCTTCCGCCATGCTGTAACACATGACGCTGTATTTTTGGGAACATTTGAGCAGTTTGAGCTAGAAACAAGGCTTTTTTTGTTCAAATCTGCAGATTCAGCAGCAGATGATGGAATATTTGGCAAATGCGGAAAATGTTTAATTATGTGAAAATTGGTGCAGCCAAACAGTCACATAATTCCAGTGGCCCTGCTCATACCTCCGACTAGGTCCAGAAGTGCTCCTCTGTGGTTCCTTCTTTTTTTTGTGTCTCATTGAATTTATAGTTTAGCTTCTATGGAAACAAGGAAGACTAAACCTGAGGTTACCACTCCACAACACAGACTACAATACCACATAATTACTCTCCAAAACACATAATCCCACTCCACATAATTCCTATACACTAAATACCACACACTTTCTATTCACATAATTTCACTGCACAACATACCACATAACTCCACTACACACAACGTACATCCACTCTACACCAAAAAACATTAGTAAAAAACTTTTACATTTACAGCGCCAATAGCTCTAACTCTCGCAAATGCGAAACCTATTACATTGCAAATGCTTCTTTAACTAGTAGTTGCGTTTGCAGAGTGGTGGAGAAAGGGTGCTGGGCCTCCGACCAGTGCTCAGGAATCCCGCTGCGTAGGACTTACAGGAGGTACTAGGAGGGCTTCTTAGCCCCCAAAGTCCCTCAGGAGTAAAGTGGACTTCATCCCCCATCCCGTAGTCTGCCAGGAGGTGCGTTTGCACAGTGGTGGAAAAAGGGGGCGTGGCCTCCGAAGACGTCTTAGCAATCCCACTGTGTGGGACTTACTGGACATCCTTGGTGGCCCCCTTCCCAAGGCCGATTTCGGCCCCGGGGACCTCATCCCCCGGGGCATGGCCACATATTTTTATTTATTTTTTAAAATATGTTTAATGGAGGGGGGCCGCGCAGCCCCCTCCTGAGGCCTTTATCGGCCCAGGGACCCCATCCCCCGGGGCTTTGCCTCTTTGCTTTTTTTTAAATTTATTTTTATATTTCTATGGGAATGTGGCTGCGTGGCCCCCCTTCCCTGGGCCACTTTTGGCCCCAGGGACCCCATCCCCAGGGCCGGCCCTCAAGTTGGGGACCGTGGGGGGAGCCCCAATGCCCCCACTGTCCCTGCCGGCTCCCTGCCTCCTGCGGGAGCCGGTATTGCTTTTGGACAAGGGGAGCTGCTAACATGCAGCTCCCCTTGCCCAAAAGCAAATCTGCTTTGCTTCGTTGAAGCGAGGGCAGTGTTTGCTATGGCCCTGCCATAGCAAACAGCAATGTCCTGGGGATGGGCACCCCGGGACATTGCAGGAGCCGGCCTTGGGGGGTGGCGGTCCCCAGGGCCATCGAGGACTCCAGGAGGGGGGCCGCATGGCCCCCCTCCCAACTGCTTAAAGCCTCGGGGAGGTGGCGGTCCCCGGGGCCCGGGGGTCCGCAACGGACCCCCGCATTTGAATAATTAGTGCCCTGGGCAGGTGGTGGTCCCCGGGGCAGTGTGGGGGGGGTAGGAGCCCCCCACACTCCTTTAATCAGATTGGAGCCCCGGGGAGGTGGTGGTCCCCGGGGCAGTGTGGGGGGGGTAGGAGCCCCCACACTCCTTTAATCAGATTGGAGCCCCGGGGAGGTGGCAGTCCTCGGGGCTTGGGGGGGCCCGTGAGGCCCTCCCGTCCCTATTAAATCAAAGCCCCAGGGAGGGGGCCGTCCTCAGGGCAGTGTGGGGGGGCAGGAGCCCCCATTCATTTTTTTTAATAAAGCCCCGGTGAGGTGGCGGTCCCCGGGGCTGTGGGGGCCCCACATCATAATTATAAATTGCCCCCGGGACCTGGCCTACCCGGGGGCTTAAAACAAACGAAGCGCGGGAGCCCGCGCTTTTTAAAAAATTATTTTTCGGCAGGATTCGCGCACTCAGCACGATTTCTGCAGATTTGTTTTTAAAAAAATGCTTTTTTTGGGCCTGGGGGTCCTTGTGGGACCCCCTGAGCAGGCCTAGGGGGTCAGGGTGTTTCTACCCTGCCCCCTTTTCTTCATTTTTAACCTTTTTTCTTGTGACTCGGTTCTACCGAGTCACAAGATGGCTGCCAACACTTCCTGGTTTGGAGTGTTGGCAGCCAATCAGAATGAAGCTTGTGCTCGGGAGGAGTCGCGAATCCTCCTCGCTGCTCAGTTATCGATATTTTTCTGTTTGGAATTTCTCAGCAACTACTGAACGGATTCACACCATTTAAAAAAAGCACGCTTTCTAGACCAAGACCTAACTTTTTGCCAAATGTGGTGTAATTCCGTTCAGTAGTTCGGGCTGTAGCTTTGTCTAAAGTTCCTATGGAAATTAACACGGGGAAAACGCGTCTTGGGACACCCCTTTTTTCTCACCCCCCCACTTGAAGAATCACCCCAAAACTTTCAAGACAGGAGCTGACCTGAGTGAACCATTAGTTTTGAAAATTTAGCGAAGATTCGTCAAACAGTGCCAAAGGTATTGGCAAAAGGAAAAACGCTTTTGAATAGAAACAAGGTCCTAACTATAACTACCTACTGGCGACTGCCAGTAGGTAATATATATATATATATCTATATATACAAAAAGAAGCAGAGAACTGTTTTGATATATATATATATATATATATTCACTGAAAAAACCATAGGTTTCAGACACGTTATAGTTACAAATTAGCATTTAAAAAACCTTTGAAATTCACAGAAAAAACCATAGGTTTTAGGGACAGTTATAGTTACTTGGACATTGCACTCGTACAAAACCCGTGAAATTCCCCGTTATAGTTAGTTCAGCTAACTATAACTCGCGCCCCGCAATGCACTGCTGATGACGTCACATATTACATCACTCATGACATGGTCAGTGACATCACTGATGACATCACTGATGACATCTCAAATGACATCACTGATGACATCATCCAGTGACTGTGTGTTTCTGTAAAGTTTAAATATTTTTAATATATATAGGAAAAGACGTATTGAAGAATGAGTGGGTGTGTAAGTGTCTGTATGGATGATTTAGTAGGTGCGTGACTGACTCTATAAGTGAGTGATTTAACGTATCTTACTGAATGCATGGGTTAGTGACTAATCTGGGTGAATGTCTGTATCCATCTGTCTGTTGCTGTGTAAGTGGCTGCATGTGTTTGTGAATAGCTAAATGAGTGTCTATATGAGTTATTGAATGCTTGTCTGAGTATCTGTATGGGTGCCTGAGTGTTTGTGTGGGAGGGGTGTGTGCAACTCTGTGCATAGATGTGTGAGTGGGTGATTCACTGGGTGGATGGTTTCAAGAGTGCATCTGTGATAGACTGTATGGGTGGGTAAGTGTGTGTAAGAGTGTGTTAGTGAGTGAATGTATGTCCCAGTGGTACATGTGTGAGTAACTACATATGTGAAAGGCAGTATATATGTGTGTTGGAGTATATAAATAGCTATAAGCAAGAGTGAGTGATTGTGATAGTGGCTGTATGGATGAGTGTGTGCTTGTATCAGTGATTGTATAAGAGCGTAACAATGTGCTACTATTTGTATGAGTAAGTGAGCTGGTGTGTGTATAACTGTATAGGTGAGTAAATGGCAGTGTGTTTAATTATTTGCATGACTGACTAGGTGTCTGAGTATCTCTATGGATGAGTGGCGTTGTTTGAGTGTCTATATAGGAGTAAGAGTGCATATGATAGTCCTGTACTGAGTGACCGTAAGTATGAGTGACTGTACGGGTGAGTGAGTGGATGTGTGTGTGTAGACCTAAGAATCAGTGAGTGGGTATGTAGTTATTGGTGTTGGTGTGTCTATGGTTTTGCGAATGGCAGTCTGTAATTTAGAGTGGGTGTATCAAAGATTATATTAGGGTGTGAGGAGGTGCATCAGATTATCACGTGGATGATGTAATCAGTGATGTCATTTGAGATGTCATCAGTGATGTCATCAGTGATGTCACTGACCATGTCATGAGTGATGTAATATGTGACGTCATCAGCAGTGCATTGCGGGGCGCGAGTTATAGTTAGCTGAACTAACTATAACGGGGGAATTTCACGGGTTTTGTACGAGTGCAATGTCCAAGTAACTATAACTGTCCCTAAAACCTATGGTTTTTTCAGTGAATTTCAAAGGTTTTTTAAATGCTAATTTGTAACTATAACGTGTCTGAAACCTATGGTTTTTTCAGTGAATTTCAAAGGTTTTTTAAATGCTAATTTGTAATTATAACGTGTCTGAAACCTATGGTTTTTTCAGTGAATTTCAAAGGTTTTTTAAATGCTAATTTCTAACTATAACGTGCCTGATACCTACGGTTTTTTCAGTGAATTTCAAAGGTTTTGTAAATGACAATTTTTAAATGTATTAATTGTTATATTAATTTTTTTCATACTGATTTACTACATTTTTAGAAACAATTTTTTTTTACATATTTTATTTTTAAATTACATTGTAATTACATTATACATTACATTACAAAAATACTTTCTCAGAATGAATTACTTTAGTTTAAATACTTTGCACATAGGCAATAGACTTTTAAGTACAGTAGTTACAGTTGTTGCAATGGGCAACACATTTTCAAACACAATGCAACATTCAGCTCAATGTGAATTTCTAGTTAAATGCAATTAGTTACTTTATGGATTACTTTTCTAACCACAGGACTGGATCCTAGATTCAGTCCTGGTACATCTCCTGTAAACAGTTGAGTAAAAGCGTTTTGGTTACAGTCGTGATTTTTAAGGAATATTATTGTATTTTAAAAGTTGACACTTAGAAACTTTTTCTCATAGAATCACCAATGTTATCCTATGGAAGGAAATTCACTTAGCAGGTAAAAACTGTTATCGTTACTTTTTCTTACTCAGTGTTGGATCCTGGATCCAGCACTGGTGCATCTCCTGTAAACAGTTGAAAGAATGCGTTTAAGTCATACAGGTGATTTTTAAGGAATATTTGTAGTTTGTAAAAATCAACACTTTGAAACTTTTTTGCTGAAAACCAGACAATGGATTCCTATGGAAGAAAATATAAGTTACTGGTAAGTACGGTTAAAATTACTTTTCAGGGTCAGTGCTGGGCTAAAAGATGCAGCACTGGGTTCTCTCCTGATAACAGGTGAGTAAATTGGTATTCGTACTTTGGTTGATTTTAGAGGAATATTATAAAGTTCAAAAACTCCACACTTAGAAGAATTTCCAAGTGAAACCAGTCAATGTTAGCCTATGAAGGTAATTCAAGTTACCGGTAAGTACGGTTAAAATTACTTTTCAGGACCAGTACTGGGCTGAAAGATGCAGCACTGAGGTCTCTCCTGATAACAGGTGAGTAAATCAGAATTCGTATTTCGGCTGATTTTAGAGGAATATTTGTATGTTTCAAAAATCAACACTTAGAAACTTTTTCAGCAAAAAGCAGGCAATGATATCCTATGGAAGGAAATTCAAGTTACTGGTAAGTACGGTTAAAATTACTTTTGAGGATCAGTACTGGGCTGAAAGATGCAGCACTGAGGTCTCTCCTGATAACAGGTGAGTAAATCGGAATTCGTATTTCGGCTGATTTTAGAGGAATATTTTAAAGTTCCAAAACTTCACACTTAGAAGAATTTCCAAGTGAAACCAGTCAATGTTAGCCTATGGAAGGAAATTCAAGTTACTGGTAAGTACGGTTAAAATTACTTTTCAGGACTAGTACTGGGCTGAAAGATACAGCACTGAGGTCTCTCCTTATAACAGGTGAGTAAATCGGAATTCGTATTTCGGCTGATTTTAGAGGAATATTTGTATGTTTCAAAAATCAACACTTAGAAGAATTTCCAAGTGAAACCAGTCAATGTTAGCCTATGAAGGAAATTCAAGTTACTGGTAAGTACGGTTAAAATTACTTTTCAGGATTAGTACTGGGCTGAAAGATGCAGCACTGAGGTCTCTCCTGATAACAGGTGAGTAAATCGGAATTCGTATTTCGGCTGATTTTAGAGGAATATTTTAAAGTTCCAAAACTCCACACTTAGAAGAATTTCCAAGTGAAACCAGTCAATGTTAGCCTATGGAAGGAAATTCAAGTTACTGGTAAGTACGGTTAAAATTACTTTTCAGGACCAGTACTGGGCTGAAAGATACAGCACTGAGGTCTCTCCTTATAACAGGTGAGTAAATCGGAATTCGTATTTCGGCTGATTTTAGAGGAATATTTGTATGTTTCAAAAATCAACACTTAGAAACTTTTTCAGCAAAAAGCAGGCAATGATATCCTATGGAAGGAAATTCAAGTTACTGGTAAGTACGGTTAAAATTACTTTTGAGGATCAGTACTGGGCTGAAAGATGCAGCACTGAGGTCTCTCCTGATAACAGGTGAGTAAATCGGAATTCGTATTTCGGCTGATTTTAGAGGAATATTTTAAAGTTCCAAAACTCCACACTTAGAAGAATTTCCAAGTGAAACCAGTCAATGTTAGCCTATGAAGGAAATTCAAGTTACCGGTAAGTACGGTTAAAATTACTTTTCAGTACCAGTACTGGGCTGAAAGATGCAGCACTGAGGTCTCTCCTGATAACAGGTGAGTAAATCGGAATTCGTATTTCGGCTGATTTTAGAGGAATATTTTAAAGTTCCAAAACTCCACACTTAAAAGAATTTCCAAGTGAAACCAGTCAATGTTAGCCTATGGAAGGAAATTCAAGTTACTGGTAAGTACGGTTAAAATTACTTTTCAGGACCAGTACTGGGCTGAAAGATACAGCACTGAGGTCTCTCCTGATAACAGGTGAGTAAATCGGAATTCGTATTTCGGATGATTTTAGAAGAATATTTGCACAATGGTGAAGGGAGGGGCGGGGCCTGAGGTGACATCTGTGCAAACGCGCCCCGTGGCGCGTTTTAAGTTGGGGAATTAAGTCCCCTTGAATCCTGAGGGTCCCTAGGGGCCAACTAGCCCACCAGGAACCTCCAATATGCGCCAGGGGCTGCGTTGCAGAGACGTGTAGAGAGGCCACACCCCTTTACACCTCTCTGCAACGCAGCTCTGTGGCGCTTTCTGGATGTACCTGTTGGGCTAGTTGGCCCCAGGGACCCTCAGGATTGAAGGGGATTTAATTCCCATCTTAAAACGCGCCACGGGGCCTGTTTGCACACATGTCACCTGAAGCCCCGCCCCTCCCTTCACCACTGTGCAAACGTGGCGCGTTTTAAGTTGGGGGATTAAGTCCCTTGAATGCTGAGGGTCCCCGGAGTCCAACTAGCCCACCATATACCTCCAAAAGCGCCACAGAGCTGCATTGCAGAGAGGTGTAAAAAGGGGTGTGGCCTCTCTATACGTCTCTGCAACGCAGCCCCCTGGCGCATATTGGAGGTTCCTGGTGGGCTAGTTGGCCCCCAGGGACCCCCAGTATTCAAGGGGAATTCGTTCCCCCTCTGCAAACGCGCCAGGGGGCGCGTTTGCAGAGTGGTGAAGGAAGGGGCGGGGCCTGTGGGCCCGATCGTTTAAAAAAAAAAATAATAATTTTGTCCCCTGAAGGGGGCTGTGTGGCCCCCTTCCTTTTTCCTGTTTTTGGGCCCTGGGGACCCCATCCCCCAGGGCCTTACCCCTTTTTTTAATTTAATTTTATTAAAAAAACGGGAAGGGGGCCGCGTGGCCCCCTTCCCTGGGCCTGTATTGGCCCCGGGGACCCCATCCCCCGGGGCATGGCCTTTTTTTATTTTCTTGGGAGGGGGCTGCGTGGCCCCCTCCTCAGGCCATTTAAGGCCCCGGGGACCCCATCCCCGGGGCCGGCCTTTCCATTTTTTTTTTTTTCTTTTTTGGGGAGGGGGCCGCGTGGCCCCCTCCTGGGCCACTACTTGCCCCGGGGACCCCATCCCCCGGGGCTGGCCCTCTCCGTTGGGGACTGTGGGGGTCCCCAATCCCCCACAGTCCCGCCGGCTCCCCACGTCCCTTGGGAGCCGGCATTGCTGCTCCACATGGGGAGCAGCTGACATGCTGCTCCCCATGTGGAAAGCAATCAGCTTTGGATATTGGAAGAGAGAGCAGGTTTCCCTGCTCTCTCTTCCAATATCCAAAGCAGTTTGCTATGGCAGGACGGAAGCCGCGAGTCTCCCGTCCTGCCATAGCAAACTACAGTGTCCCGGGGTAGGCACCCCGGGACACTGCAGGAGCAGGCCCTGGGGGTGGCGGTCCCCAGGGCCATCAAGGGCTCCAGGAGGGGGCCGCGCGACCCCCTCCCTACATCAGCACAGCCCCGGGGAGGTGGTGGTCCCCGGGCTTCGGGGTCCAAAACGGACCCCCATTTTAATTTGTTAGTGCCCCGGGAGGTGGCGGTCCCGGGGCGTGTGGGGGCTGGAGCCCCCCACACAGGTTGTTTAATTTTTTAAAAAGCCCCGGGAGGTGGTGGTCCCCGGGGCTGCGGGAGGGCTCAGAGCCCTCCCGCACCATTTTTAAAAGAAAGCCCCGGGGGTGGCGGTCCTCGGGGCTTGGGGGCCCTTGAGGCCCCCACACATAAAATTAAACCCCCACCATGCCCCCGGGACTTGGGCCACCCGGGGCAAAATACAATCGAGCGCGGGAGACCGCGCTCGATTTTTTCCGGCAGGATTCGCGCACCCTGAGCGCATCCTGCCGATTTTTAAAAAAATTTATTTTTTTTTTGCCCAGGGGGTCCTTGTGGGACCCCTGAGCAAACCTAGGGGTCAGGGTGTTTCTACCCTGCTCCCTTTGTGCGCTTTGCGCACTTGTTTCTGTCCCTCGGTTCTACCGAGGGACAAAATGGCTGCCAACATTTCCTGAATCGGAATGTTGACAGCCAGCTGACAGCCAATTAACATGCAGCTCGTGATCGGGACGGTGCGCGCAGGGTGCGCTCAGGGTGCGCGAATCCTCCGTGCCCATAGATATATATGTACTTTTACTTTTGATTTTCTCAGCAACTACTGAACGGATTTACACCATTTAACAAAAGGGTTCTTTCTGAACCAAGAACTACCTCTTTGCCAAATTTGGTGTAATTCCGTTCAGCAGTTCGGGCTGTAGCCGTGTCTAAAGTTTCCTATGGAAAATTGCATGGGGAAAACACGTTTTGGGACCCCCTTTTTCTCGGCCCCCGCTTGACGAACCCCCGAGACTTTCAGGGTAGGAGCGGACCGGAGCGCCCCACAAAGTTTGAAAATTTTGCGAAGATACTTCAACCGGCAAGAGAGTTATTTCAAATAGAATGTCGTGGATTTCCTATGGATAATAGGTTGTAACTATAACTATCTACTGGCGACCGCCAGTAGATAATATATATATATATATATATATATATATGTATATATATGTATATATATATATATTCACTGAAAAAAACGTAGGTTTCAGGCACGTTATAGTTACAAATTAGCATTTTAAAAACCTTTGAAATTCACTGAAAAAACCATAGGTTTCAGACACGTTATAGTTAGAAGTTAGCATTTAAAAACCTTTGAAATTCACTGAAAAAACCAGAGGTTTTAGGGACAGTTATAGTTAGTTGGACATTGCACTCGTACAAAACCCGTGAAATTCCCCCGTTATAGTTAGTTCAGCTAACTATAACTCGCGCCCCGCAATGCACTGCTGATGACGTCACATATTACATCACTCATGACATGGTCAGTGACATCACTGATGACATCACTGATGACATCTCAAATGACATCACTGATGACATCATCCAGTGACTGTGTGTTTCTGTAAAGTTTAAATATGTTTAATATATATAGGGAAAGGCGTATTGAAGAATGAGTGGGTGTATAAGTGTCTGAATGGATGATTTAGTACGTGCGTGACTGACTCTACAAGTGAGTGATTAAACGTATCTTACTGAATGCATGGGTTAGTGACTAAACTGTGTGAATGTCTGTATCCGTCTGTTGGTGTGTAAGTGGATGCATGGATTTGCGAATAGCTACATGAGTGTCTATATGGGTTATTTATTGGTTCTATGAGTATCTGTATGGGTGCCTGAGTGTTTGTGTGGATGGGGTGTGTGCGACTGTGCATAGATGTGTGAGTGGGTGATTCACTGGGTGGATGGTTTCAAGAGTGCATCTGTGATAGACTGTATGGGTGGGTAAGTGTGTGTAAGAGTGTGTTAGTGAGTGAATGTATGTCCCAGTGGTACATGTGTGAGTAACTAAATATGTGAAAGGCAGTATATATGTGTATTGGAGTATATAAATAGCTATAAGCGAGAGTGAGTGATTGTGATAGTGGCTGTATGGATGAGTGTGTGCTTGTATCAGTGATTGTATAAGAGCGTAACAATGTGCTAGTATTTGTATGATTAAGTGAGCTGGTGTGTGTATAACTGTATAGGTGAGTAAATGGCAGTGTGTTTAATTATTTGCATGACTGACTAGGTGTGTGAGTACCTCTATGGATGAGTGGCGGTGTTTGAGTGTCTATATAGGAGTAAGAGTGCATATGATAGTCCTGTACTGAGTGACCATAAGTATGAGTGACTGTACGGGTGAGTGAGTGGATGTGTGTGTGTAGACCTAAGAATCAGTGAGTGGGTATGTAGTTATTGGTGTTGGAGTGTCTATGGTTTTGCGAATGGCACTCTGTAATTTAGATTGGGTGTATCAAAGGTTATATTAGGGTGTGAGGAGCTGCATCAGATTATCACGTGGATGATGTCATCAGTGATGTCATTTGAGATGTCATCAGTGATGTCATCAGTGATGTCACTGACCATGTCATGAGTGATGTAATATGTGACGTCATCAGCAGTGCATTGCGGGCGCGAGTTATAGTTAGCTGAACTAACTATAACGGGGGAATTTCACGGGTTTTGTACGAGTGCAATGTCCAACTAACTATAACTGTCCCTAAAACCTCTGGTTTTTTCAGTGAATTTCAAAGGTTTTTTAAATGCTAATTTCTAACTATAACGTGTCTGAAACCTATGGTTTTTTCAGTGAATTTCAAAGGTTTTTAAAATGCTAATTTGTAACTATAACGTGCCTGAAACCTACGGTTTTTTCAGTGAATTTCAAAGGTTTTTTAAATGACAATTTTTAAATGTATTAATTTTTATATTAATTTTTTTCATACTGATTTACTACATTTTTAGAAACAATTTCTTTTACATATTTTATTTTTTAAATTACATTGTAATTACATTATACATTACATTACAAAAAATACTTTCTCAGAATGAATTACTTTAGTTTAAATACTTTGCACATAGGCAATAGACTTTTAAGTACAGTAGTTACAGTTGTTGCAATGGGCAACACATTTTCAAACACAATGCAACATTCAGCTCAATGTGAATTTCTAGTTAAATGCAATTAGTTACTTTATGGATTACTTTTCTAACCACAGGACTGGATCCTAGATTCAGTCCTGGTACATCTCCTGTAAACAGTTGAGTAAAAGCGTTTTGGTTACAGTCGTGATTTTTAAGGAATATTTTTGTATTTTAAAAGTTGACACTTAGAAACTTTTTCTCATAGAATCACCAATGTTATCCTATGGAAGGAAATTCACTTAGCAGGTAAAAACTGTTATCGTTACTTTTTCTTACTCAGTGTTGGATCCTGGATCCAGCACTGGTGCATCTCCTGTAAACAGTTGAAAGAATGCGTTTAAGTCATACAGGCGATTTTGAAGGAATATTTGTAGTTTGTGAAAATCGACACTTTGAAACTTTTCTGCTGAAAACCAGACAATGGATTCCTATGGAAGAAAATATAAGTTACTGGTAAGTACGGTTAAAATTACTTTTCAGGACCAGTACTGGGCTGAAAGATACAGCACTGAGGTCTCTCCTTATAACAGGTGAGTAAATCGGAATTCGTATTTCGGCTGATTTTAGAGGAATATTTGTATGTTTCAAAAATCAACACTTAGAAACTTTTTCAGCAAAAAGCAGGCAATGATATCCTATGGAAGGAAATTCAAGTTACTGGTAAGTACGGTTAAAATTACTTTTGAGGATCAGTACTGGGCTGAAAGATGCAGCACTGAGGTCTCTCCTGATAACAGGTGAGTAAATCGGAATTCGGATTTCGGCTGATTTTAGAGGAATATTTGCACAATGGTGAAGGGAGGGGGCGGGGCCTGAGGTGACATCTGTGCAAACGCGCCCCGTGGTGCGTTTTAAGTTGGGGGATTAAGTCCCCTTGAATCATGAGGGTCCCTACGGGCCAACTAGCCCACCAGGAACCTCCAGTATGCGCCAGGGGCTGCGTTGCAGAGACATGTACAGAGGCCACACCCCTTTTACACCTCTCTGCAACGCAGCTCTGTGGCGCTTTCTGGACGTACCTGTTGGGCTAGTTGGCCCCCAGGACCCTCAGGATTGAAGAGGATTTAATTCCCCATCTTAAAACGCGCCACGGGCCTGTTTGCACACATGTCACCTGAAGCCCCGCCCCTCCCTTCACCACTGTGCAAACGCGCCCCGTGGCGCGTTTTAAGTCGGGGATTAACTCCCTTGAATCCTGAGGGTCCCTGGGGTGCAACTAGCCCACCATATACCTCCAAAAGCGCCATAGAGCTGCGTTGCAGAGAGGTGTAAAAGGGGCGTGGCCTCTGTACACCTCTCTGCAAGGCAGCCCCCTGGCGCATACTGGAGGTTCCTGGTGGGCTAGTTGGCCCCCAGGGACCCCCAGTATTCAAGGGGAATTTGTTCCCCTCTGCAAACGCGCCAGGGGCGCGTTTGCAGAGTGGTGAAGGAAGGGGCGGGGCCTGTGGGCCCGATCGTTTTTTTGTTTTTTTTGTTTTTGGGGCCACTACTTGCCCCGGGGACCCGATCCCCCGGGGCTGGCCCTCTCGTTGGGGACTGTGGGGGTCCCCAATCCCCCACAGTCCCGCCGGCTCCCCTGTCCTACGGGAGCCGGCATTGCTTACACATGGGGAGCAGCTAACATGCTGCTCCCCATGTGGAAAGCAGTCGGCTTTGGATATTGGAAGAGAGAGCAGGTTTCCTGCTCTCGCTTCCAATATCCAAAGCAGTTTGCAATGACAGGACGGAGCCGCGAGGCTCCCGTCCTGTCATTGCAAACAGCAGTGTCCCGGGGTAGGCACCCCGGGACACTGCAGGAGCCGGCCCTGGGGGTGGTGGTCCCCAGGGCCATCAAGGGCTCCAGGAGGGGGCCGCACGGCCCCCTCCCATTCAGTGCACAGCCCCGGGAGGTGGTGGTCCCCGGGCTCTGGGGTCCAAAACGGACCCCCATTGTAATTTTTCTTAGTGCCCCGGGAGGTGGTGGTCCCGGGCGTGTGGGGGCTGGAGCCCCCCACACAGGTTTTTAATTAAAAAAAGAAGCCCCGGGAGGTGGTGGTCCCGGGGCTGCGGGAGGGCTCAGAGCCCTCCCGCACCATTCTACATAAAGCCCCGGGGGTGGTGGTCCCCGGGCTTGGGGGCCCTTAGAGGCCCCCACACATAAAATTAACCCCCCCCAGCATGCCCCCGGGACTTGGCCCACCCGGGGCCACTAGCATCGAAGCGCGGGAGACCGCGCTTCGATTTTTTTTTTTTCGGCAGGGTTCACGCTCCCTGAGCGCATCCTGCCGATTTTTTTTAAAAAAAAAATATTTTTTTTTGCCCAGGGGGTCCTTGTGGGACCCCTGAGCAGACCTAGGGGTCAGGGTGTTTCTACCCTGCCCCCTTTGTGCGCTTTGCGCACTTGTTTCTGTCCCTCGGTTCTACCGAGGGACAAAATGGCTGCCAACACTTCCTGATTTGGAGTGTTGACAGCCAATTAACATAAAGCTCGTGCTCGGGAGGATCCGCGGCCCTAGATATATCTATCTTTTTACTTTTCATTTTCTCAGCAACTACTGAACGGATTTACACCATTTAACAAAAAGGGTTCTTTCTGAACCAAGAACTACCTCTTTGCCAAATTTGGTGTAATTCCGTTCAGCAGTTCGGGCTGTAGCCGTGTCTAAAGTTTCCTATGGAAAATTGCATGGGGAAAACGCGTTTTGGGACCCCCTTTTTCTCGGCCCCCGCTTGACGAATCCCCCGAGACTTTCAGGGTAGGAGCGGACCGGAGCGCCCCACAAAGTTTGAAAATTTTGCGAAGATACGTCAACCGGCAAGAGAGTTATTTCAAATAGAATGTCGCGGATTTCCTATGGATAATAGGTTGTAACTATAACTATCTACTGGCGACCGCCAGTAGATAATACATGTATATATATGTGTATGTATATATATATATATGTATATATGTATATATATATATATATATATATATGTGTATATATATGTATATATATATATATATACATATATGTATATATATGTGTATGTATATATATATATGTATGTGTATATATATATATATATATATATATATATATATATATATATATATATATATATATATATATATAGGCCAAACCTAACTCCAAATCAACATGGAGTTGTTGAATAGATAGGGGAGATCACCAGCAGGAGATAGAGGACAAGATAGTAGGCTTGGGAGAGTTCTTACACTAGGGCAATGGAGTTTGGGGTTTGCATTGAAGAAAACCAAGCTACCAGAATATTGACTACAAAATATCATGGAGACAAAATATTGATTGATGAGTCACTTTTATGATATGGTATTCTACCAGCATATTGACTACAAAATATAATAGGGCCAAAATATTGAGGGCTAAATAATGCAGATCAAAATATTGTGAAGGTAAGTATATCTAGGTAAGTATAGGTTTGCCATACTTGACTTCACATATATGTACCTTCAAGGTGCACAGATGTGATGTTAAGAATAATCAATCTACACCCACCTTTGTATACTTTTTCTTCTCAATATATTGGTACTCAATGTCTAGGCCTTGATATTTTGCTCCCCTGATATTTTTGTTCTTGATGTTCTGACATACAATCCTTAGATATATATGGGTGGGGACCATTTGTGCCTGAATTTGGTAAGAATGAATTGATTGCACATTCTTGTTTGGAAGAAGTGGATTATTGTTGCATATGAAAAGGTGGGGAGTTTTAAAAAAAAAATTCTATGTTTTTCTTCAATATCTACATTAAAATGTTAACACGCAAATACATTTCCTGCGTGCTATTCAGGTGTGACCCAACCTTAGGTAATGTAGGCATTATTGTAAGACAGCCCCCCTTTGATTTCATGTTGCTTTTTGTCATGTCCCTCTCTTTATTTCAATAGAAGCCGAATCAGTAACTTCAAATGGTATCATTTGTTTTCTGTGCTCAAGTGAAAATGTTTTCTTTACCCATACCTTCTAGAATGTGTTAACATGCTGTTGCAAAGAACCTGCAAAGCACAGTTTGAACCAAATGCATCTCATTATGTTGCAGATAACTGAAAATTTTAAGGAGGTTTAAGAGACTTCATTGTGCCTTGACTTGAGAAAGTAATGAATTTGTTTTCTCTTTGTACTTTAACCTGAAGATTGGTTTCCATCATGGGAATCATATATGAGTGTAACAAGTGTTTAAAAAAAGTGTGATTTAAGCTAATGCAATGTAAACGGGAGTTCAGATGTTTTCCCAGTGCCTTTTAGAGGCTTCTTGCCCATCTCTTAGGACGAGCTCCTTTATTATTCCTTTCAAACTGATGCTTATTATTGCCTTTCAGAGGCGTTCTGGTGGGATCCCTTTATCCTGACGTCTCCCCAAATGTCACAGATTTTCCCTTAGGATGCTCTCTTTATGGGAGAAGCAATTTGTTCTATTCTATTTGAGACAACTTTATAACAGTTTGTCTTTGTTCTTATCATTACTAATTGCTTTGAATATTGACAATGCATTCATGCATTGGCTACTGAATTACGATTGATTTTTATGAGTGAGGCTGTAACCTTGTAAATCTTTTAATAAACCTTCATGGCTTTGTATCTTAATCACTCTCTGTCATCTTTGCAGAGCCAAATATGTTTTTCTTAATTGAAAGGTATTGAAATTTGATGTCAGCCTCAGTCGAAACAAAAGGTTTATCTGAGTGTGCTGTTTTAATCTGAATTTGCACTAGAATTTGCATGGAGCATAGTGCCTTATCATTTGGTAGCAGAGGATTGTTTCCACTTTGGTTTAGGAGGTCTCAATTTTCCCCATAGATAGTTAAAATTTGACTCATCCTAGTCTACATTCCCAAGCTTCCATGGCCCTGTTCGGGGTATTGACACTGTTCCAGCATTTCTGAGGTGTTTGCAGATCCTAGAAGTGTTAGTATAAGTAGGATTATGCATGTTTGATTGTGAGTTGTCAAGAGTTGTGGTGTTTGTGGTTTTTTGATGATGCAGTGTTTTAAATTGTGGTGTCAAATTGAGTCTGAGAGGGCTCCACTGTGAGATTAAAAAGTGAAGTGCTTTTTTGTATACATTTCTTGTGCTTATGAAGAATAATGCACTTGTTGCAAAGAGTTGAAGTTTGGTTATCGGATTCATCATAATCCAGGATCCCGGGATAGATAGAGGGCTATATTGACTTATTCAAGGTTGAGGTGTCGGACCATGGGGACATTAAAACTACCATTGTGAGATTGCACTAACTGAGATTGGTGTTTGGTTGATCCTTTACACACAGGAGTAGACTGCATTAGTCAGAATGATTTCCCACTGGTTGAGAACACACAGTTTGCTAGTGCCAGAAGGATACTAATCCCCATTTCCCTCAGAGTGATGGCTGACCTTAAACTCTCTTTATTGGAACATACAGAAGTTATTGTTTTATTTTTTTGATTTTTAATATGTTACTTATGCAAGGCTGATCAGTATGGAGTGAGAGCCGCTGTGATGTGCTGCAAGTTGATTTGTGGAAATTTCACTGCAAGGCAAACACCAACTCAGGCGTGATGCTGGTATTTGCCCCAATATGATTGCTGCTTTCCTTTTTTATTTTTAATGGGAGTGTCCCCCCTGTACCTCTGCTTGCCTTCCCAGCCTGCTGACATGCATTTTCCCACCTGCAACTGCAGCACTATTTAGGTAGGCACTGGGATTGGTTGGTTAGTGTGTGTGCCCTATTGGGATTGGTGATGGAGTCATTGGGTTTTGCACTGTGAGTAGTCTCATCAGTGGTGTCTCACTAGGATTGGATGCTTTGGTCATTGACTATTGCATTGTGATTAGTTGGTAACTGTTGGTTATTTCAATTTGGAGTTTACTGCTTCCATGTTACATTGGGTAAAGAGTAAAGGTTATGGGCCATATGTACAAAGGCATTTTTCATTTCCCAATGGTGCGAATCGCAATTTCAGGCTGTTAGGAAATGCAATATGCCATTTTTGTATGTACGGTATGTATCAAACTAAACTCTGACAAAACAGAAGTACTGCTCTTTGGAAAAGACACCTCCACACGGGAACACAGCTGGTGACCAGCAGAACTCAGACCAACACACACACCAACAGACCATACCCACAACCTCGGCATCATTCTAGACAGCCAAGTAACCATGAAGCATCAAGTAAATGCAGTTGCCTCCTCATGCTTCCACACCTTGCGCATGCTCCACAGACTCTTCAGGTGGATCCCTACCACCACCAGAAAGACCATCACACAGACTCTCGTCACCAGCCACCTTGACTATGGCAACGCTCTCTATGCCGGAATATCCACCAAGCTCCTGAAGAGACTTCAGACCGTACACAACAATGCAGCCAGACTCATTCTGGACCTCCCCAAACAGACCTAAATCACCACTCACCTCAGAGACCTCCAATGGCTTTCCATCCAGAAGAGATGCCAGTTCAAGATCCTCACACACATGCAAGGCTCTACACAACCTTCTTACATCAACCAGTGACTGAACTTCAACCTGCCTGCAAGACACCTGCGCTTCACCTCACACGCCCTCGCACACACCCGCTGCATCCATTGCAGCCGCAGCAGAGGACCCTTCTTCTCCTATATCGCTGCCAAGACCTGGGACAACCTTCTCCTTCACCTCCGAACAGCACCCTCCCTGGCATACTTCAGAAAGTGACTCAAGACCCTGCTCTTCGACAGAGACGCAGTACCCCCAGTGCCCAAATACCCCTAGGGGTGACATTGCAGCGCTATACAAATACGGTTTGATTTATATTTAAGGCATTTGAGGTGGTGCACAATGTGATTTCTACCCCGCAGAAATCGCATTTTGGAAATCGCAAAGTAGGAAATCGCAAATAGGGATTTCCAAATTGTGAATCGCTAACCGCATGTACAAAGGATTTCCTAAATTGTGACTCGTCGCAAAATGGCCATTTAGGTTATGCAATTACCATCAATTCGGATCTGGTGGTAACCAGAGGCAGATCGAAGTCACACGTCTCAGAAAGGGAGACAGTTCCAAGAGGATTGGATTCCCTGAGACTAAGAGCACAGTTTGATGAGTCTGCAAATCAAAACCTTTACTTAGAGTTCATATTGGGGTATAATGGAGACAAGGTTTTATTTTTTAAACATGAAAGTTGCAAGACTTGCTGTGAAACCCATGAAAAGTTAGAAGAGTTGGTCGCAGAGTTTGGAGTCGATTTGAGCTTGAGTCAGCATTTGAGGAAGAACTTCAGCATGTTCATGAGTCATGACACTCGAAAGCTCAAAGATCGATGGTCCAAGAAGGAAAGGAAACAGAGGAAGGAGGATGGTACAGCTGGGTCAGATGAGGAAACTAGTTGGAGCGCTAAAGAGGTAAATGCTTACCCGCTAAGAGAGGTGCATGGAGGAGGATGTGTGCATGTGCTGCGGTGACCTTTCCACATTTGCAGATCAGTTTCCAAAAAGTGAAGACGTTTGCAAAGATTTCAAAGGTGTTGTGGGAGGACTTGAATACTTCCTTTGACATTGTTGTCTGTAATGATTTGTTGGCAGTGTGCAAAGTGGATGTGGCTTCGCCAGCTGCTAAACCATCAATAGATTCTCAAACTCGTGCACCCCTCTCCTGTTGTCATGGGCAAATATAACCAAACCAAAGGATCCACAGAAAGAGGTTGATTGGCTTAAAATGTCTAGAACTACCCAAGCGTCTAAAGAGTTGGTGCATACCTATTATGAGAGGATAATGCACATTTTTAGGCAGCATAGCTGCGTTGAAAATTCAGAAAGGGAAATCTTTGTGGTTTCTTGGCACGGTTTGCTCTTGGCTTGTGTCCTGAAATGATCTCCCATATAAAGTAGAATGTGCTTTGTTGGCAATCAAGGTCCCTTGATGAGATTTCGAGGTATGTAAAGTATTGCAGTGATGATCTGGAGGTGAAACAGAAAAAGATTAAGGAGAAATACCTGTTAGCTTAGACTAAAGTGGAAGAGAAAGGATGTCAGAATGGCCCACATGTGGCGAACTCAGGATATAGACCTGGTCCTGGTGTTGGTGCAGGAATGCAGGGAGTTGGTTACCTAGGTGGTAGTTAGATGATGCAGGATTGAAATATTGTTCTGCAAAGCAAAGGCCAAGGCACGGATGCTGATCGAAATTCAGGGATGGACATAGCTATTTTGAAAAAGACCACTCCATATCACATTTATAACTAGGTGGGGCACTGGAAATACGAGTGTAGACTGATTCCAAATCGAAGGCAAAATGATGTTCAAATGCCAAACATGAATGCCATGCCAATGTGAAATATGCAACTTCACAGGCCATATAATGCCGATATGCCCCAAACACCAATGATTCAATAGATCATGAGCCAACCAAGGTATAACCTGAACCCTAACCCAAACGTTCAGCAGAACCCAAATGTCTCCAGCAATTCACAGTCTTTGACAGTCATGATGGACTTGATTCTGATCAATCACAATGTCGTAGGCTGAGGGGGGAACAGGATTGCGTACACAGTTCTAGAGGTAGACCAGATAGACCATTTATAGATGAAGAGGTGAATGGCCACCTGTATCATTCTTAATCAATACTAGAGCTACCCACTCTACTCGTTACAACAGGAGAGGTACCAACCTACCCCTCTCGGGAAAACAAGTCCAAGTTATAGACATTGCTAATAAACAGAGCTCAAAGCAAATTTCAGCTAAAGTCCCTGTGAAAATAGGACCTCTTGAAGAAGATCATCAGTTTTTAATATTCGTTTCGAGTCCAGACAAATCTATTGGGCAGGGATTTGGTGAAAGAGGAAGTCTGGGATTTTATGGGTAAAGGCATTACTCTGATAAAATATGTTGAACCAATGAAAATAACACCAAGCCTAATGGAGAGTATCCCTCAATGCCCAAATACAACCTCACACCCAAGGCAATGGCTGTAATTACGCCTGTGGTTGAATCTATGTTAGAGCAGGCATTCTGAGAGAGATATTAGGGAGCCCCTGCAACTCACCTGTGTTGGGTGTTTGCAGAAACCAAAAAAGAAGTGGTAGCTAATTCTGTCATAATGCTTTTCCAAATTCCCTGGGATGCTAAGTGTTTCACAGTCATCAATCTGTGTCAAGTGTTCGTTTCCATTCCTCTACATGAGGATAGTCAATTTCTTTTTGCTTTTATATTTTTGGAGAAAATCTTGGTGCGGTGCGGAGTCCCACAGGGGTGTAGAGAAAACCCCTCATTCTTCAAGCAGATCCTGAAGAAAAATCTGGGGAACTGATAGTTGTCATGCAACTTGGTTCTGGTGCATCCCCAACCTTCTGGTGGTGTCAACAACCCAAGATGAATGCAAGCAAGACACCATTGTTTTGTTTTGGTTGGTTGAACCCATTAGCAGAGAATGGAAACAAGGTGTCCCCTATTGTACTGTCAGAAGGAGGTTTTGTATCAGGAAAATCACATTGAAAAAGTACTACAAAAGTGTCCCAAGGGAGAATCTCTACAGTCATGAGAATGAACCCTCTACGATGCAGATAGAACTCAGGATGTTAAAGGCAATGGTACCTACTGTTGTCAGTAGATTCCCAACTTTTCCCTAGAGGCAAAGCCTTAACAGAGGCCTACACACAAAGATGTGTCTGATCCGGTATCTTAGGACAACGAATGCACAAGTACCTTTCTAGAGCTGAGAGAAAAAAACGCCCAAGCCCTAGGAATGCCTGCTTATGAGATGGATTTTGTATTTTAATGCAATAAGCCTAAAGGGTGTGCCTTGTCTGTTTTAATACAGACCCATGGTGAAGCCAAATGACCTGTTGCTTACTTCTCTGCCATACAGATCCGGTAGCCGCAGTGTTGCCTGGATACCTTAAGACAGTGACTACAGTATCATCATACAGCAGTATCACCTTATTTACATGGGGTACTCACTCATAGTCATTGTTTCTCATTCAGTTGAAATATTGTTGACCCCCACTTGAACACAACACATGACAAACAGTAGGCTTAATAGGTATGAGCAGATTATCATAGTAGCAGTGAATGTCACTCTAAAGCAGTGGAACACCATTAACCTTGCTATACGTAAGCCATACCACTAATCGATAAGGATGATGATATGGTTGACCATGACTGTCTAGATGAGACAGAAGTGTGTACCAAGCCAAGATCTGATATTCAAGACATCACCTTGGAAGAGCCTGATTTTACTCTGTTTGCTGACGGCTTTTGCTTAAGAGATGGATGTGGACTTCTGAAGGGAGATTATGCTATGTGCACCCTAGAGGATGTTGTTGAAGCCTCCTATTTGTTCAGTGTAACATCTGCACAGGTGGCAGCACTGATTGCTGTTACTAGAGCACACTCTGTCTCTAACAGCCTGAGAGTTACTATCTGTACTGATAGCCAGTACAGGTTTCACATGGTCCATGATTTTGGACAGTCGTGGTCACATAGGTGTTTCATTACTTCCTCCGGCTCCCCCATACACAATGGAAATTATGTCATGTAGCTGTTGGTTGCATCACAATTGCCTAGAGAAGTATCTGTAATGAAATGTGCAGCACATTTGCTATTTTTACCATGACATATAGTACTTGAGAGACTGACTTCTGTGTTAGTTAGGCCACTTGCCCGGCTTTCTGTAGAATGGCCATAAAGTGATCAACAAAGTCATTGGCCGGGGTAATAGGGCTGTGATTGGTAGGTAAGGGTTAGTACTGAAGCTGTCAGAAAGATCTATTGTTATCAATTCTCAAAGTTAGTATATTCATTATTATTAAATTTAGTAACTGTAACGTTTTGGGATAAATTACAGACATTGCTCATGGGAACATGGGAAAGGTATACCTCCTTTATGGGTCCATCCAGACATCAGATGCTTGTGCTGCCCCTTATGTAATATCCAGTTCAAAGGCACAAATTTAGGGCCTATTTCATAAGAAAGGGTAATTCCCCCATGCAATGGGCTGTGACTCAATGCAAATGACGAAACACATTTGCTCACGCTCCATTTTGTTGATGCAAATGCAAAGGCAGCACGTTTTTTGGGAGGGGCACTAACTGTGTGGCACCTAGGAAGTGGTGCCCTGAGAATCCCCTTTGGGAAGGACCATGACCCATCCCATGGACACTAGAGAACAGTTCCCGATGGTGTTGCTGGTGTGCCCCTGCCTCTCTTCCAAAGGAAGGTTGGCTTCATCAACATTTAAAGACAGTAATTTCACCTGTACCTCTCTCTTTCACTACTGTGCAGGATAGTGTCTTTGCATAATCACATGCGCAATCTGTCTCTAATGTAGCACCTATTATTTAAAGTGCTTACAAATGCCAGAAGATCTGCATGGCATCCTATGAAAAAACACATTATTATTTTTTTGCTCTACATGAGATGTTGTGTTACAGCAAACAAATGATGGACGGAATGCTGACAATGCAAACATTCTCCCCCAGTCAAAAGATCTGGGTTAAATCCATCGTTCTTTTGCCCACTACGCCACCCCAGTTTGGACCCAGCCATATGCAAATCAGTATTGACCCTGTGCCCATGGGAACAGTCCAGACCGAACTGCCAGGCCAGGTCCTCCCTGGACCGGAAACAAGCATCCTGGGACCGGTTTCAGGGTATGTCACCCTTCTTCAGCCAGGCTAGCTTGAATCCAGTGGCGCAGTGAGCAAGGGGCCCACTCTGGGAATACCCATCCCACTTAGGGCGAAAAGTGTTACAGCAAACAAATGATGGACGGAATGCTGACAATGCAAACATTCTCCCCCAGTCAAAAGATCTGGGTTACATCCATCGTTCTTTTGCCCACTACGCCACCCCAGTTTGGACCCAGCCATATGCAAATCAGTCTTGACCCTGTGCCCCATGGGAACAGTCCAGACCAAACTGCCAGGCCAGGTCCTCCCTGGACCGGAAACAAGCATCCTGGGAACGATGGATTTAACCCAGATCTTTTGACTGGGTGAGAATGTTTGCATTGTCAGCATTCCGTCCATCATTTGTTTGCTGTAACACTTTTCACCCTAAGTGGGATGGGTATGCCCAGAAGTGGGTCCCTTGCTCACTGTGCCACTGGATTCAAGCTAGTCTGGCTGAAGAAGGGTGACATACCCTGAAACCGGTCCCAGAATGCTTGTTTCCGGTCCAGGGAGGACCTGGCCTGGCAGTTTGGTCTGGACTGTTCCCATGGGGCACAGGGTCAAGACTGATTTGCATATGGCTGGGTCCAAACTGGGGTGGCGTAGTGGGCAAAAGAACGATGGATTTAACCCAGATCTTTTGACTGGGGGAGAATGTTTGCATTGTCAGCATTCCGTCCATCATTTGTTTGCTGTAACACGTTTCGCACTAAGTGGGATGGGTATGCCCAGACGTGGGTCCCTTGCTCACTGTGCCACTGGATTCAAGCTAGCCTGGCTGAAGAAGGGTGACATACCCTGAAACCGGTCCCAGGATGCTTGTTTCTGGTCCATGGAGGACCTGGCCTGGCAGTTCGGTCTGGACTGTTCCCATGGGGAACAGGGTCAAGACTGATTTGTATATGGCTGGGTCCAAACTGGGGTGGCGTAGTGGGCAAAAGACAGATGGATTTAACCCAGATCTTTTGACTGGGGGAGAATGTTTGCATTGTCAGCATTAATGCCAACATTTGTTTGCTGTAACACTTTTCGCCCTAAGTGGGATGGGTATGCCCAGACGTGGGTCCCTTGCTCACTGTGCCACTGGATTCAAGCTAGCCTGGCTGAAGAAGGGTGACATACCCTGAAACCGGTCCCAGGATGCTTGTTTCCGGTCCAGGGAGGACCTGGCCTGGCAATTCGGTCTGGACTGTTCCCATGGGGCACAGGGTCAAGACTGATTTGCATATGGCTGGGTCCAAACTGGGGTGGCGTAGTGGGCAAAAGAACAATGGATTTAACCCAGATCTTTTGACTGTGAGAGAATGTTTGCATTGTCAGCTTTCCGTCCATCATTTGTTTGCTGTAACACTTTTCGCCCTAAGCGGGATGGGTATGCCCAGACGTGGGTCCCTTGCTCACTGTGCTACTGGATTCAAGCTAGCCTGGCTGAAGAAGGGTGACATACCCTGAAACCGGTCCCAGGATGCTTGATTCCGGTCCAGGGAGGACCTGGCCTTGCAGTTCGGTCTGGACTGTTCCCATGGGGCACAGGGTCAAGACTGATTTGCATATGGCTGGGTCCAAACTGGGGTGGTGTAGTGGGGAAAAGAACGATGGATTTAACCCAGATCTTTTGACTGGGGGAGAATGTTTGCATTGTCAGCATTCCGTCTATCATTTGTTTGCTGTAACACTTTTCACCCTAAGTGGGATGGGTATGCCCAGACGTGGGTCCCTTGCTCACTGTGCCACTGGATTCAAGCTAGCCTGGCTGAAGAAGGGTGACATACCCTGAAACCGGTCCCAGGATGCTTGTTTCCGGTCCATGGAGGACCTGGCCTGGGAGTTCGGTCTGGACTGTTCCCATGGGGCACAGGGTCAAGACTGATTTGCATATGGTTGGGGCCAAACTGGGGTGGCGTAGTGGGCAAACGAACGATGGATTTAACCCAGATCTTTTGACTGGGGGAGAATATTTGCATTGTCAGCATTCCGTCCATCATTTGTTTGCTGTAACACTTTTCGCCCTAAGTGGGATGGGTATGCCCAGACGTGGGTCCCATGCTCACTGTGCCACTGGATTCAAGCTAGCCTGGCTGAAGAAGGGTGACATACCCTGAAACCGGTCCCAGGATGCTTGTTTCCTGTCCAGGGAGGACCTGGCCTGGCAGTTCGGTCTGGACTGTTCCCATGAGGCACAGGGTCAAGACTGATTTGCATATGGCTGGGTCCAAACTGGGGTGGCGTAGTGGGCAAAAGAACGATGGATTTAACCAAGATCTTTTGACTGTGAGAGAATGTTTGCATTGTCAGCATTCCGTCCATCATTTGTTTGCTGTAACACTTTTCGCCCTAAGTGGGATGGGTATGCCCAGACGTGGGACCCTTGCTCACTGTGCCACTGGATTCAAGCTAGCCTGGCTGAAGAAGGGTGACATACCCTGAAACTGGTCTCAGGATGCTTGATTCCGGTCCAGGGAGGACCTGGCCTGGCAGTTCGGTCTGGACTGTTCCCATGGGGCACAGGGTCAAGACTGATTTGCATATGGCTGGGTCCAAACTGGGGTGGCGTAGTGGGCAAAAGAACAATGGATTTAACCCAGATCTTTTGACTGGGGGAGAATGTTTGCATTGTCAGCATTCCGTCCATCATTTGTTTGCTGTAACACTTTTCGCCCTAAGTGGGATGGGTATGCCCAGACATGGGTCCCTTGCTCACTGTGCCGCTGGATTCAAGCTAGCCTGGCTGAAGAAGAGTGACATACCCTGAAACCGGTCCCAGGATGCTTGTTTTCGGTCCATGGAGGACCTGGCCTGGGAGTTCGGTCTGGACTGTTCCCATGGGGCACAGGGTCAAGACTGATTTGCATATGGCTGGGGTGGCGTAGTGGGCAAAAGAATGATGGATTTAACCCAGATCTTTTGACTGGGGGAGAATGTTTGCATTGTCAGCATTCCGTCCATCATTTGTTTGCTGTAACACTTTTCGCCCTAATGGGATGGGTATGCCCAGACGTGGGTCCCTTGCTCACTGTGCCACTGGATTCAAGCTAGCCTGGCTGAAGAAGGGTGACATACCCTGAAACCGGTCCCAGGATGCTTGTTTCCAGTCCAGGGAGGACCTGGCCTGGCAGTTCGGTCTGGTCTGTTCCCATGGGGCACAGGGTCAAGACTGATTTGCATATGGCTGGGTCCAAACTGGGGTGGAGTAGTGGGCAAAAGAACAATGGATTTAACCCAGATCTTTTGACTGGGGGAGAATGTTTTCATTGTCAGCATTCCGTCCATCATTTGTTTGCTGTAACACTTTTCGCCCTAAGTGGGATGGGTATGCCCAGACGTGGGTCCCTTGCTCACTGTGCCACTGGATTCAAGCTAGCCTGGCTTAAGAAGGGTGACATACCCTGAAACCGGTCCCAGGATGCTTGTTTCCGGTCCAGGGAGGACCTGGCCTGGCAGTTCGGTCTGGACTGTTCCCATGGGGCACAGGGTCAAGACTGATTTGCATATGGCTGGGTCCAAACTGGGGTGGCGTAGTGGGCAAAAGAACAATGGATTTAACCCAGATCTTTTGACTGGGGGAGAATGTTTGCATTGTCAGCATTCTGTCCATCATTTGTTTGCTGTAACACTTTTCGCCCTAAGTGGGATGGGTATGCCCAGACGTGGGTCCCTTGCTCACTGTGCCACTGGATTCAAGCTAGCCTGGCTGAAGAAGGGTGACATACCCTGAAACCTGTCCCAGGATGCTTGTTTCCGGTCCAGGGAGGACCTGGCCTGGCAGTTCGGTCTGGACTGTTCCCATGGGGCACAGGGTCAAGACTGATTTGCATATGGCCAGGTCCAAACTGGGGTGGCGTAGTGGACAAAAGAACGATGGATTTAACCCAGATCTTTTGACTGGGGGAGAATGTTTGCATTGTCAGCATTCCGTCCATCATTTGTTTGCTGTAACACTACATGAGATGTTAAGCACCTGCAGTGTTCGCTGTGTATCCCCCGCTAGTGGTTCTTAATGAGAGACTGCTTGATTTAAATGAGTTGGAGATTCCTGGGCAGCTGTCAGATGCACCAGTGCCATTTCTACAGAATTATGTTATGTTATGAGTGAGGTCATGCCAGTTGTCAGCTGCCCAAGTGTGTGTTAAGGTTATATTACTACTATCGAGTCTCATTATTGTAAGGTGTCACTGGTGTTCATTACTGCACTGGGCTGTTGTTGCTCATTAATGACTGGGACTTTTGACTCTCATTACTGCCTGTGTCTATCAAGCCTTATTAATTCCTGGCAGCATAAATTCTTCTTACTGCCGCGGGCCAATATTAATGCTTCTTAATGTCAGGCCACATTGATACTCATTAGTATCTAGGGCAATTGAGATGTTTTTTCTGTATGGCAACAGTGAGCCATTTTAGTGGCATGGGTTATTAATGCTCATTATTCCCTGTGGACGTTGCCTGGGGCATTTGATATTTATTATTCCAAGGGGCCAATAATGCAAATTGCATCCAAGGGCCATTGATCCTCATTAATTCATTGGGCCACTAAGCTCCTTACATTATTTTGCTATTAATGTTTATTAATTAATTCTGATAGACCTATTGATACTTATAGTGAGGTGTCTTTAATGCTTGGGGCAGCAGAAAAGGTGATGAGTGTAATGACTGAATTCATCAAAGTCACTGGTAATTGCTCTGGACTGCACACCATGCCGTTGTTGTTTAGTTTGTCTCTGCTAATTTAGACAGGTGGTTATAATATTCAAGGCAGACTTAGCCATGCCCCAAAAAGAGGGGTCAAGATCCCTGTGGTACAAGAGCACAGAGAACCCCATATTGGGTTTGGACATGTTGGGCCTCATCAGTGGCATTCCTTGGAAGTTCAGGCTGGACTTTTCCTTTTGCAGAAAGACCATAGCTGATGTGCATAAAAATGGTCCCCGTGACACAATGAGCAATTAATACAAATTGGAATTTGTCCCCAAGTAATTACCAAGGACTGAGATTAATTCAAGCATTCTGCTGAAAATGTGCTTTTCTCATTGTCTGTGGCCATTGACGTTTAGCAGAACACTGAAATGTTGAGAGCTACATTGAAGACAATGAAGTGGCTGAGAGACTATCACGGACAGTACAGGTCTTCTATCAAATATTTCAATGCTAATCATTCTGTTCCTCCATTTTTAATTTACAACCTTGACCCCCCAGTAGACAGTGTCTTCACAAAGCAATATAGCCTTTCTGACTTAGACTATAAAGGCCTTTAAAGGTTGTTAAAGTCCCTCATCCTCACTATGAGTTTTGTGGCTTGGGTCTCTACCTCTCGTTCAGGGGCTTTAACAACTATTTGTGCTCTCAGCAATGGGCTATAATGCTTAATTCGAACATTGGAATGTTGAGAGACAAAGTGGCACAGGACTAATAATGGCTGGTATAGATAGACATTCTCATCCAACATGTCTTAGACGTATTTCTGTTTCTTCCTGTTTATTTCACAACATTCTATCCTCAGTGGATGAAATGTTCTAATGGCTTTATAGCCCTTCTGCCTTGGACTATACCAATTGTTAAAAGCTCTCTCCATGGTTATAGGCATCTCGTCCGTGGTTCGGGCCCATTACGCATGCTCGGGCAATAAGCAACCAATTCTAGCCCTCGCAATTAAGGCTCATTCGAAAACACAACCTCATTAAGGCCTTTGTGCATTCATGCTATTTGATTTTTGAATCACAAAATAAATGTGAAATTCACTTAAAAAAAGATAAGTTAAGGCTTAGCTCACTGAAAAAACATAATTTAAGGTTTGGTTACGCTTGACAGCTGTGTTAATGCCTACAAGATAAAGTCCCAAAACTCAGGAACTCCAACTGTTTAGCGACTAACTTAACCCATTTACCCTCTTTATAATCTCACACTTTATTTCACACTTTTAATACCACATTACATCATTCATCCTAACAGTAAAATAATCTGAGTAATCTTTAAAAATGGAAAAAATCCCATGATGAAATGTGAAACACAAACATATCATGGACAAACAGAATACAGTGCTATAAAGAGTAATTACTAAAGTAGAATGACACATCATAAACATACCAACAGAACTACACATCATTGCCACACATTTTCAATAAATAACAATAAGTTCCGATAACAAAAATACAATTACAAAATTAACTATTTCACCCATTTCTCACTTCACCTCCTTTTTTATTGTATCATTCAATGTCTGACACACTCACCGACAATCAGTGAGTCTCTTATTGCCATGATTAACCACATTTAATATGTGATGTGGAGGTGGGAGTAAATGTTAACATGTGAAGTAGATTTGTAGAGCACTGCTTATCACCCATGAGGGTATCCATAAGGGTACTACCTTACCTGGTTTATTTCCTTGTCTTTGGGATTTCTCTCTTAGGCACTATGCACACTGGCAATGTTAACTAATCTACAAGATTCGTTTTTCCAATAAGTAAGTGTGTGTGCGTGCACAGGCGCGTGTGTCTTAATAAACTACATTACTTTGTTAAGACATTAATTGGTGCATACAAATCAAAGTATAAAAAAACATATTATAATTATAAAACAATCAGGTCAGATTCCATTCAATTCAATGTATTCATATTTTAAAATAGGAAAGGCACCCTTCCGGTGTTCAAAAAACAACTGAAGACTTGGCTTTTCTCAGTTTAGCCAGCTGCCTCTCATTCTCCTCTCCTCTTCTCGTCCACTCAGCGCCTTGGCACCTTCGGGTTTTAGTGCGCTTTATAAATCCCTATCCTATCCTATCCTAAAGCATTACAATTAGCCAAATTGCATCACATTTAAATTAAGCATTGGCAAAGTCAGTAGATCTAGCATTGGCTATCAGCTTTTAGCTTTGCCATAGTTTTCACAAAGCCTTATTGTTGGGGAAACTGTCAGACCCTCATCAATCTAAAAAACAAACAGAAATAGGTTAAAAGCAAAAAATATATTTTGGGTGCAAAATGCACACATTGCCATAATAGTCCCTGGCACTTAAGAGAGCTACTTTGTGTGTGAATAGGCTACTTGTGAAAGGGCATAATGCTGCCACACACAGGGAAGTTAGCCATTGGCTGAATGGCTGATCCACTGCCTGATGCTGTATGCTGTAGTGAGTTGAAGAAAAATTTGAATGACACAACAACAGACCAATGGATAATGGATAAAGAGGACTGGCTGAAAGCACTATTAAGTAAGTATATTATAAATATAACATTAGTTAAATCAAAAGGTCTTGGCTGACCTCAAAAGCAAAATTATATTCAGCTATAATCCAAGAGTATGGCTGATTAGACATACTGAACCTTTCCATGTTTCCTTCTCAAATCATGCTGGGTTTCCCATACATTTTAGTACAGCTTGTAGAAAATGAGAAAGTTTCATTGCCTCCTTGAATGATTCCCTTTTATACAACTTAAAGGCAATTCTCACTATAGAAATCTGCAGCTTTAAAAACTACCACATGAGGCAAAACAATATGAGGCAACTTACTCACTAAACATTAGAAGGATTTAAATACAGCCTCAAATGCACCTCATTATTTAGTAATAAAAGAGAATCTCATCAGTTCCCTGAGAAGACCATAAAACCTGCAGATATTGAGGTTGGAGGAGACCTAAATGTAGCTGCATTATGACTTTCCAGTTTGATTACAGCTTTTTGTGAGAATAATTAGAGATGGGTCAAGGGGAGATTTAGGAGTGTCTAATCTTTGAACTGCCCAGTGAGCACTAACCAAAAGGAGCTTTGGTCAAATTCTTTAGAGCATAAGGCATTAGGGCATTATTCAAGGTTGTAGGGTAATACCAGGAGATAATATCACTTGGGGGAAATTTGATATTGCAGAGCTTTTCCCAGTGTGGTTTTACCTCCTCATTGCAAATTCTGAAGGTTGGAGTTGGAGAGCATCACTGTAATAGCATACATTTTCCCCCATTCCTAGCCACAAAACTTAGAATTTTGCTATCGCCCCCCCAATCCCCCACCACCACCCATCCACACAATGTCCCATGGTATTACCTAGTTATATTTGGCAAGGAAAAGCTGCAAATCAGTAGACCAAATAGTGACTTTTTGCTTACTATTTTGGAAAGATGGGAAGGCATTGGGGTAGGGTCGGAAATTAATTTTATTTTGGTTTTTTGATACTTTTCTGTGGATTCAAGTCATGAATAAAGTCAAAGAGAGGGACTTAGCCAAGGCAATATATTGGAGTTGAAACGCTGGCTGTGTCCGGTCTTGAAGCCCCATACGTTTTGAGTACTGTAGTTGATTGTGATAGCCCTTCTTGATCACCAAGAAGGGCTACCACAAACAACTACAGTACACAAGCCCTTCACCAACTATATAGTTTTTTTTCCTGAAGGTGTGGGAGGATGGAATAAGCCTGACTGGAATACTGTCAGTTAACACAAAATATTATTATTTTACATTTTTGGTAATTTTGTTGGGCAGCCTGAAACAAGGGCAAGAAAATGGTCCATGCCAAGGGCAAATATTGAAGTTGGAGGCTAGTTGGACTTGGGACTGGGGTTCCTTTATATTTGTGTACTGTAATTGTTTGTGATAGGCCTTCTTAGTGCTATTCCTTTTGCCAACTTTATTGTTCTTTTCTCTAAAATTGTGGGACAGCAGGGTTGCCTGAATGGAATGCTGTGTTAGATCGGGCACACCCAATAAGGGACTAGCCCAGATGTACAAATTAAACACCAGAGAGTGGTTCCTTCAGAGCATTCATATGAGAACCAATTGTGTTATTTTTTTAGAAAACATACATATCAATATATAGCTTACTGATAAAATGGCACAGCTCATGATCACTATTCAATAGAAGCATAATATGTAATACATCCACATATCATCTTCACTGAAAAGATTAGCAAGGGGCTACATCTGATGTAAAAGGGCACAATGCACTTGACTAGTAACTTTGTGAAAACATGCAGAAAAACACACAAAAAACATAAGGTTTTATCTGTTTAAAACTCATGGGTGGTCATTAGTGACAGTCTTATACTAAGGCTCATAATTTACTTAAAAACAGCCCAGAAATAAGCATAGTTGACTTTTTGGACCCTGTACAACTTGACCAGGGTCTTCATCAGGACTGAGATAAATAATTAATCATCCATTATCAGTAGGATCCTGGCAGCAGTGCTCCTGTGGCACTGGGCCGATGCACGCTGACTGGCGTTGCCATGGTGACCACTGTGAAGGCTGTTCAAACTACAGTAACTAGCCTCATCGCAGCTCCCAATGCAAGTGCAGACTGTGACACAACCACACATGATGCTGCTCTCCTGTGTTTATAGTAGGCTTTTTTGATTCTATTACTTTCCAATTTGAACAACATCTGCTAGGAGTTTTTTTTCAGACTTTCATATCTCTCTGTGAAAACATATTTTTAAGTGTTGCCCTGGAGTCCGACTTTGTGTATTTTGTCATGGTTTTAGTTCATACTACATCTTTTTTGATCAATGTGCGCATCCTAGACAACAGTTTCTAATTATGAATTTAAAAGCCTATAGTCAGAGATCACTGTATGCACACACTAATAGGAACGAGAGGTGTGATCCGCCGTGAGCTGGAACAAGTGGAGTCCTCACTACGCGGTTTGGAAATGGCCGCATTGAGAGATGACACTGTCCAGGACAGACTGGTGGAGGTGATGCCCAACTGCTCAAGTCACTGCAGTGCATTGACTATAAGTCATATCAAACCAAGATGCAGGCAAGAGGAGATAAAATGGGCTGCTTACTGGCCTGGTTACTTCAGTGCGAAGCAGCCACTTCTCCAGTGACAGCTATCCGTCAGTGGTGTAACGAAACTTGAGGAGGCCCCCTGCAAAGTACATGGAGGGCCCCCCTTCAGGACTTACTAAGGAGCTGTCGGGTCAGAGTCCTGCACTGAGGGTCCCCCTGGAGGTCAGGGCTCCCCTTGCACTGCCGGGGCTGTGGGGGCCTTTGTTATGCCACTGCTATCCGTGGTTCCCCTGGGCCATAGCGTGTTCCCAGGACAAAATACATACCGCGTTCTATGCACACTACCAAGCACTGTATAACCCCATGTCCGTACCAGAGCAACCCAGAATACAGGAGTTTCTCCCCACAGTCACGTTCCAAGTGGTGACAGCAGAGCAGAGCACTGCCCTAGATGGCCTAATTACAGAATTAGAAACTCAACGCAATATACACGATTCTCCCATGTGTAAGGGACTAGATGGTCTACCTATTGAGTTTTATAAAACATACGAAGACCTACTAGTCCTGAAGATGACCAAACTCTAAATCTCTGCCCTTGTCTCAGTCACCCTTGCCACCATTCATCCATTCAAGATGGTGTCTTCCGAAACCGGGAAGGGACCCCCTTGAAATCACCTCGTATAGACCATTATCCATAATGGGTTGGGACTGTAACATTTTCAGTAAAATTATAGCAATGAGGTTGAGGGAAAACATGCCTGACCTTGCCCACCCAGACCAAAATAGATTCACACCAGGCAGATCTATATCCCTTAACATCCATAGGCTGCATAGGATTCTCAAGGAAGTCCCGCCCAATGGCCCTACTCTATCTGCTTGGTTTTAGACCTTGAAAAGGTGTTTGATACATTAGATTGGGACTATATGTCCACGGTTTTCGACAGAATGGGCTTTGGCAATAAATTGCTGCAGATGATCAAGCTCCTCCACACAGAACCAGTGGCCAGAGTGTAAATATGGCAACTGATCTCCGACTCATTTCTGATTAGCCGTGGCACACGTCAAGGATGCCCCCTCTCACCCTTACTTTTTGCACTGGTGTTGGAGCCTCTTGCACAGTGACTTCGACAAACTGGGAGAGTCTGAGGAATACAGCTTAATGGGGAGACACATGCTGTCTCTTTCTATGCTGATGAAGTTCTGATATACGTTTGAGGACATACGGGCAGGCCTAGTAGGCGTAATACAAATATTGAGTGATTTTAAAGCAGCCTTGGGCTTGGGGGTCAATTGGTCTAAGACCAGTTTGTTTCCATTTCACCCTGAGTGCCTGTCACAAGACATTCTAGTCGGCACCCACACAATTAAATGGGATTCCCACACCTTCAGATATCTGGGCATCCACATCTACCACACAGCTCGTGACCTGGTAGACAGCATCCTCTCCAAATAGCCTTCTGGCACTCTCTCCCTCTTACAGTGCAAGGCCGAGTTGCATTCTCTAAAATGGTCATGCTGCCAAGACATTATATAGCACTTTAAAAACATACCAATTCCTATTCTTTGCAATTCATTCCAGCTACTAAATGAAAATTGTGTGACCTTGTATGGAATAAAGAGAGGAGTATAGCGTGGCTCCGGCTAAATTGCAATTTCCCATTGCCCAGAGGTGACTGGGGGCCCCAATTTGAGCACTATTACCTCACAGCGCAGTTTCAGTGGCCAGCCCGATGGTTATCAGGACACAACCTCACAGAGGTATGCCTGGGAAGAGGACTCAATGCCCTGAGTCTAGAGCAAGAGCTATATTTGACAAAGGCAGCACCAATGGCAGGCCTCTAATAATTTACTTTGGGGTGCGTATAGCAGTTATCATCACGTCTCCTGATACAACACCATATGGGTGAGAAATCCCCCTGCGGTCAATGTGACCATTTAGAGCGGCGGCTGGCTATTAGGGAATGGAGCTCTGGAAGTCGCTGGGAGATCTGTTCCAGGATGGTGCCCTGATTCCATTCGGCCTACTGACTGAACAGACTGGTCTCCCGGCGGGACAGATCCTGACACACTGGCGACTGACAGTGGAATTGGAACAGCACTGGCGGATCACAAACACTGAACCAACTACTCACCCCCTGCTGCAGGTGTTGTACACAATGGGTACAGGACGGAGATTCATCTCATGGATCGCTAGAGCCATACCGCATAGAACTCTCAACCCACTAGCCCCCTCTGTCAGAAATTAGAGCAAGACGTGGGCCATCCCCATACCTCCATAGAATGGGGCACAGTGCTTTACCTGCAAAAAGTCTTACATAGCGCAAGATTTCAATATATACAACACAACATCTTGCACCGAGCATACCTAACACTGGCCAGACTCCACAAAATGTATCCCACAGTGTCACCCGAATGCCCCTGATGTCACACCCCCGTGGCAGATATATCTCCCATGTTCTGGGATTGCCCAGTTGCCCGCTCATTCTGGGAAGAGGTCTGTAGGGCTATCACACAGATGAAAGGCCATCAAGACCTCAGTCGGGTTGACAGTTTCCTACTAGGACTCTACAAGCACCGCGGGGGGCATCCAATTGCTTCATTGACATAGACACACCACTAGCTAGATGCTCAATTACAATGAGATTGAAAGCCCCATCATTACCGGGTGTAGCACACTGGCAAGGCACGGTGACTTACTAGGCCATGGTGAAGGCCTCTGCACTACGCCGTGAAGAGATACAGGGATTTTGAAAGCCCTCTATTGCAGCTGCATTGGAAGAGTCACTGTTCATGCTCCAAGCTGAACCAGATGATGACACCAGCCTTATCCATCCGTGGTCAGCACCTCATAAAATCATTTACAGCCCCATCACATCCTACTTACCAAATAAAATGAGGTAACCGTGCACCCGGCGCACCTCCCGCAAACACCTCTACACTACGCAGACTGCGATTTCACACAGGATCAGGCTCACAGTTATGTTTGAAGTTGTACAGTTTGACTTGGAAACAAAAAGACTTAGCCATAATGCTACTTACAAGATGTATTTCCGCAGGAAACAATGTATGTATTATGCATCCTTAGGTTCCTGCCACTGAATCAGATAAAAAATAGAAACTCAATAAAGATGGTTAAAAAAATGAAATCCTTTATCCTAAAGCCCATTCTACATTTGCTCCTATTTTAACACGTTTTGCCTTCCATCACAAGACTTGCAGTATAATTAATGCCACACATGTACAGTCTCCAATCAGTCTTTATTGGTTTGTAGCTGGATCCTTCAGCCCTGGAAACACTCCCTGTTAAGGTGAAGTAACATGTTGTGGATACTGTTGCATAAACCGGGAAAACAAGGTCTGTGTCTGAAACATAAGTAAAGACCAGATTTATAATTTGAGGTTGGGGTTGGGGGTTGGGGGTTGGAGTCAGACTCTTGTATCATATTCCACAGTAAAAAGAGGCATGTATACCTCTTAATGTTCTTATGGTCTTCCACTTCCATCAGCTGTAAGAGTACCTTTTCATGGGAAGATATCGACTTAAAAATAAATTCAAGCAAAAGGAGACTGTAGAGGGGACCGCCAGGTTGAAGGAAAACGAACGGGTCGGGAAGCGAAGGGAGTCAAGGAATAGGTCCACACATTATTTACTGAACTGATAACAAGAAAAATGAAAGAGAAAAGCATAACAGTGGAGAAGAGATCAGGAAGCTAATAATAATCAAATGAAACTAAGATATATTCACAGAAATAGAGAAGTATACTCCTATAAAAGCAGACATTCAGTAGCTCTCCTGCCTTTTACACCCTACACACATGCATGTACAACAAATATGTTGTTGTTCTCAAACATATATAGAGGTGCTGATGCACCATTCAAAGGGCCTCAGAATGCAATTCCAGGGCTCCCTATATGAGTACTCTATAACAGTCTGTGCTAAAGTCCCATCTGCTGCAAATGCACACTACCTATGGCCTCTGTATGATGTCTCATAGGTCACAAGGTGTCATGGGTGCCAGCTGTGGACACACATCTCATGAAGATGGGACTAAATTCTCATTGGTGTGTGTTAGGCATATGGGTAGTGGCCTCAGCCTATAATGGGACCCTGTGACAGAGAAAGTATCTAGACTGTAAGGCATTCATACAAGACCCCTTTTCAAAATGGCAAAAATATTGTGAAGGATTGTGATGGGACTGATGCAGTGATGGTAATAAAATGTTCAGGTGCGGCCCGTCCTTAAGAGCGGAGAGATCCCTTCCCCCCACCTTTTTACAAACATGAAGAATGCCTGTCAGTCTGCGCAAAGGTCAGCTCGACAGACACTCAGGTGCTGTACTTATACTAAATGCGCAGGCACCTGAGTGCCTGAGCTGAAATTTGCAGGGATGAAGATTTCAAAGCCATGTGGGCATGACCTCCTCAGCTCGGCAAAGAACTTGAAGGGTCTCCCCCTCATGATGAAGAGGTGCGTCACAGATAGACTCGGACCTGGGTGCTTCAGTTTAAACCCCTACAGTACCCAGGGCCCACTGTCCATCACTGATGGAGCGTCACAGAGTGGGGTGAGGTCATCACTCTTACTGACCCCATCCCACTCTGTGATGAGCAAGGGGCTGACTTCTCCTCTCATTGGCTGACTCATAACAAAGTCAGCCAATGAGAGGAGGATGCAGTGCCCATCGTCCAGGAACCACCAAGGCTTCCCTCCCCCCACCTGATGTCACCACCAGTGGCCTGGTAAGTTGTTCTTTTAATGTTGGCTGCGTTTGTTTATGTATAAATGTATGTGTATTATTGCATGCATTAGGTGAATTGGTTTGTGCATGTGCTTGTGAATAGTGGGTGTATGTGTGCATACCTGTGAATGTATGGGTGTGAATGAGTGTACATGTAGATGGGGGAGTGTGAGTATGCGTGTGTGGCCTGCCCACCTACTGCTCAAATTACCAGCTGCCACTGAAAATGTCACTTATTCATTCTGCATGAAGCTTCAGAACCTTATAGCAACGTATTTCCAACATTGAAGGGGGCTCACTGCAGGGCAAGTCCCTTGTTGCCACTGTTTACCCTCCCCTGCTGTAGAAATGGAGTGTATTTCTAAAAAGTAGATATATTTTGGTTTACAACTTGCAGAAATTGCATTTTGTAGTGCTGATCTAACAAAATTTCCCACTTTTTTTAGGCACAGTGTTTTGGTTTGATGGAGAGGGACCTGGTTTCTTCTTCAAGCATCCCAACAATCTACTGTAACGGAAAATTAGAGTCCGGCTTAAGATAATGCATGATATAAGGGTCTGCTGTAATGTCAGATAAGTCCGTGTGAGTCAAGAGAGCCCCAGCTGCCATAGCCATTCAGAAATCGAGTAAAAGTAGCAGAATTTACAAAATGAAATTAATAACTGCGACTTTAAAAATACAGTTCCTCATAGATGTATTTTGCTATATATACAGTATTAAATTTGCAAAGAAGCAAATTCAGGGGACAAGAGCTTTTTAGGAGCCCATCCCTAACAGTGCTGCCTAATACTAAAGTTGCCTAGTATTGATTCAACCTCATGCCTTTTTCTTTTACCACCCTACATTTCGTGTATCATTATCACACTTATGTTGGTCCTTTTCCATTCCTTTGACAGTGTTTGACAGTGTTCCCTTATTGTTCTCTTACTCTTGCTCTGGGTCAAAGTCTAATGATGAAACAAAGACCCTCTCCCAAAACGTGAGTGCCCATGTTGACATCCTCAACCATGGGGCGATTTAAGCACCAGATACATCAATGTATATATTCTCTCTCCCTCTCTCTCTCACTCCCTCTCCATTTTGCCTTCTATCCTATTATCTATCTAGCCTTCCCTCACTTTCCCTCAATTTCACTTTCTTCTCTCTCTTCCTTCTTCATCAATTCTCTCTTAAAACCACAAAGTATACTCTCTTTCTTAAGGCACAGTCTACAGTCATTAGTAAACAAACATCTGATCAACTCCAGTTTCTTAAGTTACACACATGGAAATCACATTCCTTCTTCCATATATAAATTGGGCCTAATAGGCAAAACATAATCTAATATTAATACTGGAAAGCTCGCCAATATCTATAGACAGAGAATTTATACTGGTGGCTCTTCTGGAATTATCAATTCCCTACGAAGAAAGAGGATTTCCATTGCCAGCCAACTGTAAACCAGGCCCATGTTTTCATGTCAATTGTACTTAGGCAAATTATCCTTAAGTTTAAATGCTGTACATGAACAAGAAAACTGGTCAGGGCTACTCTCAGTCATACTTTCAAGATTCCTCTCTGCCAAAGTGGGATGGTGAGGCGAGCTATGTACCCATTCTGTCAATACTTCTGATGTCCCTTTTTGTAATGAAATGTTCAATATAAACACATCTTTCTATTGCATATTAGCGTGCCCATAAATTCATTGCAAAAACGTAGTCTCTGCTCCTCTATTAAAAAAGAGCAAGAATGGTTTTGGGATGCATTTCAATTAACTATTCTTTAATTTTATTATAACAGGTAAAATATGCAAAAGCAAAGAAATTATAAAATATTTTTAAACTCCTGTACCACTTTAACTCTTTTAGAATGCCTTCGCATGACATACAAGGTTTTGAAATGTGCCCAGGTTACTTCAAATATCAAAATCCAATCATTGCTAATATACCTGAGGTCACTAAAACCAATGGTTTACAAAGGCCAGTCCATGAACTATGGGGCTGATTATGACGAGCGTCTAACAGCCATCATTACGGGACCGGCCGACAGATAGTCGGCCGTGCCGCCTGCCAAATTAAGAGCCGACCGCCGTGGAGGCGGTCGGAAACATGTGGCATGAGGCATGTTTGTAAACATCCCTGCACCCTGTGGCAGGCACCATGTGGTGCCTCCCACATGATGCAGGGATGTTTAGGGGGCACCATAGGATGGCCAGGGGGGACAGGGGCCCTGCTAGGGGCCCCAAAAAGGCCTTTCTGCCAACCTTTTCACGTCAGAAGACTGATACTGATAACTGCTTGCCTACATGCTTGGATATACCCACGGGCTCCCGCTACCGCTACAAGCTATTCCCAGGCAGCGTGTGTACCGGCATTGCTGTATGCGGTGAAAGGAAAGAGAAAGCCACGCTTGTTTGCCCAAATCAGCTTGCGCGGCCTGAATACATGTTGGGCCATCTGTGGAGGTAAGCCCTCTGTTACAAATAAAATATTCTTCATCCAGGTTGGTGGTAAACAGGAGTTTATTGGGAGCAACAGATACTGAGACTTCATCCACCAGAAAGCCAGGTCCAACTGCCTTTCACAACACTCTAAATTCCAACAAAGCAACCATCCACATTCTGATGCCCTACATCATCACTTCCTAGATTGGGAGCTTCACACAGATACTTCTTGATGCTCACAAACTCCTTCTCACAACCTTCACACCACACAAATTCACAACCTTTCCTGAGCAATGCCCTCATGCAGCAGGTCTTTTCAGCAAAATTAGGCACAAACGTATTATAAAATTTGTCCATCCCCAAAAACTTCACAGGCTCTTCCTTGTTTTTGGGAGATAAAAGATTGCAAATAGAGCTAACTAATGAGGGTTTGGGCCTAATTCCAGATGCAGATATTAGATGTCCCAAATACTCAATTTCATTGACATCAAACTTACATTTGTCTGATCTAAGTGTGAGACCCACCTCTAATAATTTCTTTAACACTGATCTCAACCTCTCATCATGCTCTTCAAGGTCGACCCCAACAATTAAAACATCATCTTGATAGACCTTGACTCCTTCAATTCCCTGCAAAATACCCTCCATTGCTCTCTGAAAGACGGAGGACGCAGAGATAAGTCCGAAAGGCATCTTCAAAAATTTTAAAGCACCAAACTGTGTGATGAAAGCTGTTAGATCTTGAGATAGTGGATGGAGCTTGACTTGATGACAGGCCAAAGATAAGACTAATGAAGAAAAAGGCTTCGCACCTCTAAGAGAGCACAACATCTCATTTATGTTGGGAAGCGGATGGTGGTCAACCACTACTGCTTTGTTGAGCTCCCTCAAGTCAATGCAAAGTCTAGTCTCCCCATTGGCTTTCCGAGCCATAGCAACCGGAGAGACCCACTCTGTGGCTTCCACTTCTTGAATTATACCATTCTCCAAAAGTTTATCCAGCTCAGCTTTGTGTAGGTAAGCCCCTGTTAAAAATAAAAGATTCTTCATCCAGGTTGGTGGTAAACAGGAGTTTATTAGGAGCAACAGATACAGAGACGTTATCCACCAGAAAGCCAGGTCCAACTGCCTTTCACAACACTTTAATTTCCAACCCAGCAACCACCCACATTCTGATGCCCTACATCATCACTTTGAAACCAAGGTTGATAGAAATGAAAGAAGTGCAAAATACCACACCAACGCAAGAGGAGAGAGAGGAGCAGACAAGAGTGGCAGTGCTCAGAGGGAGACGATCCGTACAATGCTCGAGGCAGCATTGGAGTTGGTGGCAGTGGCAGGAAGTGTGCTGGCTCAGTCGCGGAGGTGCCACACTGCTTTGCTGACCCCTCAAGGTGGGCATCATGGAGGTACCCGCCCGTGGTGCATCCAGAAACATAGAGCAGGATTAACCATGGAGAAGGTGGGTGAATCCCCCATCGGAGCTATCGCTACAATGGCACCCAAATAGGCACTCAATAGGAAGCCCAAAGACCCCAAGGAGCTGTTGAACAGCCCAGAAAGCATGATTTACAAATAGTTACTAACCAAGGGGTGGATCTGAATGATGCCATGGAAGCAGTAGATGCTGCCTTTGACGAGGTAGCTGGAGTTGGTGCTGGATCAAGTACACAGTCAACCCAGGCATCTTAGGTAGGTGACCCATTTTGCTCTGTTGGTAACATTCTGGTTAATGACCCCTGACAAAATCCGGTAATAATTACTATGGTGGACTTTTTTGGTCCTAAGGGTTTGGGGTTGTATCTCTCTACTATTATCCTTGTATCCGATTCCTCTGAGACCAAGGAGATAGTAGCTAGTGTACATCACAATGGCTTGCTAACACTGAAGTCTTACATGGGATCACTGTCTGAGGTAGTTCAAACTAGCCATGATTTGGGACAGGGATGTCCCCTTTCCCAGCTTCTAATCACACTGTATCTGGATCCATACATTCGGAAACTTAAATCGTTTGCTCTTATGACATCCCTGAGACTGTGCAACTGGGAGGTTAAACTCTTGGGTTACGCAGACGACATCGCGATTATAACATCAACTCCCGAGAAGGCTCTCCTTGCTATTGAGAAAGCAGCTGTGGTATTCGGCAAGTCTTAGGATATAAATTAAATGTGGACAAGACAGAAATTGTTGCTAATATGCTCCCAGAAGGAAAGATATATGGCAGTTCATATTTCCCTCAGTACGGATGCCATCATAGCTCTCAATTACAAAGCTTTGTTTACGGACTCCCTATCCAAATATAGGAAATGGGACAGATTACGCCTCACCTAGCTGAGACGTGTAATATCAACAAAATGGTTATTCTCCCACAGTACTTCTATCTGTTCAGGTGTATCCCTTTGTATTTATACAAGAGTCTCTTTAAAAAGGTCAAAGCACCTGGCAGGACTTTGTGTGGCAATATAAAAAACTCCAATGCTCCATAAGATATCTACAACTTCCTCTTAGTGATGCCGGGCTTGCAGGTCCATCTCTTTGGCTTTATTTGTTGTCTGCATTTATTTCAAGACTCTCCACAGTAGTTGGAGAAGGGCTCTGGGACCTGGCGGGCTTATTTTCGGAGATTCAGGTCTTCCCTCAGATGGTCATACCCGATAAGGGCCTGATTGATGCAGCTTATTTTAAACATACTAAGTTTAAGGGTCTTTGGGTGTATCGTATGGTCTGGCAGAATATTCGATCTATCTGCCATATACCGTTGTTCCAACAATTTACATCTCTCAGGAATACTCCTAGTTCACCAATGTCATTTCAGGACAGTTATTTGAAGTGCTGGTGGGACTCTCAAGTCACAAACTTGGGGCAACTTTATAATAACTGGGGGGCATATTAGCAAGAAGAGGCGATAATCATCGCTAACCCTGCTTAGCGTGATTTTTTTTATCGCCGGCTATTGCTGGAATATATCGCCACGCTAACGCTGTATTAGCAACGATTAGCGCTATGGCGATGAATATTCCAGCGATAGCAGGGGAAATGGGCCAACATCGCTGAAAAACCAGCGATGTTGCATGGAGAAGGAGAACACCTTGCTGATACGACCCTGTGGTCGTATCAGCATAATCCACCCCCATGTTAGGTATGGCTAACACCTGCTAATTGCAGGTGTTAAATAAATGGCGATGACCCCGGTTAGCGCGACTTTTCACGTCGCTAACTGGGGCCATGGCCACCTTGCTAATAGGCGATAGGCCTGTTAGCGAGTGTTTCACAGGTTTGTTCGTCGAGACGCCCACTTTGCATGTCATTAGCGATAAATATCGCTGACATGCAAAGCGGTAAAAACGGGCGCTAATTCCAGCAAACTGTCGCTAACTGATGTTAGAGACAGTTTGCTGATAGAGCGATATAAATATCGCCGCTTTAGCGGCAAAAAGTGCCGCTAAAGCGGCGATAGTGCCCTTGCTAATATGCCCCTGGGTCTTTCTGACATTTCAGGAGATCAGCAAAGAATATCGACTTCCTAAAAGTGGCACATATTGCTACTTACAATTAAGAACATTTCTATCACGTTTTTCGTCTAAAGAAATTAGTTTTAGTCACAATTAATTTTTACATAGATTTATTAAGATCTCTAAATGTAGTTATATTCATATTTTTTACTCAGTAATAATGAGCCTGCAGAAACAAGCCAATACGTTTGAGATCTTGTCTGCTAGCTGCTCTCGTAATTTGCATTCCAACGTCTCTGTTGTTGAAATAAGGCTTACTAATATGCTTGCCCAAAGTATTTTAAATGTCTCTATGTTGAAACTACATTCTTTTAAAACTCTCTATGATTTGTATTATACATGGGACAGGTTGTATAAATGGGGACTGAGAGATACATCAGATTGCTTTCGTTGTAGCCATCCCGGGAACGATACAGCTCATATTTTCGCCTCATGTGAACAAATTGTCCCATATTGGAATATGGTATTCAAAATGATGAATGAATTCTTAAAGATAGATGTAAGATTGGATCCTAGAACGGTGCTACTGGGTCATGGATCTAATGTTCCATTGGAGAAACCTGGGGTCTTCTTCTTTGCTGTTACTATGGCTAGATTGGCAATTGCTGGGGCATGACTTCAGAAGGAAGCTCCAGATACTATGTCCTGGTGGCAGGAGTTTGTGTTCCTCTGTGGGCTGGAACTAGCGATCATTCATAACCATCCCAGGCATAGTAGGCTAAGGTTAAAATTTGGGAGCCGGTCAGACAGGGCCTTACATATATCACACCTGGCTACACACTGGATGAATGAAAGGGACATGATGGATTGGTTTTGTTAATGCATCTATTACATTTTTGTTTGGTGCTTAATGAATTCTGCTTTAGAAATGTAACCCACGCATGTCAATGAAATATTGGTGATTTATTTGAGTATATAGATATTATTTATTTATTTCATTTATATTTACGTCATTATTGCATCTATGTGCTGTATTGTGGTTTTTTTTTAAAAGAAGGAGTACTACAGGAGTACTCTTTTATGTACTTTTATATGCCTTTGTGAATAAGCTAAGAAACGTCTAACTCCCTATTAGTAAAAGTTCAAAGAGGATATAGTCTTTTCTATTAGTACTTGTATATGATACTCCCTGAATATTCTCATTCAACGTCATGTAAGAGTACATAAAATAATACTACAAGAATACTACTTTACGTACTGCAAAATGCACTTGTGACTAGGTCCCAGTGTGTGGAAAATATGTTGGTCGATTCCCATGAGTACCATCAAAGGATGCCACAAAAGCCAAAGTATTGCGCTGTGAGATTTTACAAGCCATGTATGTGGTCAGTCTTCATGGGTAGCCCATATAAGAATGTGTTGAAGGTACATGTGTAAGCTTGTGCACCAGTAAACAGTGTCATGCCTTAGTCATGAGCCAGATGTGCAGCCTGCTACTGATCCAATATTATTTTCAGCTAGCCATGTCATTGCTCCGGTAGTGGCAGTGAAAGGGAACAGCAAGCCTTTCAACTTCATATGTCAATTGGAGACATATGATAGGTAGCAGTAAGGGGCATATCTGCTGGTTTATAACTGGCAGATCAGAGAGAAATGCTCTTAGAATGTACATGAGGTTTATCTGATTTATAGCCCTATAAACGAGAGCAGGGCATGTTGCAGAACCTATAAAGGCTAGCATTAGATTAAAAACCGTGGGTAATGCTATTAACTGGAATTCTGCCTGTTCTGCATACATCTCACAGCTTAATTAGACATGGCTTTATGGTCCTACATATTGAGAGCATGTTTTCTCCACAGCCGGCTGACAAATGTCAAAAAGGGCAATATCATTTTTAAATTGGATTTGCTGTTCGCAAATGCAAAGCTTTGTATACCTTTCTGAAGTATGCCTACCGTTTCCTTGTCACTTTCCCTATAAAATAATTATGTAGGGAAAATTGATGGCCTAATTTTTCTATTTTAATGTGATCGGAAGTTGCTCACGCTTGTTATATTGATAGTTACATAACCAATTACCTATTTCACAATTTTAAAAGAGACAGTAGCATTACACACAGGAACAAACTCCCAGTAATTGCAAGATAATGGGTTATATTAAACTCACAAGAATCTCTGCCAAATCGTAGAAGTCAATGCCACCAACATCAGTGAATACGAACAAAACATGCATAGAAATTTGCATTGCAATAGGTGCCTTCACATGCAGTCATCCACTAATTTCCATACCTGCTCTCACACTCACATAAAAACAAACACACAGAACATTTACATGTTCATAATGCATGGGAAGGCCTCCTCTGCAAAAGACATCCAATGCCTTAAACACTCCTTGCACCTTACCCAGACCTCAATGTCCAGAACCTCCCTCAAGCTAGACCCCAATTTAACAGAATTTCTGCTGTTCATCAAGAACAACGAGCAACAACTAGTCCAGCCTTGAAAACGACATAAATATTTACAGTTTTTAACCCAAACTTTCACTCAATGCCAAGTCTCTCTGGTTCACCCTGGACACCAATCTCTCCCTCAAGGAACACATCACCCAGAAACCTAAGATGGCTTGGTACCAACTCTCGCAACTAGAAAGTGGATTCATTCCACCAAGAAAGCAACTAGAGAACTGTTGTTTAAGCTCTCGTATGTTCGCAGATTTATCTGGTTGACAAACTTACCATTGTCAGTGGGTCTTGGCACACTCACAGCCAGTACACCATCAGACTGGGGCTAAAGAAGTGCAAAAAAGAAAAAAAACAAGGCAACAGGCCTCTTCATCTATGCACCCCAACGTTGAACGACATCCCTTTATCCATCAGGTCTGCCGCAATTCTGCTCCAACTGAGGAAATGGTAAATGCACACCTCTTTAAAGAACACTACACTGTAATGCAGTCACAAGCCGCTGTGACTCTTAGAAATCTACCCCTGAAAATACACATCTTTGCCTTGGATCATCTGCAGTGCTCTGCCGCCTTTCAACTAGGTTCATGATATATACATACCACATACATACATGATTAGTAGCAGATCCAGCAGCACTCCTCCTCTTTCCTAACAATTATTTTTCAACATAATCCTCGAGTTGCTATAGGATGACATCTCTGTGCTAAGGGCATGCTTTTTAAAAGAAAAACCATACTAATAGGAATATCATTGCTGACATACTTTTAAAACAATATTTATAACAACTGGAAGCAATTAGTTAGTCACTTTGGGTGCCTGAGTAGGACTGCTTTGGGTGAGGACAGTGAGTGCAAGAAAGTGGGAATGTTAGGTAAAGGGCCCCTCGCTAGATGTTTTTTCCCCGCCCCTCTTCCCTCTTCCCCTTTGCCTTCCACCTCAACGTTATCATAGTTCCAACACACATTGTTATATTTTGAGAAATATATATTTAAGGTCGATTTTTGGATAGGTAATTGCTATAGTATATGTGCAATTGTCTTTTAATAGTTAACCCTTAATACAAGGCTGTAATTGTTTTAGTAAGGGCTCTTATCAAAAGTTTAAATAAACTTGAAACGTAACCTCCTCATTTCTGCTACCTCTCATCCTTACCCTCCTCTGAATCAGATGTCCTTTTCTTGAGCTAGGATCAGATGAAAAATCTATACCCCTATTGCAAGTGAGCTGGGAAAAGGATGAAGTATTTACAGCATTCGATAAATGCCAACACAGGGTGCAGTGGATTCTGTATGAAAAGAATGGTCCAGAAATCCTTGACCTGGATGGTATTGCCTATTTGTTGTAGTTAGGTGGAGGAGGTCGACTCGAGGTAATGGACCTTTTTGACCTCTTTTTATAATAGTTGAGAGACTAGTGAGTACATGCTCCTCCTTGGTTAATGTTGAAATTCTTTTGTTCAAAAAACCACATGATTCCAATTAGATGTTTATCTTTGCGTTTATTATTTCTTATATTTTCTTTTTGTTATTATACTTTTTGATCTTCATCTTTACTTCATGATGCATAAATAGCCACGGAACAAGGGATTTGGCCCCAGGACGCGTTGCTAATTTACAGTAAAAATATATTTTGTTTATACGCGCTTCGTTTGATGCTAAATATTTCGTCAAATATTATGCCAAAAGATAAATTCTGGCTGTACAGATTATATAAGCCTTGAGAAAGCCCTGGTCCAACCGACCATTATAGCGCGAAACAGATGTCGGCTGCTGCAATTGCTCACTGTACCATCTTGGAAAATCCTGGCAATTTATGCATCATGAAATAATGATCATATTAATTATTGTTTTTTAATTGAAATTAGTATTTTAGGCTAATTAAAAGATGTCCTGATAATTAATTATGTACGTTATGTAATGGATTATTTATGTCAATCATCTGTTGCATTTTGATTGCTAATTCTCTAATACGTGTGTTTACTAATAAACTTTTGAAATGAATGTTATATTAATTAATCGTTTTAATATTATTTGTTTATTTAATTACTATCTTAATGACATTAATGTTTTAATTATAATTAATGTTGAGGGTGTTTGTTGACGTTTTTGGGGTAGTAGTGTATTTTTTATTAAATTTATCTATTTATGTTCTATTGTTAAAATATAAGTAGCAGTGAAAAATATTATGGTGGTCAAATTGAAACAGGCAAACTATTAGCATATTTAAAGATTAGAAAAGAAAGAACACAAATAGAGTCAGTAATAAATAATAATAAAGGCAAATCCCTTTTAAAGACAAATATAAATGAATTTGTATCATTTTACACAGATCTTTAAAGCCAATAACAAAATCCTTTAAGTATGGAGATAAGAAATTCTTTACAATCCATTGAGAAACTGCTAACAGATGATATTGATTTTTCCTCATTAGACTGATATATCAATTGAAGAAATTAGTGAAGCAGCAAAGGTATTAAAAAAGGAAAAGCCCCGGGAACTAGGACTTCAAAATTGAATTGTATTCTCTTTGATAAAGGTATTCCCCAAACTCCTTGAATTGTATCATTCCTTTACAGAATTGAAACTTGCTCAGTGCATTTTCCAAGAAGCAATGATATCTCTCATCCCTAAAGATAATTGTGATTTTGAAGTTCTGTAAAAAATTATAGACCAATTCCCTAGGCTAATGTTGATTATGAAATTTCTGCAAAGATCCTGGCTTTGCGGATTGATCTTATTTGGCCAAATTTACTGGATTGGAACAATCTGGTTTTGTGAAAGGTCATCTTTTCTCTGATAACACTAGACTTTTCTTCAATATTCTTAGTAAGCCTTCAAAACGTTCACACCCATTAGCTACAATTGCATTAGATGTGGAGAATGCATTCAATTGAATTGTTTGGAAATGTATGTTTAACAATCTGTATTGGTTAGGCTTTGGTCCCAAAATGGTGGATTTAATGTTGTTGTGATACTCTTCTTCTAAAGCTGCTATTTTTTATAATGATATTTTATCAGAATATTTCCCTGTAAAAACAGGTATTAGGCAAGGATACCCTTAGTACCTTCTTTTATTCTGCACTGCTCTTAAATTCTTTCATTATAAAATTAGCCAAAATAGAGACATTTCAGGTTTTTCATATGTAGCTCTCAATTAAAAATATCTGTGTATGGAGATGATATTCTCCTTTACGTTTCTAACCCCATGTATCTTTGAATTGTTTCATAAAAGACATTCAAATATTCTCTTTCTTACTGGGATATAAATTGAATTCTGACACATCTGAAATAGTTCCTATTAATAAATTTTTCTCCAAAACAGTCTTTTGATTCCCAGGGTTTCGCTAGAACATGGTCAAAATTGAATACGTAGGGACATGGTTTACAAATTAGGGGGCCTATTAGGATGGCGGGCGGATCGCCCCCCGCCGGGCCGGCGGTAGCCCCCGCCGGCCCGGCGGGGGCGATCTGCCCGCCATCCATGCCTCAGTGACCCCCTGCCATATTATGATGGCTGGGGGGTCCGCGGCGGACGGGAAGACAGTCCGCCGCTTTTCCGCCGGTCGACTCGTCGACCGGGTGGAAAACGTGCACAATATGGTGGCGGTGTCTGCAGGACACCACCATCCATATTGTGATGCAGGCAGGGATGTGCCTTTCCATGGCGGAGTTGCCGCCATGGAAAGGCATATGGTCTTTGGTAATGGGGGCCCGTTGCGGGCCCCCGAGGGGGTGGGGGGTGCACCTGGGGGGTACCTATGGTACCCCCCTACATTGGCATGCACAGGGTGGCAGGCACCATGCGGTGTCTGTCATGTTGTGCATGCCAATGCGCAACATGCTTTATTTTTTATTTTTTATTTTATTTTTTTATTTTATTTTTTATGAGTTTTATAGAGCGCGAACTTGACCCGTTAGGGTATCAGAGCGCTTTACAGGAAAACATAGCCGTGTACAAATTAAGCATAGCATTATCCAGTTGCGGATTGAATGAGAGAGGGTAGGGTGCAGGGTACACAGGGAGATAGGGCATGTATTTACAGATTAAATATCCGAATACTCAGGAACGAGGTAACATTTTTACAGATTAAATATCCAAATACTCAGGAGCGAGGTAACATTATTACAGATTACGTTAACCAATGTTCGCGACAAGGCCCCCAGTTTCTGATGGGGTGAGCTAGATAATCCGAAGGGAGGCAATAGATGGCCATAGTTCAGGGCTGTAGTAGTTGTAGAGGCAAAGATTAAACGAGAAATTTACCCATAAGGAATGTTTTGGCATCCTTTTTGAAGCGAGTCAGAGAGGGGATTCTTCTGATGTCCGGTGGGAGAGAGTTCCATATTCTTGGAGCAGCCCCGGAGAAAGCCCGGTTGTAAGTTTTTTTTTTCCGAAAGCGTGCAGGTTGGAGCAAGAGGTCTCTGGCAGATCGTGAGTTTCTGATTCCACCGGAGATCACAAGTTTCTGCCTCAAATATGCAGGAGAGTTAGAATATAAGGCTTTGTGCGTGATGCATGCTATTTTGAGCTGTATTCTTGCCTCCAGGGGAAGCCAGTTGAGAGCTTTCAAGTGTGGGGAAATATGGTCGTATTTCCTCGAGTCGGTGAGTAGTCTGGCGGCCGCGTTGAGGCAGGCTTTTAGAGGTGCCAGGGAGATCTTGGGTAGGCCCGAGAGGGTAGAGCAGCCATATTCCAGTCTAGAGATGACAAGTGCTTGGACTGTCATTTTTAGGTCGGGAGCATCGAGGAAGGGTTTCAGTTTCCTAAGGTAGCTCAGGTGGAATCTGGCTGATTTGGCCATTGAATTTATGAAGTCCCGCATGTTCAGGTTGCTATCGAGGGTGATTCCCAGAGATTTGGCCGAGTCTACGATGGTTGGTGAGCAATTCAAGGCTGTAATAGCCTTAATCCATGATTGAATCTCAAGGTTGGTATTGGGCGGGGCGATCAGGAGAAATTCAGTTTTCTTTGCGTTGAGTTTGAGTTGATTGGATGCGAGCCATTGGACAGTGAGTTTCAGGGCTTCGTTTAGGGAGAGGATCTCTGCGAGCGATGAGGTTTTGATGTAGATCTGAGTGTCATCAGCGTACATGTGATAGGAGATATTGGCAGTGCGTAGTACTTCGGTAAGCGGTTCCAGGTAAAGATTGAAGAGGGTGGGGGACAGTATTGAACCTTGAGGGACTCCAACCGTGACCGGGGATGGTGCAGATAGGTTGCTGTTGACAAGGAATCTCTGGGATCTGTTTTTGAGGAAGGACCTGAACCATTCTAGAACGGTGCCATCCAAACCCATCCTAAATTTGAGGCGTTCGAGTAGTTTTTCATGGTTGACCGTGTCGAAGGCCGAGGATAGGTCTAGGAGGATTATGAGACAGGCCTTGCCCAGGTCAAGGGCCTGGAGAGCATCATCAACGATGTGGAGCATAGTGGTTTCGGTGCTGTGTCCTGGTCTAAATCCGGATTGGAAGTCATCAAGCAGGTGGAAGTTGTTGATGTGTTGACTTAGTTGCTGCTGCACACATTTCTCCATCACTTTGGCTAAGAGGGGGATGTTGGAGATGGGTCTGAAATTGTCAGGGGAGGCTGGATCCAGCGACAGCTTTTTCAGAATGGGGAGGACTTGGCCGGCTTTTAGAGAGTCGGGCACCATTCCCTGCCGGAGAGAGGCGTTAATTATTGTAGTCCAGCTAGGAATAATGGATTGAGCGACGGTAGCTAGGCAGTTGGAAGGGAGCGGGTCATTAAAATGGTTGTTAGGCTTTAGGGAGGATAGGATTTTGGACACTGAGTCGTCATCATAGAGTTTGAAGTCAGTCCAGTGAGCATTGTTTTTGGGTGGAACCAGTGGGGGCGATGTGGCTGGAGGAGGCGGGTCAAGAGGTGTTTGAGGGTGAGTGGTGGAGTTGAGTTCGCTTCCAAGGGCTGAGATTTTGTCTGCGAAGAAGGAGGAGAATTCCTCTGAGGATATAAGAGACTTGGGGTTTTCTTTTGAAGTTTTGGCCAGTATATTAGATTGGTGTTTGACCAGTTCGAAGAGCTTTTGGGGCCTGTTCTTGGCCTTCTCTAGTGCAGTTCGGAAGAATTCTTTTTAGACTTGAGTATGTTCCTGTTGTAGGAGTTTCTGGCCTGGCGGAGGAGTTTTAGGTGTGCGGCAGAGGGGTGCTGCCTCCAGGATCGTTCAGCTTGTCGGAGGACTCTCCTCTCGTTGTTAAGGGATCCCGTGAACCAGGGGTTTCTGTCTTTGATTTGGGTTCTTTTCAGCTTTAGTGGGGCTAGATCATCCAGGATGTTCGAGATAGTCGCCGAGTAGTGATCGTTAAGACCGCTGACTGTTGTGATATGTGAAGGGGGGGGGAGGTCGGATTTGCAGCGAGCCTCGAGTTCCCTGCGGTCTAGGTTCTTAGTGTCTCTGATCCAGCGTTTAGGAATCACTGGTTGCGATGCCCTTGTTTTGAGGGTGCCCGGTAGGAGGAAGGTGATGGCGTGGTGGTCAGACCAGTCGCATGGGTCTATAGAGATAAGTTTGACTGTTGATTCTTTGGAAATAATCCAGTCAAGAGTGGCCCCTTTGAGTGAGTTGGAAGTGAGCAGGCCTGGGTCAGGGCTTGATCGGCCAGAAGGTCCTTGATGGCGTTGACATGTGAATCCTTTGGATCGTTCCAGTGCAAGTTAAAGTCACCAAGGAAAATATCTTTGATATTGTTGGAACTCTTAGCTGTGATGATTTCCATGAGGTGGTCGGTGAAAGAGTCGTTCATGCCTGGGGGGTGGTAAAAGATGTGCAGGTTGCACAGTAGGGTGGAGTTGCTGTGAATAGCGAGGGAAAGGTATTCACAGGATTCAGTGGTGTCCGCCAGAAGTTCCGTGATCAGAAGGTTAGAGCGGTAGATGCAGGCGACGCCTCCTCCTTTCTTGTTAGATTGTCTGTCTAGCCTTGCGATGTTGTAGTTAGGAGGGACTAGGATGTCCAGGTGTGGAGATGAGGATTCGTTGAGCCATGATTCTGTAAGGATCGCTAAGTCGAAATTTTTGAAAAGGATGAGATCGGCAATATCCGCGGCGTGTTTAGCTGCCGATCGGCAGTTAATTAAAAGGGCAGATAGAGAGGATTTGGAAGGAGGTTCGGGGGTCTGGGCGGATAGGTGAACAGGCGCTAGATTGTTCTTGACCATAAATCTGTTGCGGAGGGTAGCTGGTCTGTTGGGGTTGATAGTGACCGTGCAGATGGCGTGTTCTGCCTTAGCATCTAAAGGATGAGGGATAGCTGGGGTAGAGTTGTAGTCTCGGAGGATGGCGAGGATTTCCATTTCAGTGAGATCTAGTGGACTTGGGATGGCAGAGGTAGAGTTGTAGGATAGGACAAGAGCATGGGTTTCTTCCTCTGAGAGGTGGCATGGATGTTTGCGGGGGCGAAGATGTCTCAAGGAAAGCGGAAGAGGTTGTTTAGAGAGCTCAGTCAAATGTGGGGGGATGGCGTTTGGTAAGGGCATCAGGTTGGCGAGGGAGAGTTCAGCGAGGTGGAGGAGGTTCATTAGTTCCAGGATGGAGATATGAATGCTCTGGGTTAGTTTGGCAGCTCTGGCGTGCAGAGAATCGATGTCCCTATGAGAAGGTGGTGTTAGAGGGCAAGGGGGCAGTGGTTCGGGAGCAGTACTGACAGTGAGAATAGGTGATAGGGGGGAGGGATTTGTATGGCCTGTGTTGTAAGCGATAGGATCTATGTTAGAACCCCTTTGCGTGTTGGGTTGAGGGCAGGAAGGGCAGGTGGGACTTGTATCGTAAGTCTTTGGGGGTATACTGGTGACATAGTCTACTTGGGGAGCTAGTGGAGCAGGGACCAAATGTCTAGGGGTGATTCTGTTAGCGAGGCCGGGAGACGTGCTGTAGTGGTTCGGGTGGTCAGCAATGGGAGAACTAAGGGGGGTTTGTGAGTGGCTGGCCATGCTGGATGGGCTGGTTGGGGACTCAACGGTGCGGGAAAAGTAAGCGCGACCTGTATCGTAGCTCCTTGGGGGCGTATCAGTGACATGGTGTACTTGGGGAGCTGGTAGGGAGGGGACCAGAGGTCTAGAGGTGATTTTGTTGACAGGACCGGGAGACGTGCTGCAGTGGTAAGGGTAGCTGGAGTTGGAAGATCTTAGAAGGGTTTGTGGGTGGCTAGCCACATTGGATGCGCTCGATGGGCTGGACGAGGGCTCAGCAGGGCGGGAGTTAATTACCCTGCTAGTGTCGTGTACGTGTTTTCTGAGGAGGGTAAAAAGGTCTGCAAATTTATTTAAGTTTTTGGATGAGGCTTGGATCATAACGATGCCGTTTTTATAGAGGGTGATGGTGAGGTCAGCTTGCAGGGTTGAGGAGGGTACTATGGTTAGCTTAGTACCGTACGGGATGTTCTGAGTAGCACGTACATTGAAATGGTGAGCAAAGGTTCTGCGCCAGGCAGAGGTTTTTCTAGAATAGAAGATGAGGTCATTAATGACCACGCCGTTGTCTGCGCTGTAACGCAGGTCAGAGATCAGTGTCTCAGGGTGTCTTTTCAGGGTGGAGTGTTTGAAGGATTTTATGGCGGTTTTGGAGAGGTTAGGGGGTAGACCAGAGTGTGGGAGTTTTCCCCCGTTGCGGACAGGCCAGTCCTTGCCATGCTGGCTCGGGTCGGCTGCTTGGGCACCAGTAGGGACAGAGATGCAGCAAGGTGGGCGTATCCACCGTGCGGGTGCCAGAGATGTACTGTGACAGTTCTACAGGGGAGCACACTATTAGTGTAGGAGCCTTGTTGGTAGCTGATGAGGATGCAGGTAGGTGGTTGGCCGCTCTTGAGAGATAGCTAGTGAGGGTGAGTATAAACACGATGTAATAGGAGCTCAGTCATTTCATGGTCAGGCAATGGATGGTGATTGGAGTGTCTTCAACTGTTGCCATTTTAGGGTCAGGCAAAGAGCAGTCTGCCAGTGAAATGGTTACTGTGTAGATACCGGCAGTAGATCACAACTCTGGGCAGTAAGGAGTTTACGTAGCGCTAACTGCTCGTCTTCAATGATGTTCCTATGACCAGTCAGGGGCGAACAATGTTCCTCGAGTTTCCTGAGGGGCCGCCATTTTAGGTCCAGGCAGCCGTAGGACCCAGCACATTTGTATATTTAGTAGGAGGTGAAGCGCACAATAACCTGGCGCCGTCGTGTTACCACTTTCCAGAGGTGGACTTCTAGGGGTGGGGAGGTAGGGCTCACCAGACAACCTCGCGTGGGTTGATGGGTTGGCGAGTTTGCCGATGGGCCGCCATTTTAGGTCCAGGCAGCTGTACCTGCATTTTATAGGAGGATTAGATATTGCCTGGTGCTGATTAACCGAGGTGGACTCAGTTACATTTTACTAAAAGGCATGAAAATGAGGTGGGGAGGCAGGGCTCATCACACAGCCTCGCGTCGGTTGATGGAGTCAGATGGCGCCGACTCTCAACCGAGGACGACCTTCGGTCTCGTGCGAACACTCACCCCAGAGGCTGATCTCCGGTCCCGCTAGCAGCGCAGGGTCCAGGCAGCTCCCGGGACACGCATCAATGGCACCAGGGCAGCCCTCGGACCGGCAAGGACCCGGGGCAAACCCGATGACCTGGTGGCAGCGGCAAGACTCAGCTCTCCGCGGGAGAAGGCGGGCACACAGCGCCCAACAACGTAGCAGGCGCCGGCCACAGCCCCGGCGAGGATCGCGGGTCCAAGGCAGCCCCGGGACGAGGGGTGGCAGCATCAGACGGCAGCAAGGATACCACCACCGAGCTCCCCAGGCCCGCAGGAGAGCTCCGATCGCTGGCTCCGCTCCACCGGTAAGACCCCCAGCACCAGGGGTTCCAGTCTCAACGGGGCCAGCACGGGGGTCCGGGAGTTGGCACCGCTGGTCAGGGGCTCACCGACATGGCATCCGGTCTCGTGAGGCCACCGGCCGGGGCAGCAACAGGCAAGCGTACAGACCAGCCCGGGAGCAGGGCACCAGCAGAGCAGCGCCGGGGTCCAGGCAACGATGGCGCCGACCCGAGCTGTAGAGGTTGAAAATCCGGGTAAGTTGAACGCCAAAAATTCCGTTATTGAGGGATGGTTCGGCAGGGTTCGCAGTCCGGTCCAGAGCAGGAGAGTGTAGGGCCGGTGAGGTGGTTATTCGGGGATATACGCCAGATGGTGATCCCCAAACCAGGAGCACCTAGGGAGGCTCCCACTCAGGCGGCCATCGGGTGCTGCTCACAGCACCGCCCGCCGCAATGTAAATGATGCGGGATGCCACCACCACCGTGGTGGTGGCATCCTAATTGACATGGCAGGACCGCCGCACCTCTTGCGGGCGGTCCCGTTTGCCGTTGCGGTGGCGGGCGGACTTTGTTACATATATAAAAAAAACAATAATATAAATAAAAATAACAAAAATATATATAACAGATTAAAAAATTACAATATTTGTAATCTTTTTTAAATAAATTATACAGTACATTAACTAAAACAGTACAGAAAATATTGGATAGCGGAGGGAATAAAATTACTATTCCCACTCCACACACTGTAACAGTAGGGAAAGTGTTGGATAGCGTAAGGGTAAAAATTACTATTCCCACTCCAGTAAGTGCAACAGGAGGGAAAGTGTTGGATAGGGTAGGGGTAAAAATTACTATTCCCACTCCAGACAGTGCAACAGTAGGGAAAGTATTGGATAGCGTAGGGGAAAAAACTTACTATTCCCACTCCAGAGAGTGCAACAGTAGGGAAAGTATTGGATAGCGTAGGGGTAAAAATTACTATTCCCACTCCAGAGAGTGCAACAGTAGGGAAAATGTTGGATAGCGTAAGGGTAAAAATGACTATTCCCACTCCAGAGAGTGCAACAGTAGGGAAAGTGTTGGATAGCGTAGGGGTAAAAATTACTATTGCCACTCCAGAGAGTGCAACAGTAGGGAAAGTGTTGGATAGCGTAGGGTTAAAAATTACTATTCCCACTCCAGAGAGTGCAACAGTAGGGAAAGTGTTGGATAGCGTAAGGGTAAAAATTACTATTCCCACTCCAGAGAGTGCAACAGTAGGAAAAGTGTTGGATAGCATAGGGGTAAAAATTACTATTCCCACTCCTCTAAGTGCAACAGTAGGGAAAGTGTTGGATAGCGAAAGGGTAGAAATTACTATTCCCACTCCAGAGAGTGCAACAGTAGGGAAAATGTTGGATAGCGTAAAGGTAAAAATTACTATTCCCACTCCAGACAGTGCAACAGTAGGGAAAGTGTTGGATAGCATAGTGGTTAAAATTACTATTCCCACTCCAGAGAGTGCAACAGTAGGGAAAGTGTTGGATAGCGTAGGGGTAAAAATTACTATTTCCACTCCAGAGAATGCAAGAGTAGTGTTGGATAGCGTAGGGGTAAAAATTGCTATTCCCACTCCAGAGAGTGCAACAGTTGGGAAAATGTTGGATAGCGTAAGGGTAAAAATGACTATTCCCACTCCAGAGAGTGCAACAGTAGGGAAAATGTTGGATAGCGTAGGGGTAAAATTGATACTCCCACTCCAGAGAGTGCAACAGTAGGGAAAGTGTTGGATAGCGAAGGGGTTAAATTTACTATTCCCACTCCAGAGAGTGTAACTGTAGGGAAAGTGTTGGATAGCAGAGGGTTAAAATTAACATAGTTATCAATTAAATAATATTTTAATTAAATAACTAATTAATAATTAATTAATAATAAAATATTTATAAATACCAATAAATTGAAATTAATAATTATTTTATTAAAATTAAATTATTTGCCACCTTATTCCCCTATAAACCCACAACCCGCTCCTAAAATAAATTAACACAATATAAATATCAATTAATAAATTAATAAAAATTATTTAGCAATTAATAATTAATTAAGAATAAATTATTTATCAATACCAATAAATAAAAAATAATATTTACTTTATTATAACTAAATTACTTACCACCCTATTTCCCTATTAACCCACAACCCACTCCTAAAAAACATTAACACAATTAATATAATTATCAATTGATCAATTATTAAAAAATAATTACCAATTAATAATTAATTAACAATAAATTAATTATCAATACCAATAAATAAAAAAATAAAAAAACGTTATTATGATAAATTACTTCCCACCCTATTCCCCTATAAACCCACAGCCCGCTCCTAAAATAAATTAAGACAATCAATATAATTATCAATTAGTCAATTAATAAAAATGTATTTCCAATTAATAATTAATTAACAATAAATTAATTATGAATACCAAAATATAAAAAATAATAATTACTTTATTATAATTAAATTACTTCCCACCCTATTCTCCTATAAACCCACAACCCGCTACGGAACTAAAACACAAAAATTAATTAAGAATTCATTAATAATTTCTAAAAATTATTATTTAATTTACTATAATTAAATTACTTCCCACCCTATTCCCCTATAAACCCACAACCCGCTACGGTACTAAAACGCAAAATTTACTTTAAAAAAAATTACTAACTTCTAAAAATGTAATACATATATTTAAGAAATAAAACAATACTTAACAAAATATATAGAACACATACATATAAAATACATACTAAAATACTATTAACCAGATACAACAACGGCGGACCTTCTGTGCCGCACCTCGTGCCAGTTCCTACATATAAGTTCGCCGTGCAATCTACCCCTGCGTCAGCCGTTGAATGACGTCACTGTGCTCCAGATCAGAGAATATTATGACAAGTGGGGGTGCGCAGCTCAAAAAATTCCAATAGACCAAGGAATTAAAAAATTATTTCTTCTTTATTCAAAAAATGTATTTTTCTTAAAATCATCAAATATAGACAATCCAGCCTACGCGTTTCATTCCCACATAGGGAACTTCATCAGGGCTCTATATCCACTGTGTGTCCTAAAAAAGTTTTTCCAATAATTCAAAAGGTCAAGTGTATTGCACTGTGGCCCATATTCATTCTGAGCAGATACGAAGAATCCTCTGCGTTACAACCGAAAATTTCCTCTCTCTTCCGTGTTCCGGAATAAAGAAGAAATAATTTTTTAATTCCTTGGTCTATTGGAATTTTTTGAGCTGCGCACCCCCACTTGTCATTACATACTAAAATACATAACACTAATATAAACATCGATATTATTAACAACAATATTTTTGCAAACGATATTACTGACTTCGATATTAATAAAAACGATATTTCTTACCTTCAGGTCGATATTCTAGTCACCGATATTCTTGATGTTGATATTCTGTCCCTTCGATATTGCCAACTCGATATTTCTGTAGGTCGAAATTAAAAAGTCGATATTATGTCTGTGCACCATCAATGAGATTTCACTGCGACACTTCTACGAGTTCACTGCGTCAAATCCTTACACCTGCTCGAAGCAGGCGTAAGGGGTGACACAGGCCTTTTCACATGGGGCTTGCCCCATTTGAAATGACACATTGCTGGGGTTGCGTCTGTTTCCAGACACACTCCAGCAATGCGCCATTTTTGCGCTGACAGATACGTCAGGATTCCTGACCTATCTGTCAATCCTTGCAACATGGCGCACCGTACAGTAAATATGGCGCAAGGAGGGCGCACTGAAAAGTGTCCAGGGCCAGACAGGTCGTAGCGGGCACCGGGCGTTTCCCCAGTGAGCCGGAGAGGTGGGGGCCGGTTTTGGATCTGTGGGGGCTGTTTTTGTTACTGGGGGCCGGTTTTGCAGCAGTGCTTCAAAATTGGCCCGTCGTAACAAAAGCACAGCAGCAGTGTTCCTGCCAGAAACACCCCCCCCCCCGGGCCGGTCGGATGTAGTTGCCAGGGTTAGTCTGCGATCCCCGGCCAGCCCTGAAAGTGTTGCATTGCTGTTTCACCGCAGAGATGCCACACTTTTCATCAATGAGGCCCTCAATGTTTTGATCCTCTACCTGGTGAAAGGCTTATGTCATGACCTAGTTTAACTTGGATCGTGCTATAGTAATGCACACTCCTTAGGACTAGGCAGAAGATGGGCTTTTCGGTGGACAGAATAGAGTCTTAATGGTAGACTGATGGATTTAATTTAGGACAGATCTCTAAAGACGAACATTCCTGAAATGTTAGAATGCCATTTTCTATTCAGCATATTTTATGTAATTAGGGACACCGGTTTCCAGTTCAGAATTTTCCTTTTAGATATCATTGTTTTCAGATGTGCTAAGACTGCAATTCCCAGTATATATTAGGTTCTTTAGAGAAGCACAAAGCGGGAAAATTACATCACCGGATAACACAGAGCCATCTGGTAAACCTAGATTTGCACCAAATGAGCAAGGAACCGGATGACAAAGGCGTTGAGATGTACACACAAGGACAACTAAAATACAACACAGTATGTGTGATTTCGGATCCATGGCACCCTCAAGAACACACTTTCAGAATCCGTTACTGAAAAACACACCAATTCACACCGAACTAAGGGGCCTATTACGATGGCGGGCGGACATAGTCCGCCCACCACCGTAACTGAGCGAGGGACCGCCCGCCGATGCTGCGGCGGTCCCGCCATGCACATTAGGATGCGACCGCCACACTGGCGGGCGCATCCTGTGCCTTTTCCATTGCGGGTGGATCTGCTGGCTGCAGTCCCGCCCGCACTGGAAAAGGACTGTGCACGGCACTGCCATGCACTACATGGCAGTCACCACGTGGTGCCTGCCACGTAGTGCATGGCAATGAGGGGGGTACCATAGGTACCCCCCATGTGCACCCCCCACCCCCCTTCACCCTGGGGAACCGCAATGGGCCCCCAAAAGCAAGGACCGTATGCCTTTCCATGGCGGCAACGCCGCCGTGGAAAGGCCATTGACCGCCAGCATCCTGATATGGATGGTGGTGTCTCGCAGACACCACCACCATATGCAGGCACTTTTTCCGCCGGTCGACGAGTCGACCGGCGGAAAAGCGGCGGACGGTCTTCCCGTCCGCCGCGGACCCCCCAGCCATCATAATATGGCGGGGGGTCATTCTAGTGTGGATGGCGGGCGGATCGCCCCCGCCGGGCCGGCGGTGGCTACCGCCGGCCCGGCGGAGGCGATCCGCCCGCCATCCTAATGGGCCCCTAAATATCGGGACTGAAACACCAACGACTGGTCTAAAGGAAATGGTATTAAACTGATAACGACAAAATGCAACTTGTAGGCAAACACAGAAAAGCACAAATAACCAGAAAAATGTAATAAATGGATGTTGCCCCCAGCTACCACATTAACCCTGTCTTCCAGGACACAGAAGATCTCATGGCAGAGGAGAAACAAGAATAAACATAGGACAACAGTTAGGAAAAGTTTATAGTGAAGAAAGGAATGGCACACAGGGAAATATCTGGCACCACAAACATCATGGTGCATAGAACAGTGACATCTATACAGCCCTTTTTATGCATAATACAAGAATACATTCTGATACCAGTGGTCACCTAGCTATCATTCAACAAACAGCCCCCTGTCCTGTGACAATCCTACACCACGAGCACTAGATGTCCTTGGACCATGGCAAGAATGAAGTGCTATGTCAAGGGAAAGCACCAGCAACTACAGCCAGCTTTATAGGAGACACCGATGCCCAGGGGCATTAACTATCACCCACTGCAAAACAAAGAGGTAATATCTAAATAACATCCCAGCTGCGCCTCCAGCTGTCTTTACCACAATGCTGGTCTTACACATGCCTAGAGTTACACAGCATGACCTAATCAGAAGGGTAGCTTTGCTGTTATGGCAGGAGCCACTGGGTGCTCAAAATTACCAGGAGCCTGTCTGTCGCCACCTCCACATACATCATATCTGCTGCACAAGGTCACAACTGCCACAGAGTGCACTACTAGCGATATCAGCTGATCGATGTTTGTACTATTACTAAACTCTTTTTCTGGCAAGCTGGTAGTATTCTTGTTTTGGAAAAAACATGGATGGCCTATTTACTTGGTGTGGCTTTCACTTTCTAGATGAAGTCAGACTGGAATTGAGAATATGTCTGTCCAGACGATTCTCTAAATAATCACAGTTTTCAAAAATTACAGCTTTGCTGCTTGGGCCCAAAAGCCTTGCATGGAATAACTCTAATTTTGGTAAGGAACCAAAACTAGGATCCTTGTGTTTGCTTAGTTTGCCCTAAGTTGGCAGGCTATGCCCAGACGTGGGTCCCTTGCTCACTTTGCCACTGGATTAAAGCTAGCCTGGCTGATGAGGGATGTTATTCTGAAACCGGTCCCAGGATGCTTGTTTCCGGTCCAGGGAAGACCTGGCTTGGCAGTTCGAGCTGGACTGTTCCTGTGAGGAACAGGGTCAAGACTGATTTGCATATGGCTGGGTCTGAACTGGGGTGGCGAACGGAGCTAAAGAACGATGATGGATTCAACCCAGGTCTGTGACTGGGGGTGAGTGTCTGAAAAGTTTCAGTGCTCTGTCCATCATCTCCTTGTGTTTTCTCCAAACCCAGGTCTCCAGCTCCAAGGTCAAGCGCTAGCCTAGCGGCTAGGAAACAACCACAGTCTGAGTGCGTTGGGCAATTTATCATGTATATGGAATTGTCCTGGACGCTTCACAGTAAACGAACTGATTAAAAAGTGTGCTTCTTTGCTTTCCCATCGTGAAATAATGGCCAAGGGTAAACAGTAGACTTTGTGCCATTGCCAGCTAATTTATGAAGATGGAGGACAATAGTTTAGCTAGAATTTAATAAATTGCCAGGGGTCCTCCTACTGCACAAACTGAATTCCGAAAAACATCCCTAATTAATAGCCGACTCCCCTTTGGAGGCGCTTTTGGAGGGTGCAGAGGAAGATGTCAGTATTAATAGAAGAGGACCAGACGGAGATGGATGCGCTGTGGGATGCTGTACCTTCCTGCTGGCTGCGTGCTGCATTATTATGCAGTTACAGCTCCGTCTCTTCTACTCAAAGCATTTATACAGCAGGGCCAAACTTCTGGTTCGTCAAATTTTTACTTCTATACCAAATCTCCTCTCACAGGTCATTAGCATTTGTATGAACAAGAAAAAGTCAGTTTTTATTAATGACTTACTCCGATGCGTTAATGTTGATAGCGTCCCTGCTGAATTGTAAAACCAGCCATGGCCTACATATCTTTCGATAAAATGCCACGCCATTCCCTTCTGGCTGTGTTTTTTCTCACGCACCTTATGGGATTAGAGCGGCATTCTTTTCTGCTCATTTTTAATAAAGAAAGTAGACCACCAGACCTGATGTGCATATTGCAGTTAAGCTAGCAGTGGATTCGATTTCTACTGCAAGCAGCCCAGCTCCATGCCAGGTTTGGAATATTAAGTTTTCCTGTGTATGTTATTGGTTTACAGACATACATACAACTAATAAAATGCTATTGCATATGCATGTCGAATGTAAATATCTTTGCTATCAGCTGGTCTGGGTTAATATGGACAGCAAAATATAGAAAACTGTTTTTTCAGTGGATTTATAAATAGTTCCTTTCATGAAAACTTAAATGCATTATATTTTTCTTATTTTTATTTTATGACATATTCCTCACAGACCACACCTACTTAAATCAGAATACTTAGGGGCCGATTCCGATTCGGGCCGGAAATCCCTCCGACCGAGTCGGATTCGGAGAGATATCCGACCGAACCGGACTCTAGCAGTCCGACCGAACGAGTACGATGCGGACGCATGCTATCGGACTCGATTCGGTCGGACTCCCATTGAAGTCAATGGGAGCCGGTCGTCACGCACGCGTACACGAGCTCCCATTGACTCAATGGGTGCGTCGCAAACAAGGGCGCCCCCTACAGCGGGTACGCGTCGGTGCGACTCGCGCCGTACATGCATGTGTAGGGGGGACCCATGGGTCCCACCTGTGTGCGACTCGCGCGGCTACGCGTACAGGGGAGTCCGACACGGACCCCCGAAGTCCGGCTCCGACTGCTCTTTCGAGCCGGACGGCACGAGTCGGTCGGACTGTTCGAGGCGCGCATCGTACTTGCCCGGTCGGGGAACGTCTCCATTGCGTGGTGCGAGTCGAGTCCGTACGAGTCGGTCGGAGCGGTTCGGAGCCGGGAACGAGTCGGTCGGGGATTTCGCGTACGCTCGCATCGTACTTGCTCGCGCGGACGGGTGTTCGAATCGGTCGGAAACAGGGCGTCCGAATCGGATCCGGTAAAGCCAAATCCGATTCGGTGCCCTACCGGCCGAGATCAGAATCGGCCCCATAATGTCATGGTTACAGTAAGTTGCAAAGAGGAACGCACATCTAAAACAAATATACAACTGAAGACTGCTCAATGAATGCAGGAGATCATTATTAAATGATCCAAATAATGTTTTCAACTAATAGAGAATTCTAGAGTGCCATGGGAGCTCTGAGTACTGTAAAGGGAAAATTGATTAAAAGTTACATTTAAATAAGATACAAAAAAGTGTACTAAATAACCTCTACAAAGAAATCTGTATGTGAACTGTAGCTCACAGGCTTGAGTTCATGTGAGGAATCCTAGGTTTATATTTCAGACACACGGCCATTGGTCTCTGCATGCACTCTGTAGCACGGTGTATGACATGTAAAGGAGCCGAGGCTCCTGATAGGCCCTGGTGCATGGCTATCACCCTGTGACCAACATTAGGTCAGAGCAAGTCATCCGCACAAAATACCCTACCCCCCAGTTGGTACTGGGCACATGGTATATAGTCTTTGACCGTGCCTAACATGGGGCCAGATGTACAAAGAGTAGGAATAGCAATTTCCAAATAGCGATTTTATCCGAATCGCTATTTGGAAATCGCTATCACTTATGTATGAAACCTTTTGCTTCATACTTGGATTTCCAGTGGGTCGCAAATCGACCTACCTCATGAATATTAATGAGGTAGGTCGCAGTTTGCGACCACCTTAGAAATGCATGCCATCACAGGGATGGTGGCCTGCTGAGGTCAGCAGACCAGTATGTCTGTGATTGCCTTTGAATAAAGGTTTTTTTTTTTACATGCCACCCGTTTTCCTTAAAGGAAAACGGGATGAGTTTCAACAATAAAAAGTGAAACGTTTGTTTTCATTTTTTTAAGAGCAGGCCGTGGTGTGGGGAGTATGGTGGATGGGGTCCCCTGCCATGTACATATCATTGCCAGCACAAGCGAGTCACTGTCATCTGATGTGACTCCCAGTGCAGGCGGGCTCCAGGGACTGACAGCCATGTATAGATCTAGGTTTCTCCAAGAATCCCACAAATGGGATTCTTGGAGAAATTGCATTGCATTGGCCACTGCAGCTGAGCCACTGCATAATAAAATGTGTATTTGGGGGCTTCTAGTCCACCCTTGAGTTGTGGCTGCTGGAATATGGAGAGTGCCACCTTCCGCCTGCCTGTTCCCCACACCAGCTCCGTCAGCGTACCATGCAGTTCTTGGAAAAATGACTTGGGAAGCAAGAGTGGTAGCACAGCAAAGAAGTATAAGATACGGGGTAGTAGGAGAATCTTAGAGATAGCCACGGGTCCCAATGGGGACAGGGACGTCCAGAAGGGAATGGATTTGCAGATCAAGGTTAGTGCCCTATCTAAGTCGCCCTCGACAAGGTCTCCATCGCATGGTATATTTGGACACCCAGAAACTTGAACGTATCTTAAAACCATTTGAGCCTAAACATCGGCAAGGTTCCCCTATCAGGCTCTGGGACCGAGGTCAGTGGAAACAAACATGACTTGATCCAATTCACCCTAAGGCCGTACAGGGTCCGAATTCCTCCAGCACCATCATCAGGGCTGAGAGCAAGGTAGCTGCATCACACAGTTATACCAGGGTGTCATCCGCATAAAGTGAAATAATTTGATGCTCGTCGAATGACAGTATCCCCGATTGTTGCACATATAATCTCAAACTACAGGCCAGTGGCTCCATGGTCAGAGCAAATAGCAATGGGAACAGGGTACAACCCTGCCTGGTGCCCCTCTGGATATCAAATCTGTCTGAGATCAGGTGACCTGTCTGAACCCATGCAGTCGGGTTCTTATACAGGATGCGGATCCAGCTGAGGAAATTTGGTCCCATACCCATGCCCTCCAGGACAGGCAGTAAGTAAGTCCACCACAAGGTGTTGAATGCTTTCTCTATGTCTAGCGAGAGCGTGACCTGCCCCAGAGCATCAGCTGGGGTATTCTCCACCAGGAGCAGTAATCGAAGAATGTTCTAGAAAGTACTGCGCTTGAGTATGAACCCATTCTCTGCCACATATAGGGTCCAGTAGTATTCTTGAAAGGCATTGTTGATGGCAGCCTGGATATTAACCACCATGCCATCATCCAGTTTGATGGTCCCAGTCCGAAAGTGCTGCTAGTCCTCCTTCACCAACCAGGCCAAGAACCTGCCAGAGCAGTTCCCCTCTGCATGAAGGATAGCGAGTTGATGCTTGTAGTCGCGTCTCCCCAAGAGTGTCTCCGACTCTCTATGTACCTTTCATAGGTGACGGAGTCACTCGACTTCAGCAGGTTGTCTAGCCACCTCAGTTTCGAGCAGTTACATCTCCCATTCTAGGGTGCACAACTCCTCAGTCAGAACCCATCTGACTCTCTACGTCATAGTCATACAGTGCCCCCGCATGACTACCAAGTGGGCATCCCACTCTAGTGCTCTGGATGGGGTAGTGTCTTTATTCATGTCAAAGTATTGAGTAATAAATTCAGATAGAGCTTCCCTGAAGGGGGAGTCCAACAAGGCCTCAGTCTATGAAAGAGTGAGTTAGAGGGTGAGCGCAATAGTTTGTGAAAGTAATGAACTGAGTAAGAGAGATTATACAGTGGTTGTTAGCCTTGAACCAAGCACCAATACCACAAAACCAGTCCCAGGATGCTTGTTTCCGGTCCAGGAAGGTCCTGGCCTGGCAGTTCAGGCTGGACTGTTCCCATGAGGAGCAGAGTAAAGACTTATTTGCATATGGCTGGGTCCGAACTGGGGTGGCATAGTGAGTAAAAGAACGATAGATTAAACCCAGATCTCGACTGGGGGTGAGTAGTTTCAGCACTCTGTCCATCTTGTTGTGTTTGGTGTATTGCATAATATGCCAGAAACTGTCCTGCCGTCACAACACAAGTCGCTTTCCTGGGGCACGGTCTCCCCATCAGAGTGTCAAAAGCAGTGTGCAGTGATCAGACAGGGTACGTGCCAAATACTCCATCCTGGAGATCTGCATGCCTAGTGGCTCACTACACAAGAAGAGGTCCAACCTAGTGTGCACGCCATGGACCGGAAGTAAAAAGAAAATTTGTTATCATTGGGATGACCCAGACGCCACATATGATACATACATGAGGCGCCATTAAGTGGGGGAACAGAGCGGGACACAATGAAGTAACTGCCCAATAACCCAGAGACGTGCAGATCCCAGAAGTGTGCCAGAGCAAGAATATCAGAGATGGCCATCTGATTAGTGCTGGGGGCATAAATGTGCACGAGCATGAGCGCCGCCCTGTCTAAATGGCCCTCAACAATCACATATCTACCCTGCTCTTCGATCCTATGTGTATCTGCCACAAATGGTAGCCCCATGCCAATCCAGACTAGCACCACTTTTGCATAAGCTGATGTCATAGTAGCGTACACCTGTCCTCTCCATTTTGTGCATACTTTATGTACCTCCCCTTGTGTTAGGTGTGTCTCCTGTAAGATTGCTATATGTGTGTGGCACCGTTAAGATAAGCACACATTATTGTTTTGTGGGGATGCCCGCACATTCCACAATATCAGGTTATATTGTGGGACAGAGTCGTGTACAGGAGTACCCATGGGTTAAATTATGAGGTAGTAATAAACAGTATCCAACCAGAACATCCCCATATAACCATAGTGAGTGGGTTGTCCCGCACACCCCTTCTGCACTTAAGTGGCTCACTCCCATCAGGACCATACCTCAATAACATGTGCATGAGACTCCACATATATAACAGAAAATGAAAGAACAGGTCAAACCCATCCCTTCCCTGTCCAGCAGGACCACCAGTCCCCACTCAAAAATGCAGTAGTAAAAATGCCCAACAATAGAAGAAATAGCTCTAAAAAGAACTGTGTCCTGTTCGGAAACCATGCATGCTGGGGCTGGTACACCAAAAGCTGGGGTTCTCCTTCAGGTGGACCAGCTACGGATCCCAGAGCATCTGGCCCTCACCCATAAGAGTCCTCAGCCAACTCAGCATGCCTCGAATAGCAAGTTCCATCCGTAGGCACATGGTGACGGACAACCCCAGTACCTCAAAGGAGATCATCCGCCAGTCTGGGTGTCAGGTCTGGACCCCGATTTGTCCCCTCTGATGTGTTCCCAGATTCCCCTGTGTCTGAACCAGTGTTGATTTCTGGTTTGACTGCAGATGCCTCCCCCACCACCTGTGCTCTCCCTCGGGTCACCTGCTACAAGGTGGGGCAATTCCCAATCCCCCTCCGCCTCCTACGTCTGGATCAGGGTGTCAGCCACTCACCAGCAGTCCGCGGGGTAGTTCACCAGGCCTTTGGCAAGGAGCCAGGTCCATACATCTTCAGGAGATGAGAAAAAATGGGGGGATTCACCATCAATTACCTTAAGCTTTGCAGGATAGAGCAGGGCATATTTCAGGTTCAGCTCTCGGATGCATTGTTTAAAGCACCAGGGGCCCCTTGATCTGAACAGCTGCAATATCAGGTCTCTGTCTCTATACTTTAGGAGATGAGCAATAACTGGTCTTGGGCGAGCTCCTGGAAGTGGTGGTCTACCTGGTATGTGATATTTCGGCACTTTGCCTTCCCGCATCGTATTCATCAACCAGGTCCCCAAGAAGAATTCCAAGGCTGGGCCTTCGGACCTTTCAGGGAAGCCCACGAACATTGTTGCATCTTCAGCTGCCCTCCACGTCCTCTGCCGGTCGATGAAGGGAGGTTACTTCTGCCTTCATGTCCCATAGCTGGGTTTGTCGATCTAGCAGCATGGGCCGCATGGAGGTCAACGAGGACTTAGCATTTACCACCTGCTCCATCAGCTTCTGATGATCCGCTTGGAGCAGATTTATGTCCAGGAAGACAGCATCGATTTTGATTTCCAGTGTAGTTTTGGTGTCCAGGATGACTTGCAATATGTTCTCCAACTGGGGGGAGTGGCTGTGGAGAGTGGCATCTAGATGATGCAGAGCACCCATATTGTGATCGGGGGGGTCGGCAGATTCATGACCTCGTTAGAGCCCAAAGCCAGGCTTTTGGCAGTTTTGGGTGTCATCATCATGCCCACTCTGGTGTTCGATGACTGCAGAAGTCCCGGAGATCTCCGCCAGTGACTCCAGTTCCCCCTGCCGTACTTATAGCAAGCATGTGTGGCACTGATTGGGCGGTATGCATGGTGGTCTCTCAGATCCTTGGTGTGGCACTGGGCTAGCAGTTCTATTGCCTCCCCAGAGTGTGGGGTCCGGGGCCAGCAGCAATCGAGGGGGGGGGGCCATGAGGCTGACATTCTAATTGTGCTGATAATGAGCAGAGTGCTCCCAGCAGTCCCTGGGCCATCCTCTTCTTATGATTAGGGGCCAGACACACTCCAGCTGGGGGGCTGGGCAGCCGGGTCCCTCCACTGCCACCCTCCTGATGAAAGGACCCAAGGAAAGCCCACTGCAGTCAATCTTCGTGTCACTCAGGGGCCATCCCGGGACAAAACAAAGCTACACTAGGTCCACAGCAGTTCCCCCAGGCTCCGGCTTCATCTGCAGGCAGGTTAGTATGGCTCTCGGGTCACCTCTGTGGGAGCAGTGACACACCATGGGCCCTCCATCACTCCAGGCCCCAGGTCATCCAGAGGCTCCAGCAGGCCCCTGTCGCCATCGTCTTCCCATGGTGCCAGTCTGCGTAGGCCCCCGCAGGCAAAGGCTCCTCTCCCTGTGCATGGCAAGGCCGTGCTATCAGGCAAATGACAGTCTGGGGTGCCACGTACCTCACCTCGGTGTGTCGCCAACTCGCTTAGATCCTCTGGGCCCAGCTGTCGGTTAACACAGCTCAGCAGCAGAGAACCAGGTTGGAGAGGTGGCACAGTCAGAGGCTCTGCGAATGTTCTCCCCTCAGCGGCAGTTGCAGGAAATTGCGATTTGGGTGCCAGCAGTTAGCGGTGTTGCTGCAGGGAGAGTCTCCCACTCAGTACTGGGTGTCTCCGGCCACACAGCGCAGATAAATTAGGATAGTGTGAGGGCCGAACTCGGAGTTCACAAGAGCATGTCCGATGAGGCTGCCATCTTGGCCATGCCCCTTCATACTGGCTCTAAATCTCTCACTGCCATATTAAAATGATCATGAGTTGCCAGCCTTTCAAAGGAAGCACACTGAATCGAGCCAGTCTATTGCTGTGACTTGTTTTTTTTTATAATCTCACCTGATTGTCATAATCACTAAGTGAAATTTATATAAAAAAGGATGCATCAGCAGGATTGCCCCGCGGTTTGTTAACTTTTTTCCTAATGCTGTGGGGGGCTGGGGTTGGAAGGAATCCATGCCTAGGATTTTTATTTGTTTCACTTTTGATTTTGTCAATGGGGAACAGCACACCCCCACAGAATTTTGAAGACTGTTGTTCTTTGCACATATCACTGCAGGAGATTGTATTTGTCTCCCGTATGTGGGACACTGCAACTGTTATAAGCTGTTCATCAACAACCCCAATGTCCCTCTTGTGAAATAAGCACCCTGTTGGTGTCGAAGACCCCAGTTGGGTTACAAAAACTAATGAATAGATACCAATCTTTCTGTGACTCCCGGGGCTTAGTCATTAACACCTCCAAGACTAAGCTTATGGTATTTAACCCCCACAAATCTTTCAGAAACAATCTCACACTGAATGGTACCCCCCTGGAGAGAGTCAGCACCTTTGAATACCTTGGCATTCGACTCTCAGACAAAATGCTTTGGAGGCCCCATTTAGCTAAAATGCTTATGAATCACAAACGCGCGGTCGGGGCACTAACCAAAGAACATCGCTCCTCGTATAGCAGGCCAGTTGCCCCAGCCCTCGTAGTTTACGATGCCAAGGCAGTAAGCTCAGCTCTATATGGAGCTGAGCTATGGGGGTTCGAGAATGTTGACGAGATTGGTAGATCCGAGCACAAGTTTTTGAGGGATTTGGTGATGCTCCCACGTAACACTCCGCTAATATCCTTAATGTATGACATGGGTAGGCGGCCATTCAGAGACATTGCCAACCTCCGTCCACTGCTCTTCTGGGCACGCCTAAGGCGTACCCCTGAGCTTACCAAATATGCCACAGCTCTAACGGAGGTGACGAACCTAGATGTGGACCACAGGGTCAAATGGATATCAAATGTTAGGAAAACGCTGGTACTATTGGGCCTTAAAGATTCATGGGACACCCAAAACCCCCGAGCAAGGCAGAGCTCAAGAGTCTATACTGGGGTTGGATTGACAGTCAGGAGCTCAGCAAGCGGAACATGGGGAGACTAACAGATGAATTTCTTACTCTAAAGCAGACCAGAAGCCTTAAGCCATACCTGGATGTAATCCAGGTCCCACGAGATAGGGCCCTGTACACTCAATTTAGGTTTGGCTCGCTCACTGTTAACGCTTTAACATCAAAGTGGCGCTCAGCTAAGAACACCACAGAAGGCTGCCCTTGTTGTGGAGCCCAGCTGGAGTGTGTTGCCCACGTCATGTTTGTTTGCCCAGCCTATAATAACGCAAGGATTAAATGGCTAAAGCCAATCTGCAGAGACTTGGGCACCCGTGACCACCGGGTGGCTCTGCGTATTCTGAAATCCGACCCATGCGTCCTTTTCTCTTGTGGGGTGGCTAAGTTTTTAAGCCACGCCTGGATAGTCAGGCACAAAGCCCTGCGAGGGGCGACCTAATTACCTATTTACAGGCTTTGGGCGACACCGGAGGCTGGTAAAAAGCCTTGAGACGCCGCACTCACCAAATCTCAGGTTACACCGGGGAATCACCATAATCCAAGAAAGTCTCTCCTGATTAACAAAGCACTTGCACTTTACACACCACGTTTGTGATGATCTGTTACCCTTTTATTTTCCTTTCCTTTATCTGGTTTTAATCGATGTGTGCATTTCATGGCATGAACTCGCAGAAACTCGCATGCACACCTTTTAGATAACTGTTTTAATGATAACTGTTTTTAACTCTTTGTGGTATAACATGAGGTCCAAATCACAGTGTTAGTACAACTTTTAGCCAATTTATGTATTTAAAGCTCTATTACCATTGAGTACTTGATTTTACTCTCTGTACAACTGTTGAACAATGCTTTTATGATACATGTTATCGAAATAAAGCTATTGATTGATTGATTGATTGATTGAAATAAGCATAAGAGAAACATTACTATATATCTTGCAGTGTCTGATGATAACTACCCCATTCCTTATTGTCCTGAGTCTTTTGGCAGGCAAGATAGACTATCAGCTGCCAAAGTGCTTCTTTAGCACTAGGGCTAGCAGAATCACTACAATCCCTTTTTCAGTTTCCGCTAGCCCCGGTTTTGAAACTGAAACATGGATGTGAGTCAAGAAGGACAAGGATAGCACATAGCTTTACTGGCATCAAGAGATTGGGGTAGGCATGTTCCAATTTTGGGGGCTTTGGGAGGTGGTTTCCCAGCCTTTTTGTAAAGCTGATGAGTATGAGATCATGTCTGTCCTTGTGCTTGATTAAAGCCGAGAGACACTTTTGCAGCAATGGGGAAAATTCATGAATAAGTTTCCTCAGCCCTTGCTCTAGGCAAAGGCCATCCATTGTGCTTAACCCCCATCCCAACAAAATCAGCTGCACATAGCCTTAGACCATGTATGGTTGCCTCCAGACACAGGACTTGTCGAATCCTAACCAGCAGTATGCTGCCTTTGGCAATGGGTAATGACTAGGATTTGGCCTACAGCAAAGCTAAAGTGCAAGGAAGGCAAACAGGTTTCTATTTCTAAAGATTGAGTGTAGACAGGTGTCCCCTAGACCACTGCCTACTCCACAACAAACTTTATTTTTACATTCACAAATGTGTAGGGGTCCAATGGCACCCCTTCTATTTCGAGAATGGGTTACCACCCAATGTTGGGATCTCTGTCACAAAACATTGATGCACACCATAACAAATTGCTATTTGAAAGAGGCGCCCTAAGCATGCCCCTTACAAATATCGATTTGCTATGCCCTTCTAAATACATTTTGTGATTCGGTAACCTGGTATTGAAATGCAAAATGGGTTTATTACATTCAGAAACCCTGTGATTTAGTGAATTGCAGGTTTGTGACCACTAAATAGCTTCCTACATCTGACCCTATATGTTTATCTTACCTGTTAGGATAAGAAATTACATTAGGCCGAGCAGCAATATTATTGGGGACTAGAACTAACAAACATGTACCATCATTGTTCTGTGTTTTATTTATAGCATAACTCTGTACCTCACAGGTAAGTATATCATAATTTTTACATAGCAGGGAAGTACTTCAAGGGTTGTTTTACATACCCCTTTATGCTGTGGTACTTAACATCACAGGTAAGTATGATATCATTATGATACTTAAATAGGTTCAGGGCTGGATAGTGTTAAGAGGTACTCAGGATTTTCAGTGTTCAGGGGTGGGTAGTGTAGCGAGATAGTATTGGGTTTTTAGGGTTTAGCGGTGGGTAGTGTATAGCGCCGGTAAAGGGTGTTTAGAATTAAGGAGTCAGTAGGATTAATGGTAGTAAAGGTCTTTTAAGGTTTAGAGGTGGGCAGGGGTTATAATATAATTAGAATAAAAGATTTAAGGAATATAAATGTTCTTATGTTAAAAATAGGTGTATGAGGGTTTACCCCGTAAAAAATAAATACATGTAAATATAGATATATATATAGGTGTGCATGTGTATATGCATATATACATACATATGTGTACGAATTCATATATGTATACACATATGTATATATATATATATACACACACACACGTCTATATTTTCTCTAAAGGTGACAGTTAAATATAAATACATATACATGCATATACAATAACATACATATATATATATATATGTATATATATATATATGTATATATATATATATATATGTATGTAGGTATGTATGTATATATAGTAACAGCAGATGGAATCGTAGTATAATAGGCTCATGATGGGGCTTCCCTAGTCTAAGGGCATATATATGTTGGCATATCTAGTCCATGTATTTTAAAAGGTTGGAGGTATTTATACCGAGATTGAACCAAACCAGCAAGTTAAAATGAATTATTTATGTATTTATGTATTGTAGTAGAATTGTATATATATATTTATTTATTTATATATATTCTAAAAAATATATTTATATATTTTATTGAACTTGCTATTTATAAATTTATAAATGTATTTGTTTATTTATTTATTCATGGTTCCATTAAATAACATGTATTGTCAACATTGAGGCCTGAACAAAAAACAAAAAATATAAAATTACTGCACCAAGTGCATTTTATAAATGAGCAGTTTGAATGTTAAATGTTTTTTGTTTTTTGCTTTGAGGATAACCATTACCTCTTTTATTTCCATGGGTTCAACTGTTGTAGATAGGCACAGGTCACTTTAAGTTATAATCACGTGATGGTGAAAATGTAAAAAAAAGTAAAAAAAGAAAAAAGTCAATTGCATTTAAAGAAACTGTGGTAAATTGAAGCGCGTCATGTGATCAAGTCCCCTGGGAGGGACGAAACGCGTTATGGCTGCTGCATTTGTTTGGGAGCAAGAATAAACATTGCAGTGAGATTAATATCGGTGGTTCGTGCTCGTTCTTTGCGCGTATGGAAATGGCGCTTTGGAGAAGGAGTATTTTGTGATATATATATATATATATATATATATATATATATATATATATATATATATATATATATATACATATATCGCAATCCCGTTGCCTCCCAGATAGCTCCACAAACGGATACGGACCACTCAGTAAGCGCTTCAAAGTTTCTTTATTGCAAAGTCGCCATTACGCATTTCGGCTCGTTACAAGCCTGGATCACATGACATCATATATATATATATCTTTCAACAAAAACATCCCCAGCATCCCCAGTTGAAGACGCACTCGAAAAGCAGATGAATTCTAATGATCCTTTTAATAAAGGGAGACTGGCATTTTCATTCAGATACATTTCATTTTGTTACGCGTTCCAGAGCACAGCTCCTTGGTCACAGTCTCCATGATACTGCACAGAAATAGTGAAAAGGCACTCCCCTCTGCATGTCCATTTAATTCGCCCCCAGTGGACCTCACAGGTGAATTCAACTAAGTGTTGCATGCTGGGATCAGTAGTGCACTTTCAAAATTCCTTTACCTTTAGTAGGTTTCTGTGCTGTAGCAAAATGTTCATTTAATTAAACAGCCCTCCAGTGGGCCTCCGAGATGAAAATGTTCAGTTTATTTTTTCTTTTCTGCTTTTCCACAAAGGAAGACTCGGAGTAGTTCCATGTCCTCGTGGCCCCCTAACCTTGACCTTGAGGGGTGGGCAGTCTTCCTGGCTGGACTGCCGGTCATAAATCTTTCAACAAAAACATCCCCAGTTGAAGACGCACTCGAAAAGCAGATGAATTCCAATGATTCTTTTAATAAAGGGAAACTGGCATTTTCATTCAGATGCATTTCATTTTGTTGCACGTTTCAGAGCACAGCTCCTTGGTCACATGCTCCATGATACTGCACAGAAATGGTGAAAAGGCACTCCCCTCTGCATGTCCATTTAATTAGCCCCCAGTGGGCCTCACAGGTGAATTCAACTAAGTGTTGCATGCTGGTATCAGTAGTGCACTTTCAAAATTCCTTTACCTTTAGTAGGTTTCTGTGCTGTAGCAAAACGTTTATTTAATTTAACAGCCCTCCAGTGGGCCTCCGAGATGAAAATGTTCAGTTTATTTTTTCTTTTCTGCTTTTCCACAAAGGAAGACTCGGAGTAGTTCCATCTCCTCTTGGCCCCTTAACCTTGACCTTGAGGGGTGGTGCAGTCTTCCCGGCTGGACTTCCAGTCATAAATCTTTCAACAAAAACATCCCCAGATGAAGACGCACTCGAAAAGCAGATGAATTCCAATGATTCTTTTAATAAAGGGAAACTGGCATTTTCATTCAGATGCATTTCATTGCCTTACGCATTTCAGAGCACAGCTCCTTGGTCACAGGCTCCATGATACTGCACAGAAATTGCACTTTCAAAATTCTGGAATTTTGAAAGTGCACTACTGATCCCAGCATGCAACACTTAGTTGATCTCACCTGTGCGGCCCATAGAGGGCTAATTAAATGGACATGCAGAGGGGAGTGCCTTTTCACCATTTCTGTGCAGTATCATCAAGCCTGTGATCAAGAAGCTGAGTGCTTTGAAACGCGTAAGGCAAATAAATGCATCTAAATGAAAATGCCAATGTCCTTTTAATTCATCTGCTCTTGGAGTGTGTCTTCAAGCTGGGGAAGTTTTGTTGGATGATTAATGACCGGCAGTCTAGCCGGGGAAGACTGCACTACCCCTGAAGGTCAAGGTGAGGGGGCCACGAGGACATGGAACTACTCCAAGTCTTCCTGAGTGGAACAGCAGAAAAAAAGAAAAAATAAACTGAACATTTTCACCTCGGAGGCCCACTGGAGGGCTGTTTAATTAAATGAACATTTTTCTACAGCACAGAAACCTACTAAGGGTAAAGGAATTTTGAAAGTGCACTACTGATCCCAGCATGCAACACTTAGTTGATCTCACCTGTGAGGCCCACTGCGGGCTAATTAAATGGACATGCAGAGGGGAGTGCCTTTTCACCATTTCTGTGCAGTATCATCAACCCTGTGATCAAGAAGCTGAGTGCTTTGAAATGCGTAAGGCAAATAAATGCATCTGAATGAAAATGTAAGTTTCCTTTAAATTCATCTGCTCTTCGAGAGCGTCTTCAAACTGGGGAAGTTTTGTTGGATGATATATATATATATATATATATATATATATATATATATATATATATATCTTACCTACTGGCGGTTGCCAGTAGGTAGTTATAGTTAGGACCTAGTTTCCATAGGAAAAGCATTTTTTGACTTGGCTATAACTTTGGCGTCGTTTTACCAATCTGCATGAAATTTTGCCAAAAAAGTGTCACAGTGGGTACTATTGATTGGGAAAGTCTGGGGGTGAACCGTGCATTGAAGGCCGAGAATTTGGGGCGCGAAATAAGGTTGCGTTTCTAATGTTATTTCCCATAGGGACCTTTAGCCACCTCTACAGCCCGAACTGCTGAACGGACTTACACCAAATTTGACAGGGAGGTAGATGTCGGTTCAAGGAAGTGCCTTTTGCTTATTTGGTGTAAATCTGTCCAGTAGTTTTTGAGAAATGTAAGTTTAAAATTATAGTGATATCTCTGGCCGTCGATATTTCGAGAAGGTTTTGCGATGAATCGCGAATGCACACATCAACAGGAATGCTCTGATTTGGCTGGGCGCAACCTGAATAGAAAGTTGCAGCCACCATTTTATCTATCGGGAATGGTTCCCAGGTCTGAAAATCTGTGTGAAAGCCCACATAACGGGTCGGGTTGGAAATACTCTGACCCCATGGTTGAGAAATGGAGCTGTTAGTGACAGAAGTTATATGTCAAAAATAGATTTTTTTAATAGTGTGCGATATTCGCAATGACAACACGACCGCTAGCGCGGCCTCCCGTGTACCATTGCAGGGACATCGCGACTATCAACGTTGTTGCGAATATTGTTAAAAATATTGGAAAATATATCAATTAATCATTAATATGCATTGTTATAGAAATATTGCTAAATGTTTTTATAGAGTTATTTATATAGTGTGTTATCTACTGTGATGGTTAGAATTAATTATATAGTTATAATTTTTTTATGTGGTGGTGGCTATTGAATTCCTGCTTTTGCTTTCCGCTTTCGGCACGTAACCGTGGGGATCGCGATGACTGACGTCATCACGATCTCCGGTCTCACCGTGAAAATGGAAAATAGGTTTTAGAGATGGTTGTTCTAGAAATACACTAGAAAAACATGAGTTTGAAGTGTACAGTAATCAACCTCTAGTGTGTAAAATACTGTAATGTGTGTGCATATATGTGTTTTCACTTTATAGAAAAGGCACAATCGTCACGGTTAACGATGTCATCGCGATGTCCCGAATTACCATGAACACAGAAAATAGGTCTGAAAGATGGTTTTTAAAGAACCTTAGTACAAAAATCTGAGTTTAAACATGCTTTGAAAGTAGTATGTATATAGTAATGTGTGTAGGGCAATGTTCAAAATGGATTTTTTTCCATATTTTTTTTGGATGTGTTGGTGGTCATTGAATGTCTGCTTTTGTTTTTCTCTTTCACGACGTGTCTGGGGGAATCGTGATTACCGGTGTCAGGAGTCACCGTTAAAAAATAAAATAGGTTTTACGGATGGTTTTTATAGAAACTCCCTACAAAAACATGACTTTAGATAATACTGTAAGAAACCCCTACTGTGTAAAATAGTGTAGTATGTGTGCATATATGTGTTTTCACTTTATGGAAAAGGAGCGATTGTCATGGTGAACAACGTCTCCGCAACGTCCCGAATAACCTCAAAAACGTAAAATAGGTCTGAAAGATGGTTTTTAAAGAAACTTAGTTCAAAAATATGAGTTTAAACATGCTTTGAAAGAAGTATGAATATAGTAATATGTGTAGGGCAGAATGGATTTTTTACATATTATTTTTGGATGTGTTGGTGGCCATTGAATGTCTGCTTTTGTCTTCCGTTTTCCCGACGTGTACGCAGGGATCACGACATCGTCACAATAATCCCCCAAAACTAAAAAAGGATCTTTTTAATGAAAATTAACAATAATTTGGGTACTAGGGTGGCTCTGACAAGAGCCGTTGTGTTGGTTGTGGATATATGGCTGCTACACATAAGACCGGATGCAGAGTTTGAGTTTACTTAGAAACACCCTGTTGCCTTCATCTGTAAAGTGTACTCCATCATTTCTATAAATTCCATGCATGTCAAAACGCAGATTGTTGTTATGGATACGGCCAATGCGATGGTCTCTGATCAATGCAGAAACAGTTTTATTAACATGTTTCCTGGCTTTGTCAATCTGTGGACAGAATTGATTTGACCATTCCCATTTCTGTCTTGGGCATATATTAGAGCACACCAAGACAGTGTGAGGGAAAAGCGATATCAGTCCTGCAAAGGATTCTTTCATTAGGATTTCCAGCCCTACCCCAGTCAATGTGCCTAGGTCATTGCCACCACAGTGCACAATCATGAGGTGAGATGGCCAAACCAAGTAATCTGCACATTTGGCAAACCCAAGTCCCTGTCAAAACCTCTCTTTTTTGCAGCTTCTTTAGCCAAATAGCTATAGCCGTGGCCCATAATACATACTCAAAGCATTTTGAAATGAATGTGCAATAGTAGTCAAGAGAAGGCTGGGGCTGAATGAAGTAGTTTTCCAAAGGAAAAGCAGTTAAAATGGAGGTGTTTTTTTTTTTTTAAAGGAATTATTTCATTGGATGTTGTCAGCATGAAAGTGAATAAAATTAGCTAATGTGTTGGATGCCTTATGAAGAAGTCTTCTTATTGGCTGTTGTTTAAGAAAAGAAATGTAATACAGACATGATATGCTTTTGAATCTGTGGAGTAAAGCACACCTGCTGTATCTTATTTGGAAGTAGCATGTTCCTTCTAGAATGTACTGTGAACTTGTGACCTACTGGCTCCACTGGGTTGCAAAGTACACTGAGCTAAGAGTGTATTGGGGGAAGGGTTTAAAAGAGACAGAACATTTTTTTAAACGTTTAGGAGTGATTACACAATTTAAATAATGGCATGCTTTAATTTCTAAATCAGTACTATGTAATAAAATGTTGTGTAGTATTTAAATGTAAAAAAATGAAGCTAGATATAGGTTTGCACTCATCCATTCACTCAGACACTAATCATGCACTCATCCATTCACCCAGGCACTACCCATACACTCATCTATTCACTCAGACACTTCCCATGCACTTAACCAATCATCAAGGTACTACCCATGCACTCATCCAATCACCCAGGCACTACCCATGCACTCATCTAATCACCCAGACAATACCTATGCACTCATCTAATCACCCAGGCACTACCCATGCAGTCATCCAATCAACCAGGCACTACCCTTGCACTCATCCATTCACTCAGACACTACCCATGTACTCATCCATTCACCCAGGCACTACCCATACACTCATCCATTCACTCAGACACTACCCATGCACTTATCCAATCACCAAGGCACTACTCATGCACTCATTCAATCACCCAGGCACTACCCATGCACGCTTCCAATCACCCAGGCACTACCTATGCACTCATCAAATCATCCAGGTACTACCCATGCAGTCATCCAATCAACAAGGCACTATCCATGCACTCATCCAATCACCAAGGCACTACCCATGTACTCATCCAATCATACAGACACTACCCATGCACTCATCCATTCAACCAGGCACTACCCATGCACTCATTGAATCACTCAGGCACTACCCTTGTAGTCATCCATTCACTCAGGCACTACCCAAGCACTCATCCAAACAACCAGGCACTGCCCATGCACTCATCCAATAACCCAAGCACTACCCATGCACTCATCCAATCAACCAGGCATTACCCTTGCACTCATCCATTCACTCAGGCACTACCCATGCACTCATGCAATCAACCAGGCACAACCCATACACACATGCAGTCACCCAGGCACTACCTGTGCACTCATCCATTCACTCAGGCACTACCCATGCATTCATCCAATTGCTCAGGCACTACACATGCACTTATATAATAACCAGGTACTACCCATACACAAATCCAATTACTCAGGCATTACCCATGCAGTTATGCAATCACCCAGGCACTACTCCTGCACTCACCCAATCACCCGGGTACTACTCTTCCTCTCTTGCAATCACACATGCAGTCACCCAGGCACTACCCATGCACTCATCCATTCACTCAGGCACTACCCATGCACTCATCCATTTGCTCAGGCACTACACATGCACTCATACAATCAACCAGGAACTACCCATACACAAATCCAATCACTCAGGCACTACCAATGCAGTCATCCAATCACCCTGGCACTACAATTGCACTCATCTATTCCCCCAGGCACTTGCACTTATCCATTCATCCAGGCACTGCACTTGCACTCATGTCATCACTCAGGCAGTACCCATGAGGTGGTGCAATCACCCAGGCACTGTACTTGCACTCATCCATTCACAAAAGCACTGCACTTGCATTTATCCATTCACCCAGGCACTGCACTTGCACTCATGCAATCATCCAGTCACTGCACTTGCACTCATCCATTCACTCAGGCACTATCCATGCACTCATCCAATCAGTCAGGCTCTATCCATGCACTCATCCAAGCACCCTGGCACTACTCATGCACTCATCCAAGCAGTACTCATACAGTCATTCAATAATCTAAGCAGTGCCCATCCAGTCATCCAATCACCCAGGCACAACTCATGCACTCATACAATCACTCAGGCACTACTCACACACTCCTGCAATCACCAGGCACTAATCATTTGCTCATCCAATCACCCATGCAATACTTATGAAGTCATACAATCACCCAGACAGTTTTTCTTTTTTGTACCATAAAATGTGGTTCTAAAGAGAACCTTTTTTTTGTTTTTTTTAACTGTTTTTTAAAACTTTTTTTGTCTTTGTGATGCAGAATAATCAGCAACAACAGGTTGGAAAATTAGAAGATGCACTCAAGAAAATGTGCAGAAAGTAAATTTGAAAACAAAATTAACATTTGTGTTTATTTCCTGTAGCACGCAAAGCTGAGATGACCTGTTCTCCTGCACTTAGAATGACCCCACAGTCCATGCAGTACATGGTGACATGAGAGAACTCTGGAGCCATTTCGTCACTTAGATTTTTCACCTTAAAAGGAATCTTCTGGCCAGGTGTAGATGTTTGGGGCGCTGCTGTTGATGGCCCTGCATGTTCTCTTTGTCGCATCGCCCTGGTGCAGTGATAAGTTTTAAGGTGGTAAAGAATTGATATTGTGCCACAGCTATATTTTTTATTGGAGCCTCTAGATAAAACTTTTTCACAAAGAGAGCATTTTACCAATTTTGCTACAGTTTTAGACTCCCAGAAGCGACTGTAAAAAAGTCCCAGGCAATGCTGGTTTTCTTTTTGGGAGGTTCTTCATCATCTGAATCTTCTCCATGGATTTCCTGCATGTCCTCTTGTGCCTCCTGAACCACCTGCTCCTCTTCTGTATCTTCTGTAGCCATGTACAACTTCAAAACCTCTGAAACTGCAACTTTCCTCTCTCACCAACTTCAGCCACCTGCTGTCAATGCTGCTGCAATGAAATGAAGGTTCCAGAAAAATGATATGGGTGGAGTCTTCCTGTTAGGATAGATGAAAAGTGTGTTATCCAATGAGATTACTGTATGTTCCGATCACATGACATTCGTGACGACTGACGTCATCGCGGTTATCGGAAATGGAAATAAAAATAAATTTACAGTTAAATAAATATAGAAACATTATTTTTTATAGTTTCTAAATATGTACCTATGCTCAAATATCCCATATAATATGTGCATTTGTGCGTTTTTTACTTTGAAAAAAGCACAAGTCTTCGCAAGTACCCACGGCATCACGATGCCCGGCGTCACTGCGAACACGGAAAATAATCTTTGAAGATGATTTCCCTGGAAACTCACTACAAAAATATGACTTTGAAAAGTAGATAAATAAAGCTCTACTGTTAAATGTACTGTAGAATGTGTCTATATATGTTGTACACTATGGGGCTCATTACGATGGCGGGCGGATCGCCACCGCCGGGCCGGCGGTGGCGATCCGCCTGCCATCACCATGAGATTTACCCCGCCACATTATGATGGCGGTGGGTACCGCGGCGGATGGAAAGTCCTTCCGCCGCTTTTCCGCCGGTAGCAATCGTCACGATTGCCTGGCGGCGCGGTCAGCATGCTCACAATGGCGGCGGAGCCCAGCAGGCTCAGCTGGCACAATTATGATGCCGGCGGAAGCCAGCCTTTCCGTGGCGGTTCAACCGCCATTGAAAGGCTGGCGGAGAATGCCTTCAGGGGCCCGTTGCGGGCTCCTCTTGTGTTGGGGGAGGCGTGGGTGCACTGGGGGGGTACCCATGGTACCCCCCTATACCCCCCTACGTTTCACTGCACCAAGTGGCAGGCACAGTGTAGTGCCTGCCACGTAGAGCAGTGAAATGCACAACATGCTCCTATCAACATTGCGGCGGTGCTGCTGTCAGCAGCCACCGCCGCAATGGTAAAGGTGCGGAATCCGACCGCAGCGGTGGCGGTCCCATCATAATTCTATAGGCGGGACCGCCGCACGCATGGCGGTCGGACCCAATCACCGCTACGGTGGCGGGCGGTACAAATCCACCCGCCATCGTAATGAGCCCCTATGTGTACAAAAACACGCTCTTCGCAACTACCGACGTCACCGCAATGACGGTAGTCGCGAATATAACTTTTTTTTGTAAAGATGGTTTTTTGAACAAATTAATCACAAAAAGAAAAGTTAAAACAATATCTTACAAAATATCTAGACTTAAACTTTATTAAAAAAATGTCTTTAGGTGTATTTTTAGCATGTGAAACACATTTGCTGATCACAAATTCTCCACAGTAAATGCGACAATGTTGTGCCTGCTCAAAAAATTCTTAAGATTAAAAACAGTTATTTATTTTGCCTCTGTTAAACACATACCAAATAAACAAATGAGTGGTATATAATATATTTCTAATGTTCAATACCAAATTATAGAAAGAAAATATAAAAATCTTAGAAGCTCACTCAAAAAAAATGAACGTTACGATTAAGAAATAGAATTTAAAAAAACCTTAGAAATTCACTGAAAAAAACAAAGGTTACAGGGACATTATAGGTAGGATTTAGCATATAGTTAGGTGAGCTAACTTTAACTCGCACCCCTGTAATGCACTGCTTATGACCTCACATATTACATCACTCATGACATGGTCAGTGACATCACTGATGACATCTCAAATGACATCATTGATGACATCACCGGTGACATCATCCACAGAATCTCGGACACACCCACTCACACCCCAATATAACCATTAATACACCCACTCCAACTTCCACACTACCATTGTCAAAACCATTGACACACCAATACTAGTACTTACACATCCACTCAATGATTCATAGGTCTACACAGACATCCATTCACTCAATCAAGCAGCCACTCATACACCCACTTACTCACTAATATTAACACTGACATATCTACTCATACACCCTTACAGCCACTCACACACTGTCACACACTCATAGAGCTCCTCACACACCTATGCAGTCACCCATACAGCCACTTACTCACCCATAAAGATACACACACACACTCACTTACTCATACAGATAGTAACACACACTCACTCACCTATACAGTCACTGACTCAAGCAGACACTCAAGCAGACACTCACCCATACGGCCACTCTCGCAATCACTCAGTAATACATACAGTCACTCATATACTCCAACACTCACCTATCCTGCCTTCCACATATGTAGTTACTCACCCATATACCACTGACACATCCATTCACTCACTGGCACAGCCATATACACACTCACTCACCCATACAGCCACTGACTCACCCACGCAGTCATCCATACAGACAGTTACACACCACCTCACCACCCACCCAGATATTCAGACACCCATACACGTACTCAGACAACCATTCACTCAACTATACAGAAACTCATGTACCCACTCACACACCTATACAACCACTTAGACACCAAGTCACTCACCCATATATTCACTGAGACACTTAATTGTTCCTTGAATTCATAGGGAGTTTACAGAGTAATGATCTTAATCTTTGCTTTTCAAACATAAAATTGACAATACCGAGACAGCCGCTTGGTGGTAGAGAATAATCAACTCAGCACTCAGCTTTATAAAATAGAAACTGTGAGTAATAGCGTTCTTCATGAAGCTAGCCATCACCCAGACAGTCTTAAGTGGAGCATCCCATATGGGGAGATATTGCGTGCTGAACAAAATTGAGGCTTCAACTAAAATATATACCTACCCTCGTAAGGTGTTACATCAATCCAGTGTCAAAATCAAAGAAAAAACAAGAGATGAGATCCTCTTTAAGGGCAAAAATAATTAAAAAAATAACGAGATTAGACATATCACTACCTTTAGCAATCAACCCAATAGGATTCAGGGTATTTTATGAAAATATTGGGGCATTCATAAAGCAGATGGCATTATTGACCTATTGATTAACACACATCCGTCCATTACATTTAGGAATGCCACATCCCTAAGAGATCATTTAGTGTATAGTAATTACTAGGAACCTAAAAGAAAAGGGTAAGCCTTTCTCCAAGGCCCTGGGTACCGAGGTTGAGGTAAGCCCTACTCTTATTCTGTTTGGCACTGTATTGACGCCTGAAGGGGCGTTAGGATCCATGGGGTTACAGAACAAATTGGTGTTTTATCTGATCCTGTTGGCTAGGAGAGAGATCTGTAAACTATGGTGTCAGGTGGTACCCCCAACGTGGAGTGCCTGGTGGAACTCAGTAAGATACTATAGAGATTTAGACCAGAAGGTTAATGCATATAGAGAAAAATCAGACTCTGGGTTATTTTGGAACCTGCTAGATGATTTATTCTCTGATTAGACTGGACTAGTTTACAGGATAAGCTCCAATGATTATACCTTTTGGTCAGCTCAGGATGTATGCTGCGGGTGGTTCCCGTAAGAACATCACCTGAGACTGGTACCCCAAGTTATAAGCAGCAGGGGTGGATCAGGCCGAGAGGTTGCTATAGCTGCGGAGGTCATATGAGGAAAAAAAAAAAAGCTTTTCCAAATGACATAAGGGGTTTTGTTAAATGGAACAACTGCAAGGTCTGTAAATATAGTAGGAATGTGCACAATGTTGTACTTCCTACAGGTAGGATGAGGAAAATCATGAAATTGTTCACCTGTGGTTCAGATTACTGTGTATATGCTTTACAGTGTCCCTGCAGACTTCGTTATATAGGAAGCACAAAGTTTTCAGTCTGTAAAAGGATACTTGAGCATTTTTGTGGCATTAAAAAGCATGATGTCACTTATTTAGTGATGAAGCACTATATGGACAAACACAACAGTCAACCTGAATCTCTACAATATTTTGCTATTGCTAGGATTCCAGTGATGATCTGAGGAGGGGATCGGGAGAAGTAATTATACACACTAGAGTTACGTCCGATCTTGGATCTGGATACAAAACATCCCAATGGATTACACAGGGATGAGGAATTATTTGTACGCATTGGCTTATGATGAATACTTCATCAGATGATGAACTTCATGACATAATTGAAGGAGAAGTAATGAACCGCTGACTTCCAGTGTGTTGGAACTTGTGCAATGTGGTGAAATGGATAAGGAATGATTCCCACCTTATATCATATATTAATTGTTTGTTCCTTAGGATTAATGATTGTGCTTTTTTATTTTGAGTTAATGTTGAAAAATTATAATCATTATAGGAAGGTAGAAAGTGCATGAATTTTTAACGTATTCTAAATAAAATTACCATGAATTAATTTCCTTGAAAGACTATTTAAGCTACTGTATAGATGTTATATTTCATTCATTTATTCACTTTGGTTGTTTCACATGTATGCGCTATATTTCTTTGGGTATTTTGGTATGTGTAGACAAATCGTTGTCTTTTTTGTACTATATGTTAGGATTGGGGCTTTGAGAGATGAGATTTGTTATCTTCTTCCATTTCTGACACACGAAGGAAATATGAAATAGAAGTCTGTTGTCCACTGGGACATTATAGGGTGAAATCCATTGTGATGGGTTCGTTACACAATAGTGAAAAGCAGATAGAACCGGGGTTAGACATATTGTATCCTAATACCCAATAACTGGGCCCCATTTATGCAATGCAACTGCTTTAACAACCTTTTATATTAGTTTTGCTTATCTATGTATATTTTATGGCATTAGCTTTGCATCTACCATGGCGCTGATTAAAACCTCATAAATGAGGTAGAAGATTAGACTAACCATGGGAAAGAACACACCTCTTTATTCATATCAAAATACCTCACCAAGCCATATAAATGTAGAGTGTGGAAGTCAAGAAGTATTTCCTTGGTAACATACACTGATCTAGTCAGTCCCTCAACTCCTATTTTTGAAATCTGAATTGAAATCATGCCGGCTCCACCTGGGTAATGTAGTTCTTTCCAGGGATGAGAGTGGCGTTTAGGATCGTTACCATGGAACATGTACTACCCTAGGATGCTGGATAATGTAGTCTGATCATTGAAAATACACACTCCAAACTTGTGATTAATTATTAAAATGTTAAGATTTTTTTTTATAGAGGTCTATCATTGATTTTGCTTACCTGCACCAATTTCAGACAAAGCTATCTATTGTTTTTCAAAGGGTGCCGAGCGATATTTTCTCTCTCTTTTTTCTATGTCTATGAAATACGTGTTATATATGTTTTCATGATTGATTGAGCGTTTAACTTGCCAAAGGCTTGTTAAGCCGAAATGTGCTGTTTTGCATGGAATAAACCCAGTGTCCCGCAACAATGAAGTGCCACATAGTGATTTCTTTCTGACATTTTTGCGGGGGGCACACCCTTCACGGCACTGGTGCTGCTCTGGTGGAGGCAGTTGCGTTTGTGCAGCCATTTTGTGTGTGTGTGTGTATATATCTATATATATATATTATCTACTGGCGGTCGCCAGTAGATAGTTATAGTTAGGACCTATTTTCCATAGGAAATCCGCGACATTCTATTTGAAATAACTCTTGCGTCGGTTGACGAATCTTCGCGAAATTTTCAAACTTTATGGCCCGCTCCGGTCCGCTCCTACCCTGAAAGTCTCAGGGTGATTCGTCAAGCGGGGGCCGAGAAAAAAGGGGGGTCCCAAAACGTGTTTTCCCCATTCATTTTCCCATAGGAAACTTTAGACACGGCTACAGCCCGAACTGCTGAACGGAATTACACCAAATTTGGCAAAGAGGTAGTTCTTGGTTCAGAAAGAACCCTTTTTGTTAAATGGTGTAAATCCATTCAGTAGTTGCGGAGAAATTAAAAAAATAAGAGTCAAAAAATCAATTTCCCATAGGAAACTTTATGCAAGGCTACAGCCCGAACTGCTGAACGGAATTACACCAAATTTGGCATAGAGGTAGTTCTTGGTTCAAAAAGAACCCTTTTTGTTAAATGGTGTAAATCCGTTCAGTAGTTGCTGAGAAAATCAAAAGTAAAAACACATATATATCTGGGCGGAGCCTAACCACACATGTCATCGTGAGATCTGATTGGCTGTCAGCACTTCATCCTGGAATTGCTGGCAGCCATCTTGGGACCAATATAAATGATAGTACCCCTTTGAAATGCATTGTAGTGAATCGAAGATTTTGAGGGTTACCAAAAGGAGAACTATAAAGGGTGATAACAGACTTTAGTTACATTAGAATTCATTTGTTGATGGTACCATACTAATTTCAGGAATTGTGGTGTGTTCTAAGGTGATTTTACCCTGTGAAAAACCTTCTGCTGGGATATCATGAATCATGTTTGAGAGAAAACTATTTTCACATGCTTGTCCCATACAGTTTTGGAAGGTGCCCCAGAAGCTAAAATGAGAGCATATTTTCTGTAAATTCACATTATCTTTCTCAGTCATGTGAGAATGAAGTCTGACATTCTCAGTAAAACATGTACATCCAACAAGGGCAGAGACTGTCAGTTGATTCCTTTGTGTTCTACTGCAGCTTCCCAGAGTGTTCTAAAGAACAACTAGAGTGCTAACAGCCTTACTTATGACAAAAGTATGGCACACCTGAAGCCATCTTGATTGGAATAAACTGGTAACACTTAAAACATTTAATTTAAAAAGGAACAAAATGATGGGGTTCATCTTGTCATAGAAATTATGGTTAGTGCTCTGGAAAGAAAAATTAGGACATGTTTCAAGTGTGATCTCAAATATCTTCTTGTTATATTTCAACAGGAGCAGCCTGTCAGTTGATGCCTTTGTGTTCTACTGCAGCTTCCCAGAGTGTTCTAAAGAACAACTAGAGCGCTAACAGTCTTACTTATGACAAAAGTATGGCACACCTGAAGCCATCTTGATTGGAATAAACTGGTAACACTTAAAACATTTAATTTAAAAAGGAACAAAATGAGGGGGTTCATTTTGCCATAGAAATTATGGTTAGTGCTGTAGAAAGAAAAATTAGGACATGTTTTAAGTGAGATCTCAAATATCTTCCTGTTATATTTCAACAGGAGCAGCCTGTCAGTTGATGCCTTTGTGTTCTACTGCAGCTTCCCAGAGTGTTCTAAAGAACAACTAGAGTGCTAACATCCTTACTTATGACAAAAGTATGGCACACCTGAAGCCATCTTGATTGGAATAAACTGGTAACACTTAAAACATTTAATTTAAAAAGGAACAAAATGAGGGGTTCATTTTGCCATAGAAATTATGGTTAGTGCTGCAAAAAGAAAATTTAGTGCATGTTTTAAGTGAGATCTCAAATCCTCTTCTATTTCATTAGAAAATTCTGACATGCAGACTGAAACAATCACTTTCAATACCAGCAGTAGACTTCCAGTTAACTCCTTGGTGAGCAGTAGCTTTACTACAGTGATCTAATGAACAACTAGAGTAATAACATTCTGAATTTATGGCAAATGTGTGACACATCTGAATGCCTTCTTGATGGAATCAAAGTAAAAAACTGAAAGCATTTCCTACTGAGGAGACTGCAGTAAATGAGGAAATTAGGAAACTTCATAACAAAGAAGTCTTCCAAGATGGCCACCAGTGAAAAAAGAGCCCAAATGTAGCACAAATATTACCGAGATGTAGCCCACATATAGCCCAATGACAAAAGTGTGCAAAACACTTTTTATTTTTCGTTTTTTGCAGTTTTATGTAGTGCAGACTGGTCAGGTATTGGAGCGTTGCATCTTAAAACATGACCCCCTACACTACAAAAACACCACTGCACTACCCTAAACCCTAAAACACTACCCCAGCACGACCCCCTATACTACACAAGCACCACTGCACTATCCTAAACCCTAAAACACTACCCCCAGCATGACCCCCTACACTACACAAACACCACTGCACTACCCTAAACCCTAAAACACTACCCCAACACCACTGCACTAACCTAAATCCTAAAACACTACCCCCAGCACGACCCCCTACACTACCCAAACACCACTGCACTACCCTAAAACATGACCCCCTACACTACACAAACACCACTGCACTACCCTAAACCCTAAAACACTACCCCCAGCACGACCCCCTACACTACACAAGCACCACTGCACTACCCTAAACCCTAAAACACTACCCCCAGCACAACCCCCTACACTACACAAACACCACTGCACTACCTTAAACCCTAAAACACTACCCCCAGCACGACCCCCTACACTACCCAAACATCACTGCACTAACCTAAATCCTAAAACACTACCCCCAGCACGACCCCCTACACTACCCAAACACCACTGCACTACCCTAAAACATGACCCCTACACTACGCAAACACCACTGCACTACCCTAAACTCTAAAACACTACCCCCAGCATGACCCCCTACACTACACAAGCACCACTGCACTACCCTAAACCCTAAAACACTACCCCCAGCACGACCCCCTACACTGACCGAACACCACTGCACTGCCCTAAACCCTGAAACACCAGCCCCTGCATGACCCCCTACACTGCCTGAACACCACTGCACTGCCCTAAACCCTGAAACACATACCCTAGCACGACCCCCTACACTGCCCGAACACCACTGCACTGCCCTAAACCCTGAAACACCACCCCTTCACGACCCCTACACTGCCCGAACACCACTGCACTGCCCTAAACCCTGAAACACCACCCCCAGCATGACCCCTACACTGCCCGAACACCACTGTACTGCCCTAAACCCTGAAACACTACCCCCAGCAAGACCTCCTACACTGCCCGAACACCACTGCACTGCCCTAAACCCTGAAACATCACCCCCAGCAAGACCCCTACACTGCCCGAACACCACTGCCCTAAACCCTGAAACACCACCCCCAGCACGACCCCCTACACTGCCCGAACACCACTGCACTGCCCTAAACCCTGAAACACCACCCCCAGCACGACCCCCTACACTGCCCGAACACCACTGCACTGCCCTAAACCCTGAAACACCACCCCCTGCACGACCCCCTACACTGCTCGAACACTACTGCACTGCCCTAAACCCTGAAACACCATCCCCAGCACGACCCCCTACACTGCACGTACACCACTGCACTGCCCTAAACCCTGAAACACTACCCCCAGCAAGACCCCCTACACTGCTCGAACACCACTGCACTGCCCTAAACCCTGAAACACCACCCCCAGCAAGACCCCCTACACTGCCCGAACACCACTGCCCTAAACCCTGAAACACCACCCCCAGCAAGACCCCTACACTGCCCGAACACCACTGCACTGCCCTAAACCCTGAAACACCATCCCCTGCACGACCCCTACACTGCCCGAACACCACTGCACTGCCCTACACCCTGAAACACTACCCCCAGCATGACCCCCTACACTGCCCGAACACCACTGCACTGCCCTAAACCCTGAAACACCACCCCCTGCACGATCCCCTACACTGCCCGAACACTACTGCACTGCCCTAAACCCTGAAACACCACCCCCAGCACGACCCCCTACACTGCACGAACACCACTGCACTGCCCTAAACCCCGAAACACTACCCCCAGCAAGACCCCCTACATTGCCCGAACACCACTGCCCTAAACACTGAAACACCACCCCCAGCAAGACCCCCTACACTGCCCGTACACCACTGCACTGCCCTAAACCCTGAAACACCACCCCCAGCATGACCCCCTACACTGCCCGAACACCACTGCACTGCCCTAAACCCTGAAACACCACCCCCAGCACGACCCCCTACACTGCCCGAACACCACTGCACTGCCCTAAACCATGAAACACCAGCCCCAGCACGACCCCCTACACTGCCCGAACACCACTGCACTGCCCTAAACCCTGAAACACCACCCCCAGCACGACCCCCTACACTGCCCGAACACCACTGCACTGCCCTAAACCCTGAAACACCAGCCCCAGCACAACCCCGTACACTGCCCGAACACCACTGCACTGCCCTAAACCCTGAAACACCAGCCCCAGCACGACTGCCTACACTGCCCGAAAACCACTGCACTGCCCTAAACCCTGAAACACCAGCCCCAGCACGACCCCCTACACTGCCCGAACACCACTGCACTACCCTAAACCCTCAAACACCAGCCCCAGCACGACCCCCTACACTGCCCGAACACCACTGCACTGCCCTAAACCCTGAAACACCAGCCCCAGCAAGACCCCCTACACTGCCCCGAACACCACTGCACTGCCCTAAACCCTGAAACACCACCCCCAGCAAGACGCCCTACACTGCCCGAACACCACTGCACTAAAGCCTGAAACACCACCCCCAGCAAGACCACCTACACTGGCCGAACACCATTGCACTGCCCTAAACCCTGAAACACCACCCCCTGCACGACCCCCTACACTGCCCAAACACCACTGCACTGCCCTAAACCCTGAAACACCACCCCCTGCACGACGCCCTACACTGCCCGAACACCACTGCACTGCCCTAAACCCTGAAACACCACCCCTCAGCACGACACCCTACACTGCCCGAACACCACTGCACTGCCCTAAACCCTGAAACACCACCCCCAGCATGACCCCCTACACTGCCCGAACACCACTGCACTGCCCTAAACCCTGAAACACCACCCCCTGCATGACCTCCTACACTGCCGGAACACCACTGCACTGCCCTAAACCCTGAAACACCACCCCCAGCACGACCCCCTACACTGCCCGAACACCACTGCACTGCCCTAAACCCTGAAACATCAACCCCAGCAAGACCCCCTACATTGCACGAACACCACTAGCAATGGCAGC